>JADMNL010000028.1:190032500-190632500 GCA_016271365.2 Neoceratodus forsteri | reverse complement strand
CTTAGGTTAGAGACTCACATTTGTGTTTAACCAGTTGGTTTCCTTGTGGTCTCAAGTTTCTTAGATTTGTTGGTATGGGGCATTTTGACCTGAAAGAAGCAAATAAAAAACCAAAAAACTTTATTTTACTTTATTTTATGTTATTAGAATGTTAGTTGTTAATTAGTGGGTCTTATACCCAATTAGGCTATGTAAGAATTTGAAGCACTCAGAATGCAGCACTTGCTAAGGCAGCAGTTTGAAAGTGGCATGAGCCACATGAGAGTTCCATAATTTGCATATAATTCCATCTCTCCGGGCAGTTCAACGCAGGAGGCTGACTGTATTTAGTTTAATCATAATGAGTGATCCCTTTGAAGAAACAAGATTACTATGGTGAGTAATTTTTTCATTTCTTCAGTGGTGAGGGCAACTAATTTAAGATCTAATGAGTCCGCACTGTAGCTTGTTTTACAGAGTACCTTCTGTTTGTATTTTCTGGCCTCCTGCTCAGAAGCCACTTTAAAATAGAAAGTGCGATGTTCCTCAGTCTGATCGTCATTCCCAATGTTGTTAGTCATGGTTGTAGTCTCAAAAAAATCAGGAGGAAAAACACTTCTGAGGTCTGTAAAGGCATTATTAAATGTGTGGGCGATGGTTACTGGGTCTAGTGACAGGGTGCTATCAGTGTCAAGCATAGAAGGTGCTAGTTTGGAGTCTTTCCCTGTGACATCCTTAATGTTGTTCCAGAACTTTCTGCCATCACCTCATGAATTAGTAAGCACTTCCCTGTAGTATTTGTTTTTTTCAAGGCAGATAGCCCTGGTACATCCATTCCTTGCTTTTCTATAGCATTGAACATCCGCCTGCCTGCCAGTGGCATACGCTCGATGCCAGAGGGGATCTCTGGTTTTCATACGACCAATGAGTTCTGGTGTGATCTGTGGATTACTGGTGCCCTTGACTTTCCGTTTTTTATGGGGCATGGATGTCACAGGCAGCATTAAAGCAATTGATTAAATACTCTAGCGCATCGTCAGCAGAGTCAGTTGGCAACCAATCATGCCTTCTTAGGTGCGATTTTAGTAGTTCAAGGTGCCTTTGGGTTCGGAACCTGCTAGATATTGTCTTGGGAGGAGGTTTAATGAATTTGTTTCACCAGTTACATAAGATCGGAGAATGGTCGCTGAGTCAGGGAGGACAGTTATATTCTAAATGCGTTCCGGATGACTGGAGAGTAACCAATCCAGTAGTGTACTTGTCCCCGTCCTGTAGTTCATTCTGGTAGGGGAGTCAACTAGTTGGGTAATGTGAACGTAGGAGATAGCATCCTTGTAGTAGCCTGCTTAAGGGAAGAGCCAATCAACATTGAAATCTCCCATCATAATTGTTTCTGAGCTGTGATGCATGCTGCGAATATATTCCATGATTGTATTAAAGCCCATAACATGCTCTTTTGGTGGTGTATACACCGATGCCACAGTAAGGGCTTTGATATGGACACCTAGCAGCACTTTGATGGTAAGTACCTGTATGGTCGCTGGCGTAGCACAAGATGTGGCATCCAGCACCTCAACCCTCAGTGCTGCCGGGCCGCAATCTTTCCCTTTTTGTAGTCAAACACTTCTCTAGTTGTATTTCTGGAGTTTTTATTTTTTACCTTATTTTGGGAAGACAAATACTTCCAAAATAAAGTTGAACTGAAGCTGGTCAGGGACTCCTGTCAGATAAGGGAACAGCTTTTCTGCACATAATAAAATCCTGAACCTGGGGATAACCCTCTTGCTGTTTTCTTGTCATAAGATCTGCAGTTTCCCATTTGGGCATATGTGGAAAATGTGCAGAAAGGACCTCAGGTCCCTTATTAGATGGATGCCATCTTCAACCGGACAGTACCCCCTCCACCCCGTATGGCATTGTCAGCGTTCGGTTTGAAAACCAATTCCATGCCATGGGACCTGAATGCAGGAGGACTGGAGACAACAGATTGCTTCCAATGAGCCAAACAAATGATGTAACTAAAGTTGCAATATCAGCCTTAAAATGTGCTGACCTTTTAGGAAGAAGAAGAAAAAAAGAAATCCAGTGACTTCAAGTACAAACAAGGGCCAGAAGGAGAGGCAAAAAAGCTATGTATAACCGTTTATGATGCCAGAAAGGAAATGATGTATATCCTGTAAAAAAAAATTTACAAAAACAGGGGGCTTCCTTTTTTTCTTTATTTAACTTTGCATTCTTTTAACTTGGAAAGCATTTAAAAAGCTCTACTCTAACACCAAGTCAAGCTGTACTAGCACTTTGATGCAGTTTAGGTGTGCACCAAAATTAAGATTTCCAGTCAGATCATGGCACTTTCCAGTGGTAGATGTTTCAGTCACATTAGTGTGCGACTTCAGCTTCACACTTCTCTCACCCGAAGAACTCGAGAAGGACCTCTTTTATAACCATAAGAGACACAGTAACTGTACATATAAATATCTTACACATCATGTTGAAGGTTTCTCTTTTTTAAAAATGTAACTTGACTTTAAAATCAGAATGTTTTACTTTGTAGAAAGTTGGAGAAACCCCCATAAGGGAAATGGACTATGGCAACTGAACTTAGAACACTGGAAAAGAGACAGCTTTTCTCAGACATTACATAAACTCTCAGTTAGTGCTTTCAGACTTACAACTTTTTGTAGTGATTTAGAACAGCTACCCACAACTTCTGTTGCTGGCAGCCACCATCCCATGAGCAGCAGTGAAATTCCTGAGCTCACTGTATGCCAGGAGTTCTCACACACTGTCTTCGTGAGCCTCCCCAAGCCTTGGAAAAGATCTTGAGCCTCCCCCCTACTACAGAAATAATTTTGGGCCTCCCCATAGTTAGAACAACTGTCACAGTTTGCACATTACAGGAAGAATCTAATGAAGTGCATTTGAGTCGTTGAGTTTATTCTCATTTTATTGAAACTTGTTATTCTCCTTTTCTATACCGTCAGCCTACTTGCTCCACACTTCTGACTTTTGGACCCTATTTACCCCTCATTGCAGTACCTCCATAAGTCACATTGCTTTCTTTGGCAGTTTTACCCTGCTCTTAAACACCTTCTCGGGGACCATTTTGCTCCCTCTTGGCCTTGCTCCTAGTATCTCTCTGCTTAGCTTTTGTATTTGTGCTTTTCTGCAGCCAGTATAATGGGTCAGTTGTTATCTTGTTCCTATTCATTTGCATTATTTTGCATTTTGTTTTGCACAGTTTCCAAGAATTGTTATTTCCTCCATACAGCTTTCCCCCATGTCATACCAGGAAACAAGTATTTGTTGAGCATGTCTTTCCTGGTAACCATTTTGTACATAAAGTCGCATGCCATTATTCACTTTCAGTTTGCTGCATCCTTTCACACAAGACATCCAAAACTTGACATTTAAATATAGTACATTTTAAGGCTTGCTTGAGCCTCTCCTGGAACAGGCCTGGGCCTTCCCTGGGAGGCTGGCCTCGCCACTTGAGAAACCCTGCTGTATGCTAGTATGTCTGTCTGACCACTGCTGTTGGTTTGCAGGACATATTAGCATAAAGTGAGCTCAGGAAGCTCTCTGCTATTCATGAGATGGTAGTTGCCAGCAATAGAAAGTGAACGTTGAAGGCCACTGTTTAAATCATTAAAGAAATAATTAGAGGTAATTAAAAATATATATATATATTACTGTGTGAAAGCAAAAATCCAGATTTAGTAGTTGCCGTATTGGTCCTTGCAAGAATAGATCCAGAAGCAAATGATTTGATACCTTTTAATGGACCAACATATATGTAACAACAAGAACAAAGTGCTCTAGCTTTCGGACCAACCAGTCCTTCTTCAGACGCTCATGGCAGTTGTTTAGAAAATACAATACTTATAACAGCTAGATAATGCAGAAAAAAACAGAAAAAAATCCCCATTGGTTAAAAATACTCATTTTAAAAAACAGAAGATGATGTCAGAGAAGTTTAATAGTAACATACTGCCTTCAGCCAGGAGGAATCCTGGGTCAAAGGTGCTTGGTGGAACACACATACAAAGAATGCTACTGCATATAAATTTAATTGACATAACACTGCTGAAGCAGATAACTCCTAAATCAAGCTATGAGTGTCACAGTTTGTACTGTATAAGGATGTGATTACTGAAAGGCAACCCCCACCCAGATTAAAGACAAACTAAGACATACTAGGAGAGTGTGTGTGTGTGTGTCTGTGGGGGGGGGGGGAGAGAGAGAGAGAGAGAGAGAGAAAAGGGGGGAGAGACAGACAACATCTCCTTAAAGCTATGTATCTCCCCCACCCACGTTATGGTGATGTGGGGTGGGTTAGGGTGTAATGTTTGTATGAAGAGGAGGAGAGAAATTACATTTTTATCTTTTTTTTCAGATTCCTTAGACACTGTGGTACATCAAGTTGTTGCATTCTCAGTGTATATTGACATCATTACATATCAGGCTACATGGTCTTAATTCCTTGAGGTTCCTTGACTAGAGTTTTTTGTTTGACACTAATATTGTAAATTTATATTTAAATTATCATTTATATAGTCCTGGGGTTTTTGAAATTTCTTGGGCCTTATATCTAGCTTGAGAGTACAGCTGGGTGACAGGTCCAGCTAGGTTTCACACATCACACAGTGTGCACTGATGTTTTTAAGAAAACTTTACTGGTAAATTCTTGTCTATACTGCAGACATTGAAACTTCATGAGCCCTATAGCAATCTTAGTTTGTCTTTAATCTGGGTGGGGGTTGCTTTTCAGTAATCACATTCTTATACAAACTGTGACACTCATAGCTTGATTTAGGAGTTATCTGCTTCAGCAGTGTTATCTTATGTCAATTAAATTTATATGCAGTAGGATTCTTTGTATGTGTGTTCCACCAAGCACCTTGACCCAGGGTTCCTCCTGGCTGAAGGCAGTATGGTACTGTTAAACTCTCTGACATCATCTTCTGTTTTTTTAAATGAGTATTTTAAACCAATGGGGATTTTTTTTTTCTGTTTTTTTCTGCATTATCTAGCTGTTATAAGTATTGTATTTTCTAAACAACTGCCATGAGCTTCTGAAGAAGGACTGGTTGGTCCGAAAACTAGAGCATTTTGTTCTTGTTGTTACATCTATGTTGGTCCATTAAAAGGTATCAAATCATTTGCTTCTGGATCTATTCTTGCAAGGACCAATATGGCAACTACTAAATCTGGATTTTAACATGGAAGATACCGGAATTCACCGTAGAATATGGCAGTTACATAACATCAAGAAGAAATTGGCACAGCTAGACAGTGACATCTATTTTCTAACCCAGTGCAAGAGGAGAAACATGATCCCTAAAGGTCTTACTATTTGGAATCCATTAAAAAATACAAACAATTCTACATATGTAGAACAACTTTTTATAGGACCGCTGAGAAATCACAGGATTCACATGTCATATGCCAAAAAAGTTGTTCTTAACAAAGAGTTTGCTGAAATTGTTACCACTCTGGAAAGGATGTCTGGGCAACCTATTCAGGACATCTTGCGAGAGATACACATGAACTACCAAAGGACCTTAAGAAAAGCCATGCTTATGAAAAATAGGAAATTGGATGCCCTTCAACATACCATACTTCCTAACAACCATGAAGAACATAATGGAGTCACTGAACAATAACGCAATACTGATGGGCACCTTTCAGTTGTTAATTTGTCCAACCACACACTGACTACTGGAGAACTAAATGTACTTTCAAAGGGCCTCACTTTCTGCCCAACAAAACCACTGGATAACATACAATTTTGTGGTGAACTGGAGGAATACTTCTGTAGATTGAGACTTAAATAATTCTTTCATGGCAGGGAAGAAATCACTGGTAGTGAAGACAGTGCAAACAGCAATGATGTAATGGATAAGAAAAAGAAATCTGAATTTACCCCCCTCAAGTGGGCGTAACAAAAAACTAGACAATTACATTAATTGTTTCCGCCAACAAGTCAGTGGTCAGATCCTTACTAGGCAAAAACAGACCCATTATAACCTTTCTCCACTGGAACGGAGAGCCATAGGGACACTGAAATCAAACCACAACATTGTCATCAAAAAAGCTGATAAAGGCTCTGCAGTGGTGATTTTAAACAAAGAGGATTATATTAATGAAGCTAATAGACAGCTAACAGATCTTACGCACTACAGAGAACTGGAAAGTGACCCCACTACAAGATATACAGATGAACTATGTGGCTTAATTAGAACTTTTCCAGACCATGTCCAAGAAAAACTAACTCACCTCATCCCTGCTGAACCCAGGCCAGGGACACTTTACATGCTGCCTAAAATACATAAACCTGGCAATCCAGGGAGACCCATAGTCTCTGGTAATGGTACTTTGACTGAGGGGATGTCAGGGTTTGTAGAGACCATTTTGAAACCCCTGGTTATGGAAAGAGACAGTTATATCCAGGACACTACGCACTTTTTGTGTGTGCTTTCTGGTTATAAGGATTTACCACCTGATACCATTTAAGTGAAAATGGATGTAACATCCCTCTACACTAATATTCCACACACAGATGGCATTGCAGCATGCCTTAAATACATACATGAGAAAGGACCGGAACAAAACATCAACCCTGGAGTGGTGGGGGAACTTATGGAATTAATTTTGACACATAACAACTTCAACTTCAATGGTAAACATTATGTTCAAACTATGGGAACAGCAATGAGCACGAAAATGGCTCCACAGTATGCTAACCTCTTTATGGCTGACTTGGAGGAGGATTTTTTAAGGCAGTATCCCCACAAACCACTAGTTTATTTCTGTTACACTGATGATTTGTTTATCAGCTGGACGGAGGGCACAGATGCACTCAAAGATTTTCATCACAAACTTAATAATCTCCACCCTACCATAAGGCTTACCCTGGAGTACTCTACCACCAAGGTTAACTTTCTGGACACCACAGTCACCATTAAGGATGGAACCTTACATACATTTATTTACAGAAAGCCAACAGACAGACAGAGATACCTGCACAAGAAAAGTAATCACCCAAACCATACAAAAAAATCTGTCATATACAGTCAAGCACTCCGATGTCACCGTATTTGTTCAAATGAGGATGACAGAGATTCACATTTGGCTATGTTGAAAAACACCTTTATTGAGCAGGGACACTCTTCCAGGGAAATTGACAGGATAACAGAATGGGCAATGCAAGTACCAAGACAACAACTACTTCAATATAAAGAAAAGACAGCTACAGACAGAATACCCTTGGTAGTCACATATCATGCAGACCTTGAACATCTGCGTAAGATTACTGAAGACCTCCACCCAATATTTAGTGAGGATGAAACCCTTAATTGTATTTTTAAGGAACTCCCAATATTATCTTTTAAACAACCACCAAATTTATCCAGCCTAATTATTAGGAGCAAACTTTCACCAGAACAGAATACCATGTCACACAATGGCACACGACCCTGCAATCAACGCCCCTGTAAGACTTGTGGGCTCATTTCTACCTCGGACTGTGTGGTTACATCACAAAACAGACAATTTCAGGTGCATGGGAGTTACACATGCATGTCACGACATGTTGTTTATTTCATTCAGTGCAAGAGATGTCCACATACAGGTTATGTTGGAGAGACACACCAACAGCTCTGCACTAGGATGAACTCGCACAGACATACTATTACAGCAAAGAAGACTGAAAAACCAGTGGGGCACCACTTCTCCCAGCCTGACCACTCAATCTCAGATATGTCAGTGTAACTCTTCACCCCTGCCTTTTTACTAAAACGACAGGTGGCATGCTGTTGGCGTTGGCAGCAATACCTGGTGGGGACCTGGGTTCGGGGAGGATGAGGTTACCTGGCACCAGGGGGCCTAGGTTTGGCTACTCTGCACAGGGGCACCCAAGTAAATCCGACTACAGGAAGCAATAACTTTAATGTCCAGAACCAGGATTGGGATTTTTCAGTGTAGCTTTTATTCATAACTAGCTGAACATAACAAAGCATAGATGGACCCCCAAAGGGCTACGTTTACTGCAAATGCAGATTAGAGACTACAAGGCGGTCCACTTAAAGAATGAACCAATTTCTACTGTTTTCTGGCTCTGGACCCACCAGGCACTCAGCCCGGACTTGCATGCACTTTGGATACACAGCCTGACTGGCCCAGCTCCCCTGCCGGCCACTTGACTGACGGTCCATTTAAAGAATGAACCCAATTTTACTTGTTGTGGCTCCCATCAAACAAGGAGAATTATTTTCCCATGTTGTGGCTCCCCACACCACTTAGAGTCTGTGACTCCTAGAGAGATTTGTTTTCTTACTTCCTTCTGACTCCCATCAAACAAGGAGAATTCTTTTCCCAAGTTGTGGCTCCCCACACCACTTAGAGTCTGCGACTCCTAGAGAGATTTTCCAATTTGTAACCCACGTCTGGGTACCTACCTCATCACTGGCCAGGCGCATGAGGCAAGTAGCAATCACAGAAGAAATCCGTAGAGGTGGACCTGGCTACTAAAGATGGGGGGTGTTCCCACCTCCAGCTCCCACAGCTCATACCCGGCCATTTCTCTGGACACACAAGCTGCCTTCCCTGCCTACCACTAGGTCTTACTGGGATTCTAGTAACCCCGGGTAACAAGGGGGTTACATCAGTAATGGTCTTAAAAGGAAATCTCAAAAACACACAACAGAGACGAGCTTTTGAGATTAAACTTATTTTACATCTCAATATGGTAGCAGATGGGATGAACGTTGATCTTGGTTTTATGGGACACCACAGAAAATAACATCCACAGACCTCCTCTTCTTCAGACTGACATATTATAGGACTTCAGCATGTGTGGGATGTGGGTGCGTGTGTGTATGTATGCGTGTGGGTATGTGTTGTGAGGTATGTGATATAACAGCTGTGGGGCTTGCTGTCACATTGAGGTAGGTCTCTATTTAGATATACAGAGTTATAATGTGTTACTATTCTTACTTCACACACATAATGAATATTAATTCCTCCTTACTTTTTATCTTTGCCTGGGGGTGGGATTGATTCCATTGCACCATATTCAGATTACCAGCCTGCTACTGTACATACAGGAGTGTTATCATATACTGTCACATATAATTTTTGTAACTCTGTACATATTGGGGTGCGTGATCTCATCTGCATGGGGGTCCTGCACAGATCTTTTTACATTAGGCTAATATTGTAGTAATTTGTGGATATGTAGGTATGTTAGACCTCTGGTTTTACACACATACTTTATATTTACTTCTAGTTACCTTATCCTGGGGAGGGTGGCAGGTTTATTTCATGGTAGTTCTATCCAGAATCCTTGGAAATGTTACTATGCAGATAGTAGTACGGTTAAATAGTGTCACATTTTTGCTCTGTAGGTATTAGGAGACATAAGCCCTTTTACTCAAGATTTCATGACAAGTTGAATTCCTTTGGGGAACAATTGCAGTGACTGAAGTGAATAAATTTTCACTAGGAGAGTGTGTGTGTGTCTGTGGGGGAGGGGGAGAGAGAGAGAGAGAGACAACATCTCCTTAAAGCTATGTATCTCCCCCACCCACATTATGGTGATGTGGGGTGGGTTAGGGTGTATTGTTTGTATGAAGAGGAGGAGAGAAATTACATTTTTATCTTTTTTTCAGATTCCTTAGACACTTGTGGTACATCAAGTTGTTACATTCTCAGTGTATATTGACATCAGTACATATCAGGCTACATGGTCTTAATTCCTTGAGGTTCCTCGACTAGAGTTTTTTGTTTGACACTAATATTGTCAATTTATGTTTAAATTATCATTTATATAGTCCTGGGGTTTTTGAAATTTCTTGGGCCTTATATCTAGCTTGAGAGTACAGCTGGGTGACAGGTCCAGCTAGGTTTCACACATCACACAGTGTGCACTGATGTTTTTAAGAAAACTTTACTGGTAAATTCTTGTCTATAATGCAGACATTGAAACTTCATTAGCCCTATAACAATCTTAGTTTGTCTTTAATCTGGGTGGGGGTTGCCTTTCAGTAATCACATCCTTATACAAACTGTGACACTCGTAGCTTGATTTAGGAGTTATCTGCTTCAGCAGTGTTATCTTATGTCAATTAAATTTTTATGCAGTAGGATTCTTTGTATGTGTGTTCCACCAAGCACCTTTGACCCAGGGTTCCTTCTGGCTGAAGGCAGTATGGTACTGTTAAACTTCTCTGACATCATCTTCTGTTTTTTTTAAACGAGTATTTTAAACCAATGGGGATTTTTTTTTTCTGTTTTTTTCTGCATTATCTAGCTGTTATAAGTATTGTATTTTCTAAACAACTGCCATGAGCTTCTGAAGAAGGGCTGGTTGGTCCGAAAGCTAGAGCACTTTGTTCTTGTTGTTACATCTATGTTGGTCCATTAAAAGGTATCAAATCATTTGCTTCTGGATCTGTCTGAAAGCACTAATCAGGCATTTGTGTAGTGTCTGGGTAAAGCTGTTTCTTTTCCAGCATTTCCCTTTTAGATTTTTTGAACTATTAGCATGAGTCATCCTCCTGTGTTTCTAATGTGCAAACTGAAGAGAGAATAGCCCAGACCATAACAAAAGGAAACAAGACATTTTTTTAGGTATGTAAGTGAGAAAAGGAAGACCAGGGGAGGGATTGTAAGATTAAAAAGGCAAGGGGTGGGGGACTGTGCAGAGGGGGGCCAGGAAAGGCAGACATCCTAAACAAATACTTTTGTTCTGTGTTCACAGAGGAATGAGAATGGAAGGGGCCACAAAGAAGTAACAGGCGCACTGGGGGGAGATAGGTGGACACTAGCCCCTTTTCAGAGGAGAGAGTCCTGAAGGGACTCACTAAACTAAAAATGGATAAAGCAGTGGGACCAGATGGGGGTGCATCCAAGGATATTAAGGGAGCTCAGGGAGGTACTGGTTACACCTCCGACAGTCCTATTTAATAGCTTACTTGAAATGTGTGCTTCCAGAGGACTGGAGGAGGGCAGACGTAGTCCTGCTTCACAAATGTGGTAGCAGGGAGGAGGCTGGCAATTATAGGCAGGGCCCCTACTTTTCTGCAGCACAGTAGGACCAAGTTCTGCAGCAAGACTACAATTTGCCGCAGAACTTCTGCAGTGGTGGTTTGTAATTTCTGTGGAAGTTCTGCGGCACTAACAAACTACCACATCACAGTGTCAGCTTGTCATCCTGACTTCACTTTCATGGCAGTGGTTACAGCAATCAGGATGGTGGAAAGCACAGTAACACTAGTTCAAAAAATAACAGACTTATAAAAATAATTTTATGCCTAAAAAAGCAAAACAAATGTCTCTCCTTTAAGGTTCTAGCCTGTTGCATAAATGACATATGCAGAGGGGATCTCATGTGATAAATAAGGTATTTCTATATGCATGCTATCTATCCCACTAATGAGGTTTCCACTGTCTATCACTTATATATTTGTATGTGTTTTCTACACCACTCATGAGGTTCCCACTGTGTATCACTTATATATTTATATGCAATCTGTAACATACATACAAATCTGCGTGTGTGTGTGTGTGGTGAGAGAGACACAGATACTGTGTGTGTGTGTGTGTTATATATATATATATATATATATATATATATATATATATTTTTTTTTTTTTTTAATTTCCATGAACTTGCATCCTCATTCATACAGGTCCCATTGGAAATGGAATAGAGGAGTTATTGCAAAACTCATTTTACATGTCAACCTGCTTTCCCTGACACACTGCATAACACCATTAGGCCATGACATGCATGTGAACCAAATGTAAGATACAGCTCTCCAGCCCATCACAATGTGCCCACCATGTGACAGAACACTGCACTAAACCTTCCCAGGCTCCGAGCAGTGATGTGTTCCACCAATCCTTGTGCTGCCCAGCCAGCTCCCAGAGCTAATCTCTGAGTTGCCGGCACGGAAACACAGCATGCTACCCTCTGGCCCAACAGCTGTCCCTGCACACATTTCTCAATAACTTTTAGGTGATTCTATCAACCAATGACAATATGTAATCAGTAACCCTGGCAAAAATGTGTACAGTGTAATTATTTATTTAACAGGTATATTTTTTCAACAGGTCTACACATTATTATATTTCACTTTTCTGGGCATAATTACTTTATTTTTCTTAAAAATTTAGACAGTTAAATTAATTTTACCAGTTATTCATTTCAGATAGCGTCTCTATACCTTAAAGGCACAAATAGGTTTGTACAAAGTGAGGTATGGACTTAACAGGTCTGTGCTATTGACAAGGTTTTGTTTAAGTTGACCCTAGTGCAACAATGTAAGACTGAAAATTGTATTAGGCTGTAGTGCAGGTCGAGCAAATATCACCATGCATGATGTGCTGTGCCACCGTCTCTGGCAGTGGGAGCTGTGGTAGATAAGTGACTGTTCATTTCTGTTGCAGAATGCAGCCATTTCATTAGCTAATGTGTGATGTTATAGCAATGATAACATCACATTCTGAACATATAGGGGGGTTTTGGATATAAAAAGAGGGGAAGGGAACCAGATTTTATGTATAAACAGAAATATTACTAAAAAATCACCAAGAAGAGTGAATTCTGCAACATAGAAGTTCTCTTGATAGATTGCAAGTTCTGCACAAAATTCTGTGGCCGCAGAATTCTAGGGGGCCTTGATTATAGGCCAGTCAGCCTGAAATGAATGGTGGGAAAGCTGATGGATTCACTGCTGAAGGAAAGGATAGTGGAATATCCCAAATCCAATGGGTTACAAGAGCCGAGGCAACATGGATTGATGGGAGAGGGAGGTCATGTCAAACGAATATGATAAATTTCTTTGACTAGGTGACCAAGGAAATAGATCAGGGTTGAGTGGTGGAGGTGGTCTACCTGCACTTCAGTAAGGCTTTCGATACTGTTCCACATAGGAGACTAGTAAGCAAGCTGGGCAGCTTAGGAGTGGGTCTAGATGTGGTAAACTGGGTAAGAAATTTGTTAAGGGATAGGAAACAGAGAGTGGTGGTAAATGGGAGTTCACTTCAAGGAGGGGATGGTGACCAGCAGGTGCCTCAGGGATCAGTACTAGGACTTATGCTCTTTAATGTCATTATAAGTGACATTGCTGAGGAACTGGAGAGAAACGTCTGCCTCTATGATGTCCCATTTCTGGTCTACATCCATGTGTGGTTGCATACCTGCCAGGTGCCTGTCCCAAATTTCCCCCATCTTCTTAAAGTCTGCCCCCCTGTACTCAATCACCCTTGTACCCGTGCTCCGTTTCCCTCACCATGTTTAGCGTGAACCACACTGAACAGTGGTCACTCCCAGCTAGTGGTTCCTCCACTTCCAGATTCCCCGTTATCCAGTAGAAGGTCCAGAGTCCTTTCTAAATGAGTCAGCCCCTGGACTAGGTGTGTCAGGAAGCTATCTTAAAATGCTTCTAACAGGACCCACTCCCTTGCACTCGTGGTGGATGGGGTGCCCCACTCCACCCCAGGTAGGTTGAAGTCCCCCACCACCACTGTGCTCCCCCTCCTGCAGCCCTTCCTAATTTGTTTAGCTAATTCCCTATCCAGGTCACTCCCCTGAGCTGGTGGCCTGTACACCACCCCCATCCTCAGTGTCCTATTCTTTGCATCTTGAAACTGCATCCACAATGCTCCTGTCCTCCCCTATCTCCCTTATACACTTTGTCCCCTTCCTTACATAGGTCACCATTCCCCTTAGCTCTATCCTTTCTAAATAACCTGAACCCCAGGATCATCATATCCCAGTCCTGGTACTGGGTGGCCCACATTTCCGTGATGGCCGCAATGTCCACCCCCTCCACGGCCAAGAGAGCCTGCAACTCCGCTGTTCTATTCCTTAGGCTTCTTGCATTCAGTGAGACCACTCTCCAGCCTGTCTCCTCCCTTTCCCTACCCCTATTCTTCCCCCCATTTATCTCTCCCTGTGCCACCTCCCCACCGCCTTTATCCATAACTGGGGGGTGAGCTCACTAGGCTCCCCTTTCTGGACCCTTTTCCCATCAGCGGTCCCCTCACCACCCCCCCTCCAAGTTATATCCACCTTTGTTGATATATACTCCTCTGTTCCCTGTTTTAGTACTGCCTTCTCCTCCCTGCTCAAATGTAACCTGTCCCCTGCATATAGGGCACTATTGCTCCAGGTCCTGCCCCAGTCTTACACTAATTCGTACTCCCTGATATAGCACCAATCCCTCAACCACTCATTGAACTCCTCTATCCTTTTTTTCCTCACTGTACTCACACATGGTACTGGGAGTACCTCAGAGAATGCCACCAACTCCCCCCCCCACCTCCTCACACTGCCTACACAAATCCTCAAACCTCCCCTTTACCACCTCTACTGTCTCCCCCACCAGGTTGTTTGTACCCACATGCATCATTATGTGAGGTTTCTTCCTCCCCTTCTGTGCACACTTGAGAAGTGCCTGCTCGGCCCTGCCCATGGTCAACCCCAGAATAGCCTTGACCCAGATATGACTGTGCCTTTCTCACCCTATACCCCATCTGACCTCTTTCAGTATAGAATCCCCCAGCACTAGCACTCCATCTTCTTGTCCTGAACCCCCCCTCCTGTTTTCACTGTCCACATTCCAGAGTCCACACTGCCCTGCTCTTTTTTATCTCTATCTGCAGCATTTGTGACTCCTACATCTTCACCCCATTTCTGCCTCTACCCTGCTCTTCCCCCTTCTTTCCTTCCCAGCCTGACTTCTGGGCCTTCACTACCCTTCTCCTTCCCCCTACCGATCTCCGACACTTCCCCTACCACCTCTGATTCCAACACTGCAAACCTATTACTTGCTAACCCCGCAGTGTTGCCTGTCTCCTCCTTCCCCCTGCCCTGAGCCTTCCCTCCACTTACTGCCCCTCTGTTCTCCTTACCCCCATCCCCCCTCCCTAAATCCTCACAGGATTTAGTCCTGCCATTCCTCCTCTGCTTCTGACAGCTGCTATTCCTCTGGGGTCCCTCCTGCCCCAGCCCCCCAACCTCTCCAGATACCATTCCTTCAACCATGAGCTGAAACTCCTGGTGCAGAGATCACTCTCCTTCCCCCTGTCATAGGCAGTACCTCAGTGAAAGCCACTGAGCATGCTGCCTGTCTAAGATCCCTCCCCAGTTCCCTAAACTCCCCCTGCACTATCCCAGCCCCAGCCCCAGCCCCATCCCTAGCCAGGTTATTGGTCCCCAGGTGGACAATGACATCCAACTCCCTCTTCCATCCTGTTGCCCTTGCAAACTCCAGGATCCATTTCCCATCCCTCTGGGCCATTGCACCATGTAGGCACCTGACCTCCCTCTCCACTCCCCTTTTTATTTCCAAATCTACCCCCTCACAATCGAATTCCCCACCAGAAGTTGCTTCCTCCTCTGTGGTCCTCTACCACACCCTCTTTGGGGTCTGCACTTCAGAGGACCCCCACATCCTTCTTGGCCACTACTTTGGGTGCCTCCTTCTGGCAGTCTTGCCCCACCAGAGTGTTGTAAGAATTTCACAGTGGCACCATGGAGGAATGTGCATCTAACCCATCACCCCCTCTTCCAGAGCCCACTATAGTCCAGGCGTTCCTCCTCCCTGGCATTCTCTGAAGAAATAGTGACCAACTTGGTGGCCCAAGGGTGGGAGAGGAGGTTCCCCAAATTCTAGCCAACTCATCCTGAAGTCTGGCATCCTCCTCCCTCAACCCAGAGAGGTGCTTGCAGATGGGGCAGCACTGCAATCTCCAGAAGGTCTCTCTGAAAACTGCCTCCCCATTGCACTGCACCACTCTCAGCATTTCCAGTTCCTACTCTCTCTTAGTTACTTGGAAATACTTTACCCTTAATAGAGTGTTCTTAGTTTTTCCCATTTTGATGTTTGTTATGTCCCTATGTGCACCTATCTTAGATAGGGTGTTGCTCCTATTCCCAGTTTTGGACTAACCCTTTAGCTTCTACCCATCCCTTATGTACCTTTACCCTAGACAGAGTGTTTCTAGTTTTTTCCCTTTTGTTTGTTGCACCCATTTTACACCTTGGTGTAATGAGGGGATGCATTTACACCTAGATGTAATGAGAGATGTGAGGAAGTACTTCTTCACAGAAAGAGTGGTGGATTCCTGGAACAGCCTTCCATTAGAGGTGGTGCAGGCAAAAATAGTGGTGGGATTCAAGAATTTGTGGGATAGGCATAACGTATCTTAGTGGAAAGGGGGGGGAGCAGGACATCAAGTAGGGGCTGCAGTGGTACTGTGGGTGGGGAAAAGCGGTAAGACTAGGTGGACCAAGTGGTCCTTATATGCTGTCAAATTCTGTGTTTATGTTTCTATGTTTAGGAGTACATGGAATGTTTAGAAATGAACAATCCTGACTGACTAAGAACTATGATATGATTTATAAGTGGTATTATGGATCCCATATACTGCTTTCCCTGCAAAATGCTTCTCTGGTATATGTTGACACTGAGTATTCTGAATGAACTTAGCACTGGGGTTCTGATATTTATTACATGGAAGTCCTTGATATATCATGTGTATTTTATTCTTTTATAATTTTGTTGAGTTTTTTTTTCTCTTCTGTCATATGTGATTGAATTTATATTTATTTATAACATGGGTACCAGGAAACGAGTCATTTGATTGGAGGAGTCCCTCTGCTTGGCCATACATTAAGTTTCCTTTTCAATGCATGGTTTCATGGAGGGACTCTAGGCAGTAGGTGTCGGGTCTCGTTCTTGTGTTCAGGGAGCAGAAAGAGTGAACAGCAGCCATGACAGACCTCGCTCAAGTGAGTCAGATCAAGTCAGTCCCATTTTGACATGCACAATAGGAGGATAAAAAGAGAGGGGTCTGCTACCGGGATAGCTGTGCGAGTGTCACTGTGCCATGTATGACAGTGGTGGTCCATGAAGCACCGGTTGCTGACTCACTGTCGCGATGCCGCTCCTCACTGTCAGACTGTGATTCACAGAATGATTGGCTGACTTGTCCCCGATGCCGCTCCTCACCCTTGGAATGTGCTTCACAGTGTGAGTGGCCGACAGAGAGACACACAGAAGGACAACAGCAAACTGGGCAGTCCGACTGACCTGCCTGATTACACAGGCAGTAAGACAGAGTGGTGCAAGCAGTCACTATGGTCCTTGTGAGCACAGCACTGCGTTCCGGCACTCTGTCTCTCACAGTCTCTGTGTAGACTGCCTTTCTCTGTTGCCCTGTTAGCGTTAGTGATTGCCGCTTGTCCTAGTTGAGTGCTTCCCAGTACAGTGAGCGAGAGAGCTGTCACAGACCGTAGAGCTGATTTTGCAGTCACAGACAGGAATCAAACTTCGCATCGGTAAGCTCTCAGTTTAATCCACACTTAGCAGCTCCCCCTGAGAGACCGTGATATTATACACATGTACAGCTCTGTACCATTCACATGCAAGGTGGTAAATATCAAAAAAGTACAAAGTCATATTGTGAGACTTGTAGATGCAAAAAACCCCCCACAAAATTCAAACTCCATATCAGTAAGCTAGTGAAACCTGTGTTCCCCAACAGCGGTCTCAGTATAAACATAGAAACAGAAGTTGATGGCAGATAAGGACCGCAAGGCCCATCCAGTCTGCCCATTTCTTTTTCTACCTTATGAATGTGCCATAGGCCTTTGCTGTCAATGCCCTATCTACTCATACTCATCTGTATTGCTCCCTTATGTTTATTCCATGTCTGTTTGAAGCCCTGCGCTGTATTCATATCCACCACTTCCTGAGGTAGGACGTTCCATGCATCCACCACCCTTTCTGTGAAAAAGAACTTCCTCACATTACCCCTTAATCTGCCTCCCTCTAATCCCATGCTATATCCTCTTGTCCTGCTATTTTTCTTATATATTCTTATATAACTGTTATATGGGTCACCAGCAATTACACAGTTCCTGTGTGCAGAGTTAGACGGCAGCACAAAGCAAGTTCCCTGACAGAGTCACTTTATATAGGCAGCTGCTTTCGTTCCTGCCTCCTGTTTTCTACTCGCAGTTGCTCTCAGCATATATAGCACTGCAACCATGGATTAAACTCTCAGTTAAATCCACACTTAGCAGCTCTGCTGAGAGACCGTGATATTATACAGGTGTACAGCTCTGTACTATTCACATGCAAGGTGGTAAATGCCAAAAAACAACTACAAAGTCATATTGTGAGACTTGTAGATGCAGAAAAACCCACAAAATTAATCTTTTGAAAGGGACTACTTTGCTAAGCCGAAGGATAATATCCCTTTTAGACATGAAAACAAGGGGGCTAGCTACTTTTCTGCAGTTGTTCCCTATCCCAAAGGTCACCCATGTTATAAGCGCAATAACCCATGACAGGGTGTGGGGTTATAGGCATTTAATCCACACCTAGGGCACTCTGAGGATACTCGGCCTGCAGCCTCATGCCTCACCGTGCACCCCGGGCATGGATTAAATGCCTATAACCCCACTCCCTGTCATGGGTTATTGCTTACTTATTTTGTATTAAGCTGTAATGGCATATTGCTGATCAATGAAGCTTTTTGACTGACTGACTCCCAGTCTGGGGGAATGGTCTCTCCCAGGACCCTATTCTGCATCCAAATCTGGGAGCAATGTAATAGTGGCCTGGCTCCTGACAGGAGGAGACTCCTGAAACAAACAGTCCGGGATGGCAAAACACTCATTGATAAAGCTTGCTCAACAGAAGGCACAAATGGAGAGCGACTCCAAACTTGAAGTTCCTCAAAACTTTTATTCAGTGAAGCAAGTACAATAAAGAAGAACCCCCTATGGAAGACTACAGTCGAAGCGCAGAGGTGTAGTGTGGCTATTTAGCTTACGTTGACTCCTGTTTAATTCTGTTTGCTTCTCTGAATAAAAGTTTTGAAGAACTGACAGTTTGGAGTTGCTCTCTGTTCTGTTGTGCCTTCTGGTGAGCAACCTTTATCAGTGAGTGCTTTGCCATCCCGGACTGTTTGTATACTTTGAGTGTCAGCATCCCCCTGCAGAGCACCAGGCCCCTATCTGCTGAGCACACCTGTTCTTGGTTTCAGACTCCTGAAACAGGGTTTCTCTAAAAAGGTAGTGGACACCATGATGGCCGCCAGAAAGAATTCCATGTCTGCAGCTTATTTTCGAGTGTGGATCACCTTTTTGGCTTGGGCCAGAGAGAAAAATATCTGGCTTTCCACAGGTTTTGGACTTTCTGCAGGAAAGAGTGGAAAATGTTTGGCCTTGAGCACCTTGGGAGGTCAGGTGTCAGTCCTTGGAGCCTCCTTGGGCTCGTTCTTAGGGACTAACTGGGAAGTTATTAGTTTTCTACGAGCTGTCAGCAGGAACTGGCCTCTGTTCATCCTTGGGATCTGAATCTGGTCTTGAATGCTCTTTTGTAAAGAACTCTTCAAATCACTTTCGTTGGTACCATTAGACATGTTGTCCTACAAGGTTTGCTTTTTAGCTGCTGTGTGTTCAGCCAGGATTGGCAAGCTCCAGGCCTTGTCCCACAAAGAACCTTACCTCGTCATGCATAAGGACAAGCTGGTTCTGAGAACAGTTCCGTCTTTCATTCTGAAGGTTCCTACAGCCTTACGTGTGAACCAGGAAGTCTGTCTTCTGTCCTGTCCACAGCCATCTCACTGAAAAGAGAAAGAGTTGCACAAGTTGGATTTGTGCAGAGCAGTAAGAACATACATTAAATGGACTGCAGAGTTCAAGAAATCAGATAATGTGTTTATACTTTTCAGAGCAGGCAAAAAAGGACAAGAAGCCTCCAAGGCCACCCTGGCAAGGTGGGTGAGGGGATGCATTGCCAGAGCTTATGCTGCAGTAAAGAGGGCTCTGGCTGTCATCAAGGCTCATTCTACCAGAGCTATGGCTACCTCCTGGGTGGAGGAAGCTGAGGCATCTGTCTTAGAATTGTGCAAGGCAGCAATGTGGTCCTCTGTCCACATATTCACCAAGCACTACATATTGGATGTTCAAAGTTCCACTGATGCGGCCTTTGGTCACAGAGTTTTGTAGGCGACAGCAGGTAAATTATTTTTCCCTTTTTTCCTTTTTACAGTTTGTGTATGGGGCAATATTCTCCCACATCCAGCTATTTAATGGGTACAGCTTATTAAAACCCATATGTTCTGATTACCCATTGACAATGTGGAGCACTACAGAAAGAAGAAATGTCTTCATACTTACCATAATTTCCTTTTCTGTTAGCTCCAACGTTGTCAGTGGGGCCCTCCCAGGAGCCTTGCTCCTGCTGGAGAATGTTCTCCGGTATGCCAGCTCATGTCCATTGTTTTCTGATGAAGTTCTTTATTATAAGTCTGTCTGGACAGCCTTCTATGATTTACCTGCTGCACATATGAATATATATCTATATATATAGATATATATAACATTTATTTATTTTTTTAAAAAAGGAGCAGTTCCACATTTAAATATTGGTTTCTGGTACATAGGTTAACAGGTTAAAATGTTATTATCAATAAGGGGACCTCCCTTGTTACAGGTGAGTGCTTACACTGTTTGCAGTTCCTTTCCAGTGTTACCTGTACTCATTAAATCCTTTGGCAAGTCTCTTCTAGTTGGTTCAGTACCGCAGAGAAGTTCCACCACATCAGAGTAGCAGATAGCGAGCCTCTTCCATCCTCCCACTCACCTGACGAGGTAGGGAATCATTAATTGTATCTTTATTTTGATTAATAATATGAGTATGTAAACAAAATTGAAATTTCTG
This sequence comes from Neoceratodus forsteri, assembly GCA_016271365.2. Taxonomy (NCBI): domain Eukaryota; kingdom Metazoa; phylum Chordata; order Ceratodontiformes; family Ceratodontidae; genus Neoceratodus; species Neoceratodus forsteri. The sequence continues at coordinate 190,611,771 of JADMNL010000028.1, read as the reverse complement.
GCTACACTCCTGCACAGAAGTCATTTCTGGGAGGCAGTGCACTGAACTGCGTGGTGCAGGAGGCTAACTTGGTAGGTCTCTTTAATAACTTTCTAATGACCATTAGCCAATTTTCTAAGAAAAAAGGTTCTAACCTGGATTAACAAGGTAAACCGGGGGGGGGGGGGATTATTTACCCCAAATACCAACTCAGGGTCACGTGGTCACGAGTGGAAATTTAGAGGAGGGAGATTCAGGAGGGACATGAGGAAGTACTTTTGTATGGAAAGGGTGGTGGAACCTTGGAACAGTCTGTCTGCTGAGGTGGTGGGTGCAGACAGTCAGGGGATTCTATCAGGCATGGGACAGAATGAACCTTTTTTCTTAGAAAATTGTTCTCTGCTAAGGGAGGTGAATTTTTGTAAACAGCTAAAAGAGGAAACAGAGTTCTTCAACAGTAATGATAATGGTAAAACTACAAAGGCTTGTTTGTGGAAGGCTTATAAAGTATTCAAGAAAGGAAGATAACGGGCTTCACAGCTAGAAGGAGGGGCAGAGAGTTCTGAGCAAAATGATAGATAAACTGAAACTTATGGAAAACAGTTACAGGGCAAATCATAGTGGATAGGTCCAAGACCCCAGGTGTTTTTCTTTCTCTGGATGCCCATAAGGCGTTTGATTCTATTGTATTGAATGGAATTTTATTAAAGGTGTTTAACTTCGGACATTTCTCAGAATGCATATCTACCCTATACAATAAGTTGGTGAGTGGAACAGTGAAGGAGTGGAACAGGTAATTGGTGTCTTAGGCATCAGCAAGCTTCAGCAGAAGGAACCAGGGAAGTGGGGGACTCTGCTGGTTGACTAAGATAAGGTACCTGTTCACTCCTGTTGCAGTCACTGCCAGGGATGGTGGAAAATAAAGGGTAACCCAAATCAGGGAATAGGAGCAACACCCTAATAGGGTAAATGTACAAAGGGGCACAACAGACAGCAAAAGAGGTTTAACTAAAAACACACTACCATGGGTAAAGTGTACACAAGGGACATTTAAGAGCAAAAAGGTAGGCCAAAACAGAACAGAAGAAACACCCTACCTAGGGTAGGTGTACAAAAGGGTGTAACCGATGACATAAGGGTCAAAATTAGAAACACTCTGCCAAAGGTAAAGGTACAAAAGCATTTCTAAGTAACACAGGAAGTGTAGGAAATGGGAATGCTGGGAGTGGTGCAGTGCAGTGGCTCTGGGCAAAAGTTTTCAGAGAGACCTTCTGGAGACTGCGGCGCTGCTACCCCATTCTACATGCACCTCTCTGGGTTGAGGGAAGAGGTTGCTAGAATCCAGTCTGAGTTGGCTAGGATTCAGGGGATCTTCTCCCCCACCCAGGGACCAAGTCTGCCACCTTTACCACAGAGGATGCCAGGATGGAGAAACGGCTGGACTTTGGTAGGCTGTAGAAGGGTTGGGGTGGTGGGCTCTGGATGGGTAGGGGTGGTGGGTCGGAGGCACATTTCTCAACTGTACTACTACAAAATTCCTACACTGCTCTGGCAGGATGGGACTGCCAGGAGGAGGCACCTATGGTAGTGGCCAGGAAGGATGTGGGGGATCCTCCATAGTGGAGACACCAAGGAGGGTGGGAGAGGACCCCAGAGGAGGAGGAGGAGGAAGCAACTTCTGGTGGGGGACTCGATTGTGAGGGGAAAAATTTGGGAACAGGAAAGGAGGTGTCGAGGGAGGTCAGGTGTCTACGTGGTGCCATTGCCAGGAGGGATGAGAAGCAGATCCTGGGAATCACTAGACCAGCAGAATGGAAGGGGGAGCTGGATGTGATTGTCCACCTGGGGATCAATGACCTGGCTAGGGATTGGGCTGTGGAAGTGCAGGGGGAGTTTAGGGAGCTGCGGAGTGGTCTTAGACACTTAGGGTGCTCAGTGGCTTTCTCTGAGGTGCTACCTATCCACAGCAAGGGGAGTAGAGGGGTCTCAGCACCAGGAGGTTCAACTCATGAGTGAACGAATGGTGCAGAGAGGAGGGGTTCAGCTACACTGGGGACTGGGGATCAACCTGGACAGATAAGGGCCTATATAGGGGTGATGATGGCCTATATCCATCTGGAAGTGTAGCTGTAGTCCTTGGTGAATGTTTTAAATGTTACTTTGAACATTTAAAGTAGCCGAGGGGGGAGGTTGAAGTTATCAGGGAGGCAGACATAGCCCCCCCCCCACAGGCTGCAGTAGGGAGTACGAAAAACCCAAGGGGAGAGGAACCCCCGAGAGTGCAAAGTAAGGAAGAATGGAGGGTGATAGAGATGAAGGGGAGGGAAACAGATGCAATAAAAAGAAAGAAGGTGGGGTGCAAAGGGAAAAAAGAGGGGTAAACAGAAGGGTGCTAACAAAATCTGGAAAGCAACATGTATGAATGCTAGAAGTCTGGGAAGTAAGATTCTGCTCCTAGAGGCTGACCTGGATATTGTGGCCATAACAAAGTCATGGCGCACTAAAAACCATAACTGGGGCATGGGCATACCAGGTTATACTCCGTTTAGGAAAGACATGGTGGGAAGGAGAGGAGATGTGGTGCTTTATGTGAGGGAAAGCATAAAAGCAACAGAGATACAGGGAAAACCTGGGGGGGCGGCAGAGGTGCTGTGGGTCACGCTGGAGATAGATGGGGAATGGAGCCACTATTCACATTGGCATGATCTTCAGACCTCAGGCATGCTGGAGGAGTTAAGATATGGCACTGGTGAAAACAACTGGCAAAATGGCAGAAAAGGAGGAGGTGCTGCTCGTGGGGGTCTTCAGTCTGCCGGTTGTAGAATGGAGCCTCCCAGCTGTGGCTTCAGCTAGGAGCAGGAACATCCAGGACTCCCTGCAGGAGACATTCCTCAGGCAACTAGTCAGTGAACCCACTCGTGATGGGGCAGTACTGGACCTGGTACTCACTAACAGGGACAATGTTGCAGACATCAAGGTGGGAGGTCATCTGGGGACCAGCAATCACCGTACAGTGTGGTTCAGTTTAAGGACAATTGTGGAATTGAACCACACAAGGGTGAGGGTCCTGGACTTCAGGAGGGCAGATTTTATAAAGATGTGTGAATGCCTCAGGGATGACCTGTTGGGGTGGGGGGAGGACATAGGTGGGGTGAAGAAACAGTAGGCAAAGATAAAAAGGGCCATAGTGAGGGCAACAAACCTTTGTGTCAAGCAAGTGAGCAAAAGCTGGTGGAAAAAGAGACTGCTATGGTTCTTGAAAGAGGTGGCAAAAAAGATAAGAACTAAGAGGAGAGTATTCAGAAAGTATAAGGAGATGCAGAGGAAGAAGGATAGAGAAGTGTACCAGGGGAAACGGAGGGAAGCAGGGAGAGTGGTAAGGAGTGCAAAGGCACAAACAGAAGAGAGAATAGCCCAGGCAGTAACAAGCAAGCAATAAGACACTCCGAGGTGTGGGTTATCTCCTGATAAGAGCACGCCCAGGTGTGTTGTTAGGCATGAGGCACTTGCACCAAGTGCCTTATGCACCTGGGCATGCTCTTATCAGGAGATAACCCACACCTCGGAGTGTCTTATTGCACTTATAAAATGGGCATAACAGAAAATTATTGTAAGAAAAATAAACGAAAAAAATGTTTAAAAGATATGTATGAAAAATGGTTTTAATAGTGAAAAATGGTTCCTTTTATAAGTGTTTGAGCCCCCCCTCCCCCCGGAACAGCAGAGATAGGCTAGTTAATTTTGTTGTTGTTTCTTTTTTCTTAAATTCATATTGTATTTTGTACTTTTAAAAAGACTGCTTTGTTGGGAAGTGAGCTTGTCCCACGTGTATTACAGTGGGCTTGAGTGAGAGCGAGCGTGTCACTCAGTGCTTCCTGCTTTCGTGGGCAGGTCGCGGTTTTAAAACCGTAACTATTCTAAAATAAAAAAGTGTCTGTTTCTGTTGAGATTGATGAAGCAACTTCTTGTTACAGCTTGTAAGAGTGGAAGATGCGAGAGGCACAAATCGTGATATCGTGATCGAGCGCATGAGCTAGTGGGGAAAGTTGTTTTGTTTGCAGCACACGGGTTGCTCAGTGGATCGTGGGCAGCTGTCGGGATGGTGGCGATTTCAGCTGAAAGTTGTGAGGTTACAGTGTGTTTTTTTTATTATTTATTGTGTGATTCACTGTAGTTTGAGCTTGGTTATGGGGAGGGGGCGGAAAATGAAGATTTCTTTCGTAGACAGAGGCTGCTGTTTCCCCGCTGTGAGTTGTGCCATTCTCTGTTTTTGTTTAGGGTTGGCACAGCTCAGTGATTTATTGTTGTTGTGGGGCTCGGGACTGAAGGGTAGTGCTGGTTGGCTACAATATCTTCTGATAAGGACAAGGCTCAGAAGATGTTGTAGCCAATCAGGTTACAGGATTTCTTGAGCCCATTTTATAAAAGGGGAACAAGACACATCGTGTTCCAAGCTGCTGGATGGGACAGGGTAGGGCGCATAGTGTGTATGTACAATAGTGTAAGTGTTTTTATCTGATTTATCATTCTAAAAAAGCAAAAAACCTTTTAAAAATGTTGTGTGTCTGGTTTGTCTACCTGGTAGTGCATTGTGGGATTGTGGAGGGACAGCCAGTCCTCCACACAATGCTTATACTTTCCTCAAGCCTGCTGCGTACTGTAAAATGGTTGCGATCAGTCTAGGGGCTGGTACCAAGTTCCAGCCATACATAGGTGGCTAATTTAAACTTTAATTCCTCAGACTTGGGGTAATTATGGAACCACAAGACTGGAAGTCCCGGCACTTCCGGGTTTCAGCTATATTGACTCGCTCCTTGCGAGCAGAGGCACGTACATCTGCTCATGTCTGCCTTTCAGTCAGGTGGAAGCCAGGGAGCTTAGAAACTCTGCTGGTCAAATCTGCTGATAGTTTACTCTGTTCTATAAAGTTAGGTAAGTAACATTACCACATCTAACTGACTACATATAGTAAGAAATGGATTTGAATATAGTAACACTAACTGGAGGGGAACTGGGAAATAAGTGTGTGCTATGTAACAAATTTGGTATTGAATCTAGTACAGAGCATACCCCATCCCTGTGTGGACAATGTTTAGAAATTAGGGAATTAAAAACCAAAAATGCGATTTGGAGCAAGAAGTTAAGAATTTTAGACACCAGCTGCTTGGCAATATCAGTTTTGAAAATACAGGACAAAAAATGGAGGAAATAATAAAAGGCAGAAGGAAGATGAATGGTGCATTGTAGGAGAAAATAAAAAAAGTAAAAAAGGCAAGAGGGCAATGGGTGTTGTATTAGAAACTGAAACTCAGTTTACACTGCTATTAAACCTTATAGAAGACATCGAGGGCCACTCATAGGAGCTCTTTGATATAATGAGTGATAAAGAGGCAACAGCAGAGAAAAGCCACAGTAATGAGCCCACATCAGAAACCGCAATGGGAAATGAAAATAACGAGGAAATACCTAAACAGATTTACATACCTGGAGATTCAATCATCAGATATACTGACAGATTCACTACCAAGGGTAATAAAGAAAATGTTACAAGTAATAGTTATACAGGCACAGGTTTAAACAATATTCAGAGCAAGCTGCCCAGAATAATGAAACCAGTGAAGTCCAAACCCCTTGTTGGTATGCATGCAGGTACAATGTTGTAAGACAGAGGAAGAAATATTTTTTGATTTTAAAGCCTTAAATACGTCACTGCAAGAGAAGAATTACGTTATTCTTTCAGAAATTCTACCAGTGCCCAGAGCAAATAATAGAACTAGAAAAATAATTGTCATTTTTGATTTTTCTATGTACTGTATGTATTTAGTCTCATGATGCCTTTGAAACGATGTTCTTTGTGTTGCTTAAGAAAACCAATAAAAAAATGAATTGGGGAAAAAAACAATTGGTTAAGAGACTGGTACTTGATGAAGGGAATAGAATGTGTAAGGACGTGGGAACTGTTTCATAGGAGACATGACCTATACAGCAAAGATGGATTTCATCTAAGCTGAAAAGGTAGTGGATTCTTGGGTAGCATAATCTAGGAAAACATATACTGAAAACATTTAAACTGGTGAACAACGGGAGAGGGGATACAGAAGTAAATAATGAATGTATGTATGTATAATGAAGACTCTTAACACTATTGAATGTATAAGCAAAGCACCCCATGACATTAACATAGCTAGAAATATAAATAAATCAGTTAACGCTAGGAGCTTGAGAAACAGACATGAATTGTAACTAGTACTTCATAGGGAGGATATCCACATTTGTGCTACCACCAAAACATGGTGGAAAGTTGGAGACTTGGGGTAGGGAAACATCAGGTTATAACCTGTTCCACTTTGAGCATAAAAGTAAGAGAGGTGGAGGAGTGGCACTATGTCAGGGATACCATAAAAGCAAATGAAATTAACATACACACAGGCAAACAGAGTGAGGCTGAACAAATATGGATCCGTATAATACAAAAAGATAACAGCAGAATCATCGTGGGGGTCTGTTATCGGGCACCAAACCAAAGCAATGATGAAAATAAAAAGTTTGAGGTTATCGAAGCAATGGACTTGGGAAGTAGGACACTTGTACAGGGTGATTTCAACATAATGAATATAAACTGGAATACGCTTAAAGGAACATCTTCACTAGATAAGAAATTAATAGACATTTCTATAATTAATAACCTGGAACAATATGTAAGGCAATACACTAGAGGGTCAAACTTACTTGATTTGGTCCTTAGTAGTATGGAGGAGGGCATATTAGACTGTACAGTGAGGGAACCCCTGGGAGACGGTGACCATAACATGATACAGATAATCAGAGGCAGCTGGAGGCCACAGATAGGTGTAACATAGGAACATAGGAATGTGATGGCAGAAAAGGACCGCCAGGCCCACCTAGTCTGCCCAGTTTGCCTAGATATCCCATAGGCCTGTTCTGTTATCCCTCCCCCCTTTTCCAACAGCCCACTGTGCTTGTCCCAAACCCTCTTGAACACCCCCACTACCTCCCTCGGCAGCCCATTCCAGTTGTCCACCACCCTCTCAATGGAGAAGTACTTCCTAATGTTTCCCCTGAACTTCCCCCCTTGATTTGGAATTCATGACCTCTCATCCTCGGTCGCTCCTTTAATTGGAAGAGGCTCCCCACAGGCACTTTATTGATACCCTTTAAGTATTTAAATGTCTCTATCATGTCACCTATCTCCCTCCTTTGCTCCAGTGAGTACATATTTAGGTCCTGCAGTCTTGCCTTGTATGGTAAGTGGTCGAGCCCCTCTCACCATCTTGGTCGCCCTCCTCTGAACCCGCTCCACCCTCTCCACATCCTTTAGGTACGGCCTCCAGAACTGGATGCCATACTCCAGGTGTGACCTGAGCAGCGGGGTGTACAAGGGAATCATGACCTCCCTCCTCCTCCTGCTGGTGATCCCACTCCTTAGGCAACCCAACATCCTGCTGGCTCTTGCCACTGCCCTTCCACACTACTTTGCCACCTTCAGGTCCTGTGAAATGATGATGCCAAGGTCCCTTTCCTCCTCAGTTACCTCCAGGGGCCCTACTCCCCCCCCCATTCTGTACTCTGCTTTCCTGTTTTTTTTCTGCTTAAGCGCATGATCTGTACTTTGCCATGTTGTACAATAGTTGTAACTCCCCGGTAAAATCAGTCAGGTGGTTTATTGTTCATTTTTACCCATGCTCTGGTGCCCGTTCTTTTCTTTTGGGGTTTAGGTCCCTTATCATCCCCCATATTATCAACATCTGATCCCCCCTCATGCTGGGAGGAATGTAAGGAGGCGGAATCAGACTCAGTTTCCAAATCTCCATCTTCAGACTGTAAGACAGTGCATGAATTCCGGGTTTCAACCAGAGCAGAAGTTTCGGGTGTCACCTCCTTGGCTTTTTGGTTTTTCCTTAACCTTTTCCTCCGTTGCACTGTAGTATTAGGCCCATTCAATGGTAGCGAGGGGGAGGCATATTAGGTGCAGGGGGTTCAGGCATTTGTGTGGGAGGTACTTGGGCAACAGCAATAGAGAGCTCAGGGTCAGGGACAATATCTCTTTGAGATGTGTCAGAAGCACAGACCATAATGGCAGCTGCTGTTGCAGATGTGCGGATAGGAGGAGCTGGGGTTCTGATAGCTTTAACTGTTTTGTTAATATAAAAGTTCTGTATACCATAGTCAGCCTCATCAGTATTATGGGCAGCCCAAGGACAGTCAGTAAATGAGTGGCCTTCCTCGCACAAACTATATTTCAGCAAATTTCTACAATGGAACATGGTATGACCAACTTTGCCACATTGTACACACCATACCACATCACATATTCCACTCAGATGACGAGAGGAACCACATTTATAACAATGATGTGGTTGCCGAGGATAGAATATAAAAGAGAAACAATTGGGGAGATGTTGTAACCCTGAGTCTTCTTGGTGGAAGTTGATTTTTATCCTCCATCCCCCATTCCAGAAGCCCTGAGCATCTAATATGGGCTCTGGATTCCCCTGCACCTTACATTTCTTCTCTAACCAATAGATGATGTCCAAAGTGTTCACCCCCTCATTTCGAAATATTCATTTATTCATTACAAATCGGGTTTACAACCTTTGAGTCAGAGACTTATTTACAAAGGCACCTCGTCGCGGGGGGGGGGCAGACATCAAGACAGTTATTACAGTGCAGACTAAAACAGAGGATAACATTACAAGTGCAGTTAAAGGAACATTTAACATAGATACACTTAGGTTACATAATGTAGTAGTTTGTATGTTACTTAGGTTACATAATGTTACAAAATTGTGAGTTACACTCATGGATATAGTAGGTCCTCAGAGAAGACAGTGGGTTACATCCCTGTTTGGACCTAGTAGGGAAGGGGTAGGTCTGGGGAGGGAGATGCTGTCCAGTGGACATTGTTGAGCCAGGGGGCAATGTGGGTGGGAACCACAGGTTACAACAGGGAGTTAGTTACACCTACAACAGCGGGTATTAAAGATATGGTTCCGAAGGGCTGTTTTGAAGGAGCTAATTATTGGCAAGTTGGAGATGCAGCTAGGGAGGGAATTGAACCAGGTGGGGGCTCGGTAGAGGAAGGATCTCTGAGCAAGAGAGGTCTTGGTTCTGGGCACCTTGAAAGTGGCCTTAACAGAGCTACGGGTGGTGACGGATGAAGATGGCTGCTGTAGGGAGGTGGAGACCCCCCGAGGGGGGGGAATGCGTCCTAGCTGAGATTTCTTAGTGAGAAGGCAGGTCTGGTAGAGCAGTCAGTCCTCAAAGTTGAGAAGATTGGTGCTAGTATAGAGAAGGCAGGTGTGAGTTCAGCTGGGGGCACCGGTCTTGAGCCTACAGGCCTTACTGATGGAGAGTTGGATTTTGGAGAGGGCAGTGTTGTCAGCTGCAGCATAGATGGTCAAGCCATAGTCCACGAGGGACAAGACGGAGGAGGTGATGGCCAGCCTCAGGGCAACCTGAGGCAGGCAGTGCCTGTGCCAGTATAGCAGGCCAATCCGAGAGTTAATGGAGGTTGACAGGGCATTAATGTGGGTGTGGAAGGAGAGGGCAGTATCGATCGTGATGCCTAGGTACTTGTATGTGGTCACTTGTTCTAGCAGGCGCAGAGTGCTGGGGATAATCAAGAGGGGGGGTATTTTTAGCTTTATTTTGGTGGTGGGAGAAGAGCATTGATTTGGTTTTCTTTAGGTTAATGACCAGTCTGAGGTTTCCGAACCACCTTTCCGCTTGGTTGTAAGCTTGATGGAGGGGATAATTGGAGGGAGGTGGGATTGAGATGTGAGGCAACGAGGACTGCATCATTGGCGTAGAGGAGCATTTTACCAGTACATGAGCTGGGGAGGGTGTTGAGGTAGAGTCTAAAAAGTATTGGACCCAGGATGGAGCCCTGAGGGACCCCAGAGCGAACGGGGAGAGTGCTGGAGAGGGAGCCGCTGATCTTGACATGCTGGGATCTAGCAGAGAGGTAGCTAGAGAACCAGGAAATGGGACCACCAGAGAAGCCAAGTTGGTGGAGAGAGTTGAGTAGAAGGGGATGACAGACAGTGTCAAAGGCCTTGGAGAGGTCAATGAACACTGCTCCTGGAAGGCTGCCAGAGTCAAGAGCAGCATGCAGGTATTGGGAGAATTCCATGAGAGCCATGGTTGTACTGTGTCCTGGGCAGAAACCGTGCTGTTCTGGGCACATAATGTCATACTTGGTTAGGTAGTCAGAGAGCTAGATCAACACCACTTTTTCAAGGGCTTTAGAGGGGGGGAGGATGGAGATGGGCTGGTAATTGTTGGGGGTGGATCGGTCCTCACTCTTATGTATGGGTGTGATTTCAGCAGTTTTCCAAGCACTTGGGAACTGACCCAGGCATAGAGACCAGTTTAGAAGGTCAGTCAGGGGGACTAGGACTTCGTCCAAGACCATACGGAGGATCCTGGAGTCGAGGGGGTCACTGCTGAGGTTATTGCTGCCTAAGGCTTTTAGCAGGTGTGGCCTGACTTCTTGGGGGGATAGGGTGCACAGGTAGAATGGTGGGCAATGCAAGACTGGAGGGAGAGAGGTGGGGATTGGGTCAAAGTAGCTGCTGGGGAGGACCGAGCTTAGGTCAGAGAAGGCAGTGTTAAGGCAATGCCAGGAGGAGGGATCTGTGGGGGGTGCCATTGATGGAGAGCTGAGATGGTGGGGGGCGGGACTTCCCATTTAGCTCTTTCATATTATCCCAGAAGGTCCGGGCTGAACCCCAAGTGGAAGTGAGTGGTCTGGTAGTGCTCTGCCTTGGCCCGCCTAATGGCCCAAGTGTACTTATTGCATTCTGCATTGTAGGCCTGTCTGTCAGATGCCTTTCCAGATTCTACAGCAATGTGCCAGAGATTATCTCTGTTTTTGAGTCTCTGGAGGAGGGATGGGGTGATCCATGGGGCATTGCATTTTTTGGAGTGGATCCTGGTGAGGAGGGCGAAAAGGTCACAAGCCTTACAGAAGGCATTTGTGAAGTGGTCAAGAGCTGAGTCAATGTCAGGGGTGCACTGGATAGGGGACCAATCTAGCTGGGCTAGGTATTCTTTTAATTTTCTGAGGCTGCTGGGGTGTAAATGGTGGTGTAGAGTGGCCTGGGATACTGGCTTCAGAGTGGAGGATGACCAGAGACAGAGAACTGGGGAGTGATCACTAAGAGAGTAGGGGAGGACAGTGACATCCCGGATTTTGTAGGGGCGGTTAGATATAACAACATCTAGGAGAGTGCTGGTGCTAGTAGAGTGGTTGAATCTAGTGGGCTGAGTGACTAACTGGGACATATCCAGGGCAGCAAAGGACTCCCTCATATGGGAGGCAGTGGAGGCAAGCCAGTTAACATTGAGGTCACCTAGGATGACTTGCTCCACTTTGTGAGGGAGAGATGTGAGATAGTCAATGAGGGACTGGACTGCTTGGTTTTGATTCCTCAGGGGTACGTAGGAGACCATGAGGAAGAGAGGGCCTCGGGTGGGGTCAGGTGTGATTTTTAAGGTGAGGGCTTGGGCTTCATAATCAAGTTTAGTAGCTGGGAGTGCCTGACCTATAAGGGAGTCCATACGAGTAGTGTGCAACCACCACTACGTTTGCCTACTCGGTCTTCCCTGTAGACGGTATATCCAGGGAGAATGATACTGGAGTTGGGTGGATTTGGAGAGCCAAGTCTCTACCAGTGCAATTATGTCAAATTGATGTTGAATGACCCAGCACTGGAGGGCAGCAGATTTCTTTAGGAGACTGCAAATGTTTAAGGATGCAAAGCGGAGGCCAGTTGCAATACAGGGTTTAGAAGGGCTGGAAGCCATAGGTCCTGGGTTTGGGTGTACATTACCAGATAATAATAATAGCAGTGTAATTATTCTGGTTAGTGGCTGGTGACGATGGAGACCCTTGGGTCGACACCCAGCTGAGGACTTTAGAATCAGGGTGCATGGGATAGATAAAGTGTGAAGGGTGGGAATGGCAGGGGAGAGCTGGGTCCAGGTCGGGCCTTTGAGGGTGGAGGGAGTGGGGGTGTTGGCAGGGTGTGGGTATTGGGGGGGGTCATGGGTGTGTCGATGGTGGGGGAGGGACGAGTCACTGTGGGGTAGTCTGGGGATAAGGTGCCTAGTGTGGAGGAAAGGTGCTCCAGTCTGTGTGAGGTCTGTACCAAGAGGGTGAAGGAGAGCAGACTTAGTAATGGAGTGTAGGTACCCATAGCAGTTGTGCAGTAAAGGAAGAGTGCCAGGAGTAGTAGAGAGTAAGGAGATGTAGAGCAACTTTGGAATGGTTGGGGGAAAACCCCTTTAGTGAGCGAAAAGACTATAAGCTGCAAATGGGAAAAATCAGTATCAATCGTAGAAGAGGGAGGGGCAAAGACAGATGAATAGTGATAGACTGACCACACAATAAGTGAAATGAGACAGGAACTATATTGTGTCGGATTGGGTTAGTTTGCTTATAAGTGGGCCCTCTAGTGGCTAAAGAATATAATCTGCTAATGGAAAAAGTCAGCACTTTTCGGGGGGGGGGGAACAGGCAGGGAGGTTCTGAAGCAAGGTTTTCTTTTGGGGTGGCACTGCAGCAGCCTCGATGGGACACCAAGGTCAAGGGTGTGCAGTCCACAGACTTACAGCTCTAAGAGAAGGGGCACAGCACTCAGGGCAGATAGCAAAATCACAGTACCTTAAGACCTCTCTCAAAACTTAAATCAACTCTTAAGAAATCTCTACATCAGACTAAACATTACTTTAAGTGAGAAATCAAGAACATGTCAAGCAGAGGTTACACTCTGTAATAACACTGTAATAACCTTAAAAGACTGTTTAGTTAAAGGTATAGCCTGAAAATGTACCCAGGCTGGATTTGTCTTCAGACTAGCATATTTCACCCAAAATCTATCCAGGATATCTGGGGTACAAAAGCTGATGTCATAGGTGGATTCACCAGGAGTGTGGATCAATGCATATACTTCAGCAGGAAAGAAACCTAATATCTGTTTGAGAAGAACTTTTCCTACATAAAACTGGTCAGGCTTTTCTTCTGGGACCCCCGGATATCTCAGATGTACTGCATTATGTCTTTTTGCTAGCTCTACCAATTTCTCTATTAAGCTAGCATATGTAGGCGGGGGGGGGTGCTCCTCGGGAACCCGTGTTTCCTCATTAACACGAATCTTGGTCAGGTATGGGAATACTTGGGTCGGGGACCCAGGAACCGCTGTCTGCTTGCAGCCAGCCTGCTTTACTGAGTGCTGCCTCTGGTGCCCAACCTCATCCACTTGGAATCTCCATATCTAGTGCTGCTTCCTTCAGAGCTCCAGAGCCCAAAAACATGAAAACTGTTGCCGCTTGTTCTGCTGGGGTGCTCAGTGAGTCATAGGTAACTCTTTTCTGCTTCTTTCATCCTCCTCACACAGTCGCTGTACCTATTGAACCTCTCGTTCAGCTTGTTCAAAACATTGCCGGAATAAATCCGATTGCACTTTCAAATGCGCCACAGAAGGTGCCACATCCACAGGATCCTTCCTTTGCAGGACAGGGGTTCGCACATCCTCTACTATGATGCATCCAGCACCTTGCGACCCGCTGCTCGAAGCCAGTGTTTCGTTTCCCTGGAGGCTCATACTACTGCTAATACTGCCACCTCCTCCATTGCCAGAATGACTGCCTCAGTCATCCTTCCACAGTCCAGCACCCCCTACCAATGAGTAGGGGAATTTCCCTGGTGCCCTGGCCAGATTTCCCCCATTCACTAAAAATACCACCAACAGCTTAATCTGGTTCAATTTCAATTGGTTACCATCTGTATTGGGCCCCCCCCCCCCCACACTCACACACCAGTTGCCCTGAAAAAGGGACTTCTAGTCTCAGTGGGCCTACCGGGTCAACCAAATTAATCAATCTTCCACCCAACCCTTCCCTCTCTTTAGCCATACTATGCCATCTTTTTTTAACCCTTTTTTCACTAATATACTTAAAAAGGCACTTTCCCTTTTTTCAACCTCTTCTGTTAGCTATAGTTCCTACTTAGCGTTGGTCAGTCAGACTGCTTTCCCTGCTTCCTGGGCTTTACTATCCTACTTAGATACATAGATAGTGTCAGCAGATAAGGGCCTTCAACCCACCTAGTCTTTCCATTTGCATACTTAACTTTGCTTCTTCAAGCTCTTCTAGTACTGGGTCCCCCCCAAAACCCATCTACCAGGATCCCCTGATGTCTATCCCATGCATTCTTGAATCCTGTAATCATTCTAGTCCCTACTGCCTCCTTCTCCAGCAGGGCATTCCATTTGTCCACCACCCTCTCCATGAAGAAATACTTCCTCGTGGTTCCTCTGAACCTCACTCACGCCTGTTTCATTCCATGCTCCCTACTCCTTGAATCTCTCTTTTGATGAAAAATTGTGTTTTCCTCCACCTTGTTCCTCCCCATGAGGTACTTGTATGTCTCCATCATATCCCCCCCCCCATTCCTCTTCTCCTCCAGGGAGTACATATTTAAGTCCTTCCACCTGTCCTCGTAGGTTTTGTGATATAAACCTTGCACCATCCTGGTTGCCCTCCTTTGAACTGCCTCCACCCTGTCTATGTCCTTGTGTAGGTAAGGCTTCCTGAAATGGACACTGTACTTCTTCCTGTCCTCTCCCTCTGGGTCCTCCAGAACCTTCTGTAGGTGGTCCTCTTGTCCCTGACTGCCTGGGTTACCTCATGGCTAAACCATCTGAGTGCTTTGGCCCTCGAGTTTTTACCCTTTGGCCTGACACACTAATTTATGGTTGCTGATGTTCTCTAATTGATGATGGACCACTTCTGAGCCACTCCTATTTATTTTAGTTTTTGTTAACCAGATAAGGTGCACCAGACAAACATTTGCCTGTTTTCAGGCATGACCCAGGAGAGTACAAGCCATTAAATAATACAGTGCAAAACAATGACTTCAGCATTAGTGAACATGACATTCTTAGAAATCAAATCGATTTTTATTTATATGGTGCCTTTTAATTGCCAAGGCGCCTCACAAACAAAACAACTACAGCGTAAAATTACATGTATTATAAATATTATAAAAATACAAGTAAACAGTATTCAGATTAATCCCCAAATGCTTTAGTCCATACAAAGGTTTTAAGGGCCTGTTTAAATCCCTCCACAGTCATGCACTCACGTAACTGATGGGGTAGAAAATTCCAAAGGGTAGGAGCCACATGCACAAATGCTCGGGTCCTGGAGGATTTTAAACAAACCCTTGGACTCTCTAGCAACTCCTCATCCGTCGAGCGGAGGACCAGAAGCTCTTTCAGGTAGTCTGAACCCTGTCCATGTAGGGCTTTAAAAGTCAACACTGTGCATGAAAAGAAATTAAACAACTGAGGAAACAATTTGGTACAAGACTATCAATTGAGGAAGCATAGGTGAAAGGTAATTAGCAAAAAGCTTGGTATTCAAAGTGACACGTGCAAGAACTGTCACATACAATGGCTAGAAATGACAGAAGTCAAGGGCTATAAACAGGAGCATACTGCCAACTGTACTAAGTGTGAGTGGTACTGGTTCCAGAAAGCATGGGCAATGGAGCAGTGTCTAATGTCAGCAGGTATGTTGTTCCATAGTTTCGGAACAGCGACAGCGAAGGCTGTCTCTTCGAATTTGGTCCTGGTATTAGGTGTGAATAGGAGGCCAAGGTCTGAGGATCTGAGGGGGTAAGCATTACTACAGCTCACCAGGAAGGAGGCAAGAGATGGGGTGCCTGGTTCAGTATTACAGTGTGAATGATGCCACCCAGGGAGAGATCACATTGAGCAGCAGAAGGTAGCCAACCTAATTCCAAATACAGGGATCAGTGGTGGATGAGTTAGCTGCAAGCAAGGGCAAAATGACAAATGTTGTTGTAAGCTATGTACCATTTTTGTAAGATAGCATTTGAGCCTTTAGAAGAAATGGTCAGGCCTTAGGATAGCTTGAGAAACAGGATACCATAATATCCCTTTGCTGAGGTGAGCCAGGTAATCCCTTAGCAACTCCCCCATCTTTCTGAAGCCCACGCCTTTGAAGTCTAGGATCTTGGTCTTTGTGCTTACCTTCTCCTTTCTCCCTATGTCCAACCTGAACCACACTGTGCGGTGGTCACTCCCTCTCAAGGGCTTCTCAGCCTGGATGTCCTGGATGTGATCCTCATTTGTCAGTACCAGATCAAGTATCGCTCCCTCCCTCCCTAGTGGGTACCATGGCACCTTGAGTCACGAATCCACTCTACACCATATCCAGAATTACCTGACTCCTGGCGCATGTTGTGGCTGGGATCTTCCAATCCACTTTATGCAGGTTAAAGCTCCCATAGTAACCACCTCACCTTTGCCTGCAGTTGTCCTGATTAAGGACCACCCCCCAGCCTTACCTACTTTCCTCTAGTGGATTGCATCTGCCTCCTCCCTCGTACGGGTTATTCCTTCCCTTGCATATACCGCTAGCTAATAAAGGAAAAATGATTAAACTGAGAAAAATGAGGAATGTTGTCAGGCTGCAGGCTGATAAAAATAGAATAAATAGCATAGGTGCTGAATAAGTTTTATAGCAGAAAATATCCTTGCCAAAAGAAGATAGGAGAAAACCTACAAACTGAGGCAGATAACCTAGCACAAGTGAGATCAAGAGGATGAGTATAGTAAAAATGCAAAGTTGAAAGTAATCTGAGGAAATGTATGGGCTGAAGTAGAAGTGAAGCGTAGGTATGTGGCAGAAGGAAGCAGTACGTGGAGGCGGCTGAAAAACTAAAGGGCCAGCCACAAATGGCCAACATAATGGTTACAGATTAAGAAGTAAACAGAACAGAGGCAGACAGAAATGGGGAGAAGCAACCGGGCATGGAAAGGTAAAAGTATCAGATAGTGGCTGCTAAAGTAATATGTCTACTGAAAACAGCTGATGATAGTTATATAATAATGCCCTAAAAGTACTGATCAAAACTGAGACCAAAATATCAAAGCAATACATGGAATGCTATAAATAAATGATGCAACGATGAATAATTGTAGTAAACCAAAACTTCTCTGTGTCTGAGCCCGGGCTCTCTGGGAGTATACACTTTACAGAAAATCTGGACTTTTCATATTGCAGCAGAAGCCAGTGCTCCATGCTATACTACAGGCAAAATATTGGGATGTACCACCATTAGTGCAATGCGCTGCTTTGCTCATAGAGAAGGGGCTTTGCGTGGTGCTGTTAGTTTTGAATACTGGTCCCTACATGTTTTGAAGAGCTATAAAACCACACTACATGGATTTTTAAATCTAAGTGTTTTAAAACAGGACTGGACTGCAATGGGTATTTAGGGGAATACAATACAATAGCATGGAAAGTAAGAAGAGGAACATACAGAGCAGGCAAAGAGAACTTGAAGAGCAACTCTACACTTTAACATATGCTTTCATAATGTTACAGTTTACTAGTAAATATATATTTTTTATTTTCAGTGTTTCTCTTCCTGATTTACAGAACATCTTGGTAGCCATTCTAAAGGTCTATATAGAAAACATTTGAAAATATTTGCCTCTCCCCTGTTAACCTCACAGTGTCTTTGTTTATGATGTTATAATGCTCACCATGGCAACAGACTGTGATGTCACAAACAGCAATTGCGTGGTTGGCAGGGGAGAGTCGGATACATTTTGAAAGACTTGGTGAAATAATTGCTGCATTATGTACAATATTTAGTGAACCAAAAGAAGGGGAAATTTAAAAAAAAGGACAAATAACTGGAAAATGAAGTAAAAACATAACTGGTATAAATCTTTCAAGAGTTTTTAAGGTTTTTATTATAATAGAGAGTTGCTTTTTAACTACAGTACTAAGGATCATGGGATGGGAGGGCAGGGACATTAGCTCAAGCTGCGGACCCTGCAATATGAGCAGACTTGATAGACCAAATGGCCTTCTTCTGCTTGCTTCTTTATATGTTCCTATGTATGTACTACACAATATATTAGGAGGGAAATGTTGCAATAAAAAGTGGAGTGAAGCCAGGCAGTAATCATAATACGAAGCTAGCAGCACATTAGGTTAGTCAGGTGAGTGACCTGGGGTGACAGAACTGATTCCTGCAGGAATGTTAGTCCAGGGAGTTGGAAATCTGTTAAGACAAATGCATATTTCTTGCTCATTTAACAACCTATAGGCTTTGCTAAGAATAGTCCTGCCATTGTGAAGCAGGAACATTTCTCATTGTGCTTACTTCCCTACAGAAAAAAAAATAGTCTGCACGAAGTTTTGCATGGGTCAAAAGAAGTACTGCAGCCAATGGTTTGACACTGTGACTATATCAGTTTCCTCAGTAAGGCTTTCTCATGAATTCTTTGTACAGAACTTCCTGAAATGCTGTCAGGGGCTTTTACTTATCAGAAAATGCATTAAGAAACGAATAAGTCTGACACGGCATGATGCTGCTGCAGTAATTATAATTAAGTCACAGACAGAACGGTTTTATTTTGCATCACACAGAACCGCCGGAGCGTTAATGTATCAGTCTGACAATAATGGACACATTCCCAAAGACTCACCAAAATACAAAGGTAGGTCAAAAGCCTTCCAATACAGATCTGCATACCATAATACTTTAGTTGTTTTTAACCAGGTATAGCAAACTAAGCTGAATGCTTTTTTACAGGAGCGACCTGGGAGCACAAGGAGGTTAAGTGACTTGCTCAGGGTCACACAGTATGCAAGTACAAGTAATACTAGCTGTAAAGACTACCAGTATAAAGGAAAAAAAACATTCTGCACTTGTATGTGTGCAGCTGTCATGTGTTACAGACCAGACGGTGTCTCTCTTTGTAGATTGATGAGGTCTGTAATAGTTTATTTTTGTATTTATTTATTTACTTGTTTAAATCTTGGAGTAACACTTTTGAGTTAAGAACTCTTTTACATAGGTTCCATGTCAGAATTCATAGGCATAGTACAATATGACACGAGGACAATATAAACAGAAATACAATAAGAGGCAAAGAAAGAGAGTAATATCGACACGCAAACAAGACTGTTAGCAGGCACTGGATAATGTATGCCTGGTCTAGTGACTAATAGTCTAGAACTCTAGAACTAGACAGAGAGAGAGATTTGCAAATGACTAGTGCCCATTTTCTTTACTGTGCATTAGGAGAAATGTGGCCTGGACGGGTTGTCAAGGTGGGGGAGAGATATGGGGTAGGGAGATTTAGATGAGGGAGAGAGAGGAGCAAAGTGGGAGGGAGTTGGGAGGGGGGGGGTTATGATGTTAAGGTGTTAGATGGAGGGCTTCCGATTAGGTTGAAATCCAGAAAGGCAGCAGGATGGTGGTGGTGGGAGGGAGGTGGATAAGAGTAAGGAGGGATGGTGAAACAAAAATAAAATGTAGTAGGCAAGCAGGATAGGGTAAGAGCAGGGTGGAGTGGGGGTGTATAAGGTGAGGACAGATTGGTAGATGACTTCGGCTAAGGGGAGCAGGCCTCCTCAGAGAATGGAACCTCCCGTTGCGTAGTTTTAAGTGACTGCTTAATTTATTAAACAATAAGGTAAGACCAGGGGTAAGATTAATGATCTGTTAATCACCTGTTGTGGAAGTAATGAGGCAAGGGGGCAGTCTACTGCCATGTTGCCCCTATGGGGTGATAACTGAGTGTTAATGTAATCCCTGTGAATGATTTAATCTTATTTAAAAAAAACATAAAAGTGTTGCAAGTGTGCCTTTTAAATGTTTTCCTCATCGAGAGGGAGATTCTTAATAAAGCTGTTTATCTGCCCAAGAGTGCTGCCTCAGAATGTCAAAATGATTTTTTGGGGGTTTGTCACACAGCTGTGTCAGTGAACGGAGTGCTGCACTTTTTTTGAAATAATTCATACACTATGGGAATAAGGCAATAAACCACGACAGAGTGTGCATTGAAGGTTGTTAATGCACTCCCCAAGGGAGGTGGGCACCAAGTAGATCAAGTGTCGGTATACCCCTTGGAAGTGTGTCTTTTTAAGAGAGCACGTAACAAGTGCACCAAGTTGGTCAGAGCAGCCAACTGTCATTCGGAGCTAGCCTCTGCCTCAAGAAATCCTTCAAAGCTCTGGAAAACATTAAAAGACACCTAGTAATTCCATTCCAGCAAAAATTAAGTCTGGTGACAGCATTATCTCCAACTGATCGGAGATATTGGAAGCCCTCAATAACCATTTTGCAATGGTAGGGCTAGCATTTGATGCTTCTTCTGCCAATGACCTCCGCACAGCTCAGGGTCCACCAACCCATGAGTCCCCCTCTACCAAGGAGGCCTTCTCCCTCCTGCCTGTCTCTCTAAAAGAGGTGGAAGACCTACTGCTGCAACTGGACACCAGGAAGGGAGCAGGCTCCGACTTCATAGAGCCATACTATCTGAAATGTGCCTACCATGTGCTTGGTGACAATCACCCACCTATTCAACATGTCACTCTCCCAGGGTAGCCTCCCCCCTCAATGGAAAATAGCCCATGTCATCCCTCTATTAAAAGCAGGTGACCCCTGCAATCTAAATAATTATAGACCGATCTCCCTCCTCCCCATCCTGTCTAAATTACTAGAAAAAATAGTGTGTGGCCAGCTAGGGGTATACTTAGAATCCAGAAGCCTAGTAAACCTGGTTCAGTCTGGATTCAGAGCAAATCACAGCACCATAACAGCCCTAGCTAAGGTGACCAATGATTGGCTCCTAGACTTTGACAACAAGAAACATGTCTGTGCCATTTTCTTGGATCTTAGTAAGGCATTCGACACAGTCAATCACAGCCTGCTTCTTTCCTCCCTAAGCACCTTAGGACTGGACCATAAATCTATGTGCTGGTTTGCAGACTACCTTGGAGAATGGAAACAGCAGGTTAAAGCTGAAGGTGATCTTTCTCCATTAAAACCTATCCTGAGGGGCATGCCCCAGGGCTCTATCCTTGGTCCCCTCCTCTTTGCAGTCTACATTAACAGCATCAATGATCCCATCAAAAAAGCCAGCATCCACTTATTCGCGGACAACACTGTACTGTACTTGAGTCGTCCCACGCCGGAAGCAGCCTGTGAAGACCTCCAAGCTGAATTTAACCTTCTACAATACCAGCTCATAAACAAAAAGCTTTTGCTCAATGCGAAAAAGACAAAAGCCATGCTCTTCTCCCCCTCCTTGCATGCGGCAGTTCCTGCTGGGTGGGGGAGCTGTCCCACAAATTACCACTGTTCTTGGAGAATCACTAGAGTATGTAGCTAAATTCAAATATCTAGGAGTTTGGCTTGATCATAAACTTTCCTTCGCCAACCATCTTGAAGAATTACTGAAGAAACTAAGGCAAAGATTAGGACTGTTCTACAGAATTAACCACCTGCTCACAAAGGAGGCCAAGATTCAGCTGGTTCAAGCTACCTTCCTATCTTTAATAGATTATGCGGGCCTGCTCTACAGCCACTGCACTGCCTCTGCACTGGCTAAGCTGGACACCCTCTACCACAGAGCTATCAGGTTCATTACTGGCCTTCCACTTTCCACACACCACTGCTCCCTCTACTCATCGTTAGGCTGGACTTCCCTTCACTATAGAAGGAATAGAAGTGCCGCCCTATGGGCCTTCAGAGCGGTGACCAACAAGCTCCCCTCATATGTCTCAGATTGTATTCCCCAGAATGTGTTAGGCACCTACGCTCCAAGGAGCTATTGCCTAATTTCCCTCCAAGTTCTAAGGGTCAAAACTAATTTCGGCAAAGCTGCTCTAAGCTTTCTTTACCCAACCTTGTGGAATGGTTTACAAGGAACTTGAAGTTGAGCTGCCCTGTTAGCCTGAATATCTTCAAGGCTCACGATCGCTACTTGAAAACCCCTTGCAAATGTTTTCCTCATCGCTAGCCCACTAATTCCACAACTCCCCCTTTCCATCCTGACGCTCACCATGTTTCTACCCCTGGCTCTCACTCTTTCCCTATTAACTCTTCCTGCAGCATCCACCCTTTCCTGTCCGCTCCAGCCTGGCTAAAATCCCACCCCATCCATAGTAGTGTCCTAATTATCTACCCCTCCTCCGTTATTATCATAATAAACAAGCACACGACAGCTATCATCACTTTCTGTGGTTTTAGCCCAATTTTTCCCCCAGTCTTCAGTAATATATCCCTCCTCTTCTTTACCTCTCTAACCTGCCACCCCATACGCGGCCTCTTTCCCCTATATGTGTAGTTGCCGGCTGTCTCACTCAAAAGATATCTGCTTATAACCCCTGTATGCCTATGGTTGATTGTACATCTACTGACTTCTTCAATTGTAAAATAATGCTGTTTTTTTTATTTCAACCTTGTACTGTACTGTATACACTGTATATACCTTTTCTTCCTTGTATATTATTGCTTTTTGTATACTGTACCTGCTTCTGTACTGTACTGTACTTTGATGTATTCATGACCAGGTCCACCTTGCAAATGAGCCTTGCTCAATGGTGCCCGCCTGGATAAACAAAGATTCTGATTAATTGATTGATTGATTGAAGTGCAGTCAAATCCTTCCATGCACTCCCTGGAGTGACTTGTTGCACTTATGAAATAGCCTGCTGCTCTTTTGTATTATATGTAAAGTAAGGCATATGTATTTGCTTATTTGAACATAAATAATTCGCTGAAATACATTTTAAATAATAAAATATATACTGGTACATCAAATAGTCCCTGATTTTGTAGGTAATGAGTTTTTTTTTCCCTGTGCTAATGAGATCTGGCACCTGACCATGGGGTGCTAGGAAATGAATGCATGGTTAGGTGATGCCTGTCAGCCATAAAGTTTCTAGAATTTTTTTCATGCCATTTTACAACATAGATTAATGTAAGGGTCTCAGACTGTGGACAACCAATGAGATTTCAGCATTTTTGAGACCTTACTTACAATTACATTTTCTTTGAGCATTTATGAAACAGAAATAAAGAAATATCAAAGAATACTGAACTGATTACCATAATGAATGCTGATTTTGTCAAAGCTCTGTGTTGCTATTCTCCAGCATTCCAAATAAGTCATGATAAGGGTTTACATCTTTTAAGAATTCTGACAGGTGCTCTTTAAATTGATCAAGCTTCTGGAGTGGAAATATACACTATGACGCTTTTGGAGGCTCCACTCTAGAAGCATCATAAGTGGGAATAAATGCATTTCATTCTTAAAATAATAAAAATACTTTTGTTTCCTAACAGCATAAAGGCACTCCACAGATTGGGTTACCTCTGTTAATCTAACTCTGGAGGCATAAGACACTTGGCTATACCTTGTGCCTCATGAGCCCTCTAGGGTTCAAAACCATTACAGTGGTTCAAAGAAAGAAAAATAAGACCACGCTTACATACATTAAAGAAAAGATGACAGTAAACAATGACATTTAACAAAAAGTACAGCAAATAAAAAAGAACAGAGCAAAAATATATAATATGACACAAAATTAGTCGTGTAAGCCCAGCAATCAGGGTAAACTCAAATTATCCCTTACTAAGGAACCACAGCAAGATAAACTCCCAGAAACAGATCCCCATCTCTTTCTATGGAAACCACATTGTGGTAAACTTCTAGAGCCTGGTCACTATCTCTTACTAAGGAACCACATCAAGGTAAACTACCAGAGCCTGGTTTCTATTGCTTACTAAGGAATCACGTCAAAGTAAACTAAAATACGGCTGGCAGTATAGCCCGGAGGTTAGAGTAACAAGCTGTGAATGAGCTTGGTACATCCAACAGCCCTGGGTTTGATTCCCATAACCTCCACTTGCATACTGTGTGACTCTGAGTAAGTCACTTAATCTCCCCAGTGCTCCCGTGTTGCCCCTGAAAACAGGCACCTGTGCCTAGTGGGCCTTACCCGGTTACCAAAGACTAAAAATAAATAAATAAATAAAACACCCAGAGCCAGGTTCCCATCTCTTACTAAGGAACCATGTCAAGGTAAATTAACAGAAGCAGCTCCTCTTCTCTTACTAAGAAACCACATCATGGCAAACTTCCAGAGGCACTTCCCTATTTCTTACTAAGGAACCATGTTAATGTAAACTCCCACAGCCGAGCCCATACTTCTTATTAAGATTACAGGGCTACCATCATTTCATAGCTAAATGCATTACCTTGAATTGAGAGCACCAAATGCAGTGAAGGCCCAGTGACCCAAAACAAGATCACTAGGTCTTACCATGCTGAAAGAGCAGCTATTAATTTATAAATATCCTCAGTCTGGGCCGGCCTGCCAGCACAGCGGTTGGATCTCCGCTTGTGATGCCAGTGACCCGGGTTTGGAAATGAGCCCGGGAGCTGGAGGGCTGGCTGGGGGAGGGAGCTTGAGCATCCCAAGGACAGCTTGTCTTCTCTTGGGGGAGGGGGGATCCAGAGCTTGGCGCGTCTGGCCTCGGGTGGAGACCTGAGGTACTACAAGCCCAAGCCATCAAGAGGGTGGCATGTTGGACGTCGGCACTCAGTGCCTTGACGTCAGGGAACATAGTACGCCCAGAACAATGGAAAAATACCCCACAGCACTCCCAGTAGATGGAGCACCAGGTCCCAATCCCCAGTGCCCCTACCTGCCCCAGTGACAGCATCCTGACAAAAACAGTAAAGACTTTGGGGTGTGAGGGTTTCCACCTTGTACCCACCTGGGGGATATAGCCACAGCTACATGGGGGATGGACTGCACCGGACTGCAGGTAAGAGGGCAGGATCTATAAGGCTCTAGGTGTCTCCTGAAGAGTGGAAGCGCTCTGGGGCAGGGGGGAGCATAAAGAGAAAGTTAAAAAAATATATATCCTCAGTCTGTCAGTACATGGTCATCAGTAGTCTGTGATTACAAGTCTGTTACAAACAAAAAACACTTCTCCACTAATGCATCCATCAGTTAACCATGCTGTCATGTGAAACAAAAGAAAACCTTTTCATGATTTCTTCCCCCCCCCCCCCAACAGATATTTTAGCCTCCTGTGCAGGTCTGGGCAGCTATCAGCCCTGTCCTCGTGCATGGCGGTCTTCACTCACTTCTCTCCTGGTCTGGAAATGGGTACCCTGTGTATTCCCCCCCATGGCAGGAGGGGAGGTGGGCTGTCCTTCCCTTCCCACAGAAAAATCCAGTGTGGCCTTAAGACTGGAGGGGAAGGGAAGACCACCAAAACATGGGCAGGGCTTCATGAAGCCCAGGCCCCCATCTTTTCCACTTTTTCTTGTCCCTCCCTTCCCATGCTGCAACACCCATACATATACTTGTTGGCACATATGTCCAGTGTCACTACTGCCCCACTCGAATCACTCATGCCTGCACTACTACTGGTCCTCCACCCAGTGGTAGTCATGAGCCATGATGGCTTGGCCACCTTCCCCAGGACAGGAAAGCTGTCCCAGGGATGCTCGATCCTCTCCCACCCTGCCGACCCCCAGCAACCCCTCCTCATTCCCAAATACGGGTTACCTGCATGTTAGCAGGTAAGACACATAGCACCTTATCCCTTCATA
This sequence comes from Neoceratodus forsteri, assembly GCA_016271365.2. Lineage (NCBI taxonomy): Eukaryota > Metazoa > Chordata > Ceratodontiformes > Ceratodontidae > Neoceratodus > Neoceratodus forsteri. The sequence continues at coordinate 190,586,299 of JADMNL010000028.1, read as the reverse complement.
TCACCAGGCTGTCATAGATATGTGTTGGCAGAAAAGGACCATCCTGGTCCATCGAGTCTGCCCATTCCCTCCCTACTTGTCCCCCCCCCTGCAAGACCCCTTCCTCCTCACCATGACAACCCCTTGTGTTTGTCAAAGGCCTTCTTGAAACCCTCTACTGTACTGGTCCTCACCACCTCCTCCAGCAGTCCTTTCCAGAACTCAACTACTCTCTCTGTGAAATAATACTTTCTAATGTTTCCCCTAGACCGTCCCCACTTCCACTTTCAATCTATGCCCCCTAGTTCTTGTATCTGCCTTCCCTGAAAATAAGCTCTCTGCCATTTTATTAATCCCCATCACGTACTTTAATGTTTCCACCATGTCCACTCTCTCCCCCTATTTGTCTCCAGAGGATACAAATCCAGCTCCTTCAACCTCTCCTCATATGTCTTCCCACTTTGCCCATACACCATTTTATTGGCCCTTCTCTGCATCCTTTACATGCAATCTATGTCTTTTTGTAGATGGGGCCTCCAGAACTGTACCCGATACTCCAGGTGTGGCCTAATCATGGAACTGTAGAGTGGCATCAACGCCTCCCTCCTCCTGCTGGTTATCTCTTTTTTTATGCATGCCAGCATCCTGTTAGCTTTGCTGCACTGGGTCCCCACCCTAAGGTCATCAGTGATTATAACTCCTAGATCCTTCTCCTGCCTGGTTGCAGCCATTATCTGCCCCCTGTGTCTGTGGTATTTGGATTCCTTCTCCCCAAGTGCATCACTGTGCATTTCCTGGCATTGAACTTGAGCTGTTATGTTTCCGACCACTTTTCCAGTAATCTTAGATCATGCTTCATTGCCTCGCCTCACCCCCCCCCCCGGATGTCCACCCTGTTGCTGTGTTTTTATGTCACCCACAAAAAGGCAGACTTTCCCATGAAGCCCCTCTGCTGTGTCGCTGATGTAGATGTTAAACAGAATGGGCCCCAGCACTGACCGCTGGGGGACCCCACTCATCACTCATCTCCACATAGTGTAGCCCGTTGACCACCACCCTTTGGCTTCTACCCATAAGCCAGCTCTCCACCCATTTTGTTATTTTCTGCCCCACCCCTAGACTCCCCAATTTATTAACCGGTCTTCTGTGGGGCACCATGTCGAAGGCCTTCCCGAAGTCCAGGTAGGCCATGTCCATTGCACTACCCTGATCAACCACCCTCGTCACCTCATCAAAGAATTCGATTAGGTTCATCTGACATGACCAACCCCAAGTGAAGCCATGCTGCTGAATGTCTTGCAACCCCTCCTCTTCCAAATAGCTAACCACCCTTTGTTTCAATATTGTCTCCATTACTTTACCAACCACTGATGTGAGGTTGACCGAGTGATACTTGCCCATCTCCACCCTGCTACCACTTGCAGAAGGAAGCGGGGAAGGCAGTCAGAATAGCAAAGGCCCAAACTGAGGAAAAGACAGCCAACTCAGTTAAGAAGGGGGATAAAACCTTTGTAGGTTCATTAGGGAGTGAAGAAAGACCAAGGGAGGGATAGTGAGGCTTAATAAAGGGAAGGGAGGGTGGGCAGAGTAGGGGAGGTACATAAATCAAAGAGAAGAAGCACTCTGGATAGGGAGGTTGATACCAGTCCATTCACAGAAGAAAGGGTTCTGAAAGAACTCTTAAAACTGAAGGTGGGCAAAGCAATGGGGCCTGACAGGATTCGCCCAAAAATTCTAAAAGAACTAAGGGTAGAACTAGTGATACCACTGACTACCCTCTTTAACAAATCATAGGAGGATGGTATGGTACCTGAGGACTGGAGGAAGGCGGATGTGATTCCCCCTTCACAAAAGTGGGAGCAAGACAGAGGCAGGAAACTACAAACCTGTTAGTCTGACCTCAGTGGTAGGGAAAAAGATGGAATCACTTCTGAAAGAAAGAATTGTTGAATTCCTAGAGGCCAGTGGGGCACAGGACCCAAGGCAGCATGGATTCACAGCAGGAAGGTCGTGTCAGACGAATCTAATATATTTCTTTGACTGGGTGACCAAAGTAGTAGACCAGGGAGGGGCTGTGGACCTGACCTACCTAGACTTTAGCAAGGCATTTGACACAGTCCCACACAAAAAGATAAATATACAAGTTAGCTAGCCTTGGAGTGGGTCCCAAAGTGGTAGCCTGGGTAAAAATTGGATGGACAACAGGACACAGAGGGTAATATTAAATGGAGTTCACTCTGGGGATAGTCATATTAGATGACCTAAAGGTGGGCAAGCAATGTGAGAAGGCAGTAAGGAGGGCTGGTGGGATACTGGGATGCATAGGGAAAGCCATCACCAGTAGAAAACAGGAAGTTGTTATCTTTCTGTACAGACAGTTGATGAGACCCCACCTGGAGTACAGCATGCAGTTCTGGAGACCCCATCTCCGCAAGGACATAGATAGAATGGAGGTTGTCCAGAGGAGGGCAGCTAAAATGGTGCAGGGTCTGCACCAGAAGACATATGAAGAGAGATTAAAGGAGCTTAATATGTATACCGGGAGACACATGATAGAAACTTTCAAGTACCTCAATGAAATTAACAAAGTCCAAGAGGTAGCATCTTTCAGAAAAGAGATGTACAAGAACAAGGTGGCACAATTTGAAAATAATGGGGGGAACAGCTCAAAGGCAATGTGAGGAAGTATTTTTTCAGGGAGAGGGTTGTGGATACATGGAATAGCCATCCTGAGGAGGTAGTGGAGTCAAAAACAGTGGGGGAATTCAAGAATGCATGGGACAGACATAAGGTGATTCTAGTGGGGGGTAGGAGGAAGTAGGCTGTTGGTTAACTAGGATCTGTAGCTTATCCATTAGGTAGGGAAATGGGCAGACTAGGTGGGCCAAGCGGTCCTTATCTGCCATCAAATTCTGTGTTTCTACGTTTATGAAGTGGCACCATGTTTGCCTTCCTCCAGTACCAACCCTGTATCCAAGGACAAGTTAAATAACCCCACCAATGGTTTCAGCAGTACACCCTTAATTCCTTGAGCACCCTGGGGTGTAGACCATCAGGGCCCACGGCCCTGTTCACCCTCAGCTTAACCAATTCCTCCCTTACCTCTTCCACACTGATTGGGCTAGGATCCCCCCGGCCTCTCTCCTTTCCCTTCTCACTTAGCTCTGGTTTCCTTCCTTCCCCCTCTGTTGTGAAAACCGAGCTGAAGTATCCATTCAGCACCTCAGCTTTCTCAAAATCCCCTTCTATCTGCAGTCCCCTCTCCCCCTTAATCCTTACTATCCCCTGCCTTACGTTCCTCCTTTCCCCTGTGTATCGAAAAAAATGTCTTGTCCCCCCTATTTGTCCTGCCTGGTAATTCTATCCTCTCTTTCTGCTTTAGCCTTCCTAATACACTGCTCTGCCACCCTCAGCTTCTCTTTGTAAGTTTCTCTATCCTCTCTCCCCTGTATCCTCTTATATTCCCTCAATGCCCTTTTCTTCTCCTCTATTGCCTCCCTTACTTCCGTACTGAACCATAGCGGCCTCTTTCTTTTGTTCTTTCTCACCCTCCATACACATCCCTCTGTTGCTGTAAAGAACCCCCCTTGATCTTTTCTGTAGTTCTTCAGCCCTTCCTCCTCCTTCCCTCCCACCCCACCCCACTTCCTCACGGAATATTTCCCTCATCCTGGGAAAATCTGCCCACCTGAAGTCTAGAACCTTTGTGGTGGTTTACCTTGAAGCCCACTGTGCTGTGGTCATTATCTCTCAGGCTGTCCCCAACTCCCTCCACACTATCTCCATTGGTTAGGACCATGTCAGGTATGTTTCCCCCTCCCTTGTGGGCTCTCTGACCAGCTGCTGCAGGAAGGCACCCTGCAGTGACCCTAGAATCTCCCCATTCTTAGCCGACCTTGCTGATGGGATATCCCAGTCTATACCGGAGAGATTTAGGTCTCCCACCAGCAGAATCTCCCCCTTCCGAGCCATTCTTTGAACCTCCCACAGCATCTGCATGTCCATTTCCTCACTCTCCGTAGGGGATCTGTATACCACCCCTAGTCTTAATGCTGTCCCAGCCTTCCTCTCCAGTATGACTCATATGCTTTCAACTTCTCCCTGCTCTTCGATCTCCTCTGTGACTTTGATTCCCTCCCTGATTTATAGTGCTACTCCTCCCCCCCTTCCTGCCAATCCTCTCCCTCTTAAATAACCTGTACCCCAGGACCTCCACCTCCCAGTCATGGTGCTCAGACCACCAGGTCTCGGTTACAGCTACAATATCTAATCCGTTCTCCTCCATTAATGTTTCTAAATGTACCTTCTTATTCCTCTGGCTTCTGGCATTTGTGGAATATCCCTACCACCAATTTCCTTCCCCATCCCCCCTAAGCATGTTTTTGCGTAATATTCCTTCTCTCTGGGGGGGGTGGCTGAATGCACCCCAACACTCCTGACTTTTGGCACGCAATTTGGTGAGTCATTTTCCCTCTCCCCCACCTCGATTTAGTTTAAACTATATGTTTGCTCAGTGAATTCTTTCAGTTTGATACTCAGTACTGCCTTTCCCTCCCTGTTTAGGTGCAGTCTGCCCTGGGTATATAGGCTTTCGTCATTCCACTTTGTCTCCCAGTCCCTCACTAACCCATTCCCCTTCTGCCTGCACCACCCACTAGCCATTGGTCGAACTTCTTGATCCTTTGTGTCCTTTCAGTGCTCACTTAGGCACAGGCAACACCCTGAAAAAGCTATAGATCGGAAACACGGGCTCCTAGAAAACCTAGCAAGCGCTGTGAATCTCACCTGTACCTCCAACAGGCTGTTCCCATCCAAATCATTTTTTCCTAGATGGAAAATCAGGTGTGATTTCTCATCCTGTGGCTTGCCCCATGATGGAATATAATGAACTACCTCTGATGCAGTTATACCCAGCAGGTACTCCACCCAAACCGCACTCCTCACCCCCCCCCCTCCATTTACTTCCTCTTGAAATCGAGCCCCAGCGAGAGGACCCTGCCCCATTTTGCTTATTATTTATTGCCTTTTCTTACTCCTAGTTTACCTCCCTTTTGTCTTCAACTCCTTTGATTCCCTTCTCACCCTAAGCCCTGCCTGAGTTTCTCCCTTCTTACACTCCCCACCGGTGTTACCTGTTTCTCTACTCCTCCTTGCCTCTCTAACATCTGTCACTATCCCCCCTACCACCTTGTCCTTCTGTTGTCAGTGCTCCCTCATATTTTCTCTTTGAGTTGGTAACCCTCTATTTCACCTTTCACCTCCTCTGTTTTGCCCTCAAGGCACTTGCTATCTTGAGACTCTCCTTTACCTCCTGGCTTCCTTTCAGCTTCCCCATCTCCCTTATCCTCCTTTACGCTACTTCTCTCCTCCTCCTGCAAACTCAGAATCCCTTCAATGCTCAGTTCTACCCCCTCCTGTGTTGTCACCACCATCGTGTTCCCATCTTTCTCTTCCCTTCTGTTCATCCCCTTTTCCTGGGCCATGCCTGTTGCTCCCCTGGTTTTTAGTACCCCACAAGTTTACCTGCTAGAAGAATGAATCTGTTGGACACTGTAATACTTTCCCATCTTGTGGCTTCCTGCCCCCTACTGCTGAGATATATAGCCTTCCTTGAGGCTCCCTTCCCTTAGTCTTTACTTCTTGCCAGGCATATCTCTCGTCACCTCCTGGTCTTGGACCCTTTTTACATTTTCAAATATAAATATGGGTGCAGTTGGAGCTAGTTGTGACTTTAATTATAAATTATGACATCATTTTAAGCCAGTTATGATTGTTTATTTTTAATCATTCCAGGTACTCTTACAGCTGCATGGCTGGCAGTCTAGCCTACAGGTTAGAACTATGAGCTGTAAACAACTTTGTTCATCCAGCACACCTGGGTTTGATTCCCATGACCTTCACTTGCAAACTGTGTGTCCCTGAGCAAATCACTTAACCTCCCTGTGCTCACATGATGCACCTGGAAAAGAGCTTCAGCTCCGCGTGACGTTCTTGGCCAGAAATTGTAAAAAAAAAATAAATAAAATAAACAAAAATAATCATAAGAGGGTATTTCGTGTAAATAGTTCTGAAGTTCTGAGTTCAGTTGACTTTGGATTGACATCCTTTTCCCATAAAGGAGTTCTCTAATTTTCTGTGAAGTAAAGCGTGTTGTTTCTAAATTCACACAAAATCTTCAACAATGATTCATACTATGTTTATATGTACAGTTGCAGTGTCTCTTATGGTTATGAGAGTTCCTTCTCAAGCCCCTTTGTGTGCCACAACTACTCAGCTTCACTTCACAGCTCTCTCACACAAAGAACTCAGGAATGCACTCTTATAATCACAGGAGGCACAGTAACTGTACATATAAACATTTCCGTGCACACCACAATCATATCTTAAAGCAGTGCATGTTATGGTGAAAATTGTTACCTATACGGTTTTCATTCCATTTTAGATTGACCATTACTACCTTTCTTTGTACGATGCCCTTCTTTCCTCATTCTGCTGCTGCAGTACCACTATTTTATTTTTTTTTTACATTTGAAATAATAAAAGGAGTGCTCCTTTAAGTATGGCTTGGGTCAAGTATTAATCAGCATTGTTAGCTGTTTCTGTATACCTGTTTTCCCATAAAGTCAGGGAGCAGAGTTTGTTGAGTGCTAGTTCATTTTAGTCGCAAGACAAGCGATATAAAAATGGGTGTTCAAAAAAAAAAAAAAAAGAGAATATTGATGAAAACCTTGACCAAACTACATTAAAAGGAACAACCTCTTTATTAGTTCTCATGTAGAAAAAATAGTACTAAGACACACTCAAAATGGGGAGGAAATGATATCATACAAGACAGGAGATAAAGAGACATTCTAAAATAGAATAAAAAAGCACAGGTCAAAATGTTCGCCGCTATCATGCACTGCAGCACTAAGCAGCGGCAACTTAGGAAAACCCCTATCTTGTCATTATTGTGAGTTTTAAATGTGGCATAGCGTGGCCAGCTGAACTGTACTTTGACCCTGCTATAGATTAAGCATCCTTTTTCATAGAGAGGATTTTAAAATAATTTTTATTTATTTGTTTTTATTCTTTTGGTGACAGGTAAGGCCCACTAGGTCCAAGTGTCTGTTTTCAAGGACAACCAAAAAGCACTGGGGTGGTTAAGTGACTTGCTAAGAGTCACGTGGTATGCAAGTGGAGCCTGTGGGAATCAAACCCAGGTCTGCTGGATGTACCAAGCTCATTCACAGATCATTACTCTAACCACTAGGCCAGTGACACTCAGTCCTGAATGGCTCAGGAGTCACATGAGCAGTCAGCGTTAGCCAAGGAGCCACAACATATACCTAGAAAATTTTGGCAAACGCCTTCCTGTGTAAAAGAAAATTATTTCTTTCAGTAAACATTAGTTAATAATTGCACAGTCTGGTAGGGTGCAGCTTGCAAGAAAATGTGCAATAAACTTTGCAAATAATGCTTGCTGGTGTACAATGCAGTGGCGGTATAGTGCATTCTGGTTGGTTAATACTGTACAGTGCTGGAACTATTTGCGTCACTTACTGGGAAGAGCAGCAGGTGATAAGCTGAAGAGCACTTGAGGCTCGAGAGCCGCAGTCTGAGGATCACTGATATAAGCTATACTGCTAGCCCAACCAGGAGCTTTTAAAGTCGCAGTTGGCATTGGAATGTAATTGCATTGCATTCCCAAAACACTAAATATCAGGTCCTTCTGTGCTTTATTTTTCTATAGGATATGCAGAAACTACCATAAACAAGTCCCCAGGGTCAGACGGGCAATAGCTAGTGTGCTGAAAACAACAAAAATAGGCCCTGGAAGCCCTCCTTGGCAGATCTATTCAATGAGTCAGCGGCAACAGACAAAATGTTGTTAGACTCAGGGCACTGAATGTTTTCCCGCTGCACAAGTGTGGGGGTGGGGATGGGGAACCCCAAGTTATTATAGGCCAGTTAGCCTGACATTAATAGTGAGCATACTGCTGGTGTCAAATTATAAAGGAACAGCTAGTAGATTTCCCAGAGAAAAACATTCTTCCTGATGGGAATCAACATGAGGTGTCAGCATCGCTAAGTTGGTAGCACATCCACATTTGAGCCGAAGGCCATGGGTTCTTGTCCCACTCTGGGATGGGGATCACAGCATAAAAATGCTGGCACCTGAGTGTAGTACTGAGGGGGCACTGTACTGTCGGGGAGTGCCATCCTTTAGTTGAGATGGTAAACCGAGGTCCCTTCTACCCATCTCTAGTGCTGTCTAGGTGGAAGTTAAAGAACCCAAGGCACTTTTCGCAAGACTTGGGAATGTTCCCTCGTTTCCTGGCCAACATTCCCCTTCCCATGAAACCAGTTCATGCAATTGTCCAAAGTGTGGGTATAGATGTGTGAAATAGCTGCCACTGTGTATTTAGTCACTTCACGACCAGTCTAGCATTGATTGTGGGATACAATGTGTATGAAACGCACTGTATAAAATGCTGATTATTCTTCTGAGTGCATGAGCCATGGATTTTTTTGTCAAATGAACTTGATTGATTTTTTTAAACTAGGTGACACAGATGGTAGATAGGGACCAAGCAGACAAAGTTCTGCACCTGCACTTCTTCAGGGCCCTTCATTTGGTGCTGTGTAGGTGCAGAAGCCTTTATAGAAAGTGGTACTTGAGACTAGCAATAGGGTTTACAAGGTACACTGGGAACTGGTTGACAGATAGGACATAAGAGTGATCCTCAATGGTAAATTCTTCAGTGTTAAGGGGCTCACAAATGGAGTGCTACAGGGGTCTGTCTGAGGCTGATACTAGTTAAAATGTATGCAGGCCGCACTGGGGCGGGGAGGGGTTACAGGGTAAAGTGAGACTGTTTACAGATGAAGCAAAACTGATGGAAAGTAGATAGTGATGAGAAAAGTAGCACCTTGGGGTGGAGAAAGACTGAAACGGTGTCTTGGATTTCAATGACTGAAATTTAAAGCCGCAGTATTCATCAGTTGGCAAAAAACATCATCATATATACATTTTTAGCAAAAATTTATTTCTGACATCCTTAGATTCATTTTCAGTGTATTTTTAGTTTTCTCAGATATTTTAAAAACAACTTTTTTAGCTAATTTTGTAATTAATTGCCCACATCATTAAAGATGGCCACCACAGACCGACCTGGTGGCGCTGAGGGTTGAAGCGCTGGATGCCACACCTCACGCTATATCGGCAACCCTGGTTTGGGAATGTACTCAGGTCGGCTGGGAGAGGGAGGATTAGTGTCCCAACAGATGCCCTCCTCCCTCTGGGGTTGGATACCAGGGGTAGAATATGCATCTGACGTCCTGAGAGAGCCGGTGGGAACACGGGCTCTCGAGGGGTTGGCAGCTCCATTTCACGGAGTCGGGGAAGGGAGATGCTGTTAGGCACTTGAGAGAGCGTGTGTCAGCTGTCGCCTCTCTGGACATCCGTCCTTAAGGCCGGGCGCCTCAGGGCTGGGAAAGGGACCACAGAAAAAAAACCTTGGTGGTCCTAGATGATAACCGTTATGAAGTCACCCAGGCCACCAATTTTGGGACAGACCCCGCTGTGCAGGAGAGAAAGGAGGAAGAGGCACTCTAGGGGCAGATTCTGGGTTCAGGGGCTGGAATGCATGAGTGGCCCGAAGGAGTAGACACTGAGGATAGGAAGGAGGGATAAATAGACAGAAAAAAAAAGATGCCCACCACAGCTGACTCAATGATGCTGAGTGATGGGGGATCGCTCTGGCACGCTGGCGACCAGGGGTTCGTATCGTGAACGCAGGACATCAGGAGCAAAGGCCAGCAGGGAGGGCTCAAGAGCATCTCATGGAAGCTCTCCTTCCAGGATGGGGGTGGGGAGCTGTCGTGTTGCACTCTTTTAGCTCCTTGTGGTGGCTAGTGGTAGTTCCGATGATGGCGTGGGTGACCACATGCCATCACGCACTCCTCTCCAGGCCAGCCATGAGTGTGCGCAGTCAGTAGGGGAGGGCGGTGGGCAGGACCAGGAAAAACAGAAACATGGCTGCCACGGCCCCAGATGACAGCCTCAGGTAGAATTCCTTATGCTACCCCGGGTCACGCAGCATGGACCATTCCTACCCCTCCTGCTAATGCCCCCGTTTAATCCTCCCATCTGGGGTCGGCCAGAAGCAACAGCTGTGCCTGATGGGCCAGACCTATGGGTTTGATAGGCAATAAGCGGTGGAGTTGATGCTGCTTGGGCAGATGGGGGAAGGTCCAATATGGACAGCCTGAAGGAGTAGGGTCATAGCAGTTACCAAGGGCAACAAAAATGGCCACCACTTGCAATTTTAAAAATCTCTGCTCCGGAGGTTATCTGTTGAATGTACATACTAGATTCATACTGCAGATACATTAGGATCGTGTTATCAAATATTTATTTTTCTTCCATGTATCTTTTTATCTCTCCAGAGGCCCTACATCTGTCCCCATATCCCCTGGCTGGCACCTACCTCCCCCAGACCTACCTGGAGTAAGTCACCTACAGCTTTCCCCCGTGGCAGGATTGGAGAGGGAAGGCTATCCCCTCCCCCTCCCAGGACCATAATCCAAAGTTGCTCCAGGAATCCAGGTGGTGGTGCGGGCCCCAGGGAGCTGTTCAAAGCTGTGGTCCACCTTTGGGTCCCTTTTTCAGTTTTCTCCCAGGCACCCCTGCCACGGCAGCATGTAAGGACGTGCACATGGAGGTGCACATGCCCTGGGAATCCGCAGCCCTTCCCTTCGAGTCGCTCATTGCCTGCAGTACCACCAAGCCTCCATGAGGGGACAGTCAAAAGTCAAGTCGCTTAGTCCTTTTCTGCCCTGCTGACCCCCTGGCAGCCTGTTTTCGCTCCAGAACATAGGTTGTTGGTGAGGTAGGAGGTAAGGCATTCAGTGCTTCAGCCCTCCACACCGGCGGGCCGTGGGCTACCACATATTTCTTATGGTAACAGCACAGCACTGTACAAAGATGTTTAATTTTTTTTTCATGGCACAGGAGGGGGAACTTTTTAAAAACTTCTAAATCCTGTATCTTAGCTCAGTAATGAAAGACTTTAGCGATTAAAGTTTAATGCCAAAAAATGTAAAGCGTTGCACATTGGGAACAAAGACCCACTGACAGAATATTGCACCAGCAGAATTGCGGTAGAGAACTCACAGGAAGAAAGGGAGCTAGAATTGCTAATAATCAACAGTTTAAAATCCTTTGTCCTATGCAGTGCAGCATATGGGACTACTAACAGCATAGTGGGATGCATCAGACTGGGTTTTAAAGAGGAGATGTTACCGCAGTACAGGCTAGTAGTTAGAACACACCTACGAACATACAAAATTTTCCAGCAGATAAAGGCCTAGAGGTCTATCAAGTCTGCTCTAATGTGCAGCTAGCACCCCTTATTCTACAGCTGCCCCTCCCTTCCACCTTCCCCTTCATTGACCCTTCCCCTTGTCCTGTCCCATCCCCTTTTGAAGCAGTCTACTGTTCTACTGGATACCACTTCTGCAGGTAATGCATTCCACCCAGCCACCACCCTCTCTGTAAAAAAGTGTCTCCTCATCTCCCTCCTGAACTTTCCTCCCTCCAGTCTCATATCATGGACCCTGATGTCCTTCCTCTCCTTTACTTTGAACAGCCCCTCTGTACCTGCCTTGTTTATTCCTTTCATGTACTTAAAGGTTTCAATCATGTCTCCCCTGTCCCTCCTCTCCTCCAGCGAGTACATGTTCAACTCCCTCAGCCTCCTCTTGTATGATAAGTCCCCCAGCCCCTTGATTATCTTTGTCGCCTTGCGATGCACCCCTCCAGTAACTTACTGTCTTCTTCAGATATGGGCACCAGTACTGCACGCAGTACTCCAGGTGCGGTCTAACTAATGACCTATATAGTGGCAGAATCACCCCCTCCCTCCTCAAAGATATATCCCTTGCAATGCAACCCAGCATTTTGTTGGCCTTTGCAGATGCCTTTCTATATTGTGCCGAGTTGTTCATTGACCCTGTAATGAGCACCCCCAGATCCTTCTCCTCCTCTATCTTGGCTAGCTGCACTCCCCCCAACTGGTAAGTCCTCCTTGGGTTCTTTATCCCAAAATGTAGCACCTTGCACTTTTTGGCATTAAACCCCAGTTGCCAGGTGTCTGACCAGGTTTCAAGCTTTGCCAGATCATCCTGCAACCCCTGCCATCCCCCTAGGTCATCCACGACTGCTCCTACCTTGGTATCATCAGCAAACAGACTGATCTTGCTCTTGATGTCCAATGATATGTCTGCAATGAATATCCCAAACAACACTGGTCCCAACACCGAGCCCTGTGGGACACCGCTCGTCTCTACCCTTGGGTGTGAGAGCTCCCCACCCACCACCACTCTCTGTTCCCTTCCCTGAAGCCAGTTCCCTACCCATCTCACCAGCTTTGCACCTGCCCCTATGCCTACTAACTTACTTCCCAGCCTTCCATGCTGTGTGCTGTCCTGTAGTCCTTTGGCCTCTAGGAGGGCCACCAGCCTCTCCTTCAGGATAGTCTCCATTAGCTTACCCACGATGGATGTGAGGCTCACTGGTCTGTAGTTTCCCAGTTCATCCTTGGGGCCACTGTTGTGGAGAGGCACCACATGAGCCATCCTCCAGTCCTGAGGTACACACCCCGAATGTAGTGAGGCATTAATTAGGTCTGCCAAAGGCCCTGCAAGGACTTCTGCCAGCTCCTTCAGTACCCTGGGGTGGATGCCATCTAAGCCTGGCGCCTTGTCCACCCTCAGCGCCTTCAAACCCTCCTGAACTCTGCCCTCCATGATTTCCCCATCTGTCACCCCTTCCCTCCATTTCTGCCATTTCTCCCCCCTTGGGTGTCACCCCCCTCTTCTCTTTAGTAAATTCTGAGCAGAAGTACTCATTTAGTGCTTCTGCCTTATCGCACCCTGCTTCTACCCAACCCCTTTCCTTCCTAATCCTTACTATGTGGTCCTTACAGCTCCTTTTTTCCCATGATGTATCTAAAGAAGTCCTTCTCCCCTTCTTAATGCCTTGTGCCAGCCTGAGTTCCGTAGATGCCTTGGCTCCCCATACTGCCCTTGTCACCTCCTTCGATTCCATCAAGTACTCCTCCCTGTCCTTCCCCCTCCCTGTTTTCTTGTACTTCCTAAAGGCAACTCTTTTCTGCCTTACCTTTTCCATGACCTCCTTGCTCAACCAGCTTGGTTTCTTAGTCCTAGCCTTCTTGCTCTGGGCCTTACAGCTGGTTTTGGTTGCCTCCACTATCACCATCTTTATGAGCTCCCACCTCTGGTTAGTGTCCATACTAGACTGAATTATGGCCAAGTACCCTTTTAACGCTTCCCCCATCCTCCCAAAGTTGGCCCTCCTGAAGTTCAGCACCCTTGTGCCAGATTCCACTCCTTCCTTGCCCATATCCAATGTGAGCCATACTGAGTGGTGGTCACTCCCTGACAGCAGTTCCTCCACTGTAAGTTCTCTCACAAAGTCCCCATTTGCCAGCACAAGGTCAAGGGTATTCCCTAACCTGGTGGGTTCACTGACCATTTGCAGCAGGAAGCTGTCCTGGAAGGCATCCAGCAGTACCTGCTCCCTTCTGTTCCTGGTTGTTGGGATACTCCAGTTCACTACTGACATGTTGAAGTCCCCCACAATCACCACACCACCCTTCTCGCAGGTCCTCCTGATCTGTCCCACTAGTTCCCTGTCTAACTCCTCCATCTGAGATGGCGGCCTGTATACCACTCCCATTCTAAGAATCCTATTCTTGGAATCCTGGATTTGCATCCAAAGTGACTCTGTACTACCCTCCTCCTCTTCCTCCCTTACACACGTCAGTCCTTCCTTCACATATAATGCCACACCCCCTCCTTTCCCAATCACCCTGTCCCTACGAAATAACCTGTACCCTGGTACAGACAGGTGCCAGTCATTGTATTGGGTGGCCCATGTTTCTGTGATGGCTGCAATGTCCACTTCTCCCTCTGCCATGAGCACTTGTAACTCTGCAGTTTTCCTCCCAAGGCTCCTAGCATTAAGGGTAACAACCTTCCATCCTACATTTCTTTACTAGCATCACCAGTAGTACTTGCCTTTTGTCACTGTTATGGGCGGGGTAAGCTCATGTGGTTTCCCAACCTGTGGTCTCTGCATGTCTCTTGCCCAGCTGCCACCCCCTGCCCCTAGTTTAAATTCCCAGCTTCCTCCATGTACTGCTCCATCCTCTGTTTCAACACTTTCTTTCCCTCCTCACTCAAGTGTTGTCTGTCCTGGCATAGAGACCACTGTCCTTCCAGGTCCCTCCCCCACCCCCAACAGTCCATACCCTTTAGCACAACACCAGGTTCTTAGCCATCCATTAAATTCCTCTATTATCAGCTTTCTTGTTGTGCTTGCCTTGGGCACTAGATGTATCTCTGAAAAAGTTACTGATCTTCTTGCCCCCTCACATAATTGTCCTAGGTCCTCAAACCTGCTCTGGACTATATCTACTGTCTTGTCAGCCAGGTCATTCGTCCCAAGATGTATAATTAAATGAGGCTTGTCCCTACCCCTTCTAGCATATTTCAGAACAGATTGTCCCACCCTTTCCACTGTCATTCCTGGCATGGCCTCCACCCAAATGCGACTGTGCCTCTCCCCCTTGCTACCCCACCTGACTCCTCTTAGTATTGAGTCCCAGGCACTAAAATTCCACCTCTCTTACTCCCTGCTTGCTTCCATTCATCTTCCTCTCTCATTTCAGGCTCCTCTTCTTCCTTCTGCACATTATTTCCCCTTTTTGCAATTCTCCCAGTAGAACTTCCCCCAACTCCGGTTTGGTCCAGGCATTTATCAGTTACTCCTCTAATTTCATCATTTCCCTCCTCCGTCTTCTTCCTCTCTAGCAGTCTAAAACTATCTTCTGAAGACCCTTCACAAATGCCCACTCCCTCTCTCTTCATAGTAACCTGTTCTCTCCTTTCCACTCCATGACTTTTACCACTTCTTCGCCTCCCCTCACAAGTCCCTATCTCCTCCTTCCATTTGTCTTTTGTCTCCTGACCTGGTTACCCCAGCAATCGTTTTTCCTGGCCTGGGCCCCTTTGTCTCTGCTTCCCTTCTTCTGACCCTCTCCCCGCCACTGTTGGCTTAAATCGCTCTCCCTCATCTACCCTTCTTCCTCCCTTCAGTACACCTGGAGTATTGCATGCAGTTTTGGAGCCAACATCTAAAGAAGGACAGGGAGAGGTTAGAGACTATCCAGTGCAGGGCTACGAAAAAGATCTGGAGCAGCAGGATAAGACCTATGAGGAAGGACTGGGCAGTTTAAACAAGTACACTATGGAGGGCAAGGGAAACGGGGGATATGATAGAAAAATATAAATACATGCAGAGGCATAATATTGTGGGCTACACAGAATTATGTTAAATGACAGCACAGCTACCAGGGGGCACTATCTGAAGCTGGAAAGGGGGAAATTCAGGAAGGATGTCAGGAGGTATTCATGGAGTGGCTGGCGGATTGGTGGAGCAGTCTACCCAGCAATGTGATCCATTCTGGGACTATCTCAGGGTCCAAAAACCCAGTGAGACATTTTTCATGGGGGGCAATTAGGAACAAAAGGAAGGCACAAGGGGTGAGAGGAACTCTGAAACAGCAGAATGAAACAATATAGGAACATCAAGGCAGACTCAGTGGACCTATAGTGTTATTCTTTCCCTGACCATCTGTGGATATGTAGCAACATAGGCAATGACTGCAGAAAAAGACCATAGGTCCACTCAGTCCATCCAGTCTGTCCGTAATACCCTGTCATACCCCTAGACCTTCTGTCTGTTTGGAATTTTAGCCCACATTATTCACCCCCATTTTCTTCAATTTACTGCTACCATCCTGTGTGACTACTAAACTCTTCACTCTGCCCCAGCCACGTTTGAAACCATCAATGGTTTCGGCACCCACTGCATCAGCTGACAGACTGTTCCACCACTCATCCGCCTTCTCTGTAAAATAAAACGTTCTCATGTCCCTACTGAACCTCCAGTTTCACTCATGTCCCTTTGTTGATTTGCTCCTCCTGCTGAATACTGCTTCACAGCTCCCTTCATTCATTCTTTTCAGGAACTTGAAGGTCTCTATCATATGCTCCTAACCTCCTCCCGTTTGTATTGCTCCTCCTGCCCCCTAATACCTAACTTCAAGCTCTTAAAATAGTCACACGCCATTCATCCCTCACAATGCGGGTCTCAAGTGCCCCTATATCCAAATTCCAGTCAGCGATACATAATATATAAATATGCTAATCCTTGTCCGTAACTTGTTACCTGTGTCTTCAGCAAGTTAGCACTTAACTCTGTAATCCTGTACTCTTTTATCACTCTTGTATACGACTGTTGCAATTTGAAATTGTACTGTACTGTATTCTTGCCTGTATTTTTGTTTGTCCCCCGGATGCATCTGGAAATGAACAAGTTCTGCTCAGTATGTCTTTCCTGGTGAAACTTTTAAATAAATAATTATATTACAAAGAGTATACACATGAAAACTGTATCATTTAAATGCTGAAAATGTCAAATTATGACAAGCGGTGTATTGTGATTTTGTGACAGCATACTTACTGTACCGTCGGCAAGAACTAAGACAGAGGGCTGTTATCTTGTTTGCTTGTTTTTCACAGTTTATCACAGGAATGCCATCAACTCTTTTTGCATCATCTTATTTCTAGTTGAGCACCAAGGTTTTATGATTATTCACCTTCTCTAAACTGTGTTGATGTTTCTGGTTGTTATATCTGCCTTCTTTCTATGTTGAACTGGGATGCATGCTAGTGGTGTTTACTAAACCTTATTTTATTTTAAAACCCTGATCTGCTTTTATTGCGTACTTCCTGAACACCAGGATCAGCCTAAACAGTGCAACCATTCATGATGCAATAGTCTCTTCTTCCACTGCATTGTGAGAGGCTATTCTGTGTTGAGGGGTGCTTCCAAGTCCAGGAAAGATGCATTGGGAGTTGATCAGGGACTGGAAAAAAAATCATTTTTGTGTGGTAACACTAGTACGGTGGGCAGTTTGTTTTTCACTTTTTAAAATAAAAAAGGAGTTTGAATCAGACTACCAGCTATATAAGCAGTCACTACAGAAAGCAACCAATCTTAAAATGTATTGTTTAAACTAAGGACACTTTGAGGCCTGAGGGGATTAACAGTGTCCCTTTAACCCGCTCTAGCACAGCTGAGATGCAGCAGCTCATCCACGGTGACCGAGGTGCTGCTTCTATGTAACTGTGCAGATTGGGGAACGGAAGCACATGGAGTGCAAAAGATTAGCTGGAGGCATAGTCATGCTGACACATTACAAAGTTGCACAACTCACTGCCAGTACTGTTACCCTGACCGGCAGGTCAGTTATCCTTCTTTGTTGATCAGTTGACATAGTTTCAGAGGTGAGCGGCAGAACATGAAAACTGATCCCTGTAGCCACCACTAGTTCTAACACATTAGCAATTAGCACAAACCATGACTGAAATTAACTTTTATACTATCTATACCTTTTATTTTATTGCGTCATTCTATGTACAACAAGACATTTCAATTAATGCATTTTTTCCAATTACAAATATAGCATCCATAGTCAAGGGTGCCGGAAGATGGTAAAAGCTGAGGGGGCTGAGAATCAAAAGGGCACTTATGAGGGTACAAAGGGCACTTTCTCTATACTAGTTTTTGCCATACAGAAATAAAAAGTGGAGTGGCTACCGCCCCTTCCGCCCCCCCGGTTCCGGCACCTATGTCCATAGTTTTTATTAATTTTATCTGTCCTAGTATTCATTCTAAGGTCTACTCTCCTCTCCTAATCAATCTATGGTATCATCCTTATGTGTGATACATCTATCATTTTATTTGCCTTGTTGCTAATATCTGCCCCAGGCCTCCATACTGCATACATTTTTTCCCCTATTATTTACACTAATTCTAGATCCCTGTCCTACAGGTACCTTTTCAATTGTTTTGCCTCATTAGCTCTACTGACTCTGGGGCTCTGTGCTAGACATACATTTTTAAGTTATTTGCCCCATTAGCTCTACTGGGGTCTCTGTGTCACATGTTCATTTTGTATTTATTTGCCCCATTAGCTCTACTGACTCTGGGGCTCAGTGCCACATGTATGTTTTATATTTATTTGTCCCATTAGCTCTACTGACTCTGGGACTGAGTGCCACATGTGCGTTTTGTATTTACTTACCCAATTAGCTGTACTGACTCTGGGGCTCAGTGCCACACGTACATCTTGTATTTATTTGCCCTATTAACTGTACTGACTCTGGGGCTCAGTGCCACATGTACATTTTGTATTTATTTTCCTCATCAGCTGTACTGACTCTGGGACTCAGTGCCACATGTATGTTTTGTATTTACTTACCCAATTAGCTGTACTGACTCTGGAGCTCAGTGCCACATGTACATTTTGTATTTATTTTCCTCATCTGCTGTACTGACTCTGGGACTCAGTGCCACATGTATGTTTTGTATTTACTTGCCCAATTAGCTGTACTGACTCTGGGGCTCAGTGCCGCACATACATCTTGTATTTATTTTCCATATTAGCTATACTGACTCGAGCTCAGTGCCACATGTACATTTTGTATTTATTTGCCCCATTAGCTTTGCTGACTCTGGGGCTCTGTGCTACACATACATTTTGTATTTATTTGCCCCATTAGCTCTGCTGGCTCTGGGGCTCTGTGCTACACGTACAGTTTGTATTTATTTGCCCCATTAGCTGTACTGACTCTGGGTCTCTGTGTCACACATACATTTTGTATTTATTTGCCCTATTAGTTGTACTGACTCTGGGGCTCTCTGCTACATGTCCATTTTTTATTTGTTTGCCCCATTAGTTATATTGACTCTGGGTCTGTGTGCAACATGTACTTTTTAAAAAAAAGTTGCCCCATTATCTGTACTGACTCTGGGTCTTTGTGCTGCATGTATAATTTTTATTTGCTCCTTTAGGTATACTGACTCTGGGACTGTACATATCATTTGTGTTTGCCCCATTATCTATATGAAATATGAACAGTGAAGTGATTTATGATGCAACACCTGCTAAAAGCTGATCCCTGGTGGCTAAATGTCTAGCTCTGCTTTATTTGCATGTTAGGGGTTGAATGTGGCTCAGTCTCTGAGCTTCATTTGCACGTCAGGGGTTGAATGTGGCCCAGTCTCTGAGCTTCACAAGTCCCTTTGATAACCACAGAGAGCGCATGAAGGAAATGACAACCACAAACCAGGCCCTTCTCAGTATGTTTGACCACTTTGTGCCTACACATGTTACTGTACTCGGACCGTAGCAGGATTCAAGTCTGCTTGGGACAGACAAATGGGGATAAGGGGGATGGGGGGTGACTCAGAATGTGGTAGGTTGGACTAGGGGGGTAAAGGGCAGACTAGATGAACTGGGAGGTCCTTTTCTGCCATCACATTCTGTGATTCCATGAAATGATTGATACCTTTGGGTGGCCAAAAGAGTATTAGCCTGAGTGTGGCAGCTGTGAAATGTAACTGGGCACATCTTTATGGGTGCAAAGTGTCTTTTGTCCGTGGGTTTGTGACAGGAATATGGTACCTATGATTCACTAATGAATGCCCATTTCTCATTAAGTAAAAAATACTTGATATATTTTTTTTTTAATCCTGCCTTATCTTGGCTGGTTTTAGATTCAAGCAAGTCAAGGGGCTGCTAATGGTTCAACCACAAAGAGGTACTTTAAAATAAACAGCAGAAGCAGGGATCAGCTTCAAATACATGAAAGTGTAAGTACAGCAGTACATCATTGCAGCCGTAGAATAACCACTTGTGACACCGGTGACCCAGCTTCAGGAACAAACTCGAGTAATTGGTGGGCCGGTGGGGGAGGGAGGATTGAGCATTCTAGAGTATGCTCGCTACCTTGAAGGCTGTCATGGTCCCTATAATGTCCTTAGAGCTCCTTGATGGAAACACAGCTTTGTTGTGCATGGTTTTCCATACATTATTCATTAGTTAATGAGGTTCTACTGTATACACAGTTTTACCATTGTGTATACTGTAGCGCAGGGAGGTAAACTAATTTGCTTGAAGGCACCAAAGTAAGTTGTGGACTTTGACAGAATTTAAACTGACAATGTGAAAATGTGACAAACCTCTGCATGAAGCAAATGAGCAAAAAATCAAGAGGAAAAAGAGACTGCTATGGTTCTGGAAAGAGGTGGCAGAAAAAGCAAAAGCTAAATGGGTAGTATTCTGAAAGTATAAGGAGACACAGAGGGAGGAGGATAGGGAGGTGTATCAGGAGAAATGGTGGGGAGCAGGGAAAGTAGTAAGGAGTGCAAAGGAACAAACTGAAGAGAGAACAGTCCAGGTGGTAACAAAAGGGGGCAAGAAATCAGGGGTGTTTCTGGGGTCTGAAAAGATTAGAGGCTTGAGCCCCACCCCCTCCTGTCCAGTGAAAAACAAACAACTAAGGCAGTGATCAGTTTTAGGAATTTTTTATTCAGGACCAATGAATAAAAGATCTGAGGTGCCAGTCCCTAATGATGCCCCTGCAAGACATTCTTTAGGTGTATAGGTGAAAAGGGGAAGACCAGAGAAGGCATTTAAAGGTTAAAATGGGGAGATGTGGACTGCACATGGGGTGACCAGGAAAAGGCAGACATCCTGAACTAATACTTCTACTCAGGGGGTAATGTGGAGCCCGAGCAGCGTAGCAGCAGATTTGTACAGCTGCTCATCAAACACAGCTTATTTGTTAAAATTTGGCATTTGTGGGCTGCTGAAACAAGTTTTAAACATTAGAATTGGAACAAGGGGCCTTGAATTGACTATAATGGACAATCCTAAGAAGGATAAGGTGCAGAGTGGATTGGAGAGAAGTAAATGAATCTGTGGGACCTTGCGATCATTTTCTAACCAGCAGGCCGAAGGAGACACCAAACCTACAAAGACTATGGTATCCCTGGCACATAAGCTCCAGAACTTAATTGCCTCTGTCTCCACCTTGAATCAGAAGGTGGATAACTTCATCGGTTGAGTTTTGGTGATAGAGAATGCAGTACATGGGCCTAAAAGTGAGATAAGGAACTGTAGAAAGCAAATGGATACCAACACCACAACCAACGCATTAATGGTCAAAGAAAACCAACACGGCCATGCTAGGCTAGAGGCCTTGGAAAATCAGGCTCGTGCGGGTAACATCAGAAACATCAGAATTATTGGTCTCTCTGAGGGGACTGAAGGTGATCACCCCATTATGTACATTAATGAGTGACTAACTGAAAAATTGCTGCCAGAAGGTGATGATGTCTCATGGGATATTCAGAAAGTGTATTGAGTCATACCCAGAGGTCAGCCACAGAATTCGGACGAGCCCAGAACGCTAATTGTAGTGACGGCAGGGGTTGGCACTAGAGACCATATTCCTAGATGCGCTCGGAGAGCTGGCCTGATCATGCAAGAAGACGCCCAGGTATATTTCTTCCCAGATATTAGTTACTCGACCCGACAACATAGGAAGCGGTTCGATGGAGTACGAAGATCACTGAAGGAAGCGGGTATCACCCATACTGTTATTTTCCCTGCAAGATTGAGAATCACGCATCAAGGAAAAGAATATCTTTTTTCAGACCCGGTTGAAGCAGGCAAATGGGCCGACCGCATGGTCGCGGGCTCTAAGAAGCGAGGAAGAACTGCGGCAACCGAAGATAGTGAGGAAGACTCATGAAATATTGGATAATAATATGGGACCTGTTTACTACTAAAATCCTGTTATAAGCTAAGTTTTCTGCTTTAATTAAAGCTATATTGTATCGGGGGATTGCTCCAGTTTGAAGATATGTAAGAAGAAGGGTTAAAGTTGAAATTTTTGTTTCTCCTCTGTTTGGATTCACTTACGTCCTATGGGGATTCTTTATCCTTATCCTCTTGTTTGGAGATATTAATATACCCTCATAACATAGGCACACTCTGTTCTGCCTTAAAATTTTGTTTGATGAGGAAGTTTAATCTGCTGCAGACTGTTTTGTAATAGGACTGATTTGTTCTATATTAAGGTTTTATACATGGCACCAGCTGTCCCTGCGGGGACACGTTCCCTTGAATAAGGCTGGACTTTAATGGACTATCCTTAAATTTAACTGAAGTAGCCATGTTGCTCTCAGACTCTCCAATGCAGCAAACTTGGGACTATTGTTGCTTTCATATTATGAGTACCCTTGAATCTTGTACCACTATATAGTGATGCATGTAAACATCTATTCTCCTGTGATTAAGGGGCTTACTCACCCAATCGTTGGATATGTATGTGGTCTGTTCACTATATGCATTGTATATTGCTAAGATATATGAAAAAATAAAGTATAAAAAAAAAATACTTCTACTCCGTGTTCATGGAGGAAAGAGAAGGGGAGGGACTATAAAAAAGTAACAGGAGCTTTGGGAGAGAGGTGGACACTAATTCTTTTTCAGAGGAAAGAGTCCTGAAGGGACTCACAAATCTGAAAGGGGACAAAGCAATGAGGCCAGATGAGGTGCATCCATTGGCATTGGTGGAGATCACTGAGGTACTGGCTGCATCTCTGAAAGTCCTATTTTAGAGCTCACTGGAAACAGGAATGGTCCTGGAGGAGAGCAAATGTTGTCCCACTATACAAAAGTGGCAGCAGGGAGGAGGCTGGCAATTACAGGCCAATCAGATGGATATCAGTGGTGGGAATGTTAATGGAGAAACTACTGAAGGAAAGGATTGTGGTATCCAAGACAGCATCGATTCACGGGGCGGGGGGCAGCATGTCAAATGAATCTGTTAGAGTTCTTTGGCTGGTGACCAAGGAATTAGATCAGAGTGGAGTGGTGGATACAGCCTACCTAGGTTTTAGTAAGGCTTTCAGCACCATTCCACATAGACTGGTAAGCAAGCTGGGCAGCTTAGGAGTGGGTCCAAAGTTGGTAAAGTGGGTAAGAAATTGGTTGGAGGATAGGTGACAGAGGGTGGTGCTAGACAGAGTTCACTCCAAGGAAGGGAGGGTGACCAGTGGGGTACCTAAATGATCAGTGCTGGGACCAGTTCTCTTTAATGACTTTATAAGTGACATTGAAGTGGAGTGGGAACGGAACGCTTACCTCTTTGTGGTTGATGTCAACATCTGCAGCAGGGTGGACACTTGGGGGCCGGGTGGAAGGGATGAGCAGAGACCTGAGAAAACTCAAAGAGTGGTCAAGGGTATGGCAGCTCAGTTTCAATGCAAAAAAGTGCAAAATAATGCACTTATGGCATAGAAACTGGGGAGGAATATAAAATGAGTGGGTAATATTGATGACCACCAAGCAGGAAAGAGACCTGGGGGTAATCATATCAGATGACTAAAGGTGGCCAGGCAGTATGACAAGGTAGCTGGGAGGGCTAGTGGGATGCATAGGAAGGGGTATCACCAGCAGAAAAAGGGAGGTGGTGTTTTCCCTGTATAGATCACTGGTAAGACCCCACTTAGAGTACTGTCTCCAGTTTCGGACGCTGCTCCTCTGGAAGGACATAGACAGAGTGGAGGCAGTCCGGAAGAGGGCAAATAAAATGTTCCAGAGCCTGCATCAAAGGCCCAGTGAGGAGAGACTAAATAACCTCAACATGTACACACTGGAAAAGAGATGGGGGGGTATGAAAGAGACCTTTGAATACCTCACAAGATTAAATAAGGTTCAAGAGGTAAGTATTTTTCAGAACAAAAAGGGAGCTCAAAAACAAGGGGATATGCTATAAAGCTAGAGGGCAAATCCACCACTCTATGTGAAGAAGTACTTCCATGCATCTCTCCTGAATCTATCCCCCTACTTCTTTTACAGAAAGAGTGGTGGATTCCTGGAACAGCCTTCCAGAGGGGGTGGTGGTGCAAAGACAGTGGTTGGGGGGTTAAGAATGCTTGGGATAGGCATAAGGGTATCTTAGGGGAAAAGAAGGGGAAGGGAGAATGAGCCAGAGATGGATTAGGGTCTGTGGTGAGACTGTAGATATACAAAGATGGGCAAGACTGGGTGGGCCACATGGTCCTTATATGTAGTCAAATTCTACATTTCTATGTTTTTATAGAGGGAGGTGGTATTGCCCCTGTATAGATCACTAGTAAGACCCCACCTTGAGTACTGTGTCCAGATCTTGTCTGTGTCAGTCTTCACCATTCATCACTTTTGGGTTGATGGTAGGTGGAGACAACGCACCACCGGCACCGTCCTTGAGGCCAACACATTGCGTGGCGCTCACGGGTTGGCCGTTATGTGCTGTTGACTCTGCCTGCCTGCCAGTTCATCTCCCGCATCGAGATCACCTCGTGGGAAGTTCCAGAGAACTTCAGGCTTACCGCCTATGCAGTTACAGTTTTTTCACTCCGTTGGCTACTCTTTCTTGCCGCAGTCCGACGGCTTCTTTCCTGCTGGTTCTAGTTGCCATATTCGATGTCGCTTGGTAAGACCTTTCCAATTATTTGTATTCTTGGCGACGTCGAGTCTGTTTTTGGTGTTTTTTTCCTCGTAGATCATGTCTGGGTTGGAGGGCAAGAAGACTTTGAAGATGGAATGGCCCCCCATGTGACAGTGCCCTTGTGGTTGTATATTTTCCATCACTGACCAGCATGACCTTTGCCTTACATGTCTTGGCCCGCTTTATGACATGGATTCATATGACGCCTGTTTCTCCATGGACCGCTAGGTCATCGAGCAAGGTGCGTGGAAACTGGGGTGAGCTCCACCGACTTTGGGAGTTGGGTGTGCGCTCGTCAGACCAAGCCGCACACTCTCGGCCTTTCCTCTGGGTCCCCTCCTGGTTCTATATGGACTGAAGAGGAGGGAGCCTCGGCTTCTAGCAGTCTGGCAGTTGCCAAGGCTCCTTCCATGGTGCAGGAGGCCCACTCTGCTCCTCTCGGAGGCGGACAGTCACCCCTTCGGGGGTAAAGGCTCCTCTGATGTCAGACCCATGGTTCACAAGGCCCAGGTCAGCGCCGTCCTCTATGCTGTCGGTTGGTCAGCGCCGTTTTGGGCCTCGACGCTATTGGCCCTGATGGAGCCGTCATCAGTGCTGGTTTGTTGCTCGGTGCCGAGGCTGCTGTTGGTGCTATTCGCAGCACAAATAGTTCTAGCGGCACCATGGGAGTCTCTAAGGCACCATCTTTGTCCTCTTCTCACCTCGGCACCATTTGTGGCACCAAGGTTGAGCACGTGGGACACAGCACTGTGGGTGATTTGGATTCCGCTGTCAGTGCCGTAGTTGGTGCTGCCCCCACCCTCAGTGCTGCTTGTGGCACTGTGGGGCTGGACAGCACCATGACTGGTTCTGACTCCGGGGCTGTTGTTCGGGCCAGGGCCGTGTCCTCTGCGGATACCACTCACGGTGCTGTGGGGGACACTGGCACTGGCTCAGGCACAGTCTTGGTTTCTGGCACCCCATTTGGCAAAGATGGCAACGGACACCCTCCTACAGTCTGGCTCAGGGCCTCGGCCTCTACCTCTTCAGAAGCGGAGTCAGACTCTGAGTCTGAAGAGCAGTCTGACTCCTTGGTGTTGATTGTTGGTGTGGGCAGCCCTGTAGTGTCCTTGACAAGCCGGAGTCAGCCCTCTTCTGAGGTGCGGTCAGTGGCTGCCGAGACTGGAGTCAGGGGTGCTGACCAGTGGGCAGTGGTGCAGGCCACCATTGCTCTGCAGCCCAGTCTTAGTGGGTTCACTTACCCCCTCAGCAGTGGTACCCCCACCTGTGGTGTACCTGGATCGCCCAACTTTGGGGTTGATCAGAGCACCTATGGGAAGGGAGAGTACCGTGCCCTGGGTAGCTCCTTCGGGTGCTGGCCAGGGCTGTCAGCTACCTAGGCTGGCCCTCTCAAGGAAGAGGGCTGTCTCATATTCCAAGGGGTCAGGGGGCATGTGGTCTGCATGGCAACCTTTTTCTGGGGCCCACCTGGGCTCTGGGAGAAGCCGTAGTGCAGATCTCCCCTCTTCCTCCTCGATCTCTTTGAGAGATCCCCATTCTTTTGAAGTAGGGGACCATCCTTTTGGACCTATATGGCCCTGGTCACCTCACAGGGGAGATTCTTCCAGGTGCAGCCAAGGCAGTACCGAAATGGTTGTTCAACTGTCGGCTGTGGAGTCTTCTGGAGCACCTTCTACTTTGGGTACTCCTGGTCCGCTCCCTAGCCCAGGCGGAGGTCAGCAGACTTCTCTTCTCGACTCTGTCCCCATCCCTCTGCCACATTCTCCTGCGCTCCCAGGCATCCTTGGTCCTAGCGGGCCTCTTTCCTGGGAGCAGTTCAGGGCATGGCAGATCAGTTCCCAGCTTACATTAGGGCAATGGACAGACAGGTTTTTCAACCTCCCCCCAAGCAGCCACCCTCTGAGTAGTCGTGCCCTCCAACTCTTCATCCCCCTCTTCTGGGGGCGAGGAGCCTTCTGTCCACATCTCTACAGCTGCTGATCTTGCTGAGTATCAGCGTTTCCTCGTGAGGATGTTGGAGGACTTGCACCTCAACCCTACCACCCAGAGCAATCCTGAGCACTTGGCGCGTGCCTTTTTAGGCGACTTCAGTGAGGACACCCTTGTGCCCCCCTGGCCTGCTCCCTCTAGGGAAGCGTTGTTGCGTTCCTGGCAGAGACCTTTGTCCAGAGTTCCTGCCCCTAGGGATCTCTGCCAGAGGTATTGCATACCCCATGAGTCTCCAAGTTCTATGCCTCAGCCTCAGTCAGGACCGACACAGCTGGATACTCCTGATGGGCTTCACGCCCTTCACCGTGAATGACCCCCAGACCAAGATTCCTTGGACTTTGATTTCTGGGGGAGGAGGACTTTCTACTTGGCACAGTTGCTGCTTTCTATTTCTGCACATCAGGTCTGCTTTGCAGCCTATGACACGTTCTTGTGGTCCAGGCTAGGTCAGCTCCTATCCTTGTTGCCTGATACAGAGCAAACCAGACAAGCCATTGCACTCTCTGCACGTGGCCTGGAGCTAGCAAGGCACCATGCGAGGGCCTCTTATGATGCCAATGAGGTAGCTTCCAGGGTCATAGAGACAGCAATCTGCACTAGGCGGACGGCATGGCTGCGTCTTTCCTAGTTGTCACCCCTGGCTCGGCGTAGGGTGATTAACTCCGCTCACCAGAGAACCTACCTCTTCTCCCATACAGAGAGACGGCATTTGTCGGGGCAACTTCCTTCCCCCTCCTGGGGGGTCTCCGTCTCAATCTCCCACCTCGGGCCTCTCCAGGCCCTGAAGGTTCTCCCTCTTAGTGTGTCAACCACCGAGAGCTAAGGGACTCTGTCCCTTAGGGTTAAAAAGAAATCCCCCCTCTAGGGGGCTCGGCACTCACCCAAAAGTGATGAATGGTGAAGATTGACACAGACAAGATATGAAAATTATGTACCTACCGTAATTATGATCTTTTTGTGTATCTTCACCACTCATCACAATCCCGCCCTCCATCCTCCTGGGGCCTCAGTCTCTGGTCCCCCTTCCTGTCTGTGCCCAGCTTTGCCCCTCCCCTCTCCTTTCTTTGTCAGGAGTGGGTAGACGGAGGCACATAGGGGGATAATTTCTGTGGAGAGTGGTTAACATGGGGGGGCACTCCTTTTCCAGTGCGTTAGCTCCACCCCATGGGGTGGGAGTTGGCAGTTGCCCTCCATTCTCTCCTCCTTGTTTCCATCTATTTATTTTCTTTGTCCTTTGGACTACCCTTTATAAAAAAAAAAATTGTTCTTTTTCACCAAAAATTCTTTGCTTGAGAGGGTGATAATTCTCTGTGCGTTGTCCTTCTTCCAGAATATGCCGATTCTGCTAAAATGGAGTTTTGTCTGACATTCTGTGCCTTGAAGTCTGGCAAGAAGTCTTTGGCTACTCCTTGCAGTTCCTATACAATATGGAGATGGACCAAGATCCAGGGTACGGTTAAACCTTTCTCCCTTCTCATCCTCATCCTAATTCCTAGAATCCTTATCCCACCCTTCCTCCCTCCTATATTTCCAAAGATTGGGGCCCTTCCCAATCCCTCTAGTTTCCGACTTCTTCTTCTTCTTCTTCTTCTTCTGTCCTCTCAGTCATTATTTCTCCTTTTAATTTATACATCTTTTCCTTTTTCTGTCCCTTGGACTTCCTTGTCCCACCCTCCACTCCTTCCTCTTACCTCTCCATGACTCAGAACTGGCAGACAGGCAGAGTCGACAGCGCATAACAGCCAACCTGCGAGCGCCACACAATGCGTCGACCTTGAGGGCAGCGCCGGTAGTGCATCGGCTCCGCCTACCAAAAAAAAAGAGCTCCTGCAGGGTCATGACCTCCGGCCATCTACCCAAAAGTGATGAATGATGAAGATACACAGAAAGATCATAATTATAGTAGGTACACAATTTTCATTTCTGGAGAACATATCTCCGCAAGGACATAGACAGCATGGAGGCTGTCCAGAGGAGGGCAGCTAAAATGATGCAGGGTCTTCACCAAATGCCCTATGTCGACATACTAAAGGACCTCAATATGTACACCCTAGAAGAGACAGGAGAGGTAATATAATAGAGCCTTTAAATGCCTCACATGGGTAAATATGTGCACAACATGTGCTAGGAGTTGGGTGATCCTGGAAGGAATGCAGAGTGGGTTCCTGACTCAGGGTGTCACTGAACCAATAAGAGCTGAGGCAATTCTTGATCTGGTGCTGACAAATGGGGAGCATGTACAGGAAATAATGGTTAGGGAGCCACTGGGTAGAAGTGACCATTGCACAGTGTGGTTCCAGTTGGATATGGGCAGAGAAAGCATCCAGATGAAGACCAAAATCTTGGATTTCGGGAGGACAGACTTCAGGAAAATGGGCGAAGTGCTAAGGAGCCATCTGGCGGGCATCAGAGCAGATATGAGGGTGGATCAATGGTAGTCCATCATTAAGGAAGGAATAATGGTTGCCACAGATGAGTGCGTTAGGCTGATGGGGAAGAACACAAGGGCCACAGCACCCAGCTGGTTCAGTTCTGGGATTGCCCAGGCAGTAAGGGAAAAGAAGTTGGCCTACAGAAAATTCAGGAAGACCAAGAGAGAGGTGGATAGGGAAAATTACCTAAGGTTGGCTAGTGAATCAAGTAAGAAAGTCTGGAGAGCAAAGGCACAGAAGGCTGTCTTACCCCCCCCCCATGAGTCCCCTAACCTGAGTCCGTCAGGTTTAGCTCTATATCTGACTGAAAATATGCATTGCTTAAGATATGTACTAATTAATCCTAGTATCTGACTGTTAGCCTTTTTATTGTTCTATGTAACAACCTTGATTGTGTCCTGCTGAATAACTATGTAATGTTTGTTTTGTATCTCATTTCTATGACATGGAACCTTTGTAAAAGAGTCTCTGACTCAAAGGTACTTTCCAAAGCCTCTCTAAATAAATAAATAAGAAGAGGGAGAAGGCTTTCTTTCGATATAAAAGTGAGAAAAGGGACAAGAAGGAAGGGACTGTTAAGCTTAAGAAAGGGGGTGGAGTGGGTGGAGGATGATGGTGGAAAAGCAGAGATACTAAATGAATACGTCTCTTCTGTCTTCTCCAGGGAGAAGGATGTACCAGTGCCTTCAGGATGGAAAAGAGAAGGGGGGGAGGGGAACACAGATGTAGTGATAGAGGAGGATAGAGTGAAGGAGGGGCTGCTGGCATTGAAGGTGGACAAATCACCAGGCCTGGACAGAGCACATCCAAGGGTACTTAAGAGACTGGCTGAGGAGCTGGCAGGGCCACTGGCAGACCTATTTAATAGTTCACTAGAGTCAGGAGTGGTACCACAGGACTAGAGAACAGCACATGTAGTGCCCCTACACAAAAGCGGTCCTAGGGATGACCCAGGGGATGACAGATCAGTCAGTCTGACCTCCATTGTGGGCAAGCTCATGGACACCTTACTAAAGGAAAGGCTGGTGGAATGTCTAGAGAAGCATGGTCTTCATGATGCGAGTCAGCATGGGTTCTTGGGGGGGGGACTGTGTCAAATTAATCTGATTGACTTCTTTGACTGTGTCACTAAGACAGTAGACAGGGGCCAAGCGGAAGACATCCTCTATCTTGATTTCAGCAAGGCCTTTGACTCTATGCCCCACAAAAGGTGGATCAGGAAGTTGTTGGATTTCGGGGTTGGGGAAAAGATGACCAGATGGGTGGAAAACTGGCTGAAGGACAGAATCCAGATGGTGGTTGTGAGGGAGAGTTATCTGACTCTACAGAGGCAGCCAGTAGAGTCCCACAGGGCTCAGTGCTGGGACCAGTGTTGTTCAATGTCTTTATCAATTAAGGGCAAAATGTGCCTATTCATTGATAACACCAAGCTCTATGGGAGAGTGGACACAGCTGAAAGAATACAGGACCTACAGAAAGATCTGGTAAAGCTGAGGAAGTGGTCCAGGATCTGGCAGATTAGCTTCAATGCCAAGAAATGCAAAGTTATGCATATTGGAGTCAAGAATCCCAGGACAGAGTACTACCTGGGGGGAGTCTGAGTATCTGCATCAGAAGAGGAGGAGAAGGACCTGGGATGATGGTCACTAGTGACCTGAAGCACTCCATGTAGTGCAAGAAAGCAGCAGCAAAAGCAAACAAGATGTTGGGATGCTTATCTAGGGGGATCAGTAGTAGGAGAGAAGAGGTTATACTGCCCTTGTAGAGGTCACTGGTAAGGCCGCATCTACAGTATGGAGTTCAGTGCTGGTGTGCACACCTCAAAAAGGACATTAACCTGCTGGAGAAGGTTCAGAGGAGGGCTACAAAGATGATAGCTGGTCAGCAGGATAAGGCATATGAGGAGAGACTGAAGGCACTGAACATGTACTCCCTGGAAGACAGGAGAGAGAGAGAGGGGACATGATTGGGACCTTCAAGTACTTGAAAGGGATAAATAAAGTTGATAAGGAGAGTCTCTTTAAGGTGATTGGCAACCATAACACGAGAGGGCACAGTCTTAAGCTGGAGGGTGGGAGGTTTAGGAGGGAGGCCAGGAAGCACTTCTTCACAGAGAGGGTGGTGGACACTTGGAATGCACTTCCAGAAGAGGTCTTCTCGTTGAAGACAGTGGGCAGCTTTAAGAGAAGCTGGGATAGGCATTGGGGAAGGTAAGGATCATGGGTAGAGAGGATGGGAGAATTGGGGAGGGAGGGCAGAGACATTAGCTGAAGCTGTGGACCTTGCAATACGAGCAGACTTGATAGACCAAATGGCCTTTTTTCTGCTAGCTTCTTTGTATGTAATAAGGTACTGGAGGGAAGTATTTTTCAGAAAAAAGGAGCTTAAGAACAAGCGGACATGCTATGAAGCTGGAGGTGGATAGATTCAGGAGAGGTGTGAGGACGTACTTCTTCACAGAAAGAGTGGATTCCTGGAACAGCTGTCCAGTGGAGGTGGTGGAGGTGAAAACAGTGGTGGTGGTGGTGGGGAGGGTCAAGAATGCATGGGTTAGGTATAGGAGAATCTTAGTGGAAAGGAAGGAGGGAGAGATAAAGAGCCGGAGATCAATTAGGATCTGCAATGATACTGTAGGTAGGGAACAATGGGCAGACTGATTGAGCTAAGCAGTCCTTATCTGCTGTCAGATTCTGTGTGTCTATGTTTCATCCACAGCACCCTTTCTTAAAGTAGCCAGTGCAACAAGGCCTACAGAATGGCAACCAGAATCTTGGGGTTCATTGGGTGGAATAAAGAGGTAATACTATTTTACTATAGATCATTAGACCCAATCTGGAATATTATGCCTGGTTCTGGAGGCAACACCCGAGGAAAGACATAAGCAGGCTGGAAACAGTGCAGCACAGTGTGATCAAAATGATTCAGGGCCAACGGGGCAGACCCTAGGAAGATCAGCTTAGGGCACTGAACATGTACTCCCTGGAGGCCAGAAGGGATGGGGTGATACAACAGAGACCTTGAAATTCCTAAAAGGAATAAAGAAGGTAAACTGCAAGGAACTACACAGAAGCAACTGGGGGATGGGGGGGTTAAAAACAAGGTGGCATTATTGGAAGCTGGTGGTGGTAGGATGTGGGGATTCAGGAAGGATGTGAGAAAATGTTACCTTACAGAGAGACTGTTTGAGCTGTTGAACAGCCTATTGGCTGAGGTGGTGGTTCCAGAAACCATTAGTATGTAGTGTTGCTTAGATAGTATCTTACCTAGGTTGGATACTATCATTGTGGCTGGATTTCAGATGGCATAGACATCCGACCAAGGATCCAACCTCCTAGGATCCACAGTAAGTACTTGAGCTGTCTTTGGATCCAACCAGGATTCCTTGGATCTGACCATTAGATCCAGGTAGTAGTAGTAGTAGTAGTAGTACTAGAAATTATTTGTAATTATTGGCACCTTTTCCAGGAGGCCCAGGGTGCCACTACAATAAAGCAAATACAGGGCAGGAAGTATCACAATCATAATACAAAATAACATAAATAAATCCTGTTGCAATATAACATTATAAATAAATAGTCTAGCAAAATGTAAAACAGCTCTAATAAATATTTAACTGCATTCCTATAAGAAGACTGATTATCCAGATGGTACAGGGCAATTAATTCCTAAAAGCCAGCTTTAACAAATATGTCTTCAGGCTCCTTTTACATTCTTCTACGAGGGGGGCCTCTTTCATGGCTCTTGGGAAAGTGTTCCATAAGGCCGGGCCTGCCACCTCAAAGGCCTGGGCACCCAAGGTTTTTAACCTTGCCCTGGGTATCACAAGGAGGCACTCCTCAGTGAAGCGAAGGGTCGTGAAGACATATAAGGATACAGGAGGTCTGCCAGACAGCCAGGTATTGGACCATTGGATCCAACTGTCTAAGGTTGGATCTGATGGATCTGACCTTAGATGTCTGGTTCTGAGTTTGGATCCACAACAGTCTGACTTCCGACTTGGGTTGGATTATGGTCCGATTCAGAGGTGGATGTCAGCTGTATCCAATGGAGGGTAGTTGGAGCCACAGAAGCACTATCCATACACTACTATTAATGGATCAGAGCATGGATGAGACAGAATAAGGAGCTTAATAGAAACTTGTGGGGCAGTATGACAGGGAGCAAGAGGAAGGTGAGGGCAAAATCCCTGTCTAGACAATAGGTCACTGGAAGGATAGAATAAAATAAAACAGACTGGATGGACAGATGGTCTTTTTCTGCTGACGTCTATTTTTCTCTCTTACATGGTTTTAAAGTTCATGAGACAAGAAAACATAGTAACATGCTGTAGTAATTTAAGTTAGTTAGGTACTCTAGGTCCATCATATCTACCCACTAATTCATAAGCAAGTGTTAATAAGGTATGCTGTGCAAATATACTAATTTAAGGTTCCACCCATTCAGAGTGCCAGCGTTAGTGCACCCGGTCATCAGGGCGGCAAGTTGGGATTCCCCAACTCCTGTTTTTGTGGAGGGCTATGCCCCCATGTGGAGGGCTGCACCCTCCCCCTTATTAATATTCTAACTCCAAGAGGTGGGGCAGACCTCAGGGAGTGGGCATGAATCCCAAAATCGGCACCCTGATGTGCCAGTGCACTAATGCCAGTGATCTCATGGCTGGAAAGGCTAATTTTAAAGGGGTTTCTTACCCACACTACAACCCAGGGCATCCAGAGATTGGCCTGGTAAGCAGAAATTCTTGCCCAGGCTTACCTTGAAGGGCTGGACTGTCTTCATGTCCACGGTATCCATTGATATGCTGTTCCAAAACGTTCATTGTCCTCTGGGAGGGGGAGACATTATTCCTGAATTTACCACCTCTGAGCTTCTTGGCATGTTCCTGTGTGCCACTGGCAGACACCGGATCAAACATGTCTTGTCTGTTCAATGTTATCAGTACACTCAAGTTTGCAGAAGATCGAGATTATGTCTCCTCTCAGTCTCCTTTTTTTCCAGAGTGAGCATGTTATGGGCCACCAGCCTCTCTTCATAGATTTAGTCTTCCCAGGGGCGTAGCTACAAGGGTGCTGGTGGTGCAGTGGCACCCGGGCCCATGAGGTTTGAGGGGCCTAAATCATAATTTTGATGTTTATTCAAAACTGGGGAAGGGCCCTGTAACATTGCCTTGCACATATGCCCTCTGGGAATTTGCTACTCTGCTGAGTCTTCCACTAATCATCTTGGTGGCCTTGTGTTGCTCACTCTGTACTGCTACAATACCCTTTTTATATTGAGGGGTCCTGAACTGCACTCAGAACTCCAGGCGGGGCCTGACAAGAGCCTTTCAAAGTGGCAGGATTACTTCTCCTATGATGCTGGTCTGTCCCCCTTTGTTTCACCCCTGCATTCTGTTGGCCCCCTTAACAGTGGTTGCATACTGCCTCTCAAGCTTAAGCACCTTGTCTAATATGATCCCCGCCTGCTTTTCTCCTAGACTGAAGCAAAAGCTCAACACCATGTGTAGGTCCTGTCTCTGGTTCTACACCCAAAGTGCATCAACATGCAGATGCCCATATTGAGTCTGAGACTTCAGGAATCTGACCAGTCACCCAGCTTGTTCAGGTCCTCTGAAGTCTGCCACCCTGGCCAGCTTAGAATCATCAATGAATTAAGCAGCCTGCTGAAGACCACAGCTTCCAGACAGTTAATGAAAATATTGACCAGCAGTGTCCCCAGAAATGATCCCTGAGAGTTGCCACAGAGTATTATTCTCCACTAGGAGCAGTGTCCATCCATACATCTATCCGTCCATACAGCCATCTGTTCGTCCATTCATCCAGCCATCTGTTCATCCATTCATCCAGCCATCCATCTGCCGGCCATCCATCCATTACAACCCTCTGCTTCCTGCCCTTAAGCCAGCAAGCACGTTATTAATCCATCTTGTGTATGCCTCATGTATACTGCAATGGTGCACTTTAGCCAGATGCTTATTATGTGCTACAGTTGTAGAGATCTTGCTGATGTCCAAATAGATTATGTCTGTGGCCCTGCCCCAGTCCACCTTCCCAGTCATCCCCTCGAGGAAGGTGATCAGGTTGATTTAGTATTATCTTCCCCTCATGGAGTTATTCATTGTACAGCATTAGCATACACAGACAATCGAGTATTATTTCCCCTCACAAAAAAGGGGCTACAGGAAAAACTTAAATTGCTTGAGGAGAGATCGTGTGACTTAAAATTAAAGATTAATTTAGCAAAGACTAAAGTTATTGTTTTTCGACAAAAAGGTAAAAAGAAAATTGGGCATTGGACTTCGGAGGGGAATAAAGTAGAAATAGTAAAATCTTACATATACCTCGGAATTGAATCTAATGAAAATAGATTATGGAATACTCATTTTTATAAGACTCTAGAAACCTTATCAAAAGCAGTCTTGGCATTGTCTCAATTCAACTATAGGTATGGTGGTACAAGTTCAAGTCCCCTAATTGAAGTAATTAAAACAAAATGTTTCTGGTACCCAAAGATAGTAACATTATTAAAACAATATAAGCTAGTTACACTGCTAAAATATGTGGATAAAAGTATACAGTTAAGTACTAAATATAAGAAATATATCACTTCAAGAATTGGAAATTTCTGGACAAACAAGAGCTAGTAATAATTAAGGAGTCAGCCTATTCTAAGTCGTTTGCCAATAATAATTTTCAATTTGGTTACAAGGCCTATTTAGATATTTTAATGGATCCTGCTTTGCGCAGGGTATTCATAGTGTATAAATTTGAGCAATTTGACTGTAGTGTTCTAAGATATACTGTACAGTAGTTTATATCTGTGCCCTCTTTATTTAGCGCTCCGGGCTGTACCGTACATATTAGCGCCCGAATGAATCCGCGCGAGCGCCTTGCATGAAGTTACAGCAGATTCAAGGGCAGTTCAACTTACTGTATATAGAGCACCAAGGTGATTAATTCATTTATTCAGGCTAATTGAAATTGTTTAAAATTAGTTAGAGGACCGAAGTCCATAGCAAAGATGCTAACGGTGAAATAGTTTCCAAGTAGTCACAGGAAAAACACCACATGGCACCAGATCAGTTGTAACAACCAGTCATAACTTGCACCCAGTTTGTTATATATACGTCGGTTAATGACACACACTTCAATAACATTTGACTGATGGCAATAATACTTGTTATATTTAGAAAATTATTCACCATGCCATGCACCTTAATGTTGGACTAACCTTGGCTAAAGTGCTGTGGTAAAATAAATTAATTTTCTTTGACATTTGTTACATCTTCCAATAAATTTAGTAAAGTACAATGCATTTAATAAATATATAAATTGTTTCTAATAGAACCACATAACAAAACAATGTTAGTAACAGCACTTTAGAGAATGCAGTAAGGCAAAGTATGCAGTGCTCATGAAAATACATAAATATAACAAAGCAAAATATGTGATTTAAAAACATGCCATCACTTTCTGTGTTTCTATGAGAACCAGGTAGTCTATTCCTGATTCTAACTGAGGTTAAACATACTTACAAATTAAATTGTGCTCCATCAGTTTTCTAATTTAGCTCCTGAAATTATTAGCGTTTGGTTTATTTTAGCGCTTTTTCTGTTTCAGCTAAAATAGCGAAAATAAATGGAATGCTAATATTTACTACTGTACAGTAGCTATAAGAAGTCTACTGAAAAAAACTGTAGCTACTCTAGAGGGACTTGAGAAGATCTTATCCACATTATGTGGCACTGTACCTGGTATAACAAGGAATGTACATATTGGCTTGGCCCCTTTATGGCTGCCAGATATAACCTGGATCTCGAAACTTTGACTTCCATTTTAATCCACACAGAAGATGGATGGTCCATGGAAAGAGTAACAAAACGTTTTATGGCAATTAGTGAAAGAAAGCAAAGAATTAGTAATATAATGTTACCAGAAGGCATTTATACTTGACTAGACATAAAACAGTACCTGCTCTCTGTGCTCTTAAGTTCAGGAATAAGGAGTATATTTTAAGCATCTGTGCAATATTTTGGGGAAATACTAAGGTGAATTGGAATAAGAACACTATTTAATAAGTTTACATGGAATATCAGAGGTATGAGCTTAATTTGAAGGGTGTGAATGTTATGACAATGGATTATGTATGTAGTTGTTTGTATCTTTTGTATATAACTATCTGACCGTTTTTAAGTAACAATTCTTTTTCTTTTTAAATTATGTGTTAATTTGTTGATAACTTGTAAGTCTAACAATAAACTTTGTACTGAACATAGAGTTATTCTGAGAGGGGCACGAACCTTGACCTTAACCAAGTACAACATAATTTTGTCCTTGATAATGGCTTCCAGGACCTTGTCCAGCACTGATGTCAGGCTGACCAAAGTTCTAACCTTGACCCCCATCTTGAAGATGGGGACCACACTGGTTACATTCCAGTCATCCAGCATCACACCCATCTGGACAGAACCCTGAAAGATTAAGACAGTCATCCCTGCTAATTGTTCTTTTTTTTTTATTCTAGTCTGCTAAGGCATACTAGGCACAATGCCTGTTTTCAGGGGTGACTGGGAGCACTGGGGAAGGTGACATGCTGAGCCTCACACTGTTTGCAAGTGGAGGTTATGGGAATCAAGCCCAGATCTGCTGGATGTACAAAGCTCATCCATAGCTCATTACTCTAATCTCTAGGCTCTACTGCCAGCCCCTACCCTTAATCCTGGAGTGTATCTCATTGTAACAACTTTTATGTTTTTTTGTTTGTTTTTGTGTTTAACTTTTGTTACTTAGACCTCTAGTAACTATTTCAGTGGAGATAAAACTGTCTGATAAATCTAAAGTTGCATGCCATTTGGAGCCCAGGCCTGAGGCAGCCAGCTATGGGGTGGTTTGGTCAAAGAATAGAGTTCCTATCAGCTAAAGGGCACTTACACTTCAGAGAGGTGGATTGTTTTCATAATCACGGGCTCTGTTTTGAGTGTAAACAAATGTAGAGCAAGGTAGACAGAACTCATGGACTTTGCCAGGTGGGAAGACAGAAGGATGGACATTGCAATCCACGAAACCAAGGTCTGGGGTATAAATCCAGTTTGGACTAGCTCTCCAGAGAGGTGGGACTGTCAGGGGACAAAGAATATGTAAAATCCATGATGTCAGAGTGGCGTATTTGATAATACATCATGGGGGGGGGGGCTGGCAGCTGAAGGTTTTTGAGGCTGGGACACCAGGCAATTACCATCTAAGGTTTGAGTCTGCCCTGACTCACTAAAACTATGTGAGGTAATAAATCTTTCTGCTTTGCTAGGAGTCGAGAAGATATAATAATGTTTCCCTATGTGTTTCTTCTGCTGTGTACAAACCATTTTATTTTATCTTTGTAGAATAACTGTTCCCCATAGTCCGAGTGTGGTGTCCTGTATTATATGTGCAACTATCTTGAAGTATTAAATAATATTTTTGATATACTTCACGTTTCTGTGACTGAGTCCTCTGAGGTGCAAATAACTGGTTTAATTGACAAAAATTGTGTTCTGTCTCTGAATAGAATGCTACAGTTACCTTGTTAAAAGCAAAGTAATTCTCAGCTGTGCATCAGGGGTGGGTCACTTGCCCTTTTGGTGGAGCACTGTACTGTGTGAGTAGTGGCTCAGGTGGGATTCATACCTAGAGATACCCAAAATGAGACTGTGGCTGAGTGGTGGTGGCATACCAAGGGGACCCTTTCAGGTGTATGAAGGGTTGAGAAAGCTGGTAACAATCGCAGTTCCAAGTCTGGAAGAGACTAGTTTATCACACCCATATTCTTCCATGGGGCTTACCTAGTTTGATCACTGCCCACTAGTAGTAGGTTACCAAGGTGGCTGTGATGACTGTTGGCTATCCTGATGCCATGGACCCTCCAAATGAACATACTTCCTCCCTCATGGGTCCTCCGTGCACACGAAAGTAAAATATTCAGCATCTCAACCATCACCCCTGACTCTCTCACAGGTACCATTAGCATCTCAGCCATCACCCATGGCTCTCTCACAGGTACCATTAGCATCTCAGCCATCACCCCAGGCTCTCTCACAGATTCTTCCCCCACTCCCTTTTTCAGGGACACAATCAAGTGACATAGAATCTGAGACACTGTTTGCCCCTCTTGTTTAACGCAGGATTCTGGCCCAAAGTGCTGCATTGCAGAATCAGAATCAGCATATCCCCAATAAGCCTCATACCAAAACTTAGATCTCTTAAGTTATTTTGTTTATACATTACAAGTCATTTGTAACCCTGAATTTTCTCCCTATTCAGAAAAGCTATTTTTTGTGAGGAGCTACTGATGATGTCATAACCAGAACTCATGACCTAGTCTTCCCTGTCAGCAACCATTTAGGACTTATTCCTCCAAAGTTTAAGAAACTGTAGTTGTAGTCATCATTTAAAAAAAAATCTGGCACAGTGTTGGGTGCAGTGTATGCATTTCCCAAATATTCAGATGCATGGCTCTGTATTTTAGAATGTGGCAGGGAGATGGTGTAGGTCTTGGAAAGCAGCGCTGGACATAGCGATGGAATGTCAAGGTTGTCCACAATTTCTTAATATTGGGGGACATGCAGTCTTGGAATGTGTTAGGGATGCACAGTCTCAAAACATAGTGAGGACACACAATCTTGGAATACGACAAGGACACACATCTAGGACTTTGGCTGTGACTGACAACTTCAGAATATAATGGGTATACACTGTTGAAATGTGACAGGACACACCATTTTATTCTGCAACTGCTTGTCCCTGCCACACTCCACAACTGTATGCATCCACCACATTTCAAAATTGTTCCCCCCACCCCACCGCACATTCCCACTGAGTGCTGCTGCTTCACCAGCTCCTCAGTAGTTACCTACCCATTGGCTGGGGACTGCACTTTAATAAAAGGAAGACAATTTAGGCAGTGCACCTTATATAAATAAAGGAAGCCAATTCAGACAGTTGCATTTTGGAATAGGAACCCTGCTGATGGATGGTCTACCTTGACGTTTGGTAGCTGGGCAACTTCACAGCAGGACCCTCAGATGAATGCCAAGAGACCCCCACTCATACTGGGGGTAAAATAAGTAAGTGGCCAATTTAAGCAGAAAAAAATATGTTTGTAAAATTTGCCATGTGGTGGGAGAGAAGGGTGTGCAGTGAATTTTCTCTGGTCACCCCAAACAGCTGACATACTTAACATTGTTATTGGCAGAAATTAAGACACCATGAAAAAATAATCTGGATAATCTGGACATAACTATTCAGCAAGACCTAAACAGATGGAGTTCATTACCTTTAACCCTTTGCAGCAGGATAAGCATTATCAACATGAACATTCTGTCAGCGTTGCTGTATCCCCTAAATATACTAAATGCCTCCATTTCCATGCTTTACTAAAGTCCACACCCTCAAATCCAAATTTATTTGGACTAGCAAAGGGGTCAGATGAGCATACCACAAGCTGTCTAGGCCCAAACAGCAAGCAGGTCTCAGGTTACCCCACTTCAAAACCTACTACCTAGCAGCACAGGCCAATAAATATCTAAAATGGCTTAACTTAGAAGCTCAGGCTAAAGTCCAAAGTTATCTCACCCAGTGGCTGACTATTGAAAAAGAACCACACCTACAGGCAGGGGTCATCACTGGGTCTCTCATCTGTTCTGTTAGTAGGAAGCTGCCTAAAATTATCAAGCAGTGTATGATTGCAGACTATCTTAGAATTGACAGCCACCTTTAACATTTTTAAAGATTCCGCCCACCAAAGATATTTCACAACCCATCTTTGACAATGTACATTTTAAGATTGGTAACTCACCTATAAAGAGTACATCATGGCAAGGATTACCCACCCCAGCTGTAAACAGTTTACTTCTAAATGGCAACCTGCTACACTCTGCATCATTCAAGATTCAATTCAAGTTGGACAACAGGGCAATGTTTAAATTTATGCAACTGTCACATGCCTTGGTGCAACACATGGGTCATCAGCCATAGAAAATTACCTCTTACTGTATACTAGGTCCATTGGCTAAAGCTGTCATACAACCTCATGCCCTTGCTTACTCTATAATCTCATCCTAGATAATTCCCTCTCTAAGTGAGATGGGGCATGTCCTGTGTGGCAAAGAGACCTCCCAGATCCAGAAATCAAATGGGAACAAATTTAGAAAAACGTGTACACACACAAAAAAAATGACAGACTGAGGTGAATGGCGTTTAGCATCCTCAACAACCCTTATTTTACACCCGTTAAACTGCATAAAATGATAAACTACAATCCAATTTAAGCGCTAGGTATAACAAAGCAGTAGGTTCCCTCCTTCACATTCTCTGGAAGTGTGAGCTTGTGCAGGAATTGTGGAATAGCATTCAGATGAAGCTGGACCTTCTCTTGGGCCTGCAGGACATGGTCACTCCCAATAGCTGTGTTTTAAGAGACTTCCAGAATATTCATGTTAAAGAGAGACAGTACCAGATGTCCCTCATTACTACTGCCTCAGTCAAGAAACTAGTCCTATGCCACTGGCTTGACTCAGATAAATTGTCTTACCAAGAATGGTTGACAAATCTAAGGGTAGAGAAAATGATTTCCTGACTGAACAACTGGCTGCCAGCCTTTGAGAAGTGGTCAGGAAAAGGGTTTACTTTGCAAATCTTACCACAGGACAGCAGTGAATAATCTGCGTATAACTTTACCGTATACAGAATGCATGTCTAGGGCCCAAATTGCCAACAAGTTGGTGCAGAACTATAGAAAAAAACAAAAACTATGCTCTTCTCAGGCCCACAATTAAAAAAAGAACACCCCCCACCACTGGTCATCCTGAACAATAAAGGACAAAGACTGGAACAAGTACAAACTTTTAAATACCTCAGCATCTTTCTGGATGATACTCTCTCATTTGTCCCAATCCTTTTCAACATTGTGGCCACTACTAATAGAAGACTGGGGGCCTTCTATGGAAACCAGCACAAGCTCACACCGGAAGCCAGATACCTTTATCCTGGGTTTCATACTGGATTATGGACAGAAAAAGGCAAAAATGCCCATAATTTTTCTCCACCCTCATGAGTGGATCCACCTAGTCCCTCCCTCCAACAGAAAGGTACCTTGTTATCTCTAGCAGTATCATGTCCCTCTTTGACTATGGCTTCCCTGTGTATGCTGCTGCTTGTGACACATTATTAAACAGGATCAAAGTGATCTGCAATAAAGCTTGTTGATTCATTCTAGGAGCCAATAAGCTCACCCACACCTGTACCCTATACTCACTGACCAACTGGCTACCCCTGCATAACAGAATAAAATACCACTCCTGTCTGCTTGGCAAACAGGCACTATTGGGTCTCACCCCTCTGGCCATATGAACAATTGACATCTGCCCTAGAATTTCCTCACCGGAGAACCAATCTAGGGAATCGCTCCTTTGCTGTGTGAGCAGCAATCTGGATGAAGTAACTTTATGAGTCATTTCTTAGGCAACCAAACATTACCAAATTTAAAAAAGCTTTCTGTGCAGCCATCTTCCAAAACTCCAGCAGCACTTGTCACCACTAATCCAAAATCATGCAATGAAGGTCTTAAAACCCCACACAGTAGTGTAACTGTTGGCTTAATCATACCCTACTTATCCTGTTACATGTTGTGTTTGCATTCACTACAATCCATTGGAACTGCTGTAATTGTTTTTTGTTCTGTTTGTAACTATGCTTTGATGTGGAACCTTTGTAAACAAGCAGCTGTGCTCAAAGGTGATCTGAATATATTAAAATAAATAAAATAAAAATTGTCATAAAGGTATTATTTGTTCAGGCTGAAATGTTTCCTATCTAGTTTCCCTCAGAAAATCATCTTCCTCCAGTATCTCTGTACTGTAAATAGTTGGGGTCCTGTAATTGTCTGTTATGTCTATTGTAACATGCATTG
The DNA here is from genome assembly GCA_016271365.2 of Neoceratodus forsteri. Classification (NCBI taxonomy): domain Eukaryota; kingdom Metazoa; phylum Chordata; order Ceratodontiformes; family Ceratodontidae; genus Neoceratodus; species Neoceratodus forsteri. Next base: position 190,543,478 of record JADMNL010000028.1, on the reverse strand, counting down.
TACACTGCTTGAGTAGTATGTGTGTCGAACAAAAAAAAACAGAACACATTAAATAAAAAAAAAGTTAATTCAATGTTTTAATAGTTAGTATGTCCAGAAAAAGCTCTAACATTAAGAGGAACATTAGTAAACCTTTGCAGAGCAAAGGTAAATCTGAGTCTAAAAATCACAGCACTATGAGAAATTCATAGCTTTTGAGAGGTACGCTTGCCCTTCCAGATATAGCCAGTGCTGGACTTCAGATGTTGTTTAATGGGATCTGGCCTACTGGGGAAAAAAGTATGATTTAATGTAGCAGTGCATGTGAGTGGTGAAAATTTTGACTCATACTTTTTTATTCTATTGCGATCGTCCTTTCTGTCCTGCTTTGTACGATATTCTTTTTCCCATTTTGAGTCTGCTTTAGCACTTTTAACTTTTTTGAAACTTTAAGTTTATTGAAGATCGAATTACAAGAGGTCACAGACAAAAAGGGTCAAACCTTTAGTCAAGTATCAGATTAAAGAATAATAGATGTTTTCATCATTATTCTCTGTTTTTGAATACCCATTTTCTAACATTGTCATGTGAATGGTAATGAGCTAGCATGCAGCAAACAGTTACCCCTGATCTCATGGGACTATAGGTGTACTGAAACAGCTAAGAATACTGATGAAAACCTCACCCACTCTGTATTAAAGCAGCAGTATTTATTAGTTTGAAAAATATTTTATCATTTTTTTTGTAAATATGCATTGTCATCCTTGTATTTATCAGTGTATTTTTATTTACTTCAGAAATGTTTTAAACAGCTTTTACAACTAATTTTGTAATTATCGACTCGAGTCATTAAAGATGGCCACCACTTAAAGTTTAAAAAAAACTCTCCATAAGGTTACCTTTTAACGCTACATATTAGATTCATACTGTGGATGTATAAGGTGGTGCTATCACATAATTTTGATTGTAAACAGCATAAGACTACACCAAGATAAAATCTTAATGCCCTTCTTAATGAACTGGCCAGCTCCGATTGGTTCCCTATTACCTTTGCCCCTTCCATTGAGCAAGCTCTCACTTATTTTAAAGATACATTTCTAACTACATGGAACTCCTATGTTCCATTCAAATGCACTAGAGTTTGTGGCAAACATCATCCCTGGGTCTCCCCTCAGTTACTGACATGTCTCAGGGAGCAAGACAAAGGTTGGAGGAAACATTTATTTATTTTTATTTTAGTCTTTGGTAACCGGGTAAGGTCCACTAGGCACAAGTGCCTGTTTTCAGGGGCGACCTGGGGGTACTGGGCGGTTAAGTGACTTGCTCAGAGTCATACAGTATGCAAGTAGGGTTAAACAACTAAATAAAAAAAAAAAGTGGAGGCTGTGAAAACCAAACCCATGTCTTGTCCATGGGATGTACCACACTCATTCACAGCTCATTACTTTAACCTCTAGGCTATACTGCCAGCCCAATCCAATTAGGGAGGGCCCACATAAGGCCTCCCAGCTTCCCCCAGACTATGCCAGGCATCGCATGTTAAGAAACGCCTGCACAAAAGGTACCAGACTTGCCAAGTCTGAATATTTTAAATCATCTTTTCTTAGAAACATCAATTCCCCCTCCAAATTCTGGAAAGTGGTCCACGCCCTGTTCTTCTCCCCTTAACATCTGCCTCCCCCTATATTTAAAATAAACAACTCATTGGAATCCGAACCTTGGGCAGTGGCTCAATAGTTTAACTCCTATTATGCCTCCTCCACCACAGCACTTCTAAAGTCACTCCCTTCTAACCTCACCCCTCTTCATCCTCCCACACCCAGCACTCAACTCCTCCATGCCCACCCTTCCTGCTCCTTCTCTGCTGTCTCCCCTGAAGAAACACTAATGGCCCTTCTCTCTCTTAATCCTTCCAAAGGCTCATCGCTGGATGACCTTGACCCTAAACTCCTCTACCTTTCAGCTTCTGCCATAGCTTACCCTTTCTCCTTAATCTTAAATCTTTCCTTCTCATCCTCATCTGTCCCTTCAACCTGGAAATATGCAGTGGTCCTCCCTCTCCCAAAGTGTGGTGACCTCTCCTCCTCTGCAAATTTTCACCCAATCTCCCTCCTCCCTGCCCTTGCTAAACTCCAAGAACACCTGGTCCTCTCTCAACTAACCACCTTCCTCGATGACTCTTCCTTTTTCACCCCGCTCCAGTCTGGTTTTCGGAAGAACCACTCCACTACCACCTCTTTACTCAGGCTCACTGACTCCATCCTTGCTGGGATGGATAATGGCTTCATTACCTCTGCCATCTTTGTCGACCTCACCAAGGTATTTGACACAGTCTCCCATGCCCTACTTCTTGACTTCCTTATGGCTGCTTGGTTGTCTGTTTCTCCCAAAACTGGTTTAGAGCTTACCTCTCAGGCAGAACACAATCAGTCAAGATCCAGGATACAATCTCTCTCCCTTTCTATTTCCACAGGAGTCCCACAGGGCTCGGTGCTTGGACCCATTCTCTTCTCCATCTTCCTAAATGACTTGCCCTCACTATGCTCCCGCTCCTCCTCCTCTATCCATATATATGCCGACACCATCCTGTTCTCCTCGGCAAATGCCTCACCAATATAGCAACCCAACTACTCTTCAGCTTGACTTCCACCAGGTTCAGCTATGGCTTGCCTCACATCAACTATTCCTAAATGCCAAAAAGACTGTCTCCATGACCTTTGGCATTAGGCATAGCCTCTCTAGGCTTCACCCTTTATCATCTTTCCATACCCTTTATGGGTCAATCTTAGAAGACACTTCCTCATTTAGATACCTTTGGGTTTCCTTGGACCAACACCTCAACTTCTCTGGCCACATTGATGCCATCCTGAAAAAATTGTGCCCCAAGCTTGGTGCCTTATTCAGGAACCATAGTTGCATCCCTCCTACAGCGTAGCATGAACTAGTCCAGATGATGATCCTCCCCATTTTCGACTACTGTGATGTAGTCTATGGTTCCGCTCTCAAATCCTCCCTAACCAGACTAGACACTCTATTTAACTCCTTCTGTCAATTTGCCCTTGATACTCCATCACACACTCATCACTATGACCTCTACCATGCCCTGCCCCTTCCCCTGCTTGCCAACAGGTGCCGCACTCATTGTGCCAAACTCACTTCTAAATTTTGGTTAGGAGAACTTCCCTCCTAGCTCTCATGCTGACTCTCTTCCCCTCCTCCCACTGCCTCAGAGCCTCTGATACTCGCAGTTTGTTGGTCCCCCATCAAACCACTCTCATTGGTCAGTCAAGCATTACCCATCATTTCCTGGAAATCTGGAATTCCCTCCCCCCCCCTAAATATGGCACTCCTCCTTTTACTCCCTTGCCTCTGTCTTACATAACTTTCTGTCATCCAACTGCTCCAGCTTTAACCATTCTTAACTGTCCTCCTATGCCTCTGCTCCTGTCCATGACTCACATCCCCAATTAAACCTCCCCGAGGCTGCTTCTCAGTATGTTCTCCTCTCCCTTCACTCCCTTCAATGCATATTCCACAGGTATGATATATTTAATTGTATGTTATGTCACAAATGTGACTGTATGATTATTTATGATATTTTTTTAACTGTATGTCCTGTTACAAATGTCATTTAATGTTTAATTTTTTGGATATGTTAAATGTTAAACTGTATGTCTAATTCTTCATCCAATTGTACACCCCCCCCCCGGGTCACACCCAGAGACGAGCAACTTGTTGTTCAGTGTGCCTTCCTGGTGAAACATTTCAATAAATAAAAAAAAAAGCTAATATTTTCAGTGGGCAAGTGGGAATTTTGAGAAATGTCACAATCCCATATCTCAATTCTGGAATGAAAGAAAATGAACAGACAGATGGGTATGTTGATGTTTCTGCCAGAAATACATTATTGCTGAAACAAAGCTACTTAGTGACTAAACTATTCTGCTGCCTTAAAAGGAGTGCTCCTTTTATTACTTCAAATGTAAAACAAAAGTGCTTAAAGCCTTAAAAAAAGTAAAAGAAGAGTATCATACAAGTCAGTAGATAAGGGGGCAATCTAAAACAGAATAACAAGTATAAGTCAAAATGTTCACAGTAGCATGCACTGCTGCTTTAAAAAACTAACAAACAAACAAAAAAAAACACCAGGATAGAGAGCAGTATTTTAAAATTTTTATGTGTGGAGCCTCAGATGTCCTGTGTAATTAACTAACCTGCAGGAGTTATTTGTCTGTCAGTGTGTATCAAGCCCAGCTGAGTCTCCCTCTGAACATAATGAAGCTGTAAACCATTCGGAATGTGGCGGGGGAGGGGGTTATTATGGTAATGAGTTCCATTCATTCTCCATGTTAGTAGAGCTCTAAGCTCAGAGCAGGGCCAGCAAGGGAAAGAGCAGTTTCAAAAAGATTTCCAAATCTCCGGGAGACCATCTGGAGCCTTAAACAAGACAGAACAGTCTCGGTGCCGCAGATTATTATGGAATAAACAAACTAGAGAAGCAGCAGCAGTGCAATGAAGGTTCATGTAAGTACTGGGGTTTGATGTTCACTGTATGAACCAGGCATTGGCAACATTTACAGGGCATTCATAGTCATGGTAACATTATAATTTAAAGTCCAGAAGATGATCTTGGTCCATCACGCCTGCATGCCAGCGTTTCAGAAACAGGGATGAAGAAGGCTGCTGTGCAAATATACTTGTCTATAGGGATTATAATTAAAACCAATTGTATATGTTGTTTTAATCCTACAGTTTTACTAGAATAGGGTTTCTAACTTCCGTAATCCATGTAACTTTAACTTTTAATGATGTACTACATTACAGCAGCCTCCAAAAACATGTATTGCTCCTAGTCAGTAGAAAGATGCAGATTAATAGTCAAACATTATAATTACTAAACAGAAACATATAATTTTTTTTGTTAACCAGATAAGTGCACTGGTCATACAATGCCTATTTTCAGGTATGACCAGTGAGAGTTCAGGACTACAATGGCAAAAGCAATATTTACATTATACAGCAAGCAGAAAGTAGAAAACATACAATGAAAACGGGAATTAAAGGTATAAGTCATGTAAGGTATGATAAGTATGATAGTGCACAGAGAAATTAAAACAAGCTGCATATATGAAGCAATAGCAGTCAAAGGAGCGATGAGAAATAATGCATATATAACACCTATATTACAAGTATGTATGTTTACAGATACATCAGCCCTAGCAGACTATGCATCAGGTACAGCACAGTAAAGTATAAATAACTCTGTATAGAAATTGCACTGCACTGCCTTCCAGTGTAACAGCAGTCGCCAGATAATAAATACAAGATTACAGAAGCCAAGGTAAAACACTACAGTCCTACTTGTACAGTACTGTATATATACACATGTATTCCAAATAAATAATGTCTTAGATGCCTCCTAAGGAGGATACATGAGGGAGACATCATTACACTACAGTCCTATCTGTACAGAACATACACAGATGTATTGCAAATAAATAATTTCTTAAATTCCTCCTAAAGAGCAGATGGGAGGATACAATAAGGAGGCGTCATTACTGCATTAAGGAATCTGTTTTGAAGTCTAATGTGCAGTTATGTTTTTCTTGTCTATTAAGTCTGTTTCTGTAAAACTTCTTTATTTTGAAATTTGATTAGTGGGTAGGATCAAGTGAACCAAAGGTCCTTTTTCAGACTCGATCCAGGGACAAAAACATGGCAAGTATAAAATAAATACAATTTCAATAAATACAATACAAAACACAGCATACACACTAACAAACACTTCTGTAGTCATGTTATGTGACTATGTTGTGTCCACAGCACAACCCGACTGTGACATCCCCTCAGGAACCTCATGCAAACTAGGTTCATCAGATAATCAAGGCCATCCTAAAGTGCACTAATTCTGAACAGATAGAGAGATAGACAGACAGACACTGTAGAGCAGGATTTTTCCCTGACTTGTGTCATTATTTTGATGCTAACACATTCATTGCGCCAAGACCATTAGGCCACATAAAATGTGGTCTAACGTCTTGATGCAGTTACCACACATTGCACTCCAAAAATTAATTATGCGTTAAACTCCTGACACCTGCATCATTTCTTTTTGTCCTGAAGTGGGTAAGGTACTGCAAATGCATTAGCATGTTTGAAAATAGGAACCAAACATTTCTGAGGCATTAATTGTGACACAGCTGCATCAGTAAAAATGACACAAGTGCTTTGCCTAGACTTTTGGAAAACCCAGCTGCAGTGTTTGAGACAGGAAACAGTTGAAGTGGAGAGTTAAGAATGTTGACTTGGCTCGGTTTCAACAGTCTTGCACATGTCTAAAAAACAGCAATCTGCAAGTGATCAGCCAACAACATGTGGAAGGTGGATGTCATCAGTATCTTGGCTGGCGAAAAATTACCCAGATCGGTGACGTTTGTAAGAAAAAAATATAATGTATGTGGGGCCCCTATTACTAACTGAAATCAAGCAGATTACAGTCTTGTTATGCCATCGGTATGACATCACTCTGTTGTTAACCCTTCTTGAGTATGTCATATCAGTGGTATAACAAAATGGAATGCTCACAACATTTAGTGTTCCGCTTTGAGAAAAATGTTGGTATTAACTGATTTGCGCCAGGCTGTACCGATGAATAATGTTGCGAAGAATACACAATAAACTTTGTTGACAAATCTTCCTGCATGATTTGCAACTACTTAAAGTAAAAATTACTCAGAAAAGCAATTCACTCTACAATTACACAATCTTGGTAGGCCACACACTATAAAACATAATGTATGGTCTTTGCTTAACAACCACACTGAAAACACTTCTTGAGGTTGCAATGACATCTGAAAACCTCTTGAGCTACTCTCTCAAGTTTTACAATGATGTCATGGAAACCTCTCAAAGTGTTTACAGCATGGTTATTAACCAAAGACCATGCATTATCCTCTATGTATTTATCTGCTTTAAATACACTGTCCCCTAGAGGTGGAAATAATCCAAATCTCTGTTCCGTATAACAAAAAAAAGAACAAGAAAACATTTTTCATTGCTTTCTTTCTTCAGAACTGGTCTCTTTGTTGTAGCACTGTCTTTAATATAAGCTACTGCTTCTTGGCTTTCAACTGTGCTTGATTCTTTTAGAACCATCTGCCAGTAACTAGCACAAATTAAAATCATGTTTCAATGGGTTTTACATAGTTGGCTGCAAATAAAAACAAAGGACAGGAAAGTTCAGAATTTTCACTGCAGAAGAAATATTCTTTTCAATGTGAGCATATCCAAAAAGATCATTAATGTCCTTTTTGGATGTACTCTCTTTTTAAAAGCATTTTTTCTAATGTTCACTATAACTGATGAAAAACTCTATAAAATTATGATCCCTTGTTAATTTGCCCTTTAAATTATGCCTAATTTTAATTACTGTACATACTAAGGGTCGGATTTTCAAAGGCTGATGCAGGGCTTGTGTCAAGCCCTGTCTCAACCCCATTGTTTGGTGCAGCTACATGAAACTCTTATGACACAAGTGTGCCCAGTTTTAGCACACTGGGTGCAGTTGCAACAGTTTCCCCAATTTATGGCAGCTTGCACCAAAGATTTGGTGCAAGCCCTGTAAAAAGGGTCCCTCAAATGGCACAAGTTGGACTGGGGAGGGGACCTGGTTTATCTTGTGGCATTTGGCACACAGGGATGAAAATCCCAATTGGCGCTGAGAGGATGCCGTATGCCCCCTGCACTGCATGATCAGTGCACCAGGGGCTTGCAGCATTTGCAGATCTTTTGAAAATCAGGCCCTAAGTGTGTGTGTGTGTGTGTGTGTGTGCGCGCGTGCATGCATATATGTGTGTGTGTGTGTGTGTGTGTGTGTGCAGTCATGTTTTGGTGCAACCATTGGCCAGGTTTTCCCATATTGGGACTGAAGTGCTCAGCAGCTTCTGGAGGAGCTTTCTAGATTTTTGTGCAATGGAGGTTCTAGTTCCACACCAGGATTGGACTTCCACCATAAATGCTGGCACCTGCATGCAGTGGTGTGTGTATATATGTGTGTGTGTGTGTGTGTTGTACTGTTGGGGGTGTGCCATCCTTCAGATGAGTTGTTAAACCAAGGTCCTGTATGCCTGTTCTGGTGGTTATTCAAGTGGACGTCAAAGATCCCATGGCACTTCTCGAGCAGAGATGGGGAACAAAAAAAAAAAGAAAATATCAAAGACAGATCCAAGTACTGTACATTGTAATTCAAACAAAATATACAAAATAAAGGAAGAAACTCACATAAATCCTATGCTTTATAACTCTCCTTGTCACTTAAAACACTCCGATCCCAAGTAAACCAAAAACATGAAACATCGCAGTGTACAAAAAAAAAAAGAGAAGAAACAGTGCTCATATGGACAAGAGGAACCCTGGCCTCTGTAATCCAAAGAATATAAAGACAACCCTTGAAATTTACCCATTTGTGCAAATATTAACACTGGTGAAGTCTTAAATTCTTTGTCTAACTTCCTTCAGTTCATTCTCATAAAGGTACAGTAATTAAACATTGCAAAGGAATCACTTTTTTTGAGAAGCAAATTGGCATCAGGATTGCCAAAACCACCATTTGATATAAGCAAATATTACATTCAAGGTAGTATTATTCAAGGATGCCCATGGAAGGGTCCTTCTGTGAGAATCACGGTTTTATATGTGATTTGCTGAAATTCAGGCATTCTCCAAGTTACAGCTATGTTTTTCCAGAAGTCTTATAATGTAGCTTCAGTGACAGTACAAATGGTTCATACTGTCTTCCTGATTTGTACACCCTGGTCTAGCACAGTACCTTTCTGTAATCTGCTTGTGTTTAGCATTACCTTTAATATTCATATGACTGCATGCGGACAACCACTCATACATTCCACATTTTCCATGGTACCCTCCCATCAGTGAGCTGATTTGTAATCACCTTCTCCTCTACACCTAGGTTTAAAGAGGAAAAGAAAGTATTAAACAACCCATGTGTGCATCTTCCACCCTGAATTGTTGTCCATGATTGGCTCGGTTAGCTGCCATTGTTTCAATTTTAGGATGCAACTCAGAATGTATTTGATCACACTGGCTTACCTTTACCCCTTACTGTTTTAAAGGAGTCAGACTTCCACTAAACCAGTAGAAGCCTGGATTTAGAAAGAAATATTTTAAATTTATACCAACAGAAACAGATCCCTGATTGACTGTCTACCCTTGTCCCTAATAGGGAGGATTAAGATTAGGAGTAGCACTTCCACTTATCTTGTACCCACTTTCCATGACTAATTTGACTCTTCCTTGGAGCTGGTTCCAAAAATTACACTCCATAGCCTCTACGTTTTTCTGGTCCAGGAAAGCCATAAAAAGAGCATATGCCAAGTTCTCATGGCCTAAGAATAGAGGGGGTTTAAAGCTTCCTAGCGTGTTTCAGTACTACCTGGCAGCACATGGCAGTAAATATCTACAGTGGTACAGGCTGGACACCTATAGACAGAGCCTCTATGGCTGAATATCAAGGCAGATATATGTATCTCAAAAAGTATAGACCCAAAAGCTTTATTGCACTGTTCTTGGAATAAACTCCCAAAATAAATTAAGAAAACATCCATAGAGATATTAAGAAAGGTACACCACCAGCTACACAAACTCCTGAAGATCTGCCCACAGAAAGGTCTAGGCCAGCCCTTACTCAGAAACCCTAATTTCCTAATCGATAAAAAAAGCAATCCAGACAGAACCCTGGTCCACCTGGAAAATTCCCACGTTGGGTTGTACCACTCTAGCAGGGGAAATCATCTCATACCAGTCATTCTGACTTAGACTAGAAGATACAGTAACGAGGTATGGCTTTTCAGCTTCTGCAGCTGTCCCACTCAATAGAGCAATATCTGGGCCCCCCCTCCCTGGAATAATGTCCATAGTATGGCATTAAAACCACTTAAGGGACTGGCAAACAGCCTGAATGCTACTTCTAAGCTTTATGCAGCTGTTTCCAATACATGCTACCCAGTGGGCAAGGAGATTGGCCATTACTTGTGAAGACACTGCCTGGAAATAGTATCCAGTGGCAGTGGAACGAGATATGGAAAAATCTGTTCAGATTTAGTAAGGTGCAAAACCTTGACCTCATGCAGTATAAAATACTCCATAATCTCATCTTCATGCCACACATGCTAAATAAAATGGATGAAGTTAACATCAGACAACTGTACTGTAGTAGCGTGGATATAATAACAGACACAGTAGGCAGTAAATAAAGTGCATACAAAAATGCAAAAGTTGCGTTTGTCAATTTATTTTGACACTTCAATATAATAAAGAAAATAAAATATATTTACAAAATAGGAAAAGGGTGTTAGTCCTTCACACCACAGCATATAAGAAATACTTTTCTTCTCAAGAACTCCTGAACTTTCCTTTCTAATCCAATGTATTTAGAACAGTGTGTAAGCTTTCACACTCAGATCCTTCTCTCTGTAGCCAGTCAACTACCGACCCACCTATATATTTCATAGCCCCTAGTGGTGGGTTTATATAGGATAGCTAGGGGTGACATCACAGTCGTGTGATTCCGCGTTAAAGTAAATGACTGCTTATTTTCCTCTCACTTCTTTGAGGCTCAGTAAACATTCTGTACCCTATTTCCAGCAAAAAGGCTTCACATTAATATCCAATATTATCTGATGTCTCTGTTCTGGAGGATAGCTAAAAACCTTAATTATAGGGCCTCAGATGATTTAGGGGCTAAGCTCCTCCCCTTAAGGGGTGATATCACAGCCTACTCAGCTACATAAACAGCCATTGTTTGGGCTGCCAGCCCTTAGTAGGGTGTTTGAATTCACACAGGTAATTACCACTTTATACCTTCTATAATATATGTTAATAATGTAAGCATCCCTGAGATGGCATGGGAGAGGGGAGATTGAGGGCACGCTCCTCATCTCCTTTCTCCTGCCAGCTCATGAGACTGGAGAATACTGTAGTGCATAATGAATTTTCTACCAAACGTTTTCTTTATTTAGGTTCACAAAAAAAAAAATGTGCAAGGGTTAATTTTATTTAGCCCTGTCTTTACTGTACCAGTATTTTTATACAGGGGTTTATTAATTCTGCCTAGGGAGACCTTATATGTCTCCTTGCTGAAGGGCAACCTAACTTTCACAAAGCCGATGGTTGATAATTCAGCCATTGGGCTACATTTCATTCTGGTCCTTATTTCATCAAGCAGCCCTGTCACAACACTCAGGGGCTGCAATTACTTTACTGGGTACTTTTTACATTCATTTGGACACTAGGGGGCTTACTTACTCACTTGCCCATAGTGTCCCATATTTAACATTTATTTTTGTATCTTAGCCACATTTTGCGGCAGGCCAGGACACTTCGGAGCACGCTTCTGCTCTGATGCAGTAAGCTGCCATTCCTGCTCCATACTAGGAGCTATTTCTTCCTTGTGGCAGACTCTGGTGCTTCGAAGCGTCATCATGCTTTGGAGCAAACACGGAGCGAAACCTGCTCTGGTTCAGGATTCTTTTCTTTTACAGCCGCTTTTGTCTCGTATGCCGCATCTTGTGGCTAGCGGCTGATGACAGGCACAGTCAGCACCTCAGAGATTATCTCTTTTTTCTGAGCACCAGCCAAATGCATTCAGGGCACTTCAGGGACTCCAGGCAGTTTTGAATAAAATATATTTAAAGCAAGACTTGTGCTAAGGCTTATCTCCCACTTGGGAGATAAAAAGAAAGCACTTTAGATGCACAAACAGGGGTTTATGAGAAAAAGGGGACAGTAAAGGAAAAAGTAAGATTGTCAGGCTGGCCACCCTGACAAGAAAAGGAAAGGAAAAAAAAAAAAAGAAAGCAGATAGGAAAGATAGAGAGAAATGGGGGGAAGGGCATCAATCATTATTCAGGGGAAGATGTGCATATTTATTCATAACAGGGGCACCTTGTTACATGTACCAAATGTGGTGGACAAAGAGGCACAGCATTGTATATACTTTGGGAGTGCCCCAAAGCCATTCCTTTATGAGGAAAAATCAGAGATAAACTGGAACCACTGTTAAGCATGGACAATGCCTTCACTCCCGAAATACGCCTTATTGGGTATTACGGTAAGCAGCTGTTATCAACACAGAAATACCATATAGCCATGATAGCGGAGGTGGCAAAAAAAGTAATTCTCCGGCACTAGATGGATGATACAATCCTGGCTTACTCAGAATAGCATAGCGAGATACTGGAAGCCCTGAGAATAGAGGAAATAATCACAAGCACTAACCATTGTTATAGCACCTATCGCAAAAGATACAAAAAGCTTCAGATGCTTCTGTTCTTAGCCACACCCCCATTAACTGGAAAGCATTCAGGTGCTGGGACAGAACTGCAATATCACAATCATGTAAGGTATTAGGAGGCTTGTTAAATTTGCATAATTTGGTGATCTATGTACCAAATGTAATGGCAATACAATCTTGTTTAAAGACTGCCAGACTTAGCCTGGACTTGATAACTGTCATAGGGAGCGTGTAATGTATTGTATTGTTTAGATCTTAAGTTATTTTCAAACAACATGAAGTCTTGCTGTATTCTGACTTTTGCAGTTAGCCCCAGCCTTTAAACTGCCCCGTAGAACAAAGGGTTAACTTTCTATGCAGATCATAGAATGCTGAGCTCGAGCTTGGTTGAGGTCTCTGTCTGAAGCCCTTTGAAATCCAATGGTCAGCTTCTTTACTCTGCCTCACTGAACAGTCGCTCTGGAGATTTCTCCTTTAGCTCAGTTCGAAAGTCGGTTAAAGTCTCGGTTAAGTTGTCGTTTTTTACCGAATTTATTTCCGCATAGTCAGTTCAGTCTCTGTCTGTGGTTCCGTGAGAACTAGATAGGTTTTGTTCTATTTTTCTGTGTGGAAATTGTAAAGTGTTAGATCAGTTCAGCTGAACCAATCATTTGTAGTGAATCCTTGTTTTACTTTAGAGTGTGGTTACCGGTCCTTATCGGTTCTAAAAAAAACGTGTTTTAAATGTTTTTTCCAATACTTGTGACTTGGTTAGGAACCGATAAGGGAGTCTTGTCTGGCAGTTGCCATAAAAAGGGTAAGTTTGGTTAGCTTGGCATGTCTGAGAAACCCAAGGAAAAAACCGGGCCTACTGGGTTTCAACACTGCAGTGAGTGTGGGGAGGTCTTTGCTAAGGCCGACCCCCACACCACCTGTGTTTATTGTCTGGGGTTTGATCACCTCGAGACAGACTGCTAAAATTGTAAAGATTTTCCTAAGTCTGCCCTTGAAAAGAGATTGGGTAGACTGAAGAAAAAGGAGGCAGAGAAGTCCGCTGACCCGGATGGCTAGCCCGGTTCGGTTGCGACCGAACCAGAAGGAGTGCCCTCTGATCAGGGCGATACCTCTTCGGGCAAGAGGAGATCTGACCCTGAGGGATCAGTTCCCACAAAAAGGAAACGCAAAGAAAAATCGACTGGTTCGGATCCAGAGGTTCATGTTCCGTCCGCCAAGGAGATAGCCAGAGTGATTTGGATTGTGGAATCGCTTCGCCCGGTTCTGACCGATCCGGCACCTTTTGGCAGGAGTTCGGTTCGGTCGGTTCCCCCAGTTCAAGATTATACCCCTGAAGATTTTTATGAACTGGAGTTTGAGGAGGAGGGGGAGTTTGAAGATGATGGTGATGATGGTGATAGTCTGGATGTGCCTGTGGAACCGGACATCTCCCCAGACAGACCTTCTGGTGTTTCCCCTCCTAGGCTTTCTGAGTCCCCTTCCCATTTTCTGTTTTACAGAAAAGTGGCTGTAACCCTCCAGCTCCCTATGGAGAAGGCAATGGAGGATCAAGAGGAGCCTGATTATGTGGAAATGATGGACATCCCAGAGTCCAGGAGACTGTCTATTCCCCTTCACAAATCCTTTGAAAAGCAGACACAAAAAATCCTGAAGTCTCCCAATTCTGTACCTCCTGTTGACAGAAGGATGGACAAGAGGTACATGCTATCAGGCTCAGATACAGAGTTTTTATACCAGCATTGCAGCCATGTTGGTGTAGTGCAGGCTGCTGCCTATGACAAGGCAAACATTCCCTTGGCTTCACACACCCCCCAGACAAAGACTCCAGGAAGATTGATGCCATGGCAAAAAAAAAAAACAACAGACATGGCATCTTCCTTGAGACTCAGGCAGGCAAATTATATGGCCTATACAGCCAGGTACCAGAAGTCCAGGTGGGACACTGTACTGGCACTGGCTAAACAGGCCTCCCCTCAGCTAGCTAAAGAGCTGGAGGAGGTGGCTGCAGATGGGATTGAGGCATCAAAAGTACAGTTTCATGCTGCTGTGGACTCCAGTGATGTGTCATCAAGAGTCATGGCTACATCTGTGGCTCTTCGCAGAATGACTTGGCTCAGATGTACTGGCCTCTTACAGGACACCCAGGCTAAGGCCATGGATTTTCCTGTAGTGAGTAATTCTCTGTTTGGGAAACAGACAGAGAATTACATGAAGAAAATGGATGAGTACAGGACCACTTATAGGAGTGCTCAGGCCAAGGAGAGGCAGGCAACTCCTCAAAGGCAGAAGTCTAGGGGCAGGGTCAGGCCTTTTTACCAAGCACAGGCCTCTTCTCCCTTTTCACAGAAGCGGTTCTTCAGAGGGAGAGGCAGAAGGAGGATGAGCTGGGCTGCATCCACTCCTCAGCCTAAGGCCTCTGCCAAGCAGACACCCTGATGGGTCTGCCCGGGTCGACTCTCCTATTCCAGCAGGGGGCAGGTTGGCTTACTTTGTCCAGGGCTGGATGTCTATTACCTCAGACAAGTGGGTCCTGGAGGTAGTTAGCTAGGGACTGGTTCTCAGCTTCAAAAAATTTCCGAAGATGAGAGCCAGATCTTTTCCACCTGCAGATCTCTCAGAAACCCTTGCCCTAGAGGCAGAGGTTTCATCTCTTCTGGCCTTAAGAGTCATAGAGAAAGTTCCTACCCTACACAGGGGCAAAGATCTGTACTCCAGGTACTTTCTTACCCCAAAAAAGACAGGGGAGTGGTGACCCATCCTATACCTAAGATACCTGAACAAACATCTTTTAAAACCAAAGTTCAAGATGGTAACTCTGGGAATAATTCTTCCCTCTCTAAGGCCAGGGGACTGGCTAGCCTCCCTGGACCTCAAAAATGCCTATTTTCACATTCCCATCAGGTGCTCCCACAGAAAGTACCTCAGGTTTGAGTTGCCCTCAGGTCACTATCAGTTCAAAGCAATGCCCTTTGGTCTAACATCAGCCCCAAGGGTTTTCACAAAGTACCTGGCAGTAGTCATTGCCTTTCTAAGAAGGCAAAAGATTTCCATGTTTCCATATCTGGACGATTGGCTCATAGTGGGCCAGTCTCCAGACCAAGTCAAGTCAGACCTGCAAGTGCTCACTTTTCTAGGATTTCTTCTCAACCTTCCCAAGTCAGTTCTCAAGCCAGTGCAGCTCCTTACCTTTATAGGGGCAGAGCTGGATACTGTCAAAGCAAGAGCCTTTCTTCCCCTGGAAAGGGCAAGAGTTCTTATAGAACTGGCTTCTTCCTTCAGCCTTCAGGTGTTTCGACCAGCAAGGCATTTCCTCCAGCTCTTGGGCCACATGGCAGCTTCTACAGCAATGGTCCAAGGGGCAAGATTCCAGATGAGGGACATTCAGTTCCATCTGAGGGCCTTTTGGTCCCAAAGGAAGGATTCCCTTACCAAACTGATTCCATTGACTCGGACCCTGACAAAACCATTCAGTGGAGGCAGGATCAGGACAATTTAAGGCAAGGGGTCCCATTTGCCACTCAGTCTCATTCAGTGGTCCTTACCACAGATGCTTCCCTTCTGGGCTGGGGAGCCCATCTGGGGGCCCTCACTGCCTAGGGACTGTGGTTCCCTCAGGAATCCCTTCTCCATATCAATCTCCTAGAACTCAGGGCAGTTTATCTGGCCCTGCAAGCTTTCTCTCAGTCAGTGCAGAACCTTGCAAAGTGATTCTGATTGCTCCAGACTGGGCTAGACAGCCTTGGTACTACCTGTTGCTGTCCCTAGCAGTCCATCTTCCCCTGTTTCTTCCCAGAAATTACAACCTGTTAACCTCCTGTCAGGGGAGGATTTGGTACCCCACTCTTCAGTCTCTCAATTTCAATGCATGGCTCTTGAAGAGTTAGAGTATGCAGATTTGCATTTGTCTCAGGGAGTTCTGGATATTCTCAAAGTCACTAGAAAAACCTGTAACTCCAAATGAAAGAGATTCAGCATTTGGTATTCCAAGAAACATGTTTCTCCAGACACTGCTGAATTGCCTACAGTTCTGGATTATATGGTCCATCTGAATGGCTTAGGCCTCAGACCAGCTACTCTCAAGGTGCACTTGTCATCTGTTTCTGCTTTTCTGTCAGTGGGGAAGTCTTCCTCACTATCATGTCATCCTATGTTCTTTAAATTTTTTAAAGGATTGCTTCATATTCATACCAATCCTCCCTTTAGAGACCCTGCCCCTGCCTGGGATTTAAATGTTTGCATTGCTCAACGTATGCAGCCTCCCTTTGAACCTATGTCCTCAGCAGAGTTTAAGTACTTGACTTTGAAAACTGTGTTTTTAGTAGCCATTACCTCTGCCATACGTATCAGTGAATTGCAAGCCCTGTCAGTGGAACCTAATTTTATCTCCTTTTATAGGGATAAAGTGGTCCTTAGAACCAAATAACCAATAGAAGGTTCTTGCCCAAAGTGGTTTCAGATTTCCACTTGTATCAGTCTATGTCTCTCCCTGTTTTCTTCACTGATCATTCTTCTTCAGGAGCGAGGAGGCTACACAGTTTAGATGTTAAAAGAGCCCTTAGCTACTATATGGAGCGTACCAAGGGTCACATGTTTGATTCTCTCCAGTTGTTCCTCACTTATAGAGAGGTGGGAAAGGGCAAACCTGCCACCAAGAGAACTATTGCCAGGTGGGTTGTGTCTTGTATACAATTCTGCTATGAGAAACTAGGACAAATTCCACCCTCAGGCCTGAGGGCTCACTCCACCAGAGGTACAGCTGCTTCCCTGGCTGCTGCCAGGGATATCCCTCTCTTAGAAATTTGTCAAGCAGCCACCTGGAAAACGGTCCATACCTTTACCAAGTATTACTCTCTGGATATCCAGGCTAGGAGTGATGCTCGGTTTGGCACAGCAGTACTTCAGAGCCTATTCCCAAAGTAGGTTCTGTCCCTCCTCCATGGAGGTACTGCTTGGTAGTCCGCAATAGTCAGAATACAGCAAGACTTCCTGTTGTTTGAAGAAAAAATTACTCACCTTAGTAATTATTTTTCTTCTAATGGACTCTTGCTGTATTCTGACCTCTCTACCTGCCTCCCCTCTCAGAACCTGTTTTTGGGAAGTGGGTGGGCAGGTGCAGTGTTGCACCTCAGGGTGCTCCTTTTACACCCTCTTCTTTTTGTTTGGGTGTTTGTTTTATTATTATTTGGATTGGTTTTTGGTTTTGGGTTTCCTGACTTGAGTCTTCCTTTGAGAATCTAAAACTTTTTGTTGCCAGTTGGCTAGTAAAAATTTTACAATTTCCACATAGGATAGTTAGTGAGTTTTTGCTCGTAAGAATCTGACGGTTGGATTTCAAAGGGCTCCAGACAGAGACCTCAACCGAGCTCGAGCTCAGCATTCTATGCTCTGCATAGAAAGTTAACCCTTTGTTCTCCGGGGCAGTTTAAAGGCTGGGGCTAACTGCAATAGTCAGAACAGAGCAAGACTCCATTAGAAGAAACATAATTACCAAGGTGAGTAATGTTTTCTTATTGTCTCTGTCATACTGATTATGTATGTGTCTAACTGTTATGTCTTGTCATATGTTAAGTCTGGAATATCCTATAAAATTCACTTATATATATTAAAAAAAACAGAATGAAGTGCTACAAAAGTGAAGTCCCATCAAGTGTTTTTTTTTTCCATAATAACATTTTTATCGTCTTGACAGAATAAACAATTACACTAATTCATCATCAAACAATCAAGACATTTTCCATTTTTCAGGGAAATACAACAATTATAATAAAAACAAGGAAGATAAAATATAATTTGGTACTATTGTTTGTTAACTCATATATAATCACAGTAAACTTGAGTTAGAGAAGTATTATAAAATCATTCAAGTTATTAACATATTATGCACTTCATGACTTATTTTCATGTCCCATCAAGTGTTAAAGTCATTGCCTGTGAGTTCTCAAGAAATCTGCTATTTTTTAACTTTGCATAGGTTCAACGTTTATGGTTCGCCAGTGAGGGAAATACCATGCATGGTATGAACCCAAACCTCAGTGGTCTGCTGAAAAACTTCCTGTTAGCATTAAGAAAGAATTTTTACCCTTGTATCTTAGACTTTTGTTTGTGCTAACAAGGATGAAAAGTATAGGCACTGTACTGAAACATGATCTGGTATGTGTGCTCATTTCCTGTGGTTTTCTGTTGGGAGAGAGGTGTGTGTAAATCATAAATATCGTATTGCTGGATAGGACATACCTCCCAACCTCCTGCCTCACAATTTAGTGACATGGATTA
Source organism: Neoceratodus forsteri (assembly GCA_016271365.2). Lineage (NCBI taxonomy): Eukaryota > Metazoa > Chordata > Ceratodontiformes > Ceratodontidae > Neoceratodus > Neoceratodus forsteri. Next base: position 190,524,922 of record JADMNL010000028.1, on the reverse strand, counting down.
AAACAAACAAGAGCTAAAACAACAGCGCCTAAGGATAAAAGATGAAAATCAGGGACACCATCTTAAAAAAAAATTGTTTTAACAACACAAGATGCTGCTACAACATATAACTTTGTGTTGAAAGCATTTCCTGAAGGAGAACATGATGGTATATAATATGTACGGCTGCAGAGGGGGTGAAGACTGTTTTGAGGCAGAATTAGGGATGTCTCTGAAATTCAGGGACAATTGTGAGATTGATATAGGGCCCCACTTAGGCAATTTGATTTTTTTTCCTTCATAGAAATTTTTATCCCTCCGAGGTAGGCTGGGTGGCTGTATCAGCCTGTCCCACAGTTCCTGGCCATCCTGAGTCTTCGTTCTCCATTTTCTCCCCCCAGAGACCAGGCGGGCCATTGGTGCTCATGGGTCAGGCTTCATGAAGCCCAACCTCCAGTCTTCCACCCGATTTTTTTCCTTCCTCAAGCTGGTGCCCCTGCAGCTGCCCACATGCAGTGGTGCAACGGATGAGCTCCACCACCATGGAGACATCCTCAGACACCTGTGTCTGGCTTGCATGTGTGTGCCTGAACTGCGCTATCACCTGGACACCTCCAAGTAGGAGGCAAGCAGCAGATCACACAACCCCCCCTCCCCCAAGGGAGGAGAGCTGTCAAATGGGACATTCAATCCTCCCTTCCCTGGCCAACCCCCAAACAACCTGACTCTGTTCCCGAGCTTGGGTTGCTGGTGTGGCAGGAAGTAACGAGCTAGGCGCCTCAGCCGTCCACACCACAGGGCCAGCAAGGAGTTTGATTTTTAACTTCTGCAGCTTAACACATATTTGGGGCTATGCACAAAAGTGCAGAAACTGTGTGCAAAACTGTTGGACCTCCACGCACACCTATGTGGCCCCAGAAAGGCACAGGATGCACAGATTCATGTCTGCCAGCATCTACAGGGTACCTGTCTGTGACCCCGTGCCCTAGACATGCAGCCGCACGGATCTGGATCAGGGCTGCACAGAGGCGTGGTGCGGGATTGCCTGACAGATCACCCCCAGTCCTCACAGGCAGCCCAGTTCACTGTGACAGATGTGTGCAGGGTATCCCGATGCCACTGCACCCCACCGGTAACCCTTTTGGGGGTGCATAGATAGTTATGGCAGGGTTTCCCCATGCATGCCACTTTCTAAGGCCCAGCACATAGCACGGTCATGCATGCTGTGCTGCATGGGCACAGCCTCTGGCACACCCCGGACTTGGCCCAGGTGCAAAGCAGAAATGAATAATTGGGGGATTCGGTGTGCAATTGGCAGGTGCACCATTGGCGCATGCCACCAGACCCCCGCTGTGTGGGATTCCCTTGTAGGGCTGCCTATGCACCACAGCTACACATTGTGTAGGCACTACACACTTTTGTACATAGAGCCTATTGTGAGGTCTAACAAACAGTGAACAGCCACTTACAGTGGAAAATGAAGCTTCAGACTGCCACTTAAAAGGATACTGTCAACCCCTTTTGGCCTCAAAGTGACTCTATTTCAGAAGCACATGTTATGACTGGTCACAGTCGAGACTGTTAATGTAGCTGGCATACCTCTCAACATTTCTTCACCAAAATGTGCGACAAATGGGCAAAATGTGTGACATATCATCAAACGTGGCACTGCAAGCTCAGAACACTATGGCTGTCAGTGCACTAATGTTTGCTGATAACTGAACACAATAGATTATTATGAATTTCTGCTTTAAAGTCTCAGTGGGAAATGTGCAATGTCACCTTCCCCATGTGGGTCAAAAGATTTCTTCAAGGTTAAATGAGTGATGTATCTTGTAATGTGTGACAGTTAAGAGGTACAGTAGCTGGTAGTTTGATTCTGATTCCTTTTTCCTTTTAGAAAGTGAAAAACAAACTACATTAAGTTGTATACTAATATTACTACACAAACATTTGTTTACAGTCCTTGATAAGCCCCCATTGCCAACTTCTCCAACACAGTCTAGCCACTCATGATGCAGTGGGAGAGGCGGCGATGATTACCTCTCAGTGGCTGCACTATTTGGGGGTGTTCCTCATCTTTAGGAAGTATGCAGTAAGAGCAGATCTTGGATCTGAAACAAAACAAGACTGGATATAGTTATATAATTAGCATTCATTTCAGTACTACTAAGAAAAGAAGCAGATAAATCAGCCAGCAAAGTCAATACATTTTAGAGAAGGTAAGCAATCATAAAATGTTGAGTTTCAACTAAAAATAATATGATGCAAAAAGGTTTAACAGTGTCCTTTCAAAGGGGATGTGCATCTTACCAGTGAGTCACAATACCTAAGGACCTGTCCAATAGAAATATAGAACTATTACAGGCAGAAGTCTTGGAGTCCATCGGGGCTGCACTGTGCTACCTAAATCCACTGCAGCATATCGCTGAGTCTCATTAGTCTCAATGCCCAGATGAGAGCTCTGCCCCACCTGTAAGTAGTACCCCATTAGTAAGACACTTTGCAGTTACCTGTGCTTTCATATAATTTTTCAGTTTGAAGCTCACGTAAACTCTTTCAAAATCAGGTTTCTCATTTCATTGGAGTCAGATTGCAGCGTAGTGTTCAAGAGAGTTAATTGGTTTTAAACCCCATTACTTTGTGCACATAAATCTGATTGGGAATTGTTTTGGCTGTTTTTCTGTATGAAATTGTACCAAAGGGATTGCAATCAGATTCCAGATCTCAGCTGTATCTTAATACTGTGGCAGAGACCACTCTTATGGATTTAAAAGAAGTCCCACGTGCCTTCCTAGGGTGTAAGAACTGCAAACCCTAGGTGAGTGTTTGGAAAACTTAAGAATGTAAGTGAGATCACTCTTTCAACCGTAAGAGTGGTCTCTGTGACCATATTAATGCATTATTAATTGAGGCTGAGCATTAATATATTACAGTTAAACAAAACTCCCCGGAATGTGCCCATTTTCATGGCACTTGAGCATGAGATACCCTTTATGGAATAAGACTGTGCCACACAGAGGGGAAAGGAGTGCTCCAATTTGTTGGACGTGCTCCACAGACCTATAATGCTGTGTGTTTACATGTAATGAGAATTAGTCACCTGGTAATTGATTTAGTTTCTTCTCCTCAAACCAACAACATGTAAACCAAAAATGATCATATTCTAAATGAAATGGATTGATTGCACAGTGCTTGATCCCCACTCCATGTAAAGCTAACAGAGCTGGAATGTGTTTCTGGTTATTTGCATCAGAAGTTCATGTGTTATATTTACAAGCAGTGGGACTGAGGAGGGAAGGGGAATCTCCAGGGGAATACAAAGCTTTTCAAAAAAAAAAAAAAATTTAAGCTATAACAATGTTCACTTAAATAGTTTTATAGCATGAAGGCACTCCAAGGGTGGGGTTACCTTTGTTAATCTAACTCAAGGGGTATAAGGCACTCGGCTTCGCCTTGCACCTCATGCCCCCTCGGGTTAGATTAAGTGACAGTAACACAACCACTGATCATGGCTAGTGATTGTTGACATCCTATCCTGGAGTAAAGATTGTAGCAGTTTAAATAGGGCTGCAATTGCAAACACTGAAGCTAATTGGAATTGGGGGGGGGGGGGCCTTGACTGACCCTCTGTAATGTTACTTAGTATGAACAGTTTATTCGGTCTTCAGATTTAAGAGCCTGGATAAGCTCATGCTTGCCTGCGGTTCCTACACTATCTTTTAATCTAGTATTTGCTTGCATTTCACCAGTCATATCATGAGCTGAGATACGATCTACCTACTTGTTACTCCACTGCACAGCTTTGCATTTTCTGACATTTACATCTGCCTCAAAGATACCACAAACACTTGTTTGTCACACATTTAAAAATAACTCCACTATAAGTACTTGTTTTTCTGTTGCTTCCTTCTCTAAGAATTAACAATAAGTACTTAGAGTCATCTGTAAGCATTTTATTGTTAGCTTTCGTAGTTGTCCCTGGAAAATCTGGAGATTTATGTGCAAACAAATGCAGAAATATCAAGTGTCCAGTTGTTTTCAGGGAGTGCACCAGAGTGTGCGGTCTGTTTTATTGCCAGTTTAATCAGTGGACTTCTGTTTCAGAAGTATAATTAAGCAATAAGGCACGATAGGGCATGCGGGGATAATGTCACACCTTGGGTTGTTGGGCACGAGGCCACAGGTTGAGTGCATCCAACACCAGATAAGTGACATATTCACCATGACATGCACCCTGGAGTGAATTATTGCAATTATAAAATGACTTGCTTGTAACACAAAAAAAAGGAACAACAACAAAAGGTAAAACCCCCAAAATTTTAAACTACATTTTCAGTTGCTTTTTAAGTAGGTGTCGTGATGTGTTGGGATGAGGTTCATACTAAGGGAGAAACAGCAGCAGCATGCAAAAGCCCCAAAACGCTTCTGTCTCAAGAACCCTAATACCGAATACTTGCCTTTGATAGTATTAAGTCATCCAGTCTTTTTTTCAAAAATCCGTTTACTGTTACTTAGAATGATTTGAATGGGAAGAGAATTCCAGGGGTTAATAATCCTCTGTGAAAAATGAAATTGTCTTCTTAAGCTATTAAATTTTTGACATCTTATTTGAAGAGAGTGTCCCCTAGTACCTACAGTATCTTGCCTAAATCTGAGACCCAGTTCTGACATCAGATAAGGGTCTTTGACTATGCCCCACATAAGTAACAGGTCTCCTTTTAAGTGTCTCATCACTAGATACAGGTTTGACATCACTGTTAAAGCTCAGCACAAACCAATCAAAGCCCAGGAAATTTTCTTGCCTTTTTATAATATGCATTTATATAATTAAAATGAGTGCTTTTGTTTTTGGTTGCCATTTCTTTAGAATACTGAACATCTATTTTGATGCACACATGAAATATAAAGAAGATGCTAGTCAGTGTGTGTGTGTGCGCATGCGTGCGTGCGTGCATGCACGTGTACCTGCATGTGTGTTTGTGTTCACAACAGCTGCCTTTACTGGAAAATATTGTTATGTGTTTTCCAAAATTCTGTGGTTCCTTGGAAACTGAAGCTGTGAAGTTTTCTGATATAGAGGAGAAGTTGTACATCCACACAGATGTATCAGAAACAGACATTCTACAGCATTTATAATTGATTAAAAACATAATCCATTCTAATAAGTGTCTGACTCAGGCAACATCAGTACAGCTGTAGTACATAACATAAAAAAAACATAACATCACTCAGCAGAAAAAGGCCTGTGTTGCTGGCCCTTCATGGCAGCCCAGTCCTACCTACAGCCCTAGAGGCACATCACTCCCCTCCTTTTTCTCTCCCCCTCTGGTGCAGTATTTACGAAGCCTTTGTTTGTCTCACCTTCGAAGCCCTTGTATTTGTCCCACCTTCATTTCACCACCATCACCCCCTCACTGATTTTGCACAGATCACCTTCTCCAGCAGCTTATTAACCCCCTCCCCCATCATGAAAAAAGACTTCCTGGTATCTCTCTTAAAGGGAAACAGCACACATCACTCCACACTCAAGTGTGGGGTTGGTCCCACTGCACTGTGTGGGCAGAAACATTTTGGTTTACTTATCATGTGCTGTAATATGGTAGATTATATCAAATTAATTTTGCTTTGTTGTAGACTGACATCTTCTTTTACTACAAATCCCAGAATCCTCTGCAGCTAACATTAGAGCAGTAGACAGGAGCCTGCAGTACATGTCAGAGCTTTTATGATCTCTGATCAGATGTGTTGTGGGACTGCTTTTCTCCAGGGGCTAAGTACAGTCCTCAGCAACTGTACTTAGCCCAGGGTGTACAGTGGGACCAGAAAAAAAAAAGATCAGAGCTTATATAAATTCTGACATGCACTGCAGGCTATTGAATCTTTTCACTGCTGCCTACTGCTCCGATGTCATCTGTAAGGGATTCTGGGATTTGTAGTATCAGAAGATGTCAGCCTACAACTAAGCAAAATTAGTCTGATACAATCTGTATGTGACAATAAACAGGAAAATGCACCCAAATGTTTCTGCACCTACAAAGATACGTTAAGGACCAGCCCCACACTTGAGTGTCAGGCCATTGATAGCGACTATTCTCCTTTAAATTTGATATCCTGCTAGCTTCATGGAGTTGCCCTGGTGTTAGTGTTCCCCCTCAGTATGAGACAGTTAGTTATGGCTGTAGCCGACGAGGCAAGATAGAGCTATATTTAATGCAATCAGTGGTTACCCTGGAGCATAAGGAAGAGATTAAAAAAAGCAGATGGTTAACTGCATTATGCAGCCTGCCCTTACTGACTGAATATGCACTGAAACAATTTTCTGTGTGAAAATGCTCCCCCCAGAGTGTGAGAAGCCTCTGAGCCTTACACTTGTCAATGGTAGATTGCTCCCTCTTAAGGACGCTACTGGGTGGCAATAGGTTACTCCCTGGTGAGCAGGGAGCCTCTGATACCACCACTGGGTGGGAGTAGATTGTTGCTTGTTGAGTGGAGGAACCCCTGCTGTTTCCTCCAGGCAGTATGAGAAGGAACCCTGCTGAGCAGGGTACCACCAGAGGCTGTCATCGGGTGTTAACAGATGATTTGCTACTAAGAAGGATGAGAGCTCTGGAGGCTGCTGCATGCTGGATATACTGTAGAATGAGACATGACATTGGGAAAAATGCATCACAGATGCATGGCTGTATCAGTGTTATGAAGCACAAACTGAAGTTCTAACTGAGTGAAAAATGAGTAACAATACATTGTCCAAATCATGAAGCACAATGCTCAGGATGCTAGAATGCACCTGGAACTGGAACACCCCTGAATCCCCTGCTGGACAGCCTCTGCGACAGTCACTGTGTGGGGCATTCTGGCATTGGTATAACTACAGGGGGAATTCTGGCGTGGGCATTAAGTAAGGGTGGCATTCTGACGAGGGGCACCATTCTGGTATTGGGGTTCATTGTGGTTGCAGGTGCATTCTGGTTTTAAACTGTGATACACCCCAAACCTGAAAAGGTGCCCCCTACTTAATGCCCCTGCTGGAATGCACCCAATAGTTGCTGCCCTAGCCAAAATACCCCCCTGTATTCATTGCACCAGGGGCATTCTGGGTTGCTGGGAATTTGGGGGTATTCTGCTGCTGGGTGCATGCCATTTTTCATCCATGCTCCCTAAAACCCACAAAGTCATTTAACTGGAGGGTTTCAAATTTCAAGGCTTGTTAGTTATTAATTATAACTATAGAAACATAGAAGTTGACAGCAGATAAAGACCGCAAGGCCCATCCAGTCTGCCCATTTCTTTTTCTACCTTATAAATGTGCCATCGTCCTTTGCTGTCAGTGGCCTATCTATTCATACTGATCTGTATTGCTCCCTTATGCCTATCCCATGTCTGTTTGAAGCCCTGCACTGTATTCATATCCACCACTTCCTGAGGTAGGCCGTTCCATGCATCCACTACCTTTTCTGTGAAAAAGAATTTCCTCACACTGCCCCTTAATCAGCCTCCCTCTAATCTCAAGCTGTATCCTCTTGTCCTGCGATTCTTCTTATATTGAAACATGTCAGAGTCTTTCACCTTGTTAAAGACTTAAGATGTTTGAATGTTTTGATCATATCACCTCTGTCCCTCCTTTGCTCTAGGATATACATATTGAGCACCATTAATCTGTCCTCATATGTTTTCTGATCCATTTTGGTTGCCCTTCTCTGGACTGCCTCCATTTTGTCCTTAATGTCCTTGTGAAGGTGTGGCCTCCAGTACTGCATGCAGTACTCCAGATGGGGCCTAACCTGTGTCTTGTGAAGGGGGATTATTATCTCCCTCTTATGACTTGTGATACCCCTACTAATACACTCCAACATCCCTCTAGCCTTACCTACTGCTTTAGTGGTCTGCTTGGATGATTTCAGGTCATCTGTGATGATGAGACCCAAGTCTCTTTCTTCCCTTGCGATTGCCAGCAACTCCCCTCCCAACCTATAGGTAGCTTCAGAGTTTCTCTTCTCTATGTATATGATCTTGCACTTCTTTGCGTTAAACCCCAGTTGCCACTCTTCAGACCATTTTTCCAGTTTTTCCAGATCTTTTCTCATTCTGGCCACCCCATCTGGATCATCTTCTCTGTTGCAGATCTTGGTGTCATCTGCAAACAGGCAAACCTTACCCTCCAGTCCATTTGCAGTGTCACTGATGAAGATACTGAAGAGTACTGGCCCCAGGACTGATCCCGGAGGTACCCCACTTGTGGCTTATATCTCTTTTGACTGTATACCGTTTACCACCACTCTCTGTTTTCTGCTCGCCAACCAGTTTGCCACCCAGTTGACCAACTTCTGACCCAACCCGAGCCTACCCAGCTTATTAATCAATCTTCTATGTGGAACAGTATTGAAAGCTTTGCTGAAGTCAAGGTAGGCGACATCAACTGCACCCCCTTGGTCCACCACTCTGGTCACCCAGTCAAAGAAATCTATGAGATTAGTTCGACAGGACCTTCCTGTTGTAAACCCATGCTGTCTTGATCATGTGCTGCAATGGATTCCAGGCGTTGCACAATCCTTTCCTTAAGGAGTGCCTCCATAATCTTGCCTGCTACTGAGGTAAGACTGACTGGTCTATCGTTCCCTGCCTCCTCCCTGTTGTCACTCTTGTGGAGTGGGATCACATGAGCCCTTCTCTATGAAGTTCAAACTCACATGCTGCTAAATGCTGTTCTGCAAACCTTTATTTGTGCTATGTATGCCACCAGTTCAGCTTTGATTCCATATTAGCTGTGTATGTGGTGGTGGCGGGTGCTTATTTTACCATTATAAATCACTTATTTGAGTTCAGCCAATCACCACTCAGAACTCATAGCCCTGTTGTCCTTGGCACAGTTGTTGTCTTTCACAGGAATATTAAAGTGGAGCGTTTCACTTCAGAGGCAGGAGCGGGAGGAGCATTACACTTAATATTTTTTTATTAACACAACAAACATAAAACATTATTATTAATCACACTAGCTAACTCAAGTGATTTATAATCCTGGATCGCATAGTGATAGCAAACAAATTTAATGCAGCCCTCGTGGACCTCAGTTCTGTCATTCCCACCACTCCTGCGCAGGGGTCACATGATGGTGAAGGCACGGGAGCACTATACAGCAATGACCAAGATGCAGGGCACCCAAAATGCTATTTCAAGCCTGTTTCCACAAAAAAATACCCTAAAATATGTCAAAAGAGTCCTAGGGTAAAACTAGGGTAAGTGGTGAAGTGCTAGATATGAAGCTGTTGGCCCAGACCCCTGACTATTCAGAATTACTGTTGCTCCATTACCAATCAATCTAATACCAGGAGTATGTCTAGGGATGCCCAAGTAATACCATTTTGGAAAACAAACATGGGTAAATGCTCCTTCACTGAAAGGGCATCTGTGTGGCTGTACAAATTACCTGAATCACCGCTAAGTCTCCCAGTAATTGCTCACTTCAAGAAAGTTCTGAGAAGGCCGGCCTAGTGGTGCTGAGGGTTGAGGCACTGGACGCCACATCTCACGCTATGCTGGGAATCTAGGTTTGGGAATGAGCCCGGGTTGTTGGGGGTTGGCAAGGGGGGGGGACTGAGCTGCCGCAAGGTGGCTCTCCTCTCTCAGGGAAAGACGAAGGGTTTCCTGGCCCTTGGCTGCCACCTGGTGGAGGACGGGTGGCAGTTCAGGCAATGGGGAGCCCAGTGACAGCCATGGGATGAGGCAGAAGGGGCCGTACTGGTACCCGGCGTGCGTGTGCGCCTCCATGTGCACACATGGCCGTGTCTACTGGGGTCCCGGGATCGGGGAGAAAACACAAAAATGTAAATTAAAAAAAAAAAAAAAGTTCTGGGAAAAGACTTCACCTTGAGTTCCAAATGTTCCTGCTTCAGTTAATCTGTACACCTAGCTCATATTGTAGCATTTTTGTTGATACTGTAATAGCTAATTTCTGTTCTTGCACATAATGCATTGTTTGTTACAGACTTTACTCCTCTGGAGTTGTCATATTTTTTACTGCTTATGTGTAACCTTACCTCTTGTCTCAGATGTGGAACCTTTGTAAATGAGCACAAGTGTTCAAAGGTACTTTTTCAAAATAAATAAATACTATGTTTATAGGTGCTGTGCGTGATGTTTCATGGTATAAGAGCATTATCTCACACAGTGTGGGCAGGCAGAATCACTTTGCTTTGCAGTCCTCTCACCCAGCCTACCTGAGAATGATGACATTTATCTTAAATATTTAACCAGGAACAGCATACGGAGGTGGTAGCAACCGCATTCCAGATGCATCCCAGTGTCAGGGGGAAGGGGACGGTAAAATGCAGTACGAAATCAACATAATCACATGGTATGAAACAGTGCACTTATACCATGAGACATCTGCCACAGCACCTAGAAACGCATGCGCTGAACCTGCACTCTCCCTCATCAAGGAGGTGCAGTGCAACATGAAACAATGCAGTTTTAAAGTAGATTGCAATATTAATTAGTGATGCTTTGTTAACAGCAAACTGTAAAGCATAAATTGTCTCATTGTTTTGATTTCGGTCTCTATGATTTGATAGTCTAGGCAAATCCCACTGCTCCTCCCTCCATCCTACTCCCTCCCTCCCTTACTGCCCTGGTTTATTGGTCCACTTCTCCCTGTGACTAGTCCCCCAGTGTACTCGCAGTCTCCCTTCCCGCCCTCATTCTGCTGCTGGTTACACTTTGCAGAACTGTTGCTGTTGACATGCTAGCGATATGCTATTCCTGGCGATACTTACTTTGTGCTTCCTCGCACTTGTCAACTGCAAAATTTGTACTTTTTATAATTATTATTATTGGTTATAGTTGTAACATTACTGATGTAACTTCTTACTGCACTCTCTGCATCCCCTTCCCCAGGGCACGTTTGGAAATGAACTGTTTGTTCAGTATGTTTTTCCTGGTGAAACTCTTGAAATGAATTAATTAGTTAATTAAAATAAATAAATAAATAAATGGTACATCCCTTAGAGCTTTGGTACTGTCCCCTCCTCGGACCCTGTTGAAAATGAGGTACATCACCTAGATGAGATGATCGTGGAGTGCACAAATCCTAAGTAAAATGCAAAAAACCAAATACACTTTTTTCATGTTCAGAAGCTCTGCTAAGCACTCTGCTGAAGTCATCAACAAGCAGTTTTTAAACATGAGTGCACAAACTACTTATGTCAACGCTGGGTGGAAAACATGGACGAGAGGCTGGCTGAGACAAGAAAAGCCATGACAACTGCTACTGCCAGTCAGACACTTGCTAGGAATTAGACATATTTGTAATATGAAGCAGTCCACTGAACTGCATACAAATGCTAGGTTTCTTTTAATATTTTCTTCAGATATTTAGCTGAGGAAAGAATGCATCCATTTTAGACACACATCTTCAACCTTAACAAATAAATTGTCCTTCCTTGAGTTTAAACTAGTGGCAAGCACATCTAGTGGGTGACAGCCAGCCTGGTAATATGGTATCAAAACAAGATGTGTGGCTCTGTCTGTCCTTGACAGCTGCTGGTACTCTGCGAAGTTACACACACGCCTCACATAAAGGAGGCATTGTAATGCAGGCTGTTCATAGCATCAGCAGCAGGCCAGCTCGATCAGCTGAGCTGACAAATAGATTTTTTTCTCCCAGTACTCCAAAGCATCTGTTGTTGTACAGCAAATGTTATGGATAAAAATATTGGGAATCATATTTCAAATGCAAGTGTTGTGGGTCTGAATAGTGGCTGTATGTTTGGGTAGAACGATGACCCCTTAATTATTTATGTTTATATTTTTAAATAAGTTTCATGTGGTGAAGTGGCTAAGTATACTTTTTTAATATAAAGAATGATATTTATATAAAACAACTTTTATATTTTGCTGCTTTTCTTTAGTTTAATAAGTCACAACAACTGAACTGTACAAAATGAGGAGGTCTACAGATAACACAGAAGACATACCATCAGGAACTATTACTTTATGACATATTAGCATTTTCTTTAATATTCAAAGTTAAACCTAACCCACACTCTCCTCCTACCCCCATCCCACATCACCCACCCTTCAACCATCCTCTCCTTGGTCACCCCCACTCTCCCCTGCATCCTTGCCTGTGCTCCTGCCTTTCATCTTATATGTTACCTGAGCAAACATGCCCCAGTGATCAGCCCCCCATTTATATGTTGGCTTTTGCCGATTGCTAACAAGGCTGATCTTGTGATGGCAATGTATAACCACTGTATGGGGGGAGGAGAATGCGCTCATCATTATAACTATTGTGTGGTCAGTGTAATAATTACTGTGACTGCAGTGTAGCACCTACTGTGTAGTTTAGACACTCCTCAGCAATCAGTTTTGCCATATGTGTGTGTGTACTTTTGTGTGGGTGACTGCAACAGGAAATGTGTTGGTGGTGTAGTAATTGTGTTTTACTGAACTCAGAATTTCTGTAACAAAACCTCCTCCTCCAGGGATTGAATTTGACATTAATTTATTAGTCCAGGGAACAGTGCAAATTTCAATGCCCCAGAATGTTGCATACAGCAACTCAATCCACCACAATTTTCTGGATGTACTGTTTGTGTGTTTGAAATAAATTGCAAATTATTTTTGGAAAAAAAAATGTGTGGTCGAGTGAGTCCTTATATTCAGCAGTCTGTGGAATTGGGATCTGGAACTCTGTATCGCACTCCTCGTTCATTCTGTTCAAGTATCAGTGCAATGAGGGCTTCATCACAAATAGTGCACACTGCCTCAGCTTTGTGCAGTTCTCACCATACCTTTCTTGGTTGGCTGGTGTGCAGAATCACACTGAAGTTACTGCTCTTCACACTGTTCCTGTAAAACGGAGAGCTGCAGTCTCCAGCTCTGTCAGTCCCTCACCTTTCACCAGTACTGAATGAATCACAGTGTGGGGAAGCCTTCACAGCAGCTGCCCATGCTGTACCTGATCTGTGAATAAACAGACATTTTCTAATTACAGTGCTGTCAGTCCCTCACATTCTACTAGTACCAATTTAATCATAATAGTGGGAAGTCCGTAGTGTAAATGCCCACTCGGTACCTGGAGCTTTTTCCTGACTGCAGGGCTGTCAGTCCCTAACCTTCCACCAGCAACATTTTCATCATAGTGTGGGGAAGGGAAGCCTTCAGTATACCTGCTTACTCAGTATCTGGCATATCCCTGCACCCTTGCGGTGCCCCATCTGGCACTGAAGCCTAGCAGTGCACTTCCTGAGAATGAAAACCATCCCGCAGTAGCCACAGATGGATTTCCTCTGCCCTCCATAGGCATGACTATGTACACTGAACTGCCCTGGCAACACACAGTGTGTACTCCCTTACTGGTGTCCTAGCTGCCTGCCTGCCCACCCTCACCAGCTGCCACCCTGAACCTGACCTGTGGATTAACAGAGGGCTTCAGTCTCCAGTGCTGCCAATACCTTATTTTTTTACCAGCACTGAATCTACTTCAGTCTGGGGAAGCCTGCACTGTTCTTGCTCTGCAGTATGTATGTATGATCTTTTGCCACTTCAGTCTCCAGTACTGGCAGTCCTCACCACTCATCAGTGCTAAATGTGCTTGTTTACAGCAAAAAGAATCCAAACATTTCCATCCAATTTATAATTTTTCTAACTGCAAATAACTTAGTTGAAACAAAATTCTGTTCATCAGTGAAAAAGTAAATTCAGTTAAATAGTGGTTTGGATGGTATTTTGAACAGATGTTTGGTCACCCTTTCAGATGCTGTTTACTGATCCAGTGGATCAATAGAAAGCTTATCCCCGTTCATGTGGCCAACTCTGAGCTGTTGTTGGTGGGGCACAGCAGCCAGATCGGTACCGCGTGCACGTCTGAATGCTACCATTTTCTGTATTGCTCATTGCGTGGCATTGTGACTGCAACCACTCTTTTCTTGGGATCGCATAGTGGTGCCTGTGTTTTGTGCCATTCTTCTCGGCTGTGTGAACAGCCGGCACCACCCATAATGTTGCGACAGACTTTTCCCATCCTGTGCTTAGAAGACTCATGGATGGCTCTTCAGACCTGAGTTCAGCTAAAGGTTGATTCTGGAAGTTTAAACACCGCTGAACTCGGGCAAGTGGCTCTTTTTGTAAACTGAGGGCTAAAAATGGCAGAAAACACGGTCTCAGAGTCGAGCTGGGACATTGGGCATGCGGGTATGAATATGCATAAGTGCATGTCCAGTGTCACGGCTCAACTCTGAGACTGTGTTTTATGCAATTGTTAGCCCTTGGTTTACAAAAAAAAAACAGTTCCTTGAGTTCAGCTGTTTACAGTACCAAAAACAATCTTTAGAGGAACTCAGGTAAGAAGACCCATCCTTGATCTTTCTGATGGCGTCACCCCACCTCAACTGCCCCCCTCCCCCGCAGGAACCCTACTCAAAATGGCAGAACTTACCTGGGGGCATTGACAGCACTCCGGGGCCATGCCATCTGAATGCTGCTTCACAATTGTTTGGCCCAAATGATCAACACGGTGGTGATTATTTAAATCCTCACTGTGTGACTGAGGCACTCTCTCTTTTATTATAGCTCTAATCAGTTCCCTTACATGATTCCCAAAGCCCATCTGCATGACCTGTTCTGCACCATTGCGAGCAATGCAGGTGAGTTGCATTGGTGCAGCAGGTCATATAAAATGACTTATGGAGCAGTGTGGTCGCTCCATTGTGCAAACTGAAAGCTCATTCACACGGCGAAAAAGTTGGATCGCCACTGTGTAGCTGGTTGCAGCCAAGCGATCTGAAATGCTGTAGAGCACTGTTCACACTGCATAGGTCTAGAACACTGCAGGTGCTGCAAGAGAAGTTCAGTCGTTTTGAGGAGGGTTCTGGTGGGGAGTGCAGTGGAGGAGGTCTTCAGACCTGAGTTCAGCCAAAGGTAGTTTTAGGTACATTAAGCACAGCTGAACTTGGGCAAGTAGTTCATTTCAAAAAATGAGGGCTATAAGTTAGAAAACATGGTCCCATTGTGGAGCCATTACAATGGGCAACATATTGGATGGTGCTGGCTGTTCACACAGCCAAAAAAAACGATGCAAAACTCCTACTCCACTGCACGATCCCAAGAAAACAGGGATCTTGGGCACAACAGAATGCAAGTGGAAAACTGCAGAACGGTAGTGTTCATATGTGCACAGGGGCACCGATCTGGGCGCTGTGCACCACCAGCATCAACTGAGAATATGCAGTGTGAATGAGCCTTGTGATCCTCTTTTGGTGGATCGTGTGCTGCTGCGAGCGTTTTTGTAAGTGTGCAAATACACTGCTTCGCCTGCATCAGTGCAGCCCCACGATGCCCTGCGGTAGGTTCAAAATTAGCAGGTGAGTGACTCTGATCACTCGGTAGAATATAAAAATGAACTGTATTAGCCTGTTGACATACCTATTTCTAGGCATCACTTCATTCAGTCTCTCTAAGTGTGAGATTTTTTTAAAGAAAAGTTCTAAACATGCAATGCTAACTAAAGAATGGAGACTAAAATGGAACAGGTAGCCAGCTGCCAACCAGAACGTTACGGTGTTGCATTTGGTACAGAGCCAACCCCGATCCAGACAGAAATAAGATAATACAGGAAGTTTAGTTCAACATTGGAACTGACCCTGCTGTGATCCACATGCTGCTGCGTGTAAACACTGCGTGGCAGTGTTCCGGGAGGACTGGTAGGGAGCAGTGCAGACAGAAGCGCAGTGAACATGGTTAATGTAAACATGCGTACAGTTATTTAAAAAGTCCTGTTTTGCGTGTTTCATATGGTGGGGGGGGGGAGGGGGCACTACAGCTTAAAACTTTTAACTAAAAGCAATAAATCAGACCCGTGCCCATGCTCTGTGCTATGAGTCCTGGAAAGGCTTGCCACAGTTTGTCCGCCCCCTTCCTTTTCACAAATAATAAATGTTTCTGCCACTCTTACAGATATTACTAAAACAACAAATGAAATCACACAGCACCCTCTCATTTTGGGTTATAAAATGTTCACATGTTCCACCTCCAAATCATTTTGCTTTAAGAAATGGTCACCGCCCACTTTTCTGTGTGATTTCAATAGGAGCTGGTTGGTAAAGCATACCAATCCTGATAAATTAAAGTTATGGGGATGATTCTCAGTCACTGATGATAGCGGCACAAACCGGGGGCATTAAGAGGCTCTGCGTTGTGCTGCCACCAAAATCTGCTATGTGCAGATGGATGACTTTTGTCACTGGGGAAGGAGCCTCCCCCATGACTGAGTCACAATGTGAATCATTTGATCCAGTGCAAATGGGGTTTGCATTGCTTCCATTAACATGCTCCCTTGCAGCACCCATGTTTATCTGGTGCTACACCACAGCCACAGCCCATGAGTCTGGTACTACAACCACAGACTCCCCGCTGCCCAACCCTCACCTTGAGGCCAGCTTCTGGGTCATAATATTGTCACATTTTCACATCTTTCATCTTCCTCTTGTGGTCTGTGCACCCCACAACCGCTCCCTATTCATAGCTGCATCCCTGGTTTCCAGAGGACCCCCCCCCCCAAGCTCCATTTCATGGCATTGTGGCTTTCCATAGTTGGACCCACAACAATATCATTCCCTCGCACGCTCCTTATACAGTTGCAACATCCTCCCTGCCTGCATGTGGTAGTTCTTCAGGGGGCATCTCAAAACTCTGGAACTGCCTGTGCAATGGTCACTGTGCTATGAGCATGGCCCTGAGGGTCATTTGTGTGCGAGCTCCTGCCCTTTTCAATGCACAGCTGCAATGTCACAAGTTCCCACGCACAGAAAGCCTTGCAACCTCGTTATACTTGAGGGACTAGCACTGAGTGTCCATTGCATCCTCTTAGCAACAGCACATTATGCGTGTGTGGTGCCCCATGCTTTTTCTTTTTTTTATTTTTTTTTTACATTGCTAACATTAGCTATGTTCACATGGGTGTACTATTAGTCAATATACATATTTTTTCTATTAGTAATACATACAGTATATACATGGCATATAGACAAAGTAAGGGATTTATACCATTTATTGGACCGACAAAGAATTTTCAGTACACAAGCTTTCAGGTGTACGCTGGGTCCTGGGCTCTTCTTCCCCAGAAGTATTTAACTGAAAAGATCAACTAATAGAAAACAGAAATGCAACTAAAAACATATCAAAGCCAAGGAACTTTAGCACAAAAGCACTGAGGCACGAGTTACCAGGAAAGGGCATTGGCAATAAAGCCAGGCTTCATAGAAATGTAAAATTACACATATATCTGTAATGCAAAGCAGCGTCATGGGAAGTATATGCAAATAACCATGGAAGAGTTTAGACTGATTCTGCCATAGCAAGAGTGTGTAGTGACAAATAGCCTCTCTCACACTCTGCAAAGGCTGAGAACAGAAGACACAGACATGTGAAAGGACGAAAAACGTGTCTGTGTCTTCTGTTTTCAGCCTTTGCAGAGTGTGTGAGAGGCCATTTGGCACCGCACACTGCTACTTGAAGCAAAACCCATCTAAACTCTTCCATATTGATTTGCATATACTTCCCATGATGCTTTGTTTAAGTGGATATGTGTAATTTTACATTTCTAAATACATATCTAACATAGCTTGGCTAAGTTTGTATTAGCATGTTTTGCCCTTTACTTAGGGCTTTCTGGGGTGGAAATCCACCGTTTGCAGTTAGTGCAGAACGGGGCAGCACGGCTTTCGATGGGAACCTTTCAGTCCTGCCATATTTCTCCGGTGCTGCACGCTCTGCACTGGCTGCTGGTACAATGGCAGATCACCTTTAAAGTTGGTCTTCTGACTTATAAAGTCCTACATGGACAGGGCCCTGACTACTTGAAAGAGCTTCTGGTTCCCTACCTCCCTGAGTGATCGCTTTGCTCAGCTGGTGAGGGGTTGCTAGAGATTCCTAGAGTATGTTTAAAATCATCTGGGGCTCAGGCTTTTATGCATGCGGCCCCTTTTCTTTGGAATTCTCTACCCCACCAGTTACCAGAGCGTGCGACTGTGGAGGGATTTAAACAAGGTCTAAAAACTCAGCTTTGGTACCTTGCTTTTGGTGACTGATTTATTTGTTTTATTTTAGATGTTTATTGTTGTATATAAATGAAGTAATGTTGATTTGTCATGTTTTAAAACTGTGAGGTGCCTTGGTTTTGGAAAGGTGCATAAAAATAAAGTTTTATTATTATTTTATAAGGATAGAATTATGCGTGTGTTTAAAGAGGAAAATTACCCCAGAAATTTATTTATATGAGAAAGCTGTTTTTGCCAGGAATTCATTGCTACTGGGCAATGTACAGTATAATGCAAATGGTCCAGTGGCAAGTGCCGGCTCAGTACTGTAGAATTACTGGGAAACCTCCACGGTTTCTCCTCTCAGCGGGAGCAGCGAGTCTGAGATGTGACTCCCATGATGGGTGCATGTGTGCTTCTTCTTGGTATTTACCCAGAGAGTGTCACACTGCTGTTCCACATCGCAGAGTGCCATAACTTTAAAAAACAGGCCTGACAACATTCAGTTAGGATTGAATGGCAGAACCAAGTTGGGAGGCTGTCATTTTTATATATTTTTTCTCTGTAGCTTTTTGTCTTCCATTCCTGTCCACCCAGTCCTCTGGCTGGTGGACCTACCCCAAGGTGACCAACCCTGCCTTGGCCCCAACCTCTGCTAGCCGCTACATACCCAGCTTAGGGCGGGAGATGCATGGAATCAGGTCGGAGACTATCGCTGGCCATCTTCATGATGAGGAAGGGAGGATTATGCCCTCATTTCTTCCTTCCATCCCAACTGGCAGTGGGTCATGCCACATGTTGGCCTTGCATGTCACAGCACAAGGACACAAATGCCACCTCTTGTGAGGGGTGCCTCCTCCATGTCCCACCATGAGAGGCTGCTGTGATGGTGGAGAGCAGCTTCTCCCCCCCCCCCCGACTTGCTTGTCCTGGACTCGGCAGCACTCACCAGCTGTGGTTGGCAAGATTCAGGGTCCATCAACTTGCTTCCAAACTCCAGTCACGGGCATGAAGGCAGAACTCACTTCTGCTAGCCATCGGGTGGCCTTGAGAGGCATATTTTTAATTACAAGGTTTGGCTACAGTTAAAGAAAAATGTGAAGCTTTAATTAAAAGTCACTAAAAGAGCCCTTGACACTGCAGGATAAATTTGTAAAAACATAATTTATAGACACATTTAGGCTACGTTTAGGCTATATATATATATATAAATAATTAAACCTTCTTTCCCCGGCCCATACCACAGAATGCTGACTTTACAAATAAGCTGCCTACTTCTCCTTACTGTCTCACTTCTTCCCACGCCACCTACCCATGTGAACCTCCTAAATAAAGCCTCAGTAACCCCTCCTGCTTATTCTCCTCCTCTAATTTCAGCCCCATTGATCCCGAAGTTGGGATCCCCCACTCCATTCCTCCAAATTTGGGCTCACCTTACTTTTCTACCCTGTGCCTCCCTCTCTTCTGTCCCTAACTCCTATGCTCTTCTGTGCTTCCTATCTATCCAGTTCGCTTCCTCTTACTATCTGCCTACCCCGTATGGCCCGGTCACATCTAAGTCATGGTACAAAAGTTCAAAGCTCCACTTTAAATCATCGCCCTTCTCCTACTATCCAGAGGGGATATAAACCTTAACCCTGGCCCCCATCTATCAAACATGCAGGCAGCCCCTCTCCCCCACACACCCTCCCCTGCCTCCAGCATGCCAACCCTCCCTCGTGGTCTTAAAATCCTCCACCTTAACATAAGATGTCTACTACCTAAACTAGTCCTGCTTCAACCCCTAGCACTATCGCCGGCCCCTGACCTCCTCATTATAACCGAAACCTGGTTAAATAATAAAACACCTGATCCCAGTATATACATCCCTGGCTACAATATCACCCAGCAAGACTGTGCAGGTAGGGGTGGTGGTGTAGCTATTCGAACCTTGTCCTCCATTCATACTACCCTGGTCCTATCTGTGACAGTCCCCACAGCTTACGAAGCCCTTGTCCTCAGGCTCTACATGCCTTACTCCATACCAGTCTATGTTGCTGGGATTTACTGCCACCCAGGCCTCTCCCCTACTATTACCACCAATCTTCTCTCTCAAATTTCTACCCTCACATCAAACAGTGAACTCTATATACTAGGTGACTTTAACCAAAACTGGCCTGGTCCCTCCCTATCCAAGCTGCATAACAACATTGCGGCCCTTAACGCAATTGATTCACAAGCCAGCCCAATTAAATACTAAATCAAGCAACCACTTAGTCATTGATTGGGCCCTAACCTCACATGTCCACAGAGTAATTGAATCAGGCCTCCTCGTAGATGCACTCAGCGACCATCATATGATCTACCTGGTCTGCAAACTCCACCGCCCAAAAGCCCCACATAAAACACTGCTTGTCCGCTCATATAAATCCTTAGATCTTACCCACCTCCTATATGACCTAGCCCACACTGACCGGTCTCCTATTTCCTCTGCTACCACAGTTAACAAAGCCCTGGACTATTTCCAAGGTCACTTTCTTGACATTTGGAATAAGCACACACCCTTTAAGTGAACTTGAGTATGCAGAAACCACCTCCTGTGGATCACACAGGAGGTGGACAAAGCAATGGGGCCTGATGGGATTCATCCCAGAATTCTAAAAGAGCTAAGGGTAGAACTAGTGACACCACTGACTACCCTTTTTAACAAATCATGGGAGGATGGGGTGGTACCCAAGGACTGGAGGAGGGCAGATGTGATTCCCCTTCACAAAAGTGGGAGCAAGGCAGAAGCAGGAAACCACAGACCTGTTAGTTTAACCTCAGTGATAGGGAAAATGATGGAATCACTTCTGAAGGAAAGAATTGTTGAGTATCTAGAGGCCAGAGGTCACAGGACCCTAGGCAGCATGGATTCACAGCGGAAGGTCATGCCAGACAAATCTGATAGATTTCTTTGACTGGGTGACCAAGTAGTAGATCAGGGAGGGGCTGTGGACATGGCCTACCTAGACTTTAGCAAGGCATTTGACACAGTCCCACACAAAGATTAATATACAAGTTAGCCAGCCTGGGAGTGGATCCCAAGATGACAGCCTGGGTAAAGAACTGGCTGGAGAATAGGACACAGAGAGTAATAGTAAATGGAGTCCACTCAGAAGAAAGGAGGGTTACTAGTGGGGTTCCATGAGGGTTCAGTATTAGGACCGGTCCTCTTCAATGTCTTTATAGCTTACATTGCAGAAGGACTGAAGGAAAGTATGTCTCTTTGCAGATGACACAAAGATCTGCAACAGAGTTGATGCACAGGGTGGGTGGAAAGGATGAGAAGGGACCTGGCAAGGTTAGAGGAATGGTCAAATGTATGGCAGCTTAGATTCAATGCTAAGAAGTGCAAGGTAATGCACCTGGGAAACAAAAACCCAGGGGAAGAGTACACAATGGGGGGTGAGATACTAACAACAACAAAAATGGAAAGGGACCTGGGGGTAGTCATATCAGATGACCTAAAGGTGGGCAAGCAATGTGAGAGGGCAGCAAGGAGGGCTGGGGGATACTGGGATGCATAGGGAGAGGCATCACCAGTAGAAAACAGGAAGTTATTATCCCTCTGTACAGACAGCTGGTGAGACCCCATCTGGAGTACTGTGTGCAGTTCTGGAGACCCAATCTCTGCAAAGACATAGACAGGATGGAAGCTGTCCAGAGGAGGGCAACTAAAATGGTGCAGGGTCTGCACCGGAAGACATATGAAGAGAGACTTAAGGAGCTGAATATGTATAGCCTCGAGGAAAGGAGGGAGAGGGGGGACATGATAGAAACTTTCAAGTACCTCAAGGGAATCAACAAAGTCCAAGAGGGTAGCATCTTTCAAAAAAAGAGGTGTGCAAGAACAAGAGGGCACAATTTGAAGATAGAGGGGCGCTCAGAGGTAATTTAAGGAAGTATTTTTCACAGAGAGGTTGTGGATGCATGGAATGGCCTTCGGAGGAGGTTGTGAGTCAGAAACAGTGGTGGAATTCAAGCATGCATGGGACAGTCATAAGGCAATTCTAGGGGGTTGGGGTAGGAAGAAGTAGGCTGCTGGTTAACTAGGATCTGCAGCTTATCCAGTAGGTAGGGAAATGGGCAGACTGGGTGGGCCAAGCGGTCCTTATCTGCCGTCAAATTCTATGTTTCTACACCAGAATTGGTGGCATGTATGAGACCTCGAGACCGGGCTTGGAAGGGTCACAAAGTCTCTAAATCAAATGTTGATTGTGACAGATATTGAGCCCTCAGAAACGCCTGCTCCAAGGCTACAAGGCTCGCTAAGTCCAGATACTTTAGATCCACCTTTAATGCTAATATACGTACCCCATCAAAATTTTGGAAAGTTATTAACTCCCTCTTCTCTCCCCCTCTAAATCCCAAACTACACTCATCTATGTCAGTAATGTCCTTACATCTGCCCACCTCTCAGTTGCCTCCAAATTCAACTCTTACTTTACCTCTTGTGCTGCTTCTCTACTAGCTTCTCTTCCTCCTACCCAACCAGTTGCATCTGTCCACAATAATTCACACCCAAGCACCCTCCCTAGCAACCTCTTCTTCTCTCCAGTCTCACCTCACGGTACTCCAAATGTTTTCCTCACTCTCAACCCATCTAAGGGTTCCTCACCTGATGGCCTTGTCCCCAAACTTCTCTTCCTCTCCGCTCATGCCATTTGTTCATCACTTTCTGCCTTACTAAACCTTTCCTTCTCACTGTCCTCTGTCTCTGACTCAAGAAAGCATGCTGTAGTCCTCCCACTACCCAAGGGAGGTGATCCTTCTATGCCTGAGAACCATCGGCCAATCTCTCTCTTACCTATTCTTGCTAAGCTTCAGGAGCACCTGGTCCTCTCCCAACTCTCAACTTACCTCTCCGACTCAGCCTTTTTCCCCTCCCTACCAATCTGGTTTTAGGAAAGATCACTCCACTACCACTTCCTTACTTAGGCTCACTGATTCAATACTCTCAGGTATGGACAGTGGTCTAATCACATCTGTGATCTTTGTCGACCTTGCAGAGGCTTTTGACTCTGTCTCCCACTCCCTCCTCCTAAATAATCTATGATCTGCTGGCCTGTCTGATTCAATCACAAACTGGTTTAGCTGCAACCTAACAGACTGGATACAATCACTCAAAATTCCTTATTCCACCTCCCTCCCCCACTCCAGATTAATGCTGGTGTACCCCAAGGCTCTGTCCTTGGCCCCCTATTATTCTCCATATTCCTTAATGACCTCCCGTCAGAGTGCACCTCCTCCTCCATCCATCTATATGTTGACGATACTGTCCTTTTCTACTCTGGCCAATCACCAACTGATGTGGCTTCGACACTTCAGCATGACTTTGAGAAAGTTCAGCAATGGCCAAGCTCCCATAAGCTTTTCCTTAACGCCAAGAAAACAGTCTCCATGACCTTCGGCACTAAGCAGATACTCTCTAGGCTAACTAAATTGCCCTCTTTCCACATCCTAGATGGCTCTACTCTGGAGGACACCTCCTCCTTTAGGTATCTCAGAGTCTGGCTAGACCAGCACCTAAACTTCACTGGACACATAGACTCCATACTAAAAAAGCTGCACCCCAAATTAGGTGCCCTTCAGAGGAACTGAAGCAGCCTACCTCTACATGCCAGGTGGGAGATTGTCCAGAAAATGATACTACCCATCTTTGACTACTGTGACATAGTCTACAGTGCTGCACCAAAGTCATCCTTAACCAGAATGGACACCCTTTTCAATGCTTTCAAATGCTTCGCTCTAGATGTCCCTTCCTTTACCCACAACTGTGATCTATATCACTCTCTAGCTTTTCCTTCCCTGGAAAACTGCTGTCTAGCCCACTGCATAAAATCTGCCTCTAAATTCTGGTTTGATATGCTTCCCCCTTATCATGCCTCCTCACTGTCTTCCCGTCCCACTGCCTCTCTCTCTCTCCTTCAGATCCAGTGACTCCCGCACCCTAGCTATACCATGGCACACCACCTCTATAGGTCAATCGTCATTCTCCTATAGGTTCCCTAAGCTCTGAAACTCAATGCTTCATCAAATGAGGCACTCTTCCTCCCCATGGTGCATTTTGACCTCCCCCTTCAACTTCCTCTCTCCATCCTGCAGCTGCTCTTAATTTCCCCTCTGGCTCCTCACTCTTCCTAATTTCCTCTCTGGCTTCCCCATCACCTTTCCCAGCCTAGCACTTAACATGAGGAGGAACCATTGTGCTTTATTGCACTTCCTTGTCCACATTGTATGTATTAAGTCTGCAGTGCTGTTGATTTGCTGCTCTTGCATCAAATCCCAATGTATATCCAATGCTACTAACTGATGTATTGTTTTTTTTTTTTTTACTCTGTTGCTTCTCTGTTTTATATTACCTTTGGAAATGTGTTGCTGATTATTGTATATATACTGTTCTGTAATACTGCATGGAAATGTACGTTTGATTACTGCATTCCCATGTTCCCCTTCCCCAGGACACTCTATGAGACAAGTAATTTTATATTGTTCAGTGTGCCTTTCCTGGTGAAACTTTTCAATAAATAAATTAAAAACACTTTTCATGTGTATTCTGTATTTTGCACCTGTTTTTACTTTAAAATGATGCACGGTAACAGGAATACTGGATCATTTCCCTCTCTGCTCTTATAGCTTGACAACAATGGACATCACCATCTGATTGTGACATCACATTTAGTTGCTGTGGAAATGCTTATGATGGCATAAACAGAGTATCATGATGTCAGGGGTAGACACACAGAACTGCGGAAAGTGAGGGAACAGAGGTCCTCTTTTCATGCTAATGTTTGTATGTAGGCAGTATAGCCTACATGTTGGAGTAATGAGCTGTGAATGAGCTTGGTACATCCAGCAGACCTGGATTTGATTCCCACAACCTCCACTTGCATATTGGGTGACTCTCTGAGCAAGTCACTTAACCACCCCAGTGCTCCCGTGTCACCCCTAAAAACAGGCACTTGTGCCTAGTGTGCCTTTCCCGGCTACAAAAATAATAATAAAAAAGAATTATCATTGAAACACAAGAAGATGAATATGGAAAACAGAGAACATATAAACTGAATGGGGTATAAAAAATATGCTGGTTTCAGTTTCTCCGGAAACAATAAGTGCACTTTAATCAACTTGCCATTACTTTTAGCACAGTGATACAGTAATAAAGAAGCAAAATAGAGATTAGTGTATGGGAATGATGTATGGTGATTTTTTTTTTTTGTTACACACCCAAGGTGTGTTGCAGTCATAAATCTCAAGAGCAAAGCTTAAGAGGTTTACATAGTTAGCACACATTGAGGCGGTATAAGAAAATGAATTTTTACACCCCTCACTATATTTTATTTTTTATAGTTGTTGGTGGCTTCTGTTCCTAACTGGGAGCCCAGTAACACTGCAGGAGTGGCTTCCTGTTCAGCAACTCCAGCCACTTGACTCCTGTCCTCTCCATTGCTAGGTGAGACTAAAGATGCAGAGAGCATCTTTTAAATCAAGCATGGTTGCGCTTTCACAACAGTCCACTCCTCCTCTGGTCAAAGAGACAGCGGGGAGGAGGCAGACCATGGGATCCAACAGAGCGGGGCAAAACTGAGAAAAGAAGGAACAGTTCCAGAAAGTGATTTCCATTTTTGTTAAGGGAAAGTGTGAGGAGTTTTCTGCATGGGAGGAGTTTTCTGAGGTGAGAAACTGGCGCCGTAAACGGTCTGCTGTGGCTGATTTTACCACTGCAAGCTTCGGCTTCACTCACTGAAGCAGACAGAAAGATTGTTTAGAAAGGGAAACATCTACCACAATCCAAACTCAATAAAACATTAGTAACAATATACTGTACATATGTGTATTATTACCCATGCATTATTAAGTTTGTGAGTGTCAGTAATCAGTGTATTAAACTTTCTAACCAGTAATTATTATTACTTGTTTTTCTACAGAACCTTTTGGCAAAGGCGCTATATGACAACAAAGCTGAATGTTCCGATGAACTGGAGTTCCGAAGAGGAGATATTTTAACAGTTATTGAGCAGAATGTGATAGGAAGTGAGGGATGGTGGAAATGTTCTCTCCATGGCCGACAAGGGCTGGCACCAGCTAATCGTCTTCAACTCATCACGAAAATTGAGAGTGATGCAGTGTCTAAGTATGGCGCTCTTGCCTCAAACACACATGAACACAGCCAGCAAAATATCTATCAGGTACCTTCTGTGCAGAAGGCTTCCGCCACCTCAGCACCCAATAAACAGATGGGCAGTGTGTATAAGGTGCCCTGTCAGTCTGCTTTGAATCCCAAGGGAATCTACCAAGTGCCAACATCATCAACTGCAAAAATATACAATGAAAATGTTCAAAGTCAGACAAATCAGGTAGGAATAGTAAAATACATGTGGTGTGTGTGTGCGCTCGTGCAGGTGCATCTGCCTGTCTGTCTCATGGGAATATGTAAGGTTACTCCAGTAGGGAAATAAAAATTCTGATGTAGCACAATTAGATCACCATGGAAATACTTTATTATGTCCAAAATGATGCCTTTATTTATGGCTCATGTATATGAACCAAAATTATAAAATGTTAAAAAAGTATTTAATATAAAAAACAGCCTGTTGGGTGTTTATATTGATATATAGAATTAGTAAATTGATTTAATGGGTGCAATGACATACTGTATGCATCAATGCATTGTTTTTACATCAGTATAATTTTAAAGGCCACTATCACTGCAACTGTAGGCACTAGTAATGCATGCTATACACTGCTGGAATGGAGTAAGTTACACCTTTCCAATGGTCTATAGTGTAAAATTCAAAGTTTATGACTCTGGGTAATATCTGTTT
Source organism: Neoceratodus forsteri (assembly GCA_016271365.2). Classification (NCBI taxonomy): domain Eukaryota; kingdom Metazoa; phylum Chordata; order Ceratodontiformes; family Ceratodontidae; genus Neoceratodus; species Neoceratodus forsteri. Next base: position 190,498,062 of record JADMNL010000028.1, on the reverse strand, counting down.
CTGTATTTGTATTGCTCTTATCGAGATAAAGACAATATATGCCTGTAAAGGCAATACATTAATGTAGAGCAAAGTCTTTGAAGTCTGATCTTTATATCAATGTATTTATATTAATTAATTGCCTTTACATCAACATACCACAACAACCTTGCCAGGATATATATGTATGTGTATATATATATAATCAATACAACTTTGCAGGTTTATATCGCAGAAACCATATAAGCTGACTCGCAGCTTTCCAAGTTTTTAGAACCTTGCAAAGAGAGTCACTGAGTATCAAGTTGCGGCTAACCACATTGTAGTCAAGCACAGTTTGACTGTCAGTGATATCACAAGGTTCTAAAAATGGTTGCAGTGTAGTATCAGTATGGGGCAGACTTAAGCATCAATTTCTCTGGACTGCTGCCAGCTACAGAGGAACCCAATACCTCGTTTTAAACATTTTTCCATGGACTTTCAAACTATGATTGACACTGTTAATAAATGTTCCCCTTTAAGCCAGCCTGTTGGTGCAGCAGTAGCACTACCGCTCCTGACACCAGTGACCCGGGTTCGGGAATGATCCTAGATCGCTGGGGGTCTGCTGCGGCGAGGAGGATTAAGCATCCCAGAAGACATGCTCCTCCTTGGGAGCAGTGAGGGATACAGGGCTGCCTTTGTGCCCTAAACAAGTACTGCCATCGGTGGAAGCACGGGCGGTGATTTCGGACTCAGAGAGTTGGGAGGGGAGGACACTGTTTGGCACTTGCTGCAGTGTGCATCAGCACATTTCCAACCTGGACTTAAATCCCTCATGCCAGCAGCCTCTGGGGTTAGGACTAGGAGAGGGACAAACTTTGCAAAAACTGAGCAGCATGATGCCAGGATCCCTCTGTGCTGGGATCCAACTGTGAGTGCTGGGGATCCTGGTATTTCAGAACCCAGCCAAGAAATCGGGGGGGGGGGTATATCCCCAAGCCTCCGAGCTGGGAAAGTAAAACAAAAAAAAGTTCCCCTTTAATCCCAAAAAAACACTTATTCACTGTCTGTGACCTTCAGCACGTCTCTTTACCTCCTGTGCTTTCAGTCCTTCCAGCTGCTGCAGAATTCAGCAAAAGCTCCATCTTAGTTGGGTAATTCTGGATGCATAAATTATGAAGAAATATGTGAATGAATGAAGGACCCGAACGCAGGAAGATCTCTTTACAACATGGTTACCAGACTGTCAATAAATCCCACTGATGCATTTCCACTTTCATTGTGTGATACAACTAAGGCACACAACCATGGGTACTACGTTTTAAATGTATTTGTCATGTGCACAGAATAGGGGCCGTGTTTTTGAAGCTGGGCACTACATAAACACAGAACAACTGTACTGAACCTCTGCTTGCATACTTGATTTTGGCTGGCATACTGAAACACCAAATTTAGTTATAAAAAAGGTCACAGAAATGCTGCAATCTGATTGGTTGTCAGCATTCCATGATGCTTACATTAATCTCTGATACACTGTCATATACAGCATGAGAAACATGAGCATGAATTCTGCCTGTCATTATAGATTAAGGGAGCACTCACGACCAATCGGAGTGCTCCTTTCTTCTGCACGTGAGATGCTGTTATTCAGGGAAGAGTGTCTCACACACAGATGCCCTGGAAACAGGCACGTTTACAAAAAATTTATATATGATTGGTTGAGCTCAATCAGTAATATATTTACACCACCACTAAGACCACTCTTACAGTTATAAGAGTGGTCTCACTTACATTCTTGAGGTATCAGACCTACTCACCTTCAGTTCGTGGTTCTCATACCTTATGAAAGTGCGTGAGTCCACTCTTGCAACCATGAAAGTGGTCTCGGTGGTATTAGCATACAGCATTCCTCTAGCACTGCTGAAAGACCGGAATGATGTATTCTGATTCTGAACCTGCATTCTTAAACAGCTGGTGGATGTGGAAAACATTTAAAAGGTACACTTCTCAAGCTTTTCTTTTGGAATAATTTTTTTTTTTTTTATAATAGTGATAAGGCACTCCCAGGAGTTAGATTAACAGTCTGTTAATTCCACCCTCGGTACACTAAGGTACTCAGCTGTGCCTCATGCCACATTATGCCACTAGGGATTAACAGACTGTTATTCTAACCACGGTCAAGCCTTATTGATTAAAACACACAGGGCCCCTTTTTCAGAATCGGGCACAATCGCAGCACAGCCCTTTGCACTGCGCTTGCCTGGCTCTGAGCAATATTCAGATGGGTAGCACTCGCTGATGGAGCATCACTATCTGACTGAATATAGGGCCATGTCGGCACAGTGCCAAGTAGATCCGCACCAAACACAGACTAGGGCTGCTCATGGCCTACAGGTGTTGCGCTGCCCAAAATGGGACATCAAGCCCCCTGTGGGCCACATTCAGCCTGTGCATGCAAATGAGCTCACTGGCATGCAAGGTGCTAAGGGGCCATCTGCGTTCCCATTATGGGCTCATTTGCATGCAGTGCAGCAGCCCCTTAGCACCCCTTTTACTGTCAGAAGCAATCCCTGGTGGTCTAGTGGTTCCCCCTACAGATCACCTAGTTTAATGTAATGTATTGTCTCTGGGGGTCTAGCAGTCCCCCCATCACCTGGTTTAATGTAATGTATTATCCCTGGTGGTCTAGTGGGTCCCCCACCCTACCCAGATTGTATGCTGATCCTCCACCCACCTACCCCCAGAGGACCCCCACACCTCCCCTCACCCCCAGTGCCTGTGAAATTGGCAGCCAGCACAGTCCTCCTGTTAGCTCCTCAAACAGCCACCATCTGACAGGCCCAAAGTGCAAGAACATACAAGTTCCCACTCCATGACTATCAGATGGTGGCCGGCCAAAGAGGTGACAGGAGGGCTGTGCCGACTGCCACTTTCATGGTCACAGGCACTCTCGGGGTATATGGAGAGGAACCGCTAGACCACCAGGGACTGTACATTACTTTAAAGCAGGCAATCAGTGATGGGGGCAGCTTGAAACAGTGTTGGATGGATGCAGTACAGCCACCCTGCCTTTGGGAGGAGGTGGGGTGCGGACTTAATGCCCAGTTAAGACATGGTGGTGTAAACAGTGCCATGTTGGGGGCTGTTTACCACCACTGCAAACCTTTGAATATGCCGCAGCACCAGTATGCATGGGACACCCCCTCATTTGCATAGGCACAGCGGTATATTTACAACCTTAGAACTGATAGGTTTGGGAAACACTCCAGCGACCTCTGAATATGGCCCCTCTCAGAGAGCTAGCACAAGCCCAGGTTAGCACCGGTGATTACCACATTTGCGCCAGCACTAACCTTTGGAAATAGGGCCCACAGTATGTGGCACTGAAATGCTTGACAAAATCAGAAATTACAGAGCCACAACCAGAACATTTTGAAATAATAGCAAGTAATTAAACAATACACAGTTGCTAAAGCAAAACTACTGTTGGTATTATGACACACAGCATCTGCCTCACTAGAATATTGTTTTGTTTTTTCTTTCTGTTCTACCTTCTCTCAGTTGGCTAATTAAGCTATGCCTCGGACCACACATGCCCCCAAACTGGTCATTAATTCCTTGGAAATTACTGGTTTCTCAGTCGAATTACTTAAGTGTTCCCATAAAGATTTTTCTAATGGGTTTATGTTGGTCGAACAGGGATACTACTGTTCAGGTGGACTAAGGACCATTGCACCAGTTTACTTTTCTTTTTTATAAACATTGAGGCTGTTAATATTTAAAAAGGCAGTAATTTTTTCCACTTTTGAATGCCCCAAATATATATGTTTTGTTAAATATACATGTTGTATTAGAGCACAGCACTTTTGTTGTGAGAAAGAAAAACACAAACAACTGACACCTCGATGGTTCTTTCTGCACCTCTACAATTCAGGGCAAGGCGTCAGATGTGATTATTAGTACTGCCTATTAAGTTAAGGTAGCCAGGTAGGCAGGATGACACTCAGCTGGTAGGAATCACGCTTTCAGAAAATGCTTTTGTCTAGATTTTCAGCAGCCGTGAAAGTCGCACGACAGTGGGGAAAAACTGGCGCAACTCTGTGGCAACTGGTGGAGCTGCAGTTTTTCCTGCAGCTGCCGTATTTTCAGAAGTGAAGCTGGATTACGACTGGCTGCATGAGTTACAGTAGCCTGCGGCTGTTTTTTCAGCACAGCTGCACCAAAATGTTATGCCTGGTTGGACCAGGCATAACATCCCCTGCAGCTGGGTCTGCTGGAAATATGGATCTTCACACGTACAGAGATTTCATCCTGCAGTGGTGGCTGCGGCGTGGGACATAGTCCCCACTGGGCTGAAAATCCAGCCCTTTCTGTTCCACTTCTGGGAGTCCACTACGCTTTTCAAGGGATTAATAAATCCTAAGTGCCAATATAACAGCTTGGCAATAGTTTTTCCATAGGCTACGCTAATTAGGTTTCCTTGGCTTGTGAGGTAGCTCCAGCACAGCTATTTTCTTTCACCCTAGTAACATAATACCCATGTAGAATATGTTTGTTATCCCCACTGATTTGATTATAAACAAGGTGGCCATTAAAGAACACAATGACTGCTATAATGATTTTGCTCCACAGTTGTTCTTGCAACATCACCACACGATCACTGTGACAGTAGGTTAAGCTGCACTGGGACTTTGCTACAGAGTCATGCCCTGCAAATCTCTGCTTACACTCACTGGAATTACACCGGTGTGTACAGCTTGCTATGGTGATTAGTGATGAGAAATCCCTGCTGTTAAAAATATTAGCAGCTGAGCCCTGGTGCATGGTCCCCTGGGACAGACACGTAAGAGGAATGCAATTATAATGTTCAATAGGAAGGTCTCTTTCCTCAGAGGAACACTAGCCCTTCATGTGCATGCAGAGTACGCTTTGTTAGGGTCCAAAGGAGAAGCTGGGCAGTGAGTTAAAGATCATTACCCAGCATGAAACAACAAAATGGTTACCATATCTGATCGTTTATCTGCACACAGAATTCAGAAATTTGCAGCGTTTGTTTCAATCCTCTAATTGTTATCACAGTGAAACTCTTAGACTAGTTCTCTGTGCATTCACTAAGGGTTTCTTTATTGAATTTATAAAAAAATAATAAAAAAAAAACAATCACTTTCAGTGTAGGTTCATAGGGCAGTTCTTTTCCTCATTGCCTTGCTGGTAATGCAGCACATGATAAAAATGCAGAATTACAGCACAGACCACTGATAGGGCTGTATTTGAACTATTTTTGTTTTTTTGTTTAAGGGGGCCAAAATATACTGCTGGAGAACAGAATGACAAACGCAAGAATGCCGTGCTTTCAAAAATAAGATCAAGTTCCACCATCTCCTCAGCAATGCAGGTGGAAACAAAGGGATAATTTACTATGATGTCACCTTTGCAACTGCTGTTGTTCACTCAATGAACAAGATTTTCAAAACATTTTTTTTTAATCTTTTTATATGCTTCTCGTTCTGTTGGCCCTTGGCACCCCTCTGAGGAGTGTGTTGCACCCCAACCCTGTCACCCTCCATTCTCTTGGGACTTACTTTCATATCCACGGTGCTCTCGTCGCTTGCCCCTCCACCCCATCTCCACCATAAGGGCTCGGAGAGTCTAGGTCGGCAGGTGCACATCTGTGGGTGCAGCAGGGCCATCTTTGTGTACAGCTGAAAGTTTTTCATTCATTGAGTTCTCTCCTGAAGATGTCATGATGGACATGTGCATGCACACACCCGACGATATCAGAGATGTCCTCCCCATTCTGCCATCCCCCCCTGCACATACCGTCCCCCCGCCTCCCGTGGTCACACAGAGGACAGTGGGTAGTGGGGAGCTGAACTGCTCCTCACCCGAAAAATGAGCATCTGCTCAATTTTTCCTCCCCCTGAGTCACTGGCATTATGAGCAGTAGTGTTAGCAATGTGCCAAAATGCTGGCTTTCAAAACAATTTCTTTACACAACTGCACACTGCATCTGACTTTTGACACATAAGAACTATGTCAAAAACATGGCATTTTTAACCCTGTGTGATGTGGTCTGGCATACTCATTGTTGGCATTACTTGTATGCAACTTGAGGCCACTTGCATCTGAGCGTAGATGAAAGCTGCCACTAAAGCACATCCATCTGCTGCAAAATCCCAGGCTCTTGGAAAATGGGGTGCAGGTGCATGAGATGGACTGGACAAACTGCCAGCTACTAAATCCACAGATGTACCTAGTTCTGTGGGCTTTGCAACTGCAGTGAAAAACCCTCGTTTAAAAATATTCCACTCTAGCTGGCCCAGTGCCGAGGTCGGCTGAGGCGGCAGTCACCTTATCGGCTACCACACCAATGACCAGGCTTCAGAAATAAACCAGAGTTGCTGAGGGCTGGCTGGGAGACGAAGAACTAAGTGACTTATGGACTGCTCTCCTCCTTAATTTATTTATTTATATATATTTTGTTAACCGGGTAAGCCCACTGAGACCAGCGGTCCCTTTTTCAGGAGTGACTCGGAATTAGTTACAGAAAAAGACATTTAGAAGCCGTTATTTACAGTAGTTTCATTTGTTACACAGTTATACATTAGCGACATTATACTGGGGTAGCAGTCAGGTTCACATTCAGACTCACGCATTATTTACAGTAGTTACATTAGTTACACAAGTGTACATTAGCAGCAGTAAATAGGGGTGGTAATCAGTTTCACAGTCAGGCCCATATTAGTAATGCATGACAATCTAGTTTCACCCCAATTAGTAGTGAAAGTAGACAACACCAGAAAATTGACATCATAGTTTTGGAGAATCATCCAAGGAGAAGGGAGGTTCAAAGCAGTGCAGCGGCCATGAGACCTGGACTAGGGAGCTAATGGTTACAGCCACAGAGACTGAGATTGAGTTAATGGGGCAGGACAGTGCCACTCACTGCACCACTACCACCCACCAGAGGCTGGGTGCTATGACAGGTGAGCACCAGATATGGGTCACCAACATGGACGCCTGCAGTGTGCGTGTGCTTCACTGCACGCAGGTCGGCCCAATGGGGAAATGGGAGAAAAGGAAAAAAGGTCTGTGCACCAACTGTCTTGAATGATAGTGCTGGTGCCCTCTGGTCCCACCCCATGTGTACGATGGTGGGGGGAATGGTAGATGGGACTGGAGTTGCTGGCAGAAACACCCTGAAGCAGGCATGAGGTGGCAGCTGGGAGACAAACAGCTATATTTATACTCATACTGGGTATTTATACTGGGTTATACACAGAATAAGACGTATTGCCCATCGTGTCTGTCTACCTGTATCAGAGGGTCCACTACTCCTTTTCACTGAGCAGGTATTTATCTAGTTTGATTTTGAAAACTTCTGTATTCTCACTATGTATTATATTCTGTGGTAAACGGTTCCATAGTCTTCTCACTCTTTGTGAAAAAGGGTGTAGCCTCCCCCTCCCATTCCTTGTTGTATATTCTAACTTGATTTGTTGCTTATGCGACTTAAGATTGAAGATTTTGTTCTGAGCTTCAATGCCCATTTCTGTCCTTAGTTCATTATTGTTCATTATTTTGAACATCATCATCATCAGGTCCCCTCTAATTTGTCTATTTTCAAGGCTACATAACCCTAAGTGCACTAGCCTATCCTCATATGGTATGTGATTTAACCCAGAGATTAATTTGGTTGCTCTGTGCTGGACCCTCTCGACATTATCAATGTCCTTCTGTAGATATGGACGTTATAACCGTGTGCAATAGTCCAAATGTGGTCTTATGAATGATTCATAAAGGGACATAATACACAGTATGTTTCTACTCAAAAATGCTTTTTTTAATACAGTTCAAAATATGATTAGATAATTGGACTAGTTTGGTATAGTCATCACTAAATTTCAAATCTTTATCAGGATTCAAAAGTCCTTTTCAGATTCAACTTTCTTTATAATTTTAGCAGATATACAATGATCCTGTTCTGAATGGTATTTCCCTAGATGCAAGACAGAGCATTTGTCTGCACCGAACAACATGTTGTTATTTATACCTCAGTGCTCTACCTTTTTTAAATCATTTTCTAGTTTTACTCTGTTCTATGTGGTGTTCACAGGACCCCCTAGTTTGATATTGTCTGCAGATTTAATTATCCAACTGTCAATGTCTGTGTAAAGGTCACTTATAAATATTGAAAAGAGGATCAGTCCCAACACCGAGACCTGCGGCACTCCACTAGTGACACTACCCTCTACAGACCGAACTCCTCTAATCCTTACCCTTTGTGTTCTTCCACACAACCAGCTTTGTACCCAAGTAGTAATTCTTGGGTCTAGATGTCATTTCTTAAGTTTATCAATTAATACAGAGTGTGAAACCTTGTCGAAGGCTTTTTGGAAGTCGAGGTAAATAACGACCACAGGCACATTATAATTTATGTTTTTATTTACCTTGTAGAAGCATAGTAAATTTGTACTTTGTGCTCTGTCTTTCTTGAAACCATGTTGTGTGTTATTTATTAGATTTGTTTTGTAGGAGGTTTTCTTCTTATCTGTATTTAATCAAAGTCTTGAGCGTTTTGCGTAAAACTGATGTCAGACTGATGGGTTGATAATTCCCATTTTAAAGATAGGTACCACTGTAGCCCTTTTCCAATGACTAGGCATTTCTCCAGTATTGAATGAAGTATTATATAAATGTGTTATGGTGTCAGTACTGAGGTCCTTAAACTCCTTTGATAATCTAGGGTGCAACATATCAGGTCCTGTAGTTTTGTTTGGATATAACGGTGATATCCATTTTGAAACCTCTGAGGCGCTAAAGATGTGTTGGCTCGAGGGGCCTATGGTGTGCTTAATTGTCTTTCTCACTGATGTGCCCCTATTAAACCCTGAACAGAGGTACTTGTTGAAAGTGTTTGCCATGTCTACTGGTGCTTTGATGTCTTGACCCATGTCTTGAGTGCCCCTATTACTGTGTCTGTCACACTTTTATTGTTTATATAGGCATAACAGCTCTTACCATTGTCTTTGGTGTGAGAAATTCTAAATTCTAGTTTCTTTCAACTTAAATTTTTTTTAGTTTTATTAACTCTAATTTATAATTTGACGCAGTATAGTCATTTGAGTTACTTTTTATTGCTTTGAATGCCATTTTCTTTTTGTTGATCTGTTTCAGAATTTTTTGTGTACACCTTATTGGTACTTTTCCTTTTTTACTGTATATACAGATAGAAAACAAAAAATACCTGTGGCTAAATATTGACCAAGATCTCACCTCTAAGTCCCATGTAGACCAAGTAACCAGGACTATCTATGCTAAACTTGGCACTCAATACTGGCTCAAAGATCAGCTTATCCTGGAGGCCAGGCTAGGCATAGCCTCCAGTGTCCTTCTCCTAACTCTAACGTACGCTGCCCCTGTTGTCCAGGGAATGTCTAAGTAAGAGAGCAACTGGCTACAGGTCCTATACAACAAGGTTGCGCGGTTTGCTACCCAGAGTCCCCCAAGAAGCCACCCCTGCGATATGCTTGTCCAGCTGCAGTGGCCTTCTTTTGCGTCTCATCTTCAGTACCCCCTGCTCTGCCTTGCATACAAATTACAGTGCCCGGCTGCCCCTCCCAGCATAAAAGGGACTATTACTCCTAAGCTTAACCCTCATATGCCTAGGACTTCAGGTTGGACTCTACTTGCAACCTCTAGAGTCAGAACAAACGCGGGTGGTAAATCCTTCTCTTATACCGCTCCCCACTTGTGGAACAATCTCCCACCTTCAGTACAGGAAGCCACATCTCTTCAAAACTTTCAGATAAGGCTCAAGGCCCACATGCTAGACTCCAGCTGTTGTCACTGTCAGGGTATAGGATAGTCTCCCCCTGCCCAACTAACTATACTAACTCTCTCCCTCCCTTACCCATATAGACCCAAAGGTCTTGGCTTGACTCATCCAACCGTTGCACTTATGCCTAATTTTACCTGAATTTTGAATAATTGCTCATTTTGTAACCCTGCTGTTATCTGTATGCCTAATTGTACCTGAATCTTCGAAATATTGTTCAAATTGTAACCCAGCTATCAACTGTTTTCTCTCTGTAACCTGCTGTAACTGACTGTCTGATACTATACTGTATCCAGGGTCGCCCCTGAAAAAGGGACCTTTGGGGCTCAGTGGGCCTACCCAGTCATCAAAATTCAATAAATAAATACTCCTATTTGGCACATAGGCACTTTCCAGTTCAGTTAGCTTGTTTTTAAGTAGGGTCCACATCTCTTCCGCCTTCTTGTTTTAGAACAGTTTTTGCCAGTCCCATTTCTTTAGTTCTCTTTTAATCTTAACAAAGTTGGATTTGCTACTGTTTTTTAGCTAATGTTTTCCCCAAATCCTTTTTGAGTTCACGCATGTATGTCGAACTCCTTGGGAGAGTAGGATTTGAGGGGTGTGACACGTCTGTCAATGCAGAGTGTTCTGCATGGGGCTTGACAGTCACACCAATCCTCAGCCAGGCGGGTTCTGACGCTGTTTTACCTGCAGTGGTCTGCATGATAAGAAAAAGCGGCACCAATCAGAAGCCAACTTCTTCCTTTCATCTGCAGGTCACCACAGAGCAGACATCTGTTTGTGTCCTGACATCCCACTCTCTGCCATGTTAAAGTTTCTCCCAGCCATGTGGAGCAGGCCACAGCCTAAGCTCCGTACGAGCTGGGGGTATTGCATGCCCAAAAGCACTACTGTAAGCGCGATCAATAAGCGCGATCAATCGTGCTGGCTGGGAGGAGGCGCTCTCTCACCTGCCTCTTTTCACTTCCTGCTCTCTGCCATCACACTGGCGAACCCCCATGTCCCACTCTCTGCCATTGCACTGGTGAACCCCCGCCTGCCAACACCAGGGTGCTCAATCCCCGTGTAGCCTGTCCCCACCCTTTGGTAAACTGGTTCCGACACTGAGATGCCTACTCCCGGTGTCAGATGGGGCCCCCCCAACACATATCTCTGACCTTGAAGTGCCTAACTCCCAGGTTGGCATTGATCTGGCACACTGGGAGACCACCTCAGTGTGTCAATGTCCATTGTTTTACTGTAAAAAAAAAAAGAAAACAGCCCCATGAAATCTTTTTTTTTAATTTTTAAACCTGAAAAGAAAGAAAACGGTCCCTTGTGGTTGTCACTGACCCCCCTCCCTCTGCGCACCTCACTTCCCTGCACCCCTCCTCACCCGTACTTACCTCTGGAGGTTGGGAGCAGCGATTTTCTGTGGACCGGGAACACATCTGCACTCTTTAAAAGCCGACTGCAAACTGAAGAAATGACAGCAAGTCCAATAGTGGCAGTGAATGGGGGATTTCAATTTAGGTTGCTACCTCAGCCATTTTTGGGAGTTTTGGTCCCAAATTTTCAACCTGGGGTTCTTGGAACCCCACCTCATGAACACAGTCACTGTCATTTCGTTTCTCTGTCCCAAAAGGTGATTTCGCGGTCACGGCACGGAATCACCTTTCGGGACCAATTAACAAAATGACAGTGCCACTGTTCATGAAGTAGGTCCCAAAGTCTCTTTGTTGCAAATTTCCAGTGAAAACACTCTAAAAATGACTGCGTTATGAGCATCCATTGCGCAGTTTCTATGCACGCTTGTAACGTCATCAATTTTTTAAGATTTTCACTCCAAATTTCCAACATTGCCATTTTATTCACACCCCCTTATGAACAGTACAGCTGTCATGTGTTTTTGCACCTGTGGCACAGTCACTCTGTGAAATCAACTTTCGGGACAGATTAATGAAATTCCAGTGCTGCTGTTCATGAATGGAGGTCCCAAAAAGGCCATGTTGAAAATTTGGTGAAAACATTCCAAAAAATGACTGCATTACGAGCATGCGTTACACAGTTTTCAACATTGCTATTTCTTCACACATCCTCATGAACAGTACAGCTGTCATTTTTCCAATCCTGCCTGAAATGTGTTTTTGCACCCGTGGCACCGAATGGCACACTCGCTGTGTAAAATCACCTTTTGGGACTGAGTAACAAAATGATACTGGCACTGTTCATGAGGTGGTGTCCCCAAAAAACCCATGTTGAAAATTTGGAGCAAAAATACCAACAAACACCCGGGGTGTTAGGGTTTCCAACCGTAACGCCCACCCTTAAAATGCAAGACAGAGGAATATACAGAGAAAAATATGGGAGGCATGTACAAGAGCAATACCAACAGTGAACTCTTGGCATTGACAAATGTTTGTTTGTAATAGATGTAATAGTGAATTTGATCATATTGTGATTACTGTTGCCTAAAGTCTCTCTTATGGTAATTTTTTTAACTATCTCAGGTATGTAACTCAGGAAGTAGTGGGAGCTAGCACAGTGGGGGGGGGGGGGGGTTCAAACATGCATGGGATAGGCACAAGGGAATCCTACAGGTGGGTAGGAAAGGCTAAAGCCAATGACCAAGTAGGGTCCGTGACCACTGATGCAGGCAGGGAATACAGGCAGACTGGGTGAGCCTAGCAGTCCTTATCTGCTGTTAAATACTATGTTACTATATTAGGTAGTTACGCACAGTGATCTTCCAATGTAGATCCATGCTTTTGTAATCTCATGCCTTGACTACTGTAACTCCCTTTATCTAAGGCTTCTGGGGGTTGATATCCACCACCTGCAGCTGGTGCAGAAAGTGGAGGCCAGGTTGTTGTCTGGATCATCTCGATCCAGCCATATTACACCTGTGTTGCAGGAACTGCACTGGCTGCCAGTTCAGTGGCTGATCACCTTCAAGGTCGGCCTGCTGACCTATAGAGCCCTACACGGACCGGGTCCGAGTTACCTGCAAGATCTCCTGCATCCTTATTGCCCCCTCTGACTGCTTCACTCAGCTGATGAGGGATTGCTGGAAATTTCCAGGGTATGATTAAAAACCTCTGGATCACAGGTATTTTCATTTGTAGTCCCAACCCTGTGGAATTCTCTGCTTCATTTGATACAAGAGTGTCTGACAGTGGAGAGCTTTAAAACTGCACTAAAAACCTATTTATTTGGACTTGCCTTTGGAGGCATATTTTAATGCATGTTGAACCTTTGAGGGCCAGATATTCAAAGCTTAGCACTGGGTGCAAATCCATTGCGCTGGACTAGCGCCGAATTTGAGCCTGACTTCAGTATTCAAAAGGACATTTAGTGTCGGCACTAGGTGTTAGCACCGATGCTAAAGTATAATGTATGCAGGGGAGAGACTGAGGGAAGGGGCCCTGAATGCCGGTGCACCAGCATATTCAAAAATATAGCGCAGCACTACAGGCATTAGCATGACCTGTAGCGTGGCACTGAATACCGCTGAGAAAAGGCCGGCGGTAACCTGGCGGCAGTGCCCCCACAAGCATGATTCCTGATCCCCGGTATCTGCCCTTGAAGTTATATCCCCAGTAGTCTAGTGGATCCCTCCCTCAGCCTGTATCACGACCCCCATGTCACATAAAAATACAATCTTCTCCCTGGTAGTCTGGTGGTCCCCCCCCCCATCCCATATCCTGACCCGTTACACATAAAAATAAATTAGTTTCTCTGGTAGTCTAGTGGTCCCCCAACCCCAGCACGTATCCCAACCCCCATTTCAAATAAACATAACATCATTTCCCTGGTAGTCTAGTGGTCCCCCCCCCCAGCACATATTCCCGACCCGTTTCAAATAAAAATATGATCTTTTCCCTGGTAGTCTAGTGGTTCCCCCAACCCCAGAACGTATTCCTGACCCCCGTTTCAAATACAAATATGATCTTTTCCCTGGTAGTCTAGTGGTTCCCACCCGGCAGTGACACCCCGCTCATCCCAATAACCTCCCAGAACAGAGCCGGCGACCAGCTCAGCCCTCCTCTCACTACCACGGCTGGCCGCTGACTGAGGTAGGAAGGAGCAGTACCGCTCCCTTGTACCTCAGTCGGCGGCCGGCCATGGTGGTGAGAGGAGGGCTGAGCCAGTCGCTGGCTCTGTTCTAGGACATTATTGGGATGAGCCGGATGTCACTGCTGGGTGGGGGACCACTAGACTACCAGGGAAAAGAGTTTATTCTTATTTGAAATGGGGGTCAGGATACGTGGCCGGGGTGGGGAACCACTAGACTACCAGGGAAAAGAGTTCTTTTTTTAAATGGGGTGAGGATACATGCTGGGGGCCACCAGACTATCAGGGAAAGAGTTCATTTTTATTTGAAATGGAGGTTGGATATGTGCTGGAGAGTGGGGACCACCTGACTACCAGGGAAAAGAGTTTATTTTTATTTGAAACGGGGGTCAGGATACGTGCTGGGGGGGACCATTAGACTACCAGGGAAAATAGTTCATTTTTATGTGAAACAGGGGTCGGGATATGTACTGGGGGGTTGGGGGACCACTGGACTACCAAGGTCACCTGTGTGTATCAGGCACACATATGCATGTGTGAATTGTATGCACCCATACCTCCTGACTGTCCCTGCTTTTCAGCTAGGTCCCTGATTTAGCTTCCACATGTTCCACTGTCCCTCATAAAACATGTTTATGAGACAGAACACTGACTGTGCCTGGCAACACACAGTTCCTGCTGCTTCCGGCCTGTACTTCTATTCCGACCAGCAGGGGATGCTGTGGTCATGCCTTGGCCTGCAGCGTCCAGCCTGTACTTCCATTCCAACCAAAAGGGGGAGCTTTGTGCTCCATGCAGTAGCATCGGGCAAACTGCATGGTAATGTATACTAAGCAGCACCTAATGAGATGCAAATATACCTGTTTACTCATGGATTACTTAAGTAGGCTCATGTGCATGGGAGCTTTGAATATAGCTCCCATTTGCCCCTGGCTAACCAGTTTGCACCAGGCTAATGTGTTAAAACTGTGCAATCAGGTTAGCCCCGGGCAAACCTTACTTCAGCATAGCACAGTTCTGCAGTGTTTGGCTTACATAGTTGTTTGCAGTAGATGTCAGACATCTCTTTGCAATCACACATGGGCCCAGATATTCAAAAGGGTTGCACATGGTGCAACAGTGTTGCACCATGCACAACCCACTGATGTGCCCCGGCGCGATATTTAAAAGGGAAAAGTGCGTCGCACAAATCCCGATGCGCCAGAGCACATCAGTAATGAATGCAGGCACAGGTAGGGGGCTCCATGCACAACCTGCACAGCTCCGATATTCAGCCCGGGATGTGCAGAGTCATGCATGCGCAACCCCACCTACCCGGCACAAAGTTACACCAGTAAAAAGGAACAGTGATGGCCACCCACAGGTGAGCTGCCGCATGCAGGGCGCAACACAGCAGCTTCCACCTGTGGGTGGCCACCAGACCTGCAGCACCTGGCGGCACCCCCGATGCCCCATGGTGGGCATCTGTAGTGAACCCCCAAGTCCAATATCCCTGGTGGTCCAGTAGACCGCACTGAGGCCTGATCGGCGGGCATCTGTAGGTGAACCCCTCCCCAGTGCAATATGCAATATCCCTGGTGGTCCAGTGGCATCAGTACCTCATCAAATACCCCCACTACCCTGGTGGTCTAGTGTACCCCCACCCCACCCGCCCACTGAGCCCCACCGCCTGCTCCCCACCCCCATCAGCCGGCGGATGGCAGCACCCCACCCGCCTGCGGTTCATTCACATATCTGGACTGAGTAGTACGGTATGGGCTGCATGCCCATTGGCTTATGCTGTGAACCATGGGCGTGCAGCCCTACCGAGCTGTCAGTCAGCAGGTGGCGGGGTGGCAGGCAGGCAAGTGCTGCCGCCCACTGGCTGATTGAGGGAGGCGGGGCCAGTGGGGCTCAGTGGGCGGGTGGGGTGGGGGTACACTAGACCACCAGGGTGAGTGAGGCATTTGATGAGGTACTGATGCCCGCTATCGGGCAGCGATCGGTCCACTGGACCACCAGGGATATTGGACTGGGGGGGTTCACTTACAGATGCCCGTGATAGTGCTCAGTGCAGTCCACTGGACCACCAGGGATATTGGAAGTTTTTTCTTTTATATTACAGGAATGCCCGCGATCAGGCTGCAGGGGGTGTCAGTCCCCGACGGCTGCTGCCTGGCAGGGCGCCAGGCGCAAGTTGTCGGAGATCGGCACACCTGCATGCTAATGGCATGCAAATGGGGCCATAATGAGATGCAAATGGCCCCTGTGCGCCTTGCATAAATTATGGCCCTATTTGCATGTCCCGTTTGAAATATCACAGGTGCTGTGCATCGCGCAATGGCACTTGTGCAGCATCTCCATGGCTTCACTCTGGCCACTTGCTGGCGCGGTGCCCTGCGCCATGCACGGTGGGGGTGGTCAGGGTGCGATATTCAAGGCTGCTGCAGCATAGTGCAGCTCCGTTGAATATCGCCCAGGCCACACCCCTGCTCAGCAAAGTTGAGCTGTGCCCAGGCTTGTGCCACAGCCTGGCGCAGTTTGAATATCTGGGCTGTGATGTTCTCCACCTACAACACTGGCTTTCTCCAGGGTCTAATGAGTTGCAGTAGCAGTGTGCACTTCCCTGTTGCTATATTCAGTGCTGTCTTATTCCCGAGTAATTTTTGCCCTGCACACCTGGTCCTGTTTGCCTGGCTTCCTTTGCTTGCTATATTCAGCTGGTTTTGCACTGGGCTATTTCTTTTTCAATATAGCTTGCTTTGTGCTCTGAGCTAAGTTTGCCCGCCTGGCAGTGCTAATTTAGCCCCGGGGCAATGTTTTAAATATCTAGCCCTGATACTGGTTTTATTTATAATGATTGGTTGAAAGATTTTAGAATTTTATTGTTTTAATTTGATATTGTATAGTTTGTACAGCGCTTTGGTACAATGTGAACAGCGCTTTGTAAAAGATTATTATTATTATGTATGTTACTATGTTAGTAATCATGAGATGTAATATAGCTCCTACCCTTGTTGCCTTGTGAACTTGTTGTTGTAGACCTGAGTCCAAGAGAACTTTAATAAACTGTGTTAACTTTAGGTTTTATATTTGACCACGTTATATGTGGGAAATTAAAGTCTCCCATTATAATAACATTATTTTTCTCAGATATTAATTCAGTCTCTTGATTATTACTTGAATCCTCACTACTTGATATGTTAGGGGTTCTATAGAACACCCCCAAAAGCAGTTTTTTGGTTTTGTTTGAGTTAACTTGGATCCACAAGGATTCATGGTTTATAATGGTCCCAGCTTCTCTATATTCTGAACTATCAATGTCGGTTTTAACACATAATGCAACCCCTCCCCCTTTTTTCCAGTCTATCCCTGTAGTATAGTTTGTACCCTTGTCTGTTCCTATTCCAAAGTGAATTATCGTCCCGCCACGTCTCAGTTACTGAACATATATCTATATTCTCCTTTACCAATAACAGTTTGAGTTCTGCTTTCTTGATTAAATTGAAACTCCTGGGCCTGGATATTCAGACTGCGCCAGGCTGTGGCGCAAGCCTGGGTGCAGCGCAACTGGGCTGCGCAGGGGCATTGACAGGGTGATATTCAATGGAGCTGCACCATGGCTCAGCAGCGTTGAATATCGCACCCTGGCCACCCGCAGTGCGCATGGTGCAGTAGCACTGCACCAGCGCAAGTGGCCAGAGTGGAGCAGGGTGATGCGCTAGTGCAAGTTCCATTGCGCTAGGTGCAACAACCGCGATATTCAAAAGTGCACATGCAAATGGGGCCATAATGTATGCAAGGCGCAAATGGGGCCATTTACATTTCATCATGGCCCCATTTGCATGCAGGTGTGCCGATCCCCAGTGACTTGTGCCTGGTGCCCTGCCAGGCTGCAGCCATTGGGGACTGATGCCCCCTGTACATCGTGGCAAAGTGCCCTACTGCCCGATCATGGGCATAAGTAGAATATGAGAATCGTCCTATATCAATGGTGGTCCAGTGGACCGCCTGTAGCCTGATCGCGGGCATAAGTCTGTTTAAAACCATTAACACAATCCCTGGTGGTCCAGTGGACCGCTTGCAGCCCGATCGCGGGCGTATGTCAGTTTCCAACTGTTAACACTATCCCTGGTGGTCCAGTGGACCGTTTGCAGCCTGATCACAGGCATATGTTGTAATGATATCAGTCCTATATCCCTGGTGGTCCAGTGGACCGCTCGCAGCCCGATAGCGGATGTCAGTAAATAATAATGCAACACCAGTCCAACCCTGGTGGTCTAGCGTACCCCTCCCCACCCGCCCACTGGGCCCCACCTCCCTCCCCTCCCCAGTCAGTGGCGGTGGCAGCTCCCACCCGCTTGCCCGCCTGCCGCACCCGACTGACACCATACGGTGGGCTGTACGCCCAGATGGTCCTGGCGTGAGTCAATGGGCGTGGCAGCTCAACCGATACTACACATTCAGATATGTGACTGGATCTGTGCAGCCTGTAGCATACTACACAGTTCAGATATGTGAATGGATCTATTCACATATCTGGACTGTGTGTCTGTATAGGCTACTGCGCCCATTAGCTCACACTGTGGACCAATGGGTGCACAGCCCTACCATACGGTGTCAGTCGGCCGGGTGGTGGGGCGGCAGAGTGGGTGAGGGCTGCCACCGCTGCTGACCCGGAGGGAGTGGGCGGTGGGACTCAGTGGGTGGTGGGAAGAAGTCCTGAACCACCGGGTTGATAACTGTGTGGCAAACTAGCGCCCGTGAATGGGCTGTAGTGGTCCACTTGACCACCAGGGATAGTGTTAAAGGTTTTAAACACACTTATGCCTGCGACCGGGCTGCGAGTGGTTCACTGGACCACCAGGGATATAGGGATGTTTATATTATTCTACATATGCCCGTGATCAGGCTGCAAGCGGTCCACTGGACCACCAGGGATATAGGATGATCCTTTATCTACATATGCCTGTGATCGGGCGTGGGGGGGGCTGCCACGAAGGTGCAGCCGGAGCTCGGGTGGCCACCCACAGGTGACAGCTGCCGTGTTGCGCCCTGCAGTATGGCAGCTCACCTGTGGGTGGCCAGCTGTTGTTCCTTTTTTTTTTGGCTCACCTGTGTGCAGCGCAGGTAGGGGTTGTGCATGCATGGGCTCAGCACATCCCGGGCTGAATATTGTGCTCCCAGGTCGCTCCTGTAAAAAAGCTTTCAGCTTAGTGTGCTATACCTGGTTAAACGACTAAATAAAAAAAATATCGAGATGTGCGGAGTATGCATGGGCACGCCCCCCCCCACCTGCGCTGCATACATTACTGATGCGCTCCGGTGCATCGGGATTTATGCCAGGCTCAATCCCCGTTTGAATATCGCGCCAGGGCGCAACCCTTCTGAATATCCCAGCCCAGGAATTTAGTAAAATGGATTTGAATCCATACACAGTCCTGCTGGTTGTCTTTGTCTCGTATCCTCTTGCTTCACCCTCTGTTTGTACAAGTTTAGCTTCCGTTCCCCCCCCCCCCGAGGCATTAGTTTAAATGTTAATCTGTGTATGTTCTTATGCTATTGCCCTGCTTCCTGTTACCTAACTTATTTAGATGCAAGTCATCATGACAGAAATACCTTGGATTGTTGTCAAACTCCTCACGGTGAGTTAGACAGTTTACTCCCTCCTGCAACGCCCATCTTCTCAGTCAGTTGTTTATAGTTTTTTATTTTGTTATTTTTTGTTCTACTGGCCCTGGGAACATGCAGGATTTTGGAGAAGACCACCTCATATTTTGTTTCCTTCAAAACCCTTTTTATACTTTTGAACTCGTCTATTAGCTCATGTTCTTTCTGTTTATTAATGTTGTTTGTTCCAACATGCAGAATAACAGCTGGTGTGTTTTCTCAAACTTTTACTATGTTATGTGCCATAGCTTTTAATACTCTTTATTGCTGCACCAGGAAAGTAGCTAGTTGTGTTGTTTTCCTTATTCTCCCTTGCTGTGTATCTATCTGTATATTTCACAATAGAATCCCTGAATACGTAGAACTTGTTTACCATTTTTGGTGGTATATCTGGGGTATCGGTATCTATAATATCAACTAATGGCTGAAAGGTGTTAGATAAAGTAATAAGAAAACCCATAGCTTGTCTGCCTTTTTTCAGTTTCCTCTTCTCAGCAGTTCACATCCCCTCCTCTTCGCTATCTACTTCCCTGTCCCTCTTTTTATTTGTTGTTCTTATATTTAAATTGTTGGTTATATTTGGATTGTTTGCCATCGTTTCTGTGCTCTGTACCTTTTCATTTAGAACAACCTCACGTTTTAATGACAGGATTTCCATTTCCAGTTTGATTAACTTTAGCTTGAGCTCTCTAATTTCCTGACACTGACTGCGTGTGAAAGCTATAAAGTCTGGGGTGGATTTAGTACTAAACTTTTCACACAATATACATTTAACCCCCAGTTCCCCATTTTCTAGTCTCACTATTCCACTGTCCATGGTTGTGTTCCATTGACTCCAGAGAAGCAACAGTTGTGATAAGGATTCTACCTTTAGGTCTGGCAGTATAGCCTAAAGGGTAGAGTAACGAGCTGTGAACGAGCTTGGTACATCCAGCAGACCGGGACTTGGTTTGATTCTCACAACCTCCACTAGCATACTGTGTGACTCTGAGCAAGTCACTTAACCGCCCAGTGCTCCCAGGTCGCCCTTGAAAACAGGCACTTGTGCCTAGTGGGCCTTACCCGGTTATCAAAGACTAAAATAAATAAAATAAAAATTAGGTCTGTTAATATACTGAATACCTGTGGTTTTAATAGAAAACCCCAAGGATTAACAGGCAATTCCTAAGGATCGTCCTGGACTACCAATGCCTAAGGAGCTTCACAACTTGATTCTACCCTCAAATTTCGATGTGTTACACTTCCTTGTTCAATCGGAGGTATCTGTTCCTCATGGTTATTATGTTTCTTGCTCCTATGTTTATACTGGCAATAAGGTATGTTCCTTCAAAATGAGTAAGAGGGAAAATAACATTTGAAAACTTTGACAGGTTAAAGTTCTAAGGTATTGTAAGTCTCTTCTCAATCATAGATACTAGAATTTCCCTTGACATGACAATTAGACTAACCTAGATTTGCCTCACCCGAGTGTTACTTAGCTCTTAATTAGAATATCTTGTGCTACTGCTGTATATATTATCATTTGGCAGCCCTGAAAGCTACCTACACCTAGTGTAATGTTTTATTGTCCCATGGCTAACCACCAATTATTTTTTAAACAATTTGCAATTCAATGCTCTGATGTTAGTAATGGTACACTATACATTGCAAGACTTACTAAATAGTCTGTTAATACGTTTTTGAAATGTAAGTCACATTTAATTTCTGGCCTCTTCTCTGCTTTCCCTGGCTGATGCCAGCAGGTGCTGCTGACCTCTGCCAGTGTTGCGTCCACCCAATGCTCACCTGCACTTGCTGAGACTCTCAGTTTATCCCCCCCCAGGGGGCAGAAGTAGCATCCCTATACCTACTGTTGTAGCCTGGTAACCAACGTGAACAACTACAAATAAAAGTCAGCTGCAACAGTAATCTGCCTTTACAAAAGCAGATTTAACATTGCCAGAATGCTCAGGGAGCAGCTGTAACTGCAGAGTACCCTGCAGCAGCTCGTACCTTCGCCACTCACATAATGGGATCGATGGTCACACCTTCCTTGTCGTCAACTGTTCCACTGCTCCTTTTACACATTATGCTTTCGTGCTTTAAAATTAACTTGCACCCAGTCTACCCTGATAGGCATACTAGTAGCCGGATTTAAAATACTCTAAAGTCCACCTCACTGAGGCTCTCAGCTTATCCCCCTGGGGGCTGAAGTAGCGTCCATGTACTTCTGGTTGTAGTCTGGTAACCAAAGTAAACAACTACAGTTAAAAGTCAGCGGCGGCAGTAATTTGCCATTAAAAAAACAGTTTTAAAACTGCCAGAGTGCCCATGGGGCAGCTCTAACTGCAGACTACCCTGCAGCAGTTCTTACCTTTGCCCTTTGAGTATAGGGTCAAAGATCACACATTTCTCATCGTCAGCTGTCCCACTTCTCCTTTTACACTATGCATTCATGCTTTAAAATTAACTAGCATCCAGTACACTCTGACATACGAACATACGAAATCGCTGGCAGAAAAAGGCCCATAGGTCTATCAAGTCTGCCCAAGTGTGCAGCTCACAGTTTAATACTCCTGCAGCTGCACCCCCAACCCAATTCCCTCCCTTCATCCCCTCTCCCGGGCCTATCCCCCGTTACATTCTTGTCTGTCCTTACCCTGCTCCTGACTCTATCCCATCCTCACTTAAAACTGTCCACAGTCCTCAGTTTTATTAACTTTTCCGGCAGTGTATTCTATCCCGCCACCACTCTCTCTGTGAAATAGTGCCTCCTCATCTCCCTCCGGAACCTTCACCCTTCCAACTTTAGACTGTGCTCCCTTGTGACCCTTCCCCCTTAAGCAGAACAGTCCTCTCGTACTGACCTTGTTTATGCCTTTTAAGAATGTAAAGGTTTTTAACATGTCCCCCCTTCTCCCTTCTGTCTTTCAGGGAGTACATGTTGAGCTCCCTCTGTCTTTTCTCATGATGGCATCTCCCCTAGCCCCATGATCATTTTTGTTGCCCTATGCTGCACCCCCTCCAGTAATCTCACATCCTTCTTGAGGTAAGGGCACCAGAAATGCACACATTACTTCAAGTGCCGCCTCACCAGTGATCTATACAAGGGTAGGATGACCTCCTCCTTCTTGGAGGTGATACCCCTTGCAATGTACCCCAGTATCTGATTTGCCCTTGCTGCCACCCTCCTACACTGTGCTGATACCTTCATGTCCACTGTGACTAGTACCCCCAGGTCCCTCTCCTCCTCTGAAGCTGATACCTGCACTCCCCCCAGTCAGTAGTTGGTCCTGGGATTTCTGGCTCCGAGGTGCATGACCTTGCACTTCTTAGCATTAAACCCCAACTACCACTCTTCTGACAGTGCTCAAGTTTAGCTAGATCCTCCCTGAGTGCCTGCCTCCCTTCCTCACTGTCCACTTTTGCACAAATCTTTGTGTCATTGGTGAACAGGCTGATCTTACTCTTGATCCCTTCTGCAATGTCCCCTTTGAAGACATTGAATAAAACAGGGCTGAGCACTGAACCTTGTGGTGCCCCACTAGTTACAGGTCTTGGTTTGGATGTCTCCCCTACAACTACCCTCTGCTGTCTGCCCTGAAGTCAGTTCTTAACCCACCACACTAGCTTCTCCCGTACTCCCAGGAGCCTCAGCTTGCCCAATAACCTCTCATGTGGCACAGAGTCAAAAGCTTTGCTGAAGTCCAGATGTAGGACTTCTACAGCATGGCCCTTGTCAACCACCCTGGTGACCCAATCAAAGAAGTCAATTAGGTTAGTCTGACAAAATCTTCCCGAGACAAACCCATGCTGTCTCATGTCCTGTAGTCCATTACTATCCAGAAAGATTACCAACCTCTCCTTCAGAATGTTCTCCATCAACTTCCTCACTATAGAAGTCAAGCTTACCAATCTTTAATTGCCTGGTTCATCCTTGGACCCGCTCTTGTGGAGGGGCACTACATGAGCCATCTTCCAGTCCCTGGGCACATTCCTCATCTTTAAGGGGGTGTTAAACAGGTCTGCCAGAGGGCCTGCCAACTCCTCTGCCAGTTCCTTCAGGACTCATGGAAGAAAACATATATTTCCTACTCCATGTTTCTGAAAGAACTTTAGGACAAAAGGAGTGAGTTGTGTTTCTCCTCTAAATGCAAGCCTTGATTATGTTAAAGTAGCAGTACGTGGTATGATGAAAAGTGTGCATCTTTACTTTTTATTCTACTAGACTGTCATGTCCCTCCTGTCTTGTAAAAGGCCTCTTCCCATTTTGGGTCAGCTTTTGTATTTTGTAGATAGACATAATTAAAGGGAGCTTCAGTTCTGTGGCCTGGAGTTAACCTTGCTGTCCCCAGCGCCCCCCTAAGGTCATAGAGCAGTAAGTGTTTTCATACATGTTTCATATTACTGTAATCACAAAGAAAGTAACATTAAACTATGGGTCTTCTAAAACAGATGAGAATATTGTGATGAAAATCTGGGGAATAGCAATATTGAAAGAAGTGCACCTTAAATGATTTTTGAACCTGAAAAGGAGAACATGAAGGAGACTGAAAATGGTGGGGAATGGCATATTACAAGACAGCAGAAAAGGGGCAATGTAAAATACAATGAAGCGGTATACCTGTGGGTCCCAAACTGCCGCTGCAACATACAGTGCTGCAGTAATAAAGGGAGGTAGTGCAGAGGGCTGGGAAACACTTTATGTATGGTAACCGCATTGCTATGTTTGTAGAAACTGTACCCACACTATAACAGCTGCCTCTCAAAGAGCAACTGCACTGCAATAGGCAGCAACAGTTCACACCCTTTCAAGGTTAAGAAAGCGGACAATGCTACGTGTATGACTCGAAGTACCCTACGTCACCCCTTGTGGATGTTGCAGGACTTATGGAACAGCTGGCATAGCCTCAACAAGCTCAGCTGTCCCTGGGCAGGTGCGTATTGCTGAGTCTTTCAGTGCTTCTGGTTAGCAAAACATGCTGACCTCGAAGCACAGCTGACAGCTCGGGAAGAGCACTGAAAAACAGAATGTTTAAGTGACCACTGACATCACAGGAAAGTGGTGGAAACACACAGCTACATAGATAAAGTGATGGTTACGGACTGAAAAAGACTAAGGAGCAATTTTCAGAATTATAAAATGGAAACCAAGCCTTCTGAATGACTGTGAGCATTCTATCAGGCCTATGTTAAAGGAGTAGTAACTCTCATGTCTTGTAAATGTTGTTTCTTTGTCAACAGACAACTCTTTTGGTGTAGCTGTTGGAGATATATGTTTGTTTTAGTTTATTTTCAGTGTTTATACCAGTCCCTGTAACTAGCCTGGGGGTCTCCAATTTATGGTTGTTGAAATATTGTTGTGCCGGGAGCTGTATTTGCATATGAGAACATGGTGTGTCAGCACCCTTTACACTCCACAGTGTGCTTCTCTGCTTACTTAGAATTCAACAAAACAAATTGCAGCAAGGTGTGAAATACCACATTTAGCTTCAGTTAGCTGTAAAAAAAACTGTCTTAGATGTAATGCAGTTTTTCCCCTTTAAATTGCATTTTATATGCGTGTTTCTAGAGAGTTTTGCAGGTGATGTGCACTTTAAGCATAGAGACACATGGTGTAAGTGGGTGCTGTGGCATCATGTTCTCATATGATAATACATCTCTCAGGGCCAATGAGATTTCAACAACGAGAAAATGGAGGACCCCCCCAGGCTAGTTAAAGGGGCTGTAATGAACAGTGAAAACAAACTAATGTAAACACATATATCCTCAACAGTTACATGAAAAAGAGTTATTTGTTGACAAGGAAACAAATAAGATTTACAACGTATGAAGGTGTACTGCTCCTTTAAGTGGACTTTATCTTTATCTTAGGTAACAATTTATATAGAGTCTAATCAAATCCTAAACCGGGTACAACTCTAATTTAAAATACCCTTTTTTTATATCAGTAATAAGGCAGTTCCATGGTGTATGTTGATGTTCAGTTAATCACCCTTTAGGGGCATATAGCCTCAGCCATGCCTCGTGCCACAGTGCACCCCTAGAGGGTGATTAGCGAAAACATTAACATAACCATGGTCTTGTGTTATTGCTTAACTATCCTTGGAATGTACATCATGTTTTCTCGAAAACTATGCACCAGAGCTGGACCACCAAAAAGGTGGTCTAAAGTCTGTGCACAGTTGCTGCGAGTTGCAGCATTTCAGGTTCAACTTGCTTCAGAAAAGTGATGCTGTATCACTTTTTTGAGGCAAGCTGTCATAAAACAGTGAAACTGTCTGAAAAGTGGGAAGACATTTTGAAAAAAGCGAATGTTTTCGAGCATTTGGGATGACGCAGTCACAGCTCAAACTCGGGAGATGTGGCTGTGTCATTCTCATTGCAAATCTGGCCCCATGAGTATATTGAATCTGCCCTGCTGCTCCTATTTTGTTTAACTCAGCCCTTTTGGAACTCCGCCTGTCCCCTGTCTTCCTTTTGTTCCTAATTACCCCCTTGAATATATCCCCTAGGGTTTTAAACCCCCAAGACCATCCCAGCATGTATCGTATTTCTAGGTGACTGTTACACCTATCTGCCACCCACCCCATGAAGAAATTCTTTCTGACGTTCTTCCTGAATTTCCCCTTTCTGTTTATGATTGTGCCCCATGGTGGTTGTGCTGTTCCTTCAGGTGCCAGTATTGCCAAAAATAGCTGACAGAATGTTATTCACTTTTAAATGTAGTCCATTGTTTTTAGTTTGGAAGTATTTTTCTTTTTCCATTTTATAAGTTAATAGGGCCTCTGAGGGATGTTTCTTATGGTACAAGGGACTCTGAGTGTGAGGTCTGAGCAAGAGGACAGTGAAACAAAGCTGAGCGTTTCTGTCTGCCCAAACCTTAAAATAGGAGATTCTTATACCATAAGAGACACCATTTGGAGGCCCTATTATCTTATTACAAATCTCTTGAGTTTAGCTTGAGTGATTCATAATAAATTTAGAGCCTTTTTCTAATTTTTAGTTTACTGTCCTCCCCCGGTACTTAAGTGGAGCGCTCCCTCTTACCGCACCTGCACAAGAGTTCACTGTGTATAGAATAAGAGGTACAGTGGCTCTGCATGCTGATTGGCTGAAAGCACCTTAGTGATTTACAAATGCTCTAAAGAAGGTTGTCTACCTGACAGTGTTAGGTGTGATGTGAAGAAAGAGAACTTCTGGAGACTGACATATCTAGCTCTGTTCCTCTTCATATTTCATCAGCATTCTGACCTCGCTTACTGAGATATCACAAGATGCACAAATTAGGTGATCTGATACCTTTTATTGGACCAACAGAGAGATCACAAGTGACTGATCGACAGGGGATTGGCTCTTCTTGGTTAGTTGTGATGTCACAGACAGTAAGGTCACAGGG
The DNA here is from genome assembly GCA_016271365.2 of Neoceratodus forsteri. Classification (NCBI taxonomy): domain Eukaryota; kingdom Metazoa; phylum Chordata; order Ceratodontiformes; family Ceratodontidae; genus Neoceratodus; species Neoceratodus forsteri. The sequence goes on along the minus strand of JADMNL010000028.1, from coordinate 190,471,183 downwards.
CTGATGAGGTATTAAGAAGGAATAGATATGTCAACTTCCAGGCAGAGGTCTGCTCCACACATCACACACAGCCAGTAGAAAATCTTCTAATTAGCAAAAGGGAAAAAGAAAAAAATAATTTAGCTGTAAGAAGAAATAGTTGCCTACTTTTGAAAGTTGATATTAATTTCATGCACTACTCCAGCTCTTTAACTTAAATAACTCTGAGAATTTCAAAAGCATGATTACAAAAATGTTTCTTGTTTATTACACATTCTTCAATGTTAGATTCCTCCACATAATACTACTTAAGCACATTAAAATGAAACACTTCATCTGCTCATCTCTCATTAATATTTGTATTTATTTTCCAACTTATTTACTCAGGATGACCGAGCTGAGTTGCAACATATCGTTTCCAGTGGGGTCCTGCTCCTACTGATTTCCACAGCAAGGTGGATTGGAGCACTGAGAGGTTAAGTTACTCGCCAACGGTCAGACATTGAGTATTGGGTTCTAGTGAGGCTTGAACCTACCATTTCCCGGTTCCCAAACCAGTGTTCTAACCACTACACCACACTGCCTCCTAATGTAATCATAATCTTGTTTATGAAGTCATCATAACAGTTTCTGCAGCAACAGATAGTGATGTTAGAAACAGAGGATTATAATATAGGCAGACAAGACATCAGAGCAGATAAATCTGGGAGACAGTAATTCTCATCAAGTAATAAATAAAAAGAAACAACTAAACACTGAAAACAGATGAAATACATACTGAAATATGTCTAGAAAGTATGATTTCTCAATGTTTCCCCTACGTATCAAGGGTTTTTTTAATTATTTTTCTAACATCCAGGAAAACTTTAAAAATATTATAATCAGATGCAATTTATCTTATATTTAATCCATTTTATGACTCAAAGATCCTATTTTTATGCAACTGTTCTTACCCCAAGAGTCCTTTAGCATCAGTAACAATAGCAGTTAGCAGACTAGTTGCAACTGCCCTAAAAACGCTCCTGTTCCTCCTGGGAAAGCCAATAGCAAGACAACAGGCAGCTTAAAGAATGAAGAAAACACAAAGCACATTCAGCACTGTCTGCACAGGTCCCTACTGTGCAAAATTTTGCAAAAGCATGGCATGTCCTTCAGACCTTTCAAAAGATGGGGTCTGTGTTTACTGGGGCTAGTATGCACTTTTTCCACAGTTCTCTTTCCCGCAGACTGTGAAGGTGATACAGTTGATGAATAATTTTATGATGCCCCTGACATAACTTTGGAGGGCCTAGAACCTTATGTGTCCACTACCCTCTCCTAGGAGCTTCCTTGGCTAACCAGAAGGATTCCCCCCTATATCCTTATGTTTATCCAAAACATACTGGACATCCTGGACTTTCTTTCTCAAGAGTCCATCCAAGGTGAGGATGAGGATAAAAAGATTATAGGGAGATGAAAGGTCTTCCACCTCCTAAAAGACCGGTCGTGCCTATCTATAATGAAAAAATATAAATAAAAATATCAAAAACTGCTTCAAACCTCCACTTCTGTGGCAGAGGTTTACAAGCGGGTTGAAAATGATAATAAATAAATACATAAATATATCAATTGTTAACAACAGTGCTGAGTGCCTGTCTGTACATCCCAGCCATGTGAGTTAGTGCAGCAGGCAGCTTGCAAGAAAGCTGGGGTCTCCTTGTCCTCCTTACACCGAAATAAGGATGCCAGAAAAATAGATTTCACAGCTAACCACAGATGCTTGACAAAATGTTTTCCTACATGGCTTTACGGCCAACTATCAGAAAGCACTGTGGAATTCTGTTCTGGTTCAATGGTGCAGGAACCGGTGGATACGGCAACACAAGGATGACCCTGGGAATTACAGACCAGTCAGTCTGACCTCCATTGTGGGTAAGCTCATGGAGACCATACAAACGGAAGGGTTGGTGAAATATTTAGAGAAGCATGGTCTCCAAGATGAGAGGCAGCATGAGTTCATGGGGGATCATGTCAAACAAATCTGCTTGACTTCTTTGACTGTGTCACTAAGACAGTAGACAGGGGCCAAGCGGTTGACATCCTCTATCTTGATTTCAGCAAGGCCTTTGACTCTGTGCCCCACAAAAGGTTGATCAGGAAGTTGATGGATCTCGGGGTTGGGGAAAAGATGGTCAGATGGGTGGAAAACTGGCTGAGGGACAGAACCCAGAGGGTGGTTGTGGGGGAGAGTTATCTGGCACCAGAAAGGTAACCAGTGGGGTCCCACAGGGCTTGGTGCTGGGGCCGGTGTTGTTCAATGTCTTCATCAATGACATTGGGGATGGCATTAAGGACACAATGTGCCTATTCATGGATGACACCAAGCTCTGTGGGAGAGTGAACACAGCTGAAAGGATACAGGACCTACAGGAAGATCTGGAAAAGCTGGGGAGGTGGTCCAGGATCTGTCAGCTTGACCTTAATGCCAAAAAATGCAAAGTTATTCATATTGGTGCCAAGAATCCTGGAACATAGTACTACCTGAATGGAGTCTGAGTATCTGCATCAGAGGAGGAGGAGGAGAAGAAGAAGGACCTGGGAGTGATGATCACTAGTGACCTGAAGCACTCCATGCAGTGCAAGACAGCAGCAGCAAAGGAAAACAAGATGCTGGGATGCATATCTAGGGGGATCAGTAGTAGGAGAGAGGAGGTTATACTGCCCTTGTACAGGCCATTAGTAAGGCTGCATCTAGAGTATGGAGTTCAGTACTGGTACCCACACCTCAAAAAGTACATTAACCTGCTGGAGAAAGTCCAGAGGAGGGCTACAAAGATGGTAGCCAGTCAGCAGGGTAAGGCATGCAAGGAGAGGTTGAGGGCACTGAACATGTACTCCCTGGAAGACAGGAGAGAGAGGGGGGGGACATGATTGGGACCTTCAAGTACTTGAAAGGGATAATAATGTGGATAAGGAGAGTCTCTTTAAGCTAAGTGGCAACCACAACACGAGGGGGCACAGTCTTAAGCTGGAGGGTGGGAGGTTTAGGAGGGATGTCAGGAAGCACTTCTTCACAGACAGGGTGGTGGACACTTGAAATGCACTGCCAGAAGAGGTCATCTCGTTGAAGACAGTGGGCAGTTTTAAGAGAGGCTGGGACAGGCATAAGGGGAAGGTAAGGATCATGGGTAGGGAGGATAGGAGGAGTGGACAGGGAGGGCAGGGACATTAGCTCAAGCTGTGGACCCTGCAATGCAAGCAGACTTGATAGACCAAATGGCCTTCTTCTGCCGGCTTCTTCATAAACCTGCCCTGGAAGCTATGTAGTACCAATTCCACAAGGAACAAGGATGCCGCTTACAGAGCCATGGCCCATGCCATCTCTCTGAGGTGCTTTGTCTGGCTTAGAACTACTGGTCTACCCTCAGACTCCTAGTTTAAGACCATGGACTTTCCCTGTGATCAAATCATATTGTTCAATTCCAGAACATCTAACTGCAACAAGGCCTCCTGCCCTGTGTAAATTCCTCCCGAGAGCAGCAGGGGCGGAAGTTATTTTCCCAGGCCTTACATTCCTTACCCCAGTCTGACTTCTCTCAGTACTGCGGTACTTTCAAAGGAAGGGGCAGAAGGGGCCAAAGGTGGCCACCTCTACCCAGCCAGCAGCTTCACAATCTAAGCCCTGATGTTAGTGTAGGCAGACCTCAAGTGTACCCAGGTGTCTAAGTCTCTATCCTCATCACAGGGGTTACTGTTGGAGTCGGAGGTAAAAACTTTCTAGCTCTGCGAGTGGTGGAGAGGGTCCAGGCCCACGAAAAGGGGAAAGGCCTCTACTCCAGGTGTTTTCTGACGCAAAAGACAACAGGGGAGTGGTGAACTATCTTGCTGTTAAAATCCAAATTCAAGATGGTCACTCTGTTACTAGTCATACAATCCTTACAGTAGGAAGACTGGCTAGCCTCCCTGACCCTAAAGGGCTCCTTTTTTCCATATACCCATAATGAAGTCTCACAGACAGTTTCTCAGGTTTGAACTTCCTGCGGGTTCACTGTGGCCCTTCAGCCTTCCTCAGCCCCAAGAGTCTTTTTTTTTTTACTTTCTCTTTATTCTCCCCCTCCTCGCAGCTCTCCCCCTCTTCGGGAGACACCTACGGCCTTATCAGCCCTCGCTCACCTACCTGGTGGCTGGTGCATCCGTCCCCCATGGAGCCATGGCTGTACCCCCCAGGCAGATACGGGGTGGGAGCCCTTGCACCCCGATGCTTCTCTGTGTTTTGTCGAGCACGCTGTCTCCGGGCAGGTAGGGGCATTGAAGGTCGGGGCCTGGTGCTCCGTCTACTGGGAGGCTACAAGAGTTTTCCTGATGATATTCTCGATGCACGGGTCCCGGACGTCAAGGCAGCTGAGCGCCCGGCGTCTGTGCGCGCGCCCCTCTGTTGGAGCATCGGGCTTGCCCTACCTCAGGTCTCCAATCGGGGCCAGACAAGAGCCAAGCTCTGGTACCCCCCGGGAAAGGATGAGACGGTCCTTGGGACGCTCAAGTCCTCTCCTCCCGGCCGGCCCTCCAGCTCCTGGGCTCGTTCCCGAACCCGAGTCGCTGGCGTCGCAAGTGGAAATCCAACCACTGTGCTGGCGGGCCGACCCTCCCAAGAGTCTTTACAAAGTGCCTGGCAGTGGTAGCAGCACACCTCAGGAAGCTGGGTATCTCTATCTACACCTATTTTGCCAATTGGCTCATAGTGCCAAAGTCTCCTTGTCAGGTCAAGGCATCCTTTTCCCTTACAGGGCTCACTCTGAAGTCTCTGGGTTCCCTGGTAAATCTAAACAAAGTCTCACCTGGGATCCTTACAGCTACTCACCGTCATATGAGCTCAGCTGGACATCCAGGAAGAATATGCCTTCCTTCCACAGGTGAGAGTTCAAGCTGTCCCTCAGTGGCAGATTCTTTCATCCAGGGACAGAGACCAGCCAGCAGGGGCTTGACTGGGTTTGAATCATTAACCCTCACTTTTTCAGTACATGACAAATCACATAACTTTGACATTTCCTCAAGCTATTGGGACACATGGCTTCAATGCCTACAGTTGTCCCAAGGTTCAGGCACAGGATGCGACACCTACAAGCCTCCTTATAGCTCACTGGTCTCAAAAAGCAACAATTTTTCAAAGCTGAGACTTGTGATGGAGCAGTTCCTTCAGACTCTGCTTTGGTGGAAGAGCCCTGTGAATCTGGTAGCAGGGATTCCCTTCCAGGCTCCACATCCCACAAAGGTGATCACCACAGACGGCACCCTTCCTGGGGTGGGGAGCACATCTGGACAGTGCCTCAGTAAGTGGCACCTAGACTCCCCAAGAGTCACAGTTACACATGAATCTTTTGGAACTCAGAGCAGTCTTTCTAGCTCTCAAAGCATTTGCTCCTGTCATAAAAGGACAGACTGTACAAAGTCAAACAGACACCACTGCAATGTTTTACACAAACAAGCAGTGGTACCAGATCAGGAATATTCTGTTCACAGGCTCTATAAATCTGGTCTCTCGCCTTCTCACTGGGAGGCAGCCTTTCAACTATTCACCTCCCAGGTGAACACAGTGCTCTGGCAGATGCTCTGAACAAACAAGTACTAGTCACACTGTTCAGGCAGTGGGCACACCAGAAGTGGATCTGTTTGTCCTTTCCCTCAGCTTCCAGCTTCCTCCGTATAGTTGCAGGCCCCCAGTCCCGGAAATGCTTCCCCTGGATGTCTTGATCCTTGTTCGGTCAGGGAGGTCCCTATATGCATTCCCTCCATTTCCCCTGATACTCAGGGTATTGCTGAAACTCTGACAACAGCCTGCATCGATGATCCTGGTGGCTCTGGACTGACCCAGGCAAGCCTGGTACCCTCTCCTTCTCACACTATCCTGCAGCAAGCCCATTCACCTGCAGCCAGCTCACTTTCTGTTGACCCTTCCTCAGATGGGAGTGCATTATCCAGACATACACTCTCTTCACCTCAAGGCCTTGCTCTTGAGGAGTTAGAGTTCCATCTTCTCAGTACACAGAACTAACACAAAGAAGGGATGTATGTAACCAAATGGAAATGGTTTCCCCTCTGGTGCAAGAGCAAAAACGTCAACCCTCTTACAGCAGCAGACCCTCAGCTGCTGGATTTCCTAGTACATCTGTGTGTGTCAGGTTTGAAACCCTCTTCCCTCAAGCTACACCTGGCCACAATTAGGCCTATTTTTCAGTGGGAAAGAAAAAAGTAAATTTTTTTCCCACACAATATTCAGTTTGTCAAAGGCTTTTTGCACCTTCATCCTCAAGTCAGGGAGTCCTCCCCCGACTTGGAGCCTGAATCTCTGCATTGCCAGTTTCATGGAGCCACCCTTTGAGCCTATAGCTACTGCACATATCAAGTTTGTGACCTGAAAGTAGGTCTTCCTGGTGGCCATTACCTCATTCCTTACAACAATAAAGTTGAGCTCTGGATGAATAGGAAGTCCATTACCTCTGCCAGAAGAATTTCACAGGTACAGGCCCTGTGCACTGAGCCTAACAACGTTGCACCTAACCAGCTAACTGCTATTGTTACTGATGCTAAAGGACACCTTGGAAGAAAGAAGAGTACTATGGTGAGTAATTTTTTCTTCCCAGTCGGTAATAACTTGGGAAGATCCATACAGAAAATTAATGACAGATAAGCTGAATAGTCTCTAAATATTGTATTTTAAAATGTTTTCCTCAATTATGAAAAAAATCACTTGTTTTTACTTTCTTTATCTGGAATCCCTGGTCCTGACCTAAGAACCGCCTTCCATCTCCCTCAGTGTCCCTTTCCTGCCCTTGGAACCCATGGGGCAGACCTGGGAACCTCCTTCCATCTCCCTCAGTGTCCCTTTCCTGCCCTTGGAACCCATGGGGCAGACCTGGGAACCTCCTTCCATCTCCCTCAGTGTTCCTTCCCACCCTCGTAATACCAGGGACCAACCTGAGAACCTCCTTCCATCTCCCTCAATGTCCCTTTCCCACCCATGGAACCCCTGAAATGGACCTTTGAACCCCCTTACATCTCCATCAGTGTCCCTTTCCTACCCTTGGAATCATTGGGCCAGATCTGAGAAACCTTTCTATCGTCCTCAGTGTCTCTTTTCTGCCTTGGAACTTCCAGGCTGGAAAAACCCCTGTCATCTCCCTCAGTGTACCTTTCTTTGCTCTCATGACTCCTGAACTGGACCAGAGAACCCACTTCTATCTCCCCCAGTGTCTCTTTCCTGCCCTTGGAATCCTTGGGCTGAACCTGAGAACCCCCTTCCATCTCCTTCAATGTCCCTTTCCTGCCCTTGGAATCCTTGGGTGGACCCAAGAACTCCCTTCCATCTCCCTCAGTGTCCCTTTCCTGCCCTTGGAATCCTTGGGCTGGACCTTGAGAACCCCCTTCCATCTCCCTCAGTGTCCCTTTCCTGCCCTTGTAATCCTTGGGCCGAACCTGAGAACCCCTTTCCATCTCCCTCAATGTCCCTTTCCCTCCCTTGGAATCCTTGGACTGGACCTGAGAACAACCCCCTTCTATCTCCCTCAGTGTCCCTTTTCCACCTTTGGACTCCTCGGGCTGGACCTGAGAACCCCCTTCTATCTCCCTCAGAGTCCCTTTCCTGCCCTTGGAATCCTTGGGCTGGACCTTAGAACCCCTTTCCGTCTACCTCAGTGTCCCTTTCTCACCCTTTGAATCCTTGGGCCGGATGTGAGAACCCCCTTCCATCTCCTTTTAATGTCCCTTTCCTGCCCATGGGCTCCATGTCAAAAGGGCGACTCAATTATGGTGACTACAATTACAGCAACGGCAATTTGGTGGGAGTGAAAACAATGACCGGAAATTTCAGCAACTGCATTTATGGCAACCTCCCGTACCCCCTTACTTATATATCTAACTCCGAGGTCATAGCACTTTGGGGGGGGGGAAGCAGTCATCGCCATAAATATGGTCGCCAAAATTTCTGGTCACCATTTTCACGCTCGCCGAATTGCCGTAATTGTAGCCATCATAATTAATTTGCACTTTTGACGTGCTACCCTGCCCATGGTATCCCTGGTCTGGACCTGAGTACCCCCTTCCAACTCCCTTGATGTCCCTTTCCTGCCCTTGTAACCCATGGACTGGACCTGAGTACCCCCGTCCATCTCCCTGAGTGTCCCTTTCCTGCACCTTGTAACCCCTGGACTGGGACTAAGAACTCCCTTTCATCTCCCTCAATGTTTCTTTAATGCCATTGGAACCCCTGGGCCAGACCTAAGAACCACCTTCCATCTCCCTCAGTGTCCCCTTCCTGATCTTGAAATCCCTGGGCTGGGCCTGGGAACCTCCTTCACACTCCCTCAATGTCTCTTTCCCTCCCTTGGAACCCCTGGGCCAGACCTGAGAACCCCCATCTATCTCTGTCAATGTCCCTTTCCTGCCCTGCCCCTAAAACCCCTGGGTCAGACCCAACAATCCCCTTCTATCTCCCTTAATGTCCCTTTCCCACTTTTGAAACCCCTGGGCCAGAATTCTGCCCTTGGAACCCTTGGGCCGAACCCAAGAACCCCCTTTCTTCTATCAGTATCCCTTTCCCACCCTTGGAACCCCTGATGACTGCCACTTCTTTCCTGCTTATAACCTACGGCTTATCTTCCACAGATGGGACCACAGAGGTGGAACCTGGCCTCTGAGGACATATTACCTTTTGATTGGACAGCTGACCAGAGTGAGGAGCTGGCAAGGAGGAGGAGGAGGGATAGGAAGCCCAGATAGGTGTTGCTGGACAAGGGGAAATCATCTGTCCCAGGTCTACCCTCCATTTTGTTGGCCAGAAACCCCACACTTCATCACTTGCACTGGGTATACTCCTGTGGAGGGGCTCGGCATTCTGCATATCAGGGATGTCTGAGGTGTGGCTGAGCCCCACAATGCCTTCAGAACTCCCCTGATGGTCACGCTGTGGATGTGCAACATGTATGAGTCACAGGCAAGGCAAATGGGTGCACATCAGTACAAGGCTACTCCATATGAGACCACTAATTTATTCTCATACAATATCCCTTTCCCTAGGCTACAATGAGGCAGTCATGCAACAGAAGGAGGTGCCATCCCTTCCCGAGGCAGGAGGCATCCAAGATGGGTGCCAGTCGGCATGAGATATCTGAGGCTGGGGGTGAAAAATTGGGTTGTCTGGATGGCAAGCAGTTATGCTGCTGCTACTGTTGCACAAGTCTGTCAGCTTGGAAAATCGTTTTTAATGTAAAATCTTTATACCACATCAGTAATAAAGATTGTGACATTCCATTTATTAGACTACTGTTTTTTGTGGTCAATATTTATTCATGGATGGATTTTATTTATTTATTTTTCTCAGCACTTGTTTAACCTTCCTAAAGGCTGTCACATCAGCTCCCGAAACTCACTACCAGGTTCTGCAAAGGAGGTGTATGATGTTCCAGCATTACAGTGCCCTGAATCCTCACTCACTCAGGTGAGATACTACTTTATATATGTGAGGTTATAGCAACTTTTGCGGGCAAATTATTTATTCAATCTGACTTTTATTTATTTCATACTCAGGCTCTCAGGGTATATTACAAAATGCACAAACACATCATAACCATAAGGTTACAACTTTATTAACAAGCAAGTCATTTACAATAGCAATTTAGATACCTTAATCTTTACACTGATGATATCACTTTGGAAGTTAGCAATTGCTGGTAATCTGAAGCGTCCGCATGACTATGTTTATTTAATGAAGGCGAAACACGGTGCGACAACTGCTGACTTGGAATAAAGCTCTAGCAAAACACTGCATAGTGATGTCAGCGGTAACATATGACAGGGTGCGAATTATGTAATTTAATAAACTATATTGCCATACACCCTAGGTGTGATCGGAGGCACAAGGCACAGCAGAGTACATTTAGCTGCCCAGGAAATGCAACAGTCTAGCTTAATGCACACCTTAAAATGTGCAGTTACACTTCTAAAATGTTCTTGTCCTGAAAATGAAAGAGAAAATCAGAGCATATTTTAAAATTTGTTTAAAAAACAAATTACCGTTTGTTCCCCTTACGACAGTACAGTTTTTATTTTTTTAGAATGTGAGTGTGCTGCTACACAAAGAGTTCCATAGAACTCTTTCATTGTTACTTTTTTGCAGTGCAAGGTACAGAAGAAGTTTTTTTTTTACACAGTTACGTGGTGAGCTGAATTGCCACTTGGACATGTGAAACAGTGTAGTATTTCTCTGAGCCATTGTATAATAATGATAATAATAATATATAAATGTAAAAAGGCAATGTGGTCTAGTGGTTAGAACACCAGTTTGTGAATCATGAATGGCAGGTTCAAAGGCCCTGAGAGCCAAATACTCACTGTGTGACTTTAGGCAAGTCACTTAAACTCCCAGTGCTCCAGTCCACCCAGCTACATAAACGGGTAGAAGCAGGACCTCACTGCAAATGAGATGTTGCATTTCAGCTAGGCTATCCTGGCTAAATTTGTTTACAAGGAGTGTGGTGTATCTGAGTACATAATTTGTGCAAATGGAAAAAATAAAGACTCTCTGAAGATGTGTGTGTGTGTGTGTGTGGGGGGGGGGGTCATGTGAGACAACACTGCAAGTCTGTTGTACAATGCCTGAAAGAAACAAGTGGGCATTTTATGTATGTCAAGTTCCAGAGATTTCTGCCAGCATTGGTGCTTTTTATCCTTGGTGCCAAGGGCTAGAAAAACAAATACTATCGATCGTACAGTACTGCTGTTTACAAAAATGTATATTGCATCTGCTGTGATAGTAGAAACAAACCGCACGGAACACTGGTCTTTTTTTTGTTTTTGCCTTGTGGTTCCTATGCTCTTAAAACAAAATCTATTTTAATGTATTTTCTATCAGATGTCTGCCAGCTCACCTTTGACAAAAAAAGAAACTATGCTTAGTTTTTCAACAGCAGAAGTGTTACAATATCAGCAGCCCCACAGCATCCCATCAAGCCCTGAGAAAACCCGGCTGCAAGCTCAGCACGGGCCCGGAGCAGGAAATGTAAGTAAAAATGAAAACAGACAGAAGTTAGATTAGTGGAGTTCTCACACAGCAATCTGGATTCCACACCCCTAGGAGTTTGCTTCCCTTTTCAGCATTGAGACAGAGATGAATTTTGACCAGCACATACGTTCCTTTAGCCCCCAGAAATGCCTTTATTCTTGACAACCAGTTACCTGTAGTGTCTTATTGCACTTATAAAATGGGTAATCTGAAACACAATTTAAAAAAGAAAAAAAGCAAATTTTTTAATTAAAAACAGGTATTTTCTTTTGTTAAAAAATAACTTGTAAAAAGTAGGCCCTCCTGTCCTGTTAATTATTTGTCTTTCCACACATTCAATAGATGGAATATTTGTTTATAATTGAAATGCGCATGCCTGTAGTTATGTGGGGGAAGAGCTCCTCCTCCACATCCTACTTAAACTAGCAGGCTACTGCCGCTCTGCTTAGAAAGAGTCGAACTCACTTCATCGGCGTGTGGTTGGTTGGCTCCCCTCCCCTTCCCCCTTTCCTGGTTATGTTTGTTTTTTGCTTTGCCTCTTCTCCCTCTCGTCTTTGCCTTGCTTTGTTGCCCTTCCTCCCTGTTTTGCTTTCTCCCTCCCACTCCGTATCTCCCTCTGTCTCCATTGCTTCTCTACTTTCTTTTTGGGCCTTCGTTCTGCCAGCCACACCTCAGTACTCCACCACTTGCTCCGTTTTCCTCATCGGATTGCTCCTATTCCTGGCTCATGGCAGGTCACTGCTGCTTCTGGCTCCATCCATCGCCTCTCCTTGCTGGTGCTCCTGCCCCCTGCCTGGCGTTCTTTCTCCCCGTTCATCCTGCATGCACCAGCTTATTCAGCTGCCCCTCATCCTGCGTTCTAGGTACCTGCAGTTTCCAGCTCTCCAGTGTTTTCCTTCCATGCTGCAGTCCTTCCAACTCTTGCACTGGGCCACGCATAGACTCCCTGATAGCCAGGTTCCTGTAGTTCCCAACAGAAGGAATAAATGGCGTGAACATGCACCAGTGTTAAAGCTTTGTCTGTGACTTTCCAGTCAGTTACATACCACATCAAGTACACTATTGGTAAGGACTGCATAAAACACGGGGCGAAGGAAACAATAAAAGATGTGGCTGTAGCAATTGACCAGCAGTTATGGTTAACACATTTGAAACTCAGCATGAACAAACAGAGTCCCCTCTTCGACATCTTTTAGCTGGTGGCTATTCTGCTTGTTACTGCTGTTTTTTGTTCTCCGGCAACATGCCTGACTATATAAAGGATAATGGCTGGGGATCGGGTGATAACCATGCTGTAATCACCTCGAGTGGTTGCTAGGGCAACATGGTAAACCTCGAGAGTGCAGCTCGAGAGGTTTGCTGTAGCCCTAGCAACCATGAGAGGTGATTTCAGCGTGGTTGTCACCCGATCCCCAGCCATCATCTTTTATAGTATATGGTCAAAAAACACTGTTTGCATTCTATGTGTGAGAATTATGGAACTCTGGTGCATTCTTTTTTGTTATGCCACTGTTTGGAAGTTCCGAAGTGTGGTTAACAACTTTTAAAATTCTTAACAGTGCATAACAAAGCTGTGTGACTGCTGATTATGGTGGTTAATAGGCACTTACCATACATTATAGACATTTTATTCCCATGCCTAGGCCTGGTAAATGACAAACTTAACTGAACTATATCCTCAACCGGGGCAGCATCCAGAATTCTAAGAAAGGAACTGTTTGCAGGCATCCCTAAGGTTTCATGCCTGACGTCCTTCAGGCATTTGTGTTCCCCTCTGTAGCTGCACGTGGATGCTGCTGCTATATTTGGGGACTCCTTGCCTCGGACACTCCTGCACACATGCTCTACTGTTTCTGCCTATATGCTGCCATTCAGGACCCTGCCGCTTTTAAACTAGTGTTACATCCTACCTGTAAACACTAGCTGCTGAGTTCTATGCAACAACTGCCATCCCCCTCTGCTTCAGCCTCTGAGATGCTTACAGTGCCGGACGGCCCTCCGTGGCAGCACCCATGGTCCTGCTAACCTGCATAATGACTAGTTAGGCTCTCTCCCTTTCCACCTGACCTACGTAGGGTCTGGCCATGCGGGGGCTTCATCTGGCAAGCGTCCTTGCTCTTTCTGCCTAGCGCAATAGTTTGCAGTCTCGCTAACTTTCGTAGGGTTTAGCTGCCGCTCTACTCATTCCACCGGCTGACCTATGTGTGGTCCAGCCGGACATCTTACACCTCGTATAGGCCTAGCTTGCATTCATTTCCCTTGGATGCTTCCTACCGGTATGCTTAATTCATTTGGATCTGTTACCACTCCGCAAGTCCTGTCAGGATTCTTAGCCGAGTTCTATGCCATTGTGCCTTTATTATCACTTAAGCCTCAAACTTAACCTGTTTCAGTGATATATGGCTATTAACTGTGGTTCACATTGCCAGCTCATTCGCCTTCATCTCTCTTTACAGTCCGCTATTCTTGATCATCAGGACTTCGTCCCCGCAGAACCATCACTACCTTCAATTCAGAGCCTGGAGTTTGACTATTGTAGTTGCCTTGTTCTGTACTGTCTATGCTGATCCCCTTATTGACACTTCCTGACCTACGTGCAGGTCCAGGCTTACCTCTGAACTCATTGTTCCTGGTTTCTGTAAAACATCACTGCATCCCTACTGCTTCCCGGCTTCGATCAGGAATTCTGCTAACTCTGGACTGCATTCAACCTTGCAAGTTTGGCTCTCACTGCCTACGTCGATCTCTGCATATCATTGCTCATTCAGCTGCTCACCTGTGTTTGTTCCCACTTTACACCTGCTTCACCCCCGCATGGGTCCTGGAGGTTCCACTATTACTACTCCACACCTGCCTCGCCCAACATCGGGGCCTGGAGGTTTAACTACTTCAACTCCATACCTGCCTCGCCCAGCATCTGGGCATGGAGGTTCAAAAAATTCTGCTCTACTCCTATCTCGCCCAGCTTTGGGGCCTGGAAGTTCGAGTATTTCTACACTACAACTGCCTCACCAACTCGAGGCATGGATGTGCCGTTCCTTACCATACTTGCTTCGCCAGACGATTGGAGGATTTCAGTGTTTTCCTGCCTATTGTCCATTTACTGCTTCACCCACTCAGGACAGGGTTCCTTTGCTCTACGTTTCAGCTGCTCATCTGCATCCAGCTTACTTGCCTCTCTTTCAATGACTCACACTCCATCACCTCGTCTATTGGAATTCGAACCATCACTTCCAGTTTGCCTGCCTCCAACTGGATTCCTGATGACCTGTCAATGTTTATTCTGGACTTTGATTCAGTCTGGGACTTTGTTTAGGATCCATGAAGATTCGCGGTCTGCTAGCCTCGAAGAGTTCCTTTCTCCATTATGGACTTGCATCTGGATTTGAACATACGCCATCAGTTCCTTTGGATGCTTCTGCCTTGCTGCTTCAGTTCATATGGATTTACTACTACTCTACTCCTGCCAAGACATTTCATCAGCCCTATCTGGCAGACCTTCTATCGCTTGAGTTAGGCGTTGACATTGCTCTACTCCAGTCCTCTAAGGCTTATTGGATCCTATTACTTCGCTACTTCATCCAGTTTGGTCCTCCTTCATTTATCACCATCCATGACCTAAGAGCATGTCCATTCAGGAATTGTCAGACCATTTTCTCAAGTTTAATTCCAGCAGCTGTACTATCCTCACTTCCTTAGCCGTACGTATACATTGCTCTATACAGCCACATTGCTCAGCTAACGAGAAGCACTTTGATTTACATGCTATTTACATTCCTGCAATGCTCTCCATTGTTGCCATACATACTTTATGCAATACTAATCCTTTGCTACTACATCTGCATCATGCATGTCCGATTTTACTACTACTACTACTGCTGACCTATATACAGGCCCACTTATTTACTTTTATCTGCTCATACCAACCTGCTTCACCCTTATAGGTCCTGGGGGTTCATTACAGACTGTTGTCTATTTCTACGACCTGCTTTGCCCCTTGGGCCAGGAGGTCCATCAAGCCTTATGGCTACCTATTCGTACTGAAATCTATTGCCATTTCACTTTACATGCTTTACCATTCTAGACCAGAGGTTCCTACTGCTCCACCCTCTCTAGATCGTGTAGCCTGCATCTAGGTCCTGTGCTTCATCACCAAAGCCTTCACTTCCTAAACATGCCAATCAGAACATGAACCACCAGTCTTCATATCCTGTGTCTAGAGACTTAGTCATTTGGTTACAGGTTCTCTTTGGAGAAGATTTCCTTGCCTCTGAAATTGTTTTGGCTAATGCAACTTTCGACACTCCAAATTGTGTATGCTCAACCATGGATTCCAATCTACTATCTCATCCTGCCCTGGACATGGATTTCTTGGACTAGGAATGCACGAGAAGGACGTGCTGCCATCTTCACCCAACACTCAGATATCAGTGCTACGATTTCAGCTTCCCTGCTTTCACTGTTGCAGGATCTACAACTTTGGACTTCAGATTAGCCGACAACTTAAAATCGTTAATTTAGGATTACTCTCCTTTAGTATGCCCAGAAGGATGGGTAGGTCAGTAACCATGGGTTCTCAGATGTTTTCCCCCCCCAAGGGAGGGGTTCCTCTTCTGTGTGCTACTGTCCACACTCTCTGGAGTTGGAGGAGATAATCGTACTGATATTCATTATTCTTTTTTGGGGGGTGTCATCCTACTCAACTAAGCATCCTTCCCACGGTGGGATACAGAGAAAGGCCAAAACACAAAGTCATAACAAGTTAGTCATCAGTTCAAGCATCTAAGCACCTTGCGTATACTATCCAGGTCACATGTACTATAATCACTAACTTGCTCATGTCTATGCTGAAGTACCTAAGTACTAATCATTTCATACAACTAATACCTTGCAAGCATTGTCCTACTTACTGGTCTGGCCTCTGTATCCAAGCACAACCTACATTATTCAGCTACAGTACGTAGCACAAGCACGGAGCTATGAACCACACATAACATATGGTCAGCCTGTTTCAGCAGTGGTTTCTGAAACTTACAATCCACCTTTTAGAATATTCAAAGAAATAATTCATGGTTTAGAATGTGAATTATTTCTCCAAACAGCTGCTCTATTTCTCCAAAGAGCTACTCAGACTCACACTTCAGCCAGCCAGACGCGTGGTCTGGAGCACGAGCTGATTACTACTGCTGACATGCAAACACCCCTCATAAGTACTGATTTCAAAGCAGTGCCCAGTACTGGTAAAAAACTCACAGAATTGCGTCACATACTAAAACAGCTCAAGTTTAACAGTGTGAACCCTTGTTTCTGAATAAGACTCCTCATTACATTATATATAACATAATAAAGTAGTCTAACTGCTGCAGCCAATCCATGCTTACAGTCAACCTACCTCTTATGGTTCACCCATGATAGTGCATGGGCAATGTGGGTGAGGTAACTTGAGGTGCAAGCAATATGTTGCCCAGCAATAGCACGGATGACACTGCACCACAAACAAGTTATAGCGCCCAAGGACCGTCTAGTGAAAAAGTGAAGTTTTACAAAGGCGGTGGGGGATTAACATATGGGTCTCGGAACTCACTTAGCAAATCAGGAAGTAGGAAAGTGCCATCGCATTTTATAATTAAGTACTTACAAAGTCAAAACTAGCATGCAAATAGCTTAAATAACAACTCAAGTGATGACACAACACTATATGATCAATTAAAAGAAGAAGCAAGGTTTGTGTTCCCTTTAACAGTGCAGTTAAAGGCAACTAAAATAAAAGTATTGTTATTTGTGACTAAGGCAAGGATTGCCCTACATCTATTTTTCTGTCTGCTGTTACTAGCGGGAGACACTGAGAGCAATCCTGCCCCCCCCCCCCCAAGTACTACCATTGATCACTGAAATCCTGTATGGAACATCTCCACTGGCCTGAAGTTTGTGCATATTAACCTATGCAGCCTCCCCTCCAAATTTACTGACCTCGAACCCTGGGTTGCCCTATATAAGCCACATGTGCTTGACGTCTCTGAAACGTGGCTAAAACCCCACCTCTCTGATGCTGCCTTTTACCTCCCCGAGTACTCACTGCTGAGGCAGGACAGGCTCCGAAAGAACAAGCATTTGTCAATGCCGAATGCTGTCTTGCTGGCATTGGCATTGGTAGTGCAGGAGTTACAGAGATGCATAATAGGAGTGGCAGTGAAGTACTGAACTGATGCCAACCCCACCCCCACCCTGCAGAGACTGACAGGAATTGGGATGTGCCTTTAGGTCATCGGCCATAACGTTCATGCCATTTCACCTTACCCTACCCTGCAGACACCGACTAGTGTCACGGTGTGCCTTGGGGTCTTCAGGCCTTACGCTCACCCCATTCCATAAGGAAATATGTTGAGATGGGTGCAGTATAGGAGAATGAGGTAAACTTTGGGGCCAAAGAGTCCAAAGCACACCTCGATGCCTGTCACTGGCTGCAGGGTGGGGGTGGGGATGGAAAGGCATAAGCATTACAACTGACAATCCCAAGTCACACCCCTGACACCTGTCAATCTCTACAGGGTAGGGGCATCGGTGGAAACCCTAACACCCAGGGCATTTGTTGGTATTTTCACTCCAAATTTTCAACATGGGCTTTTTGTGACCCCCACCTCATGAACAGTGGCACTATCAGTTCATTAGCCGAAAGGTGATTTTGCACAGCGACTGTGCCATTTGGCACCACAGGTGCGAAAACACGTTTCGGGCAGGATGTGAAAAATGACAGCTGTACTGTTCATAAAGTTGTGTAAAAAAAAAAAAATGGCAATGTTGAAAATCTGGAGTGAAAATATGAGAAATTGATGAAGTCACGAGCATACGTAGAAACTGCGCAACGCACGCCCGTAACACAATTATTTTGGGGATATTTTTTAACCACATTTTCAACATAGGCATTTTGGGACCTCCGCTCATGAACAGTGGCACTGTGATTTTGTTAATCTGTCCCGAAAGTTGATTTCCCACAGCCACCACGCCATTGAGGACCAGATGTGTGAAAAATGATAGCTGTACTATTCATAAGGAGGTGTGAAAAAATGGCAAAATGTTGAAAATCTGGGTGAAATATAAAAATTGTCGAAGTTACGAGCACGTGTGGAAACTGCGCAATGCACGTTCGTAACACAGTAATTTTTTCACCAGATTTGCAACCTAGACTTTTTGGAACCCCATTTCATGAACAGTGGCACTGTTGTTTCGTTAATTGGCCCAGAAAGGTGATTCCGCGCAGTGACCACGAAATCACCTTTTGGGACTGAATAACAAGATGATGGTGCATGTGTTTATGAAGTGGGGTCCCAAGAACCCCATGTTGAAAATTTGGAGCCAAAATTTTAAAAAAAAATGGCTGAGATATCCACCTGAGTTGACCCCCCCCCAATGATGCCATTTTACAGCTTGCCGGCATGTCTTCATTTTGCAGTTCGGCTTTGAAAAGTCCAAACGTGTTCCCGCTCCACCGAAGATTGCACTGCCGGACCTCCAGAGGTAAGTATGGTATGAGGGGAGTTTGGGGAGGTGGGGTGCATAGAGGGTGAGTGCAGGTTGGGGGAGGGGGGCGCCGCAGACAATGAGGGACTGTTTTCTTTTTTCAGGTAAAAAAACAACCAAAAAACTTGAACTGGACATAGTGTGCCACACAATGGAGTTGGGGGAGGAACATGCCGATACGAATGGCTTTGTGTGAGTGGCGGCACACTGGGATGGGCTCCCAGTGTGCCACACAATGTGAGGGGGTGGCAGACATGCCGACATGGGGATTGCACCCCCAATGTTGACTTTGTTTGGGGATTGTGTTGTCGCCATGTTTATTGAAATGTTTCACCAGGAAAAGCATGTACAGGAGGCATGTCATCTCTGCCACTGCTTGACAAGCTTGTTTCTAATTGCAGCAGCACATTTCTTTCAAGTTGGTGGCACTTTACATAATTTGTGTCAGCGCTAACATGCTGGCTAACTGGGGAATGAGGGACGCACCTACTAAAGTGTGCCCTGCATTCACCAACCCTGGCACTCCTCTCACTGTGCTACTACCACAAGATGTTGCTTGCACCTGCGCACAAAACAACATAAAAAGGGTGGAGGGGTAGCTCTCTACATCCGTGAGCCTCTCTCTGCTGCCCCCATCCACCACTCTGACTCTAGTTCCCTCAGTGATTGGCTCCTAGTGGAGCTGACCATTGGGGCAGCTAAAAAGATTTATGTGGGATGCTGCTATAACCTCCCTCGAGGATGTACTACAGGTCTCACCGCCCACCTAGATGGAGTGGGAAGTCTCTCTCCTGATAGAGATACCATCCTCCTTGGGACTTCAATCTGGACTGACTTAGTGCTCAGGAATCTGACTTCTCAAACCTACTCGAGCTCCACAACCTAGTCCAAATTATTACCATTCCTACTAGACACAACTCATGTACCCACAACCATACACTTCTTGATTGGGTGATCACAGAGAGGAAAAGGTGCTCCTATCAGGGGCGCTATCAGATGTGATTAGTGACCACTCCCCCACCTATTTGGTCTGGGCCACAAAGACCAAGCGCCCCTCTCCCAAACCGCTCTCTTTCTGTAATTTCCACCATCCAGATATACTCTCCCTCCCTTCCTCCTTGATGCTGTGCGCACAATAAACTGGTCAGCCTTATACACCCTCTCTGATGTGTTCGAGGCTGAGATATTCTTCACTGCTGCACTCCTCAGACTCCAAAATTAGCATTTCCCCCTGACTACTCATAGAGTTAGAGGTGGCTGTACTCGATGAGTCTTTAAAAATCTCCTGGCCATGATGAAGGAGAGGGATAAACTATTGTCTGCCTACAAACAGGCCCCTTCCCCTTCCTGCTGGAATGAGTACAGGTGCCTACAGAACCAATGCAAACAAGCCGCCCTAGCCCAAAAGCTTGCCTTCTTTCAGGGCAAAAAAGGGACAGTCTTGGTGCTCCGCACCGTTTCTGGGATGAGGTCAGATCTTTGCTTAACCCATATACTCTTAACCCTATCGTTAACCTTGATACTCCCACTGGTCAGTTAACTGACCCTGTTGAAGTTGCCAAGGCCGTTAGTAAAACATTCACAGACCTGTCTGCCCTCCTTAGTAAGTTGCCGCCCCTGGCGACGCCTAGACCTGAACCCAATCCTGCCGAGCATCCCTTTGCCTCAGCTCCTGTAATTCCACCTCTTACCTCATTCCACTTCCAGACCATCGCCCCCAAGGACACTGCCAAACTACTGAAGAGCCTGCCCAGCTGGGGCAGCCCGGGCAGCGATGGTCTGTTTCATGTGATGCTCAAACTCATATCCCTGTCATCCTAAAATCACTCACCTACCTCTTTAACCTACCATTGACTACCTCCTCAGTGCCTAGCACCTGGAAGCATGCCAAGCTGGTCCCTATTTTTAAACTGGTGACCCGCTATCCACAGATAACTACCGGCTTACATCCTTGCTTCCCCCACCTTAGTAAGCTCATGGAAAGGATTGTCCACCAACAATTGTTCAATCACAATCTAACGTCCAGACAACAACACAGCTTCTATAAGCATCACGCCATCACATCCACCTTGGCCCTGTTTGCTAACCACATTCACAGGAACATGGGCCTCGGGAGAGCAACGGGTGCTATCTTTGTTGACCTGTCAAAAGCTTTTGACCTCATCGACCACACCTTGCTGTTCTCTTCCCTAACTCCCTCCACAACCTTGGCTGCTCCTCTGGGACCACACAGTGGTTTCAAAGTTACCTAGCAGAAAGATCTCAGTCAGTATGCATAGGTTCTATCACTTCCCCTGCCCTCCCTTCACCACCAGTATACCGCAGGACTCCATCCTTGAACCACTATTATTCTCCCTGTTTAGAAACTCGCTCCCCTCTGACTGTCTTACTTGTGACATCCTACTCTACAAGGACGACCTCATCCTTTTCTCCAGTGGTAAGGCTCTCGAGAACATCTCCAAGGCAGTATTCGATAACTACTCCACTGCCCACACTTGGTTCCAGTCACACTGCCTACTTGTAAACATCAAAAACACTACATCCATGCTGTTTGGATCTAAACCCTTCCTATCTAAGGTTGCCAAGGCCGGGTCCACCCAGTAACCACTCTGGATGGCACTGGACTAGAAAATGTACTAACTTTCAAATACCTGGGCGTATACCTGGACACCCCCCCCCCATGCTGATCATATCACTTCCATCATCCGCCAGGTAAACCAGAAACTTGGTGTGGCATATCGGATAAAGCCATTTCTGACCAGTGACGCCCATTTAGCCATTGCCCAAGGCAACTTATTACCCATTATTGACTACTGCTTCTCCATCTACTCGCACGTGTCCTCAGTCATGCGTGCACGTCTCTACTCACTTACAATAACATATGTCATTTCGCTCTCCAGGTGCCTTTCTCCACCCATCACTGTCACCTCTACCAGGCTCTAGGCTGGCTCCCACCCCACCTCAGATTTGGCTACTCACTTGGCTGTTTCCTGGAGAGCACCATCCGACTCGGATTTGCCTCCCCATAGATGTCTCTCCTCCAGACCGGAACTCCCTCGAGATGCCTGTGTGCATCCTCAGTCCCTCCTCTGGAAATACAAAGAGTTTCCATGGCAATGGGTGGTAGAGCATTATCTGTTGCCGCCCCCACTCTGTGGAATAGCCTCCCCGTGCATGTCTGCTCCCTGGACACCCACGCCATTTTCAAGGTTCATCTCAAAACCTGGCTGCTTGACGAGGCCAAGTGCCATTGCTCACCTGGTTAACCCCCTTCCCTTCTGACCACAACAGCCTCCACTCCTAAGTTGCTTGGTCTCCCCCTAGCACTCTGTCACCCTATCTCTGTTACCCTGCCTAAATCCACGCTCCATGTGCTCCCACTCAACACTGCCACAATGTGTTTCTTATGTTATACACCTAATTTGGCTGGGCACTTATTCCTGTTGTAAATATGTATAGCTAGTTGCTGACTGTCCTAATGAACTGATTTATCTTAGTAATTAACCTTGTATAGCCTTACATGGTATTGTCTTTTCTCTGTAATCTGCATTTGTCCATCAACAATGTCTGTATATTCACTAGCTTTCTCTCTTTGTGCAATACATTGTCCTTTTGTACTGCCACATGCTGTAGCCCAGGTCGTCCCTGAAAATGGTCCCTCGGATCAGCGCACTTACCCGGTTACCAAATAAATAAATAGAGATGTTTTTCAGGTATTGGTGACTTAGGGTACTATTTTGGAAATAATGGATCATTTTAGATAATTGGGTGTCTATTTAGACTGACAGTTATCTTTTAGCAAACATATAGATACATTAACAAATTCCAAGAATCAAATATTTGGAATGCTGTAGGAGTAAAAATCTGCCCAATTGACAGAACCAGAGAAAAGATATCATCAATAGTTGATGCCTGCTCTCGATTTATGGTTCGCTTGTTTATGATCGAACATCAGCAAAAGTTTTTCAGTGGAAATACATTCGGTACATGAGAACAGGGAGATTTGCTTTAGATGCAGGACTCAGAAGGCATCGTCTTGAAATGTACCAGAAACTTAATTGGATGTTGCGTGGACCCTGAACAAAAATCCAGATTTGTGCTACTGAACCTGCTTGTTAGCCAGTTTCACAGTAAAGGCCTTGTCTGCCTGGCAGACTAATTAATGCTGTATTGAACCAATTTTAATGCACAGCCTACCAATGCAAATTATTTAGGACTGATATACTGTGAGTCCCTGGGTGACCTGGAAGGTAAGGAGACATCCAGCTGGAATGGCACTGATGCAAGACTAAGGTAACATAGAAACATAGAATTTGACTGCAGATAAGAACTGCTTGGCCCACCTAGTCTGCCCATTTCCCTACCTAACGGATAAGCTGCAGATCGTAGTTAACCAACAGCCTACTTCCTCCTACCCCCCCACTAGAATTGCCTTATGTCTGTCCCATGCATTCTTGAATTCCCCCACTATTTTTGACTCTACAACCTCCTCAGGAAGGCTGTTCCATGTATCCACAAGCCTCTCTGTGAAGAAATACTTCCTCACATTACCTCTGAGCCGTCCTCCCTCTATCTTCAAATTGTGCCCCCTTGTTTTTGCGCTTTGGACTTTGTTGATTCCCTTGAGGTATTTGAAAGTGTAACCCCCCTGCAAATGGTGGTTCCCAAAAGTCTTCCGGGAGCTTGCCTGAATGCTCCAAGTCTGGGCGGTGTTCAGCGTCTGAGCTGTTTAAATGTGGCTCCAAGTGAGTGCTATTTGAGCCTCCGCGTACTGTCTCTTTAAAAGCTGTTTGCCTGCAGACTTAATTAGTTTGTATGGGGGGGCTGCCCCCCCCTTGTTAACATCACCACCAGTACACCCTTGGAGCTGGTCTGTATTGATTTTCTGAGTTTGGAGTCAGATCAAAGAAATATTAGTAATGTGCTGGTGGTCACTGACGATTTTACGAGATATGCCCAAGCTTTCCCCACCAAGGACCAGAAGGCATCCACTGTGGCAAAAGTAGTTGTAGAAAACTTTTTTGTTCACTATGGGGCTCCACAAAGAATCCATTCTGATCAAGGGAGAGACTTTGAGAGTCATCTGATCAAAGAGATGCTTTCTCTGTGGGGAGTGCAAAAGTCTAGAACCACCCGTTACCACCCCCAGGGGGACCCACAGCCTGAACGTTTCAACCGTACATTGCTAGATATGCTAGGCACCCTCCACCCAAAGGACAAGCCTAGATGGAGCCAACAAATTAGCACCCTGGTACATGCCTACAGCTGCACCAAAAGTGATGCCACTGGGTTCTCCCCTACCGCCTGATGTTTGGAAGAGAAGCTCGACTGCCAGTAGATGTATGTGTTGGAGTTTTTCCTAATGGGGTTCGAGCTGACAACTATTTACAGTATGTGCAAAAGTTAAAGGCCCAGCTAAATCATGCGTACCAACTGGCTCAAACCATGGCTGCCAAAAGAAATCTGGCCAACAAAGAAAGGTATGATAAAAAGGTGAAAGCACAGGAACTCCGGGAGGGAGATCGGGTATTGCTGAGAATTCTGGGACTGCATGGCAAACATAAGATAGCTGACAGATGGCACCATCTCCCTCACATTGTAGTGGGCAAACTAGATGATCTGCCTGTGTACAAAGTAAGGCCTGAGAATAATTCAAAAGATGTTAAAACAATGCATAGAAATCATTTACTGCCCATTGGACAAATCTTGATTGAGTCTGAGCCCCCAGAAAGTGCTCCCTCTGGACCAGTGACCTGAGCTGCTGCTAAAGCAAAGGAAGTCTGCACCTACAGATGCTGAGTTAAAGTGTTCCCCGCAACAAGTCCCAGTTGAAAATGACTGTCAATCCATGTCAGAGGAAAGTGCGTGCAACTTTGGGTACTACCCCTCTTACGAACTGAGTCAATTGTTTCAGGGCAATCCGCTAGTCAATCCTGGAGATGCAGCTGGGCCTTCTGGACTGTCTACACCCCCAGCTTTGTCCCTGGAGCCAATGCTCCCAGAAAGTGAAGTGCAAAGTATCAAGTCAGATGATATGGAATCATTGTGTATGGTTGAACTGTTTGAGCTTTCAGAGAAGGAAAATGATGAACTGGAACAGACTAGTGATATACCAGAACAAGAAGAGTATTTTGAGTGCCCTGACAGTCCACTGCCAGTGTCCGAAAGCTCTCCATGTGAGCCAAGTGTTGTGGACTCAAGAGATTGTAACTCCTGGAGCTGAAAGTGCCCCAAGTTCTAGCCTCTCTACCCCAATGGAGACTCCCCTGACAAGTGAGAACAATGCTGAAAATGAGGCTCAGAGTGCACAGACTGTAACAGTTCCCCCTAGAAAGACTGGTCGAGCTGTAAAGCCTGTGGTGCACTTCAGTTATGATTCCCTTGGGAGGCCTGTGGACTTGCCTCTCAATGTTGTCCATAAAGGAGTGTATGTGTCGCCAAGCTCATTGCCCAAACTGAACATCAGTGCTAACTCCAAGTTAATTGTGTTACCCTCTAGGTATGGTGCCCCTGCCCCATCCAGCCCAAGGTAGCTGATAGGGAAGGGCCCCCTCTCTTCAGGTTTCATGTGCAGGAGGTAATAACTTGAGTTATGGTACAAGGTGTGTATAGTACTGTGTACAAAGTGATGTACTGAAAAGTTTCAGAAATGTGTTTCTGGTAAGGTGATATGTTGACTGATGATTACATGAATAAGCCTAACGTGATACTGTTGTAAATGTGTATGGTTGTATTGAAACTTATGGGGGTACTTACTTGACATGGACGCCAAGTTTTCTAGGCCAGGAAGGGTGTAACCCCCCTGCAAATGGGGGTTCCCAAAAGTCTTCCAGGAGCTTGCCTGAATGCTCCAAGTATGGGCGGCGTTCCGCGTCTGAGTTGTTTAAATGTGGTTCCAAGTGAGTGCTATTTAAGCCTCCGCGTACTGTCTCTTTTAGAGCTGTCTGCTTGCAGACTTAATTAGTTTGTATGGGGGGACTGTGCATTTAATGCTCGAATCCCGCCCGAGCTGCAGAGAAATCACTCTGTCTCTGCAGTCACTAAGAGCACAGAGGGAGCCTAAATGAAAGATGTAACTGTTTGCCTGGAACCAGTTAGAGTGTTAAATAAAATGCAGTTTGTATAACCTGCCTTTCTTGCAGCTGGGACTCTGTGTGTGTTATCCCTCCATTTTGGACCTAAACTGCTGTGCTGGGCCAATTGGGTTAAGAGTTCCCTAAAATGGAGCCTGTGGACGAATCAGAACTTGGACTCTTCATTTTGAGTCAGCCACAAGGGGATTGTATGGGCAGTGACTCTGAGAAATGTAGTTTTGACCTTGGTGCCTTTTTCTACCAACAGAGGGAGTCTTACTGTGAGTGACAACCGAATCAACCAACAGAATAGTGTGGAGCTAAAGGAAATGCCCTGCTCTGTGACTGGAAAGATCAGATCAGTTGTGGCAGTGAAGAGAGAAGGAGCTGTGTGCTTCTGTGGTGTATAGTTTTGCGTGGGAAGCGCGTGTGAGGCCCTGAGTTTTGGTCTGCAGCCTTTGTGAGTGCCGGTTTGGACTGAATCCGAGTTGTGAGGAGAAAGACGCACTAGAAGTGTGGAAACCAGGCCCACCCTGTAGAAGACTGGAGAAATTGCTGAATCACGCTCGGTCTGTCAGGAACTGAAGCTGCTGTGTGTGCTCCCGGGTCTCTTGCAGTAATTGTGATCGGGCTCGAGGAGCAGCCTGCCTGGTATAGTACTTTCCCTGTTACATATGAATGTACATAGTACTTGTGGGGAATCGTTATTTCCAATCCCCTGTGCTGTATGCTGTGTGTTGAAACTGGAAGCAAACCCCAGCTTGTCTCGAACTAAATCAGTTTGCTAAAAACTGCAGTGGGGTCCAGTCACAAGGACTTTGTCTTCATGCCCTGCTGTTTCTGATAATCCAGAAGAATATCCACCATCCGGTTCTCAGCTTAGGTATTGTGAGTACAAATCAGGATATTCCCCTGCAGCCTGTTTTCAATCACAAGTGTGTCACCTAATTCTTGTTGTTTCTTTGCTTCATGGACTGAGCCATCAGGCTCTGGATTACAATTGGGTGTTGTGCATATATTTTCTTCTACGGGGCCCTATCCATCTGCACCTGCCGGCCAACCCCGGGCAACAGACCTGGCTAGCCCCCCCCCCCCCAACCTGGGTACCCAGAGTGTGACTTTTCAGACTCTGTATGTTTGAACAGTACTGTGATTTAATGCCACTAATTAACCTGATTTCCCCCTCCCGTGTTAATGTTCCCTAAATAAATCAGATTTGTTGTTGTTGTTGTTAAACTTTAAACTGTCTGAAGTGTCAGTATCTTCATGCCAAGCACTATATTGGTTTGTGTATGCTGCTTAACCTTATTTTTCAGGGGGTCGTCAGAGACGAACCTGCAAATCAGTTTCGAGGGTAAGTGGTACCTTATGAATGAACAGTGGGTACATGTGGGGTATTGGTACTGTAACTCCTGTGCATTGTGTGGGCCATTAGAGGGATTAGAAGGGGGTCTCTGTGTCCCAGAGGGCTGTGACCAAACTAGACCAACCATTACAAACCCTGACCTCTGGGTGGAGGCACCCGCCATAGAACCTAGGCCCCTCAACCTATCAGTAGTCAAGCAGGCAGGGGTAGTAGCCCTTGTGATAGCGCCACCTGGGGGTTACAAAGTTTCTATCATGTTCCCCCTGTCCTTCCTTTCCTCGAGGCTATACATATTTAGCTCCTCTAGCCTTTCTTCATATGTCTTCTGATGCAGACCCTACATCATTTTGGTTGCCCTCCTTTGGACATCCTCCACCCTGTCTATGTCTTTGCGGAGATGGGGTCTCCAGAACTGTACACAGTACTCCAGATGTGGTCTTACCAACTGTCTGTACAGAGGGCCAACAACTTCCTGTTTTCTACTGGTGATGCCTCTCCCTATGCATCCCAGTATCCCCCCAGCCCTCCTTACTGCCTTCTCACATTGCTGGCCCACTTTTAGGTCATCTGATATGACTACCCCAGGTCCCTTTCCATTTTGTTGTTGTCAGTATCTCACCCCCATTATTGTACTCTTCCCTGGGTTTTGTTTCCCTGGTGCATTACTTTGCACTTTTTGCATTGAATCTAAGCTTCCATACATTTGACCATTCCTCCAACCTTGCCAAGTCCTTTTCATCCTTTCCACCCACCTTGTGTATCAACCCTGTTGCAGATCTTGTGTCATCTGCAAAGAGACATACTTTCCTTCCAGTCCTCTGCAATGTCACTTATAAAGACATTAAAAGGACTGGACCCAGTACTGAACCCTGCGGTACCCCACTAGTAACTCCTCTTTCTTCAGAGTGGACTCCATTTACAATTACCTTCTGTGTCCTGTTGTTCAGCCAATGTTTTACCCGGGCTACCACCCTGGGACCCACTCCAAGGTTGGTTAATTTGACTACTAATCTTTTGCGTGGGACTATGTCAAATGCCTTGCTAAAGTCTAGGTAGGCCATGTCCACAGCCCCTCCCTGGTCTACTGCTTTGGTCACCCAGGCAAAGAAATCAATTCGATTTGTCTGACACGACCTTCCCTCTGTGAATCCATGCTGCCTTGGGTCCTGTGCCCAACTGGCCTCTAGGTACTCAACAATTCTTTCCTTCAGAAGTGATTCCATTATTTTCCTTACCACTGAGGTCAAACTGACAGGTCTGTAGTTTCCTGCCTCTGTCTTGCTCCCACTTTTGTGAAGGGGAATCACATCCGCCCTCCTCCAGTCCTCAGGTACCACCCCATCCTCCCATGATTTATTAAAAAGGGTAGTCATTGGTGTTACTAATTCTTCCTTTAGTTCTTTTAAAATCCTTGGGTGAATCCCATCAGGCCCCATTGCTTTATCCACCTTCAGTTTTAAGAGTTCTTTCAGAACCCTTTCTTCTGTGAAAGGACTAATATCAACCCCCCTATCTAGAGTGCTTCTATTGACCGGATTAGGTATTTCTCCCTGCTTTTCCATTGTGAATACTGAGAAGAAGTATTCGTTCAGTATCCCTGCTTTTTCACTGTCGCTCTCTGCTCAACCACCTTCCTCTTTGTTCAGCCTCAGTATCCCTGCCTTAGTCTTTCTTTGCTCCCTAACGTACCTATAAAAGGTTTTATCCCCCTTCTTAACCGAGTTGGCTATCTTTTCCTCGGTTTGGGCCTTTGCTATTCTGACTGCCTTACCCACTTCCTTCTGCTTTAACTTGTACAGTTCTCTGTCCTGCTCTTTCTGTGTTTCCTTATATTTCCTGAATGCTATCTTTTTTTCCCTTACCTTCCCCTCCACTTCTTTTAAGAACCATAGTGTTTTTTTTTTCGTTTTGATTTGTTTATTTGCTTCACAAAAAGACTTGTTGCCTCTGTGATGGCGGTTTTGATGTTTCCCCATTGTTGCTCCACCCCACCTTCTTCCCTGTTTGCTAGTGCTTTTCTGAGGCACTCTCCCATTTTGACAAAATCAGCCCTCTTGAAGTCCAGTACCTTCACTTTTGTGTGGCTTGACTCTACAGCTAAGTTTATCATGAACCACACTGTTTGGTGGTCGCTTGTTCCCGGATGGCTACCCACTTCAAGATCAGAGATCCTTTCTCCATCCCTATTTGAGAGTACCAGGTATAAGATTGCTCTCTCCCGAGTGGGTTCCAAAACTAGCTGTCTGAGGCATTTCCCCTGTAGGGCATCGAGTATGGCCCTGCTCTTGGATGTGGCTGTAGCAAAGGTGCTCCAGTCAACATCTGGCATATTCAGGTCCCCCATCAGCAATATCTCCCCTTTCTCTGCCATCCCAAGGATGCCTTCTATCATTTCCTTGTCCATTTCCTCCCCCTGAGATGGGGGTCTGTATACAACCCCTGTGCGGATTGTGGAGCCATTTCCAGTCTTCAGGGTGACCCACAGTGCTTCCTCTCCTCCCTGTTTACCCTTTAGTTCTGTTGCTTTGATCCCTTCCCTTACATAGAGAGCCACTCCTCCTCCTCCTCCTTCTTCCCTCCCTGTCCCTCCTGTAGATTGTGTACCCTGGTATGTTGACATCCCAGTCACGGTTCTCTGTGTACCATGTTTCTGTGACTGCCACAATATCCAGGCACCCCTCTTCCATCAAGGCCACCATTTCAGGGAGCTTTTTACCTAGACTACGAGCATTGGTACTCATTACCCTTCATTTTTTTATGGCTTTATTTCTTTTTGCCCCATCCCCATCCCTGTCCCTACTGCCTTTGTCTTTTTCTCCATTTACCCCTTCCCTTCTCCCTAGCGACTGCTCTATTTTGGTGTTTACCTCACTAATTACCCTGATTATTTTGGGGGGGCTAGGATTTCCCTTCTCCTCTTCAGTGTAATGTGACATTAAGTTTGTTTTTTCTTGTGTGTTATAAGGTTGGGGGCACTGGGACTGTGTGGGACAAGGTACTGGGACTGTCCATTTCTGGAGAAGCTGCTTCAGAACAGGGGCACCGTGATTGGACCTGTCATTAGGGGAGTATGGAAACTGTTTGGGTTCTGTTTTCTAGGGGAATTAAAGTGATTGCTGTAGGAAAATTGGTGGGGTCTGTAACTGTTGTTCTAGGGGATGAGTCAATCGTAGGTGCTGTGGGGTTGAGGGTCCTAAGGTTTACGATCTTTGCAAGGCAGGGGATTGTTAGGGACACAGGAGATAAAAAGGACTACTTTCTGGGGGTATTTCAGGAATAAAGGAGATGCTGAGGTGAGCAGATGGAGGGAGGCAGGGATGCACACACTAGGGGATGGAGAGGCATTAGTGGGGATGGGTGGGGACAACAGAGGAGGGGGAACAGCGAGCTGCAGGATGCTAGAGGGTCCTACGGAGCAGAATAGTGTGCTGCAATGGTTGTGGGGCGGCAGTCTGGATGAATGTACTGTGGAAGCTAGGAGGGTGTCCAATCTGTGACAGGCTGAGGAGACTCGAGGACAAATTGCAGTGGCTTGGTGGAGATTGAGAAGGTTGGAGGGAGGGTTGCTGGGGCAGGGAGGAGGTTGAAGGGAGGGTTGCTAGGGTGGGGAGCAGCAGTGGGCTACCATGAGGGTGGTGCAGTTGTTCGGGAGATGGGATGGGGAGGAGGGGAAGGGGCAATACTAAAGTGTGGTGCAGCACGGGAGGGGGGTAGGGATGGGAGGAAAGAGTCCAGACCTGACACTGCAGAGTGGACAGGTAATAGGTCTGTGGTGCTGGCAACAGTGGAGAAGGAAGGGGAGGTGAGGGATCTCCAGGAGGGGATAGGCAAGGGGAAACAACAGACTGGCGTGGGGGACAGGAGGCTGGCAGAGGATGGTGGTAGTGGTAAGGGGAGGGGCACAGCTGGAAGGATGGAAAAGAGAGTAAGGGTAAGGGAGGAGCAAGGCTAGTGGAGGTGAATAGGAGAGACTTAGCAGAGGGGTGGGGGAGCCCAAGGTGGAAGGAAGGAGGGGGAGGAGTGTGGGGAGCATTGAGGGGAGCAGAGATACGTCTGGGTTGGAGGGGGATCTGTAGGAGGGAAAGTGAGGGTATCAGCTGAGATGGAATCTAGCAGAGATACATCTAGGGTGGTGGTGGGAGGATCCGTAGGAGGGAAAGGGAGGGTTTCAGCCAAGGTGGAATCTAGCAGTAGTCACCAAGGTAAAAGCGTGCAGTGGGGGGACGAGGATTGGTGAGGGAGGGGTATTAGTGCTGGGGAATTCAATACTGAAGGGGATAAGATGGGACAGTAAGGAGGAATGACATAGTCGCATCTGGGTGGTGTCCATACCTGGCTTAACTGCAGGCAGGGTGAGGCAGTCAATTCTAAAGTGTGTTAGGAGGGGTTAGAGGAAACCGCATCTCGTAGTGCATGTGGGTACAAATGACCTGGCAGGAGAGATGGTGGAAGTTGTGAAGGAGAGGTTTGAAGTTCTGGGCAGGCTGTGTAGGGAACTGGGAGAATCGAGTGCCTTCTTAGAGATGCTCCCAGTACCCTGCGCTAGCACGGTGAGGAAGGTAAGGATTGGGGAGTTCAGCACATGGATGAAGTTATGGTGTTGCTCCAGGAGATATGGGTTGGTAGGGGGCTGGGACAGACTCTGGAACAACAATGAACTTTATGCAAGGGACAGGCTACATTTAAGCAGGGGAGGGGAAGGAGGTATTAAAGCAGAGGGTAGGGGAATACATAGCTACGAGAGTAGATTAAAACTAGGTGGGGGGGCATAGCGAGTACACATATGGTAGGCAGGATCCCAGAGAGGGAACCAATGAGCTCCCCTCCAGGCTAGCAGGGAGGCACTTGGAGCAGAGACACAGGGGATTAAGAGCTGGGTATCCCAGAGAGGGAGGGTGCAGGATCAGGTTGGAGGGTGGTCTCACTGAATGCAAGAAGCCTTGGTAATAAATCAGCAGAATTACAGGCTCTCTTGGCAATAGGAAGGGTGGACATTGAGGCCATCATGGAAACGTGGGCCACCCAGTACCAAGATTGGGATTTAACAGTCCCAGCTTATAGGTTATTTAGGAAGGACAGGGTTAAGGGGAAAGGGGGGCATGGCAATATATATACAGGAGGGGATAAGGTGCATAAGGGAGGAGGAGGAGGGGGAAGGAAGCAGAACAGAGGCCCTATGGTTGCAGCTCCAAGCCTTAAAAGGGAAGACATTGAGGATGGGGGTGGTGTACAGGCCACCGACCCAAGGGGATGACCTGGATAGGGAGTTAGCTGAGCAAATCAAAAGGGTCTGTAGGAAAAGGCTCACTGTGGTGGTGGGGGACTTCAGTATACCAGGCGTGGAATGGAGCACCCAAACCACCACAAGTGCAAAGGAGCAGGTCATTTTAGAAGCCTTCCAGGACAGCTTCCTGGTACAGTTAGTCCAGGAGCAAACTGTATTGGATAGGACTCTAGACCTAGTACTGTCAAACGGGGAGGCTGTAAGGGATCTGGAGGTGGATAAACTGATGGAGATGATCCTAAAGGAGAGGCTAGTGACCTTTTTTGGAGAACAGTGGTCTCCAGGACAGTCAGCAGCACAGGTTTGTCTCAGGAAGATCCTGCCAGACAAACCTAATTGAGTACTACGATTGGGTGATGAAGGAACTGGACAAAGGCCATGCGGTGGATGTCCTGTATTTGGATTTCAGCAAGGCCTTTGATTCCATGCCACATGGGAGACTGGGGGGAAGCTGGAATATATAGGGGTAGGAACAAAGATGGCAAACTGAATCACCAATTGACTGAAGGGTAGGCAGCAAAGGCTGGTGGTGGAATTCTCAGCGCCAAGGGATGTGACGAGCGGGGTGTCTCAGGGATCAGTGTTGGGACTGGTGTTGTTTGGGATTTTCATTGCTCATATCTCCCACAGGGTCCCGAGCAAGATCAGTCTCTTCGCGGACAACACAAAGATAACAGCAGTGGTGGATGACATTAAAGGGTGGAGGGGGCTACAGGAATGGTCAGAGGCATGGCAGTAGGGGTTTAACGCCAAAAAGTGCAAGGTTTTGCGGCGAAGAACCAGGGGAGGAGCTATTAGCTAGGGGGTACAGCTGGAATGCACCAGGGAGGAGAAGGATCTAGGGGTGCTCATAACGGGGAGTATGAATAACTCGGCTCAGTGCAGAAAGGTGGCAGTGAAAGCCAACAGAATGCTAGGGTGCACAGTGAGGGGAATCTCATCTAGAAATAGGGAGGTGATCCTGCCCTTAACAGGTCGCTGGTCAGGCCGCACATGGAATACTGCATGCAGTTCTGGTGCCCATTCCTGAAGAAGGACATCAGACTGCTGGAGGGTGTACAGCGTAGGGCAACAAAGATGATCCAGGGATTAGAGGGATACTTCTATGGGGAGAGGCTGGGCAAGCTAAACATGTATTCCCTGGTGGAGAGGAGGGTAGGGGGGACATGATCAAAACCTTTAAATACCTAAAGGGGATAAACAAGACTAGTACAGAAGGAATTTTCCAGATCAGAAGGGGGAGGGTCACGAGGAGGCACCAGCTAAGATTGGAGGGGGGAAGATTCAGGAGGGAAATCAAGAGACAGTATTTCACAGAGAGGGTGGTGGATAGATGGAATGCTCTGCCTGAGGAGGTAGCCTGTAGCACGGTAGATGGCTTTAAAGGGGATGGGACAGAGCGAGGGGGGGGGGAATAATGAAGAGGTTAGGGGGTGGGGCAGCTGCAAGGTGAGGGGCTAGCTGCAAAATCAAGCAGACTAGATAGACCATTAGGCCCGTTTCTGGTGGTATTTTCATATGTTCATATATTAGCTGTTCTCTTTTTCATAACCAAGATGGAGAGCCAGCCCAGTGGTGTGGTGGACTAAGGGACTGAGTTCCACACTGGTGACCCGGGTTTGGGAACAGACGTAGGTCACTTGGGGACTGGCCAGGGAAGGGGGGATTGAGCATCCCAAGGATAGCTGTCATCCCTCTGGAAGGAGGGCACACACATCCCACTCAGTGGCTGCCACCTACAGGAATCTGGGTGGCAATGCAACAGGATGCAATGTAAAGGGATCCTACCCGCAGGATGCTTGGGGGCTGCTCTACGGAAGTATATCAATCACAATACATCTCTCCACATGCTTGGAACCCAGGGGAGAAAATGGCAGAATAAAACCTAACCACGGCTGGATGACAGCCCAGTTCCCTGCAGACCCCACACTGATGACTAGGCACTTCTGAACATCCTGTAGCAGAGGGCAGACCGGAGCACAAAGGTGGGAACCAGAGATGCCTGGGTGGTGGGGTCAGTGGGACCAGTATATAGGGACAGGTCAGGTGAAATGAGATAAATTTCTAATTGAGAAAAACAAAATGGGACTAAGTTATTTTATAGTCAGTGCTATTTCATATTATTCTATTTTTATTATGCTATGTCCTATGTATTCTGAATACATACTCTTGGGTCGCTTCTGGAAATGCTTTTTCTTTTTGTTAGCGAGCTTACCTAGTCAACGAAAACCTAATAAAGAAAACAAATAAAATTCTAATGCAGTTACATGTGAACTGTGCTGAACCTTCAAGCCTGTGTTTTCTGTAGAAGCTGTTTTTCAAATACTGGTTCACATTCTCTTATATTGTAGTTCCACCCATACTGGCCTTTTAATAAATTCAATTGTTTTTTTTCTAATTTACATGCTGGTGAAAAGAACTATTATAGAACTGTGATACATATTTGCAAAGTTGTAGCACTGTCACAATGCAGCTGTGTTTTAAATAGAAGTGTAATTTATTTTTATTTATTTATTTACTGTATTTAGTTTTTGTTGACTGGGTAAGCGCACTAGACAAATCCTGTCTATTTTCAGCACTACCCAGGGGAGGAGGGGGATACAGATGAATGGCAGTATATTCAATGCATTCAATATATTCAATAAAATTGAAAGGTTCCGTGTGCTTACGCTGATGATACTCAGCGGGCCAGAGTGGTGGACTCCCCTTTGGATGGAGACAAATTTCAGGGGGATCCAAACAAGCTGGTTGATTGGTCACACTCCTGGAGTCTCAGATTCAGTATAGCCAGTTGCAAAGAGGTGTATTTGAGAAGGAAGACAGAGGTAGGACCTGCACACTGCATGGAGCTCACCTTGCTGCAGTGGAGGTGCAACGGTGAGCAGCAGAGCAGGGGGCATGCTTCGACTGGCACTTAAAAAGGCACTGGTCAAACCCCAGCTTGAGAACTGTGCGCAGTCCTGTGCTCTGCGCTACAAAAAGGACACTGAGGTGGAAGGAAGGTACAATGAGGAAATACCAAAATTATCAGGGAGTTTGGGGACAGGAGCTGTGAGGAGCCCTGCTGAGTTGTAGCATGTCTGAAACATATTCAAGCATGTTTCAAACAAATTTTAAGCATGTTTATTAAACATGGTCATCCCTGTTCTGGCCATGTTTTTGAACCATGATTTAAACATTGTGGTATGTTGCACCTCTGCCAAAACGTGGTCAAATATGGGCAAACAGGTAAATATGTTAAAGGGACATTGTCAACCCCCTTAGGTCTCAGTGTCCCTAGTTTAAAAAAACATATTTTATGATTGCCAATATTCTGTAAAGATTGTTGATGTAGCTGGTAGTTTGTTTCTGACTCTTATTTTCTTTAAAAAAGTAAAAAACATACTGGTGTTATCACACCAAAGTAGGTTTGTTTACATTCCTTGATCAGCTCCAAATGCATCTTCCCTGGACTTGGGAACACCCACAGAACAGTCTGGCCCCTCATAATGCAGTGGAAGTTTAGGAGGCTACTGCCTCATGAGTGACTACACTGTTTGGGTGTGTTTCTAATGCTCAGGAGGTATGTAGTAAGAACAGATCCAGGATTGTAAACAAAATAAGGTTGTTTATAAATATACATTGCCATGCATTTCAGTTTTACTAAGCAAGGAGACAGACAAAACAAACAGCAACATCAATGAATTTGTGAGAGGGTAAGCAATTATAAAAAGTGGGTTTTCAACTAGAAATACTATGATGAAAAACAGGTTGATAGTGTCCCTTTAATATGATAACCATGTACTGTATCTTACCATGGTCATAACAGGTTCATATAATAACTGGTTTTAAAAGCAACAGTGGCTTTCCCTGGCAAGGATGGCATGGTTGAACCATGGCCAACCATGGTCAACAGTAGTCAAACAAGATCTCAAAGAGTTAAATAACCATGGTAATTTGCGGTCAGCGATAGTCAATAGCAATGCATAATAAAACAAATTACTGCACAGTTCAGCTGACTTCATTTTGTTCAACAACCTTAATGGTCTGTAACAAACACATATTATCCATACGTACTTTTGAAACAGCTTTTATTTCTTTGCTGCTGTTCCTCTTTCTAATGAAGTCTCTCCTCACTCATAACTGATAGGATGACTCATAGCTGATAGGATGATCTAATCGCTATTTATACCACCGTAAAACTAAACTCTGTTAGGATGTGGTGAGTCCTCATAATAATTTTGTCATGTTCAAATAATTAACTTCTTTGCATAAACCTTACTTTGTTCATAAATTGCAAAAAAAAATTAGCATGTGATTATTCATATGAGTTTAAAGTGTCAAATTCTGTATTCTGATATCCAAATAAATTAGCAAATGTGGTTGCTATTCCATGCTCTCATGACCATTGACAAACCATGGTCATACATGAATGAACCAATGTATAACTGCATTTCAGAGCAATTTTTGAATAGCCATGTTTGTAATATGTTTTTTTTTTCCCATGGAGCTGTTTATGGCTCCCCGAGCCCGGCAGGTGGCTCTGGTCTCTCCCTTCCTCAGAGAGATTCAGTCTCCAGCCACACCATTTCTCCGACCCGACACCCCCTAAATCCAACATGGGTTTCCCCCCATGGCAGGGGGGAATGGACTTGGAAACACTCACAAAACAGTCTGGCCCCATATAATGCAGTAGGAGTTTAGGAGGCTTACCCTACCCCCAGAGCGAAATCCAGATATCGAGGTGGGGCGTGAACGGTCAGGGTGCTGGTGTGGCCATCATGGAGCCTGTCGGCTCCGATTTTCCTTTTTCTCCCATCCCCCCTCCCTACAGATGTTGGTGCATGTCTTCCCGACTCGTACTACCCTCCGGCCACCACCAGAGGGCAGTTAGCGAGCGGGATGACCAACCTCCCTCCCCTGAGTGAGGAGAGCAGTCTTCTGGATGCTCGATCTTCCCTCGCCCCTGCTGACCCCCGGCGGCCCAGGCTTGTTCCCGAACCCAGGTCGCAGGCGTGGCGTGAGGTGTAGCAACCAGTGCCTCAACCTCCAGCGTCACCAGGCTGGCCCAGTTTGTAACATGTTTAACCATGTTCAGCAATTTCAACCTTTTTATGGACATATTTGACAGTGAAACGCTGACCATGGTCATTTCATAGTTTTGGAACAAGGACCTCAAAAGGCAACTACCATGGTCAAAACATGGTCAAACATGAAATGGGTATGAAATATGGTAAACATGACAGCGGGGTGAGGCTGGTGGCCCTTAAAGGAAAACTATCATCCCCCTTAGGCCTAGTGTCTCCAGTTTAAAAAAACACATGTTATGATTGGTCACATTCTGCTGAAATTGCTGATGTACCTGTTAGTTTGATTCTGAGTCTTTTTTTTTTTCTGTTTAAAAGTGGAAAACAGACTGCTCACCATATTAGTGTTACCACACAAAAACAAGGTTTTTTACAGTCCTTGATCAACTCTCGCTGTGTCTTTCCTGGACCTGGGAACACCCTCAGCACAGTCTAGCCACCCATGATGCAGTGGGAGGAGAGAAGACTATTGCATCATAAGTGGCTGCCCTGTTTTGGCATGTTCCTAATGTTCAGGATGTAAGCAATAAGAGCAGATCAAAGACTGGAAACAAACAGGTTTAGTATAATATAACTACACCATTAGCATGCATTTCAGTTCTGCTACAAGAAGAAGCGGATAAAACAACCAGCCAAGGGTGCAGACAGGCATACTCACTATACATATTTGTGTACAGTTTTGTTGAGTGCCTGTCACAAACCATATGCCTTTCTGTTAACATTTTCATTCTAATCTGTAGTAGTTGGGTTAGTGTAGGCCACTGAGGAGTGCTTCTCTTTAAACTTCTGTTGTTTCGGAGACAGATACTGTACGTGTATAACCTCTTTAAAGATTAAAGGAATCATCTGACATACAATCTGACTTGTTTGGAAGGGGATACCATTTGGAGAGGCTGTGTACATTTTTTAATGGGGGGGGGTGTAACTGTTGGAGATTGTGTGTACAAAACAAATTTCTGACTACACCCCTGCAACCAGCAACATCAATGAATTTTAGAGAAGGTAAGCAATAATAAAACGGGGGTGAAACTTAAAAAACTACGATGCAAAAAGGGTTGACAGCGTCTCTTTCATGTGTTCACCGTGGAGTAACGGAGGTTGAGAAGGGATGCAATTCCAGTTTTCCACATATGCAAGGGTAACTACAACATTGAACAGAGTTGCTTGAACTGGTCTCCTTCAACAGGATGGGGGGATGTTCCCTGAAGATCAAAGGTGCTAAATGTAGGAGTAAGGTTAGGGGACATGTTTTGTCCCAGAGGGTGGCAAACTTGTGGAATAAAAAAAAGCAGTGGAGATGGAAACATAGAAACATAGACTTTGATGGCAGATAAGGACCGCTTGGCCCACCTAGTCTGCCCATTTCTCTACCTAGAGGATAAGCTGCAGGTCCTATTTAACCAACAGCCTATTTCTTCCTACCCCACACAAAAATTGCCTTATGTCTGTCCCATGCATTCTTGAATTCTCCCACAGTTTTAGACCCCACAACCTCCTCAGGAAGGCTGTTCCATGCATCCACCATCCTCTCTGTGAAAAAATACTTCCTCACATTGCCCGAGATGTCCCCCCTCTATCTTCAAATTGTGTCCCCTTGTTCTTGCACATCTCCTTTTCTGAAAGATGCTACCCTCTTGGACTTTGTTGATTCCACTGTGGTACTTAAACGTTTCTATCATGTCCCCCCTCTCCTTCCTTTCTTCAAGGGTATACATATTAAGCTGCTTTAGCCTCTCCTCGTATGGCTTCTCTTGCAGACCCTGCACCATTTTAGTTGCCCTCCTCTGAAATGCCTCCATCCTGTCTATGTCCTCTGGGAGATGGGGTCTCCAGAACTGGATGCAGTACTCCACATGGGGTCTCACCAACTGTCTGTACAGGGGATAACAACTTCCTGTTTTCTGCTGGTGATGCCTCTCCTATAAATCCCAGTATCCCCAGCCCTCCTACCACCTTCTCACATTGCTTGCCAACCTTAAGGTCATCTGATATGATTACCCCGGTCCCTTTCCATTTTGTTGTTGTTACTACTCCCCAATGTGTAATCTTCCCTGGGTTTTTGTTTTCCAGGTGCATTACTTTGCACTTCTTTGCATTGAATCCAAGCTGCCATACTTCTGACCATTCCTCCAACCTTGCCAAGTCCTTCTTATCCTTTCCACGCCTCCTTGTGTATCAACCCTGTTGCAGATCTTTGTGTCATCTGCAAGAGGTATACTTTTCCTTCAGTCATTCTGCAATGTCACTATAAAGACATTAAAAGGACTGGACCCAGCACTGAACCCTGCGGTACCCACTAGTAACCCCTCTCTCTTCAAGTGGACTCCATTTACAATTACCTTCTGTGTCCTGTTGTTCAGCCAATGTTTTACCCAGGCTACCACCATGGGACCCACTCAAGGCTAGTTAATTTGACTACTAATCTTTTGTGTGGGACTGTGTCAAATGCCTTGCTAAAGTCTAGGTAGGCCATGTCCACAGCCCCTCCCTGGTCTACTACTTTGGTCACCCAGTCAAAGAAATCAATTAGATTAGTCTGACATGACCTTCCCGCTGTGAACCAATGCTGCCTTGGGTCCTGTGCCCAACTGGCCTCTAGGTACTCAACAGTTCTTTCCTTCAGAAGTGATTCCATCACTTTCCCTACCACAGAGATCAAACTGACAGGTCTGTAGTTTCCTGCCTCTGTCTTGCTCCCACTTTTGTGAAGGGGAATCACATCAGCCTTCTTCCAGTCCTTGGGTACCACACCATCCTCCCATGATTTTTTATAAAGGGTAGTCAGTGGTGTCACTAGTTCTCTGCTTAATTCTTTTAGAATTCTGGGGTGAATTCCATCTGGCCCCATTGCTTTGTCCACCTTCAGTTTTAGGAGTTCTTTCAGAACCCTTTCTTCTGTGAAAGGACTGGGATCGACCCCCTCAAGTGTTTCTGTTAATTGGATTAGGCACCTCCCTACTTCCTCTTTTGTGAATACTGAACAGAAGTATTCATTCAGTATCCTTAGCTTTTCACTGTCACTCTCTGCCCACCCACCATCCATTCCATTCAGCCTCACTATCCCTCCTTTGTCTTTCTCACCTCCTGATATACCTATAAAAGGTTTCATCCCCTTCTTAACCAAGTTGGCTATCTTTTCATAGTTTGTGCCTTTGCTATTCTGACTACCATCCCTGCTTCCTTCTGCCTTAACTGGTATAGTTCTCTGTCCTGCTCCTTCTGTGTTTCCTTATACTTCCTAAATGCTATCTTTTTCTCCCTAACCACCCACCACTTCTTTTGAGAACCATTGTGGCTTTTCTTTCATTTGATTTGTTTATTTGCTTCACACAAAGGCTGTTGCCTCTGTGGTGGCAGTTTGATATTTCCCGTTGTTGCTCCACCCTCCTTCTAGCTTGTTTGCTAGTGCTTTTCTAAGGCACTCTCCCTTCTTGCCAAAGTCAGCCCTCCTGAAGTCCAGAACCCTCACTTTTGTATGACTTGACTCTGTAGCTGAGTTTATACGTGAACCACACTGTTTGGTGGTCACTTGTTCCCAAATGGCTACCCACTTCTAGATCTGAGATCCTCTCACTGTCCCATTTGAGTCTGAGGTCTGACATTGTTCCTCACGAGTAGGTTCCAAAACTAGCTGTCTGATGCATGCCACCTGAAGGGCATCAAGAATGGCCCTGCTTTAGGATGTGGTTGCAGCAAAGGTGTTCCAGTTAACATCTGGCATATTAAGGTCCCCCTTCAACAGTATCCCCCTTTCTGTGCCATCCTAAGTATGCCTTCTATCATATTCTTGTCCATTCCCTCCTCCTGACATGGGGGTCTGTATACAACCCCTGTGCGGATTGTGGTGCCATTTCCAGTCTCTAAGGTGGCCCACAGTGCCTCCTCTCCTACCTGTTTACTCTTTTGTTCAGTTGCTTTTATCCCTTCCCTTACATAGAGAGCTACCCCCCCCCTTCTGCCCTCCCTATCTCTCCTGTAGGTTGTGTACCCTGGTGTGTTAACATCCCAGTCATGGTTCTCTGTGTACCATGTTTCTGTGACTGCTATGATATCCAGGCATCCCTCTTCCATCAAGGCCACCAGTTCAGGGAGTTTGTTGCCCAGACTACAGGCGTTGGTGCTCATTACCCTCCATTTCTTGATGGCCTTACCCCTTTTTGCCCCATCCTTGTCCTTATTGCATTTGTCACTTTCTCCATTTACCCCTGTACTTCTCCCTATTGACATCTCTATGTTGGTGTCTACCTCACTTAGTACCCTGATTTTTTGGGGGGGAGGCTAGGATTTCCCTGCTCCTTTCCAGCTTTAAGGTAAGCCTGGACTCATTTCCATTTACCAAAGGAATCATTGGGTACCCTGCATAGCAGGGTGGGATGGAAATTCTTATGAATAGATACCCCCCAACACACTGGCTGCCCACTTCTCCCCACACATGTCTCCCCCTTGATATGCCTGGTTCTTTTTAAATTGACTATGTATGTCTCTTCGCTTGTAGCATTCACTTCAACTAATCTCTTTGCTGGACTATAATGCCTTTATCTTACAGGAATACTAAACCATGTATGTTGTTGTATCTGGTATAAATTTTTACTGACTTGCTACCCTATTGTTATGTATACCCTTACTGACTGTCTTTTACCTGAACCCAAATGTATTTTTACTTATCCTGTCTATTGCAGGCCTACCTGTACTGTTGTACTCTTGCATCTACTGTCTATTTGTCTGTATATAAATGCATGGTTACTTGACTTGTGTAATGCAGGTCCACCCTGTAAATGAGCTTGCTCAATGGTGTTCGCCTGGATAAATAAAGAATTTGATTGATTGATTGATACTTTCTCATCCCTGCTTATGGGGGGGTGGGCAGAGATGATAGCCTTAGAGCTCTTTCCAACCTTAAATTACCATGTATGTTACTGTGATGCTTAGTGGCAGTCTGATTGATGAAGGAAGTGTGTCAAATGGAAAATAACGGAGCTTTCTTTCTATTTTTTCTTTTGAAATATCAAAATATTTAAAGCCATATACAACATTCAGTATTTTTCTTTTTTAGATGTATGATGTTCCTCCAGCAGCTTCCAGGGACGTTTTTCGAAGGGATTCCAATTATGACATCCCCCCATCCCTTGGAAATGGAGCACAGAAAACATTTTCTGGATATTACAACACCGTGCCAAACCCTCGCAAGTCTGACTGGAACTATGATGCTCCTGTGCTGCCTGAAAATTCTGAATTCAACCCTTGGAAACAAGTCCATTATGATACCATGCCTAACAAGGGATGTGTTACAGATTCTAAACAGGTACTTTATGACATACCACCAACCAGATATGGAAGTGGGATCCTGTATGACATTCCACCATCAAATTGCATTGCAAGATGCATTCAGACGCCGACATATGATGTTCCACCAGTGCAAAATAGAACTGTTTCAAACAAACCTCTGTATGATGTGCCACCTCCACGTGACACAATTGTGAAACAAAATATAAACTATGACATCCCACGTAGTCCCAAGAATCAACAGAGAAGCATTTATGATATTCCAAAGGGGTGTCCTCTGGGCACGACCAGTGGTGAAGTAAAAAAACAAGGCGATTGAACAGCCCACCTATGATGTTCCATCGCATGCTACAAGTGTTGATAAACCATTATCAGATAACACAGAACATGACAGATCATCCATTTCTAGTTCTAACAGTAGAGACAGTGCAATATCTACATTGTCGGCTTCTTCCAATGAGTCCTTGACTTCATCCCCATCTAAGGCAGTAAAAGAGGTGACCCTTGATGTTGAATCAGCCACGAGAATGTTGAACATGCTGCAGAACAAAGTATGTGTTTCTATAGCAGGCCTAATGATCTTTGTAAGCAGCAAGTGGAGGCACCGTGAACACCTGGAGAAGAACATTGATGATATCCACAGAGCTGTTGATGGTATCAAAAAATCCTTAACTCAATTTTTGGACTTTGCACAAGGTATAAAAGTTAATGCATCCCATCTTACTGATAATAACCTTCAGACCAGACTCTACAAGCAGCTGCAGATTATTGACGATTCGTACCGGATCCTCCTGGAAATGGGAGAAGCACTGAATGACAGCCACTGGTCACTCAATGCCCTAGTCATAGAAAATCCTCAGGCTAATCCAGATGACCTTGATCGATATGTCCTGGTGGCCCGTACAGTTCCAGATGACATCAAACGTTTTGCATCCATCATAATTGCTAATGGAAAACTTCTCTTTAAACCCAATCTGAAGCAAAACGAACTTCAGCAACCCCTGAGGTCTTCAGCTGAGAATGAAAAGAAAGTTATGAACACTTATTTTACTCTCCAGGCATCACAAAAGAATAAAAATACCTCCGTTAAAAGAAACTCTTCATTCTCTGCAAAAAAGGATCATTTTGAAAGCTTAACAGAAACTCCAAAAAGAGGATTGTGATTATGCTCAGTTGCAGGTAAGTGCAGGAAAACGTTTTTTAGTCTATCTGGCCTGTTATTTTGTTTTCAGTTCCTGATTATGCCTCTTGGTTTTTTATCTACTAAGAAAGGGGCTACATTACAGCAATGCAGGGGTTGGAGGTGTGTCAACATAATGCATTCACTGAGGTGGGAGCTTAGAAATTGGCAAAGTGTCATTCCCAGCAACCACAAAACCAGCCCCCTATGGCAGCAGGGGGCAAATGAAAGAAAGGCAGTTTTTTGGACTGACACGAATGCTAGTTCTCAGCAAGGTGGCTGGCAGGGACTGCTTACATGACAGCCAACCAGTGACCAGTAATTAGAGGCTGGATCAGGTGCAGGAAAGCACACATTTTGCACTATGAGTGGGACACAGGGTGTGACGAATCAGGTGGCCAATGGCCATGAAAAAATTGGTTTGGCTACCAGATTTTGAAAGTTACTGCCCAATCGGCTGCCTGTCTACAAAGAAACGTTTTTTACAGCAGCATTAGTGCTACCACTCATGGTGCTAACAGCACGAGTTCGGGAACAAGCTTGAGTCAACGGGGGCTGGTTGGGAGGGGGAGAAGCGAGCGTCCCAGAGAACACTATCCTCCACTAGGGCAGGAGTGCAGCTTGCTCCAGTGGAATACTGCCACCTATGTGGCCACAGGTAAGAGTGCATACAGAGCAGCTTACAAGGTGTGGGGATGCTGGCTGGTGTTGGGCTAAGCACACTTGCGTGTGTGAGCTTGCAGACCCAAGCACGTCAGCATCCCAAGGGAATCAAAGTAAAGTGGTAAATCCCGATCAGCAGCAGCAACATGAAGGTCCAGCCCCCTCAGCCCCCCCCCCCACTGATGACTCTCCTGTGGGTTTGGATCCTGACATGCGGTGGGTGATAATGAGCCTACTGCACCTGCCATCAAGGGTGGTGGAGAAAGCTGTGAGGAAACCGGAGTCAGTGTCAGTCTAGGAGATGTTTGGTGAGAACAAATGAGAAGACTAGGAGGGCCAAGCAGTCCTTATCTGTCATAAAATTCTGTGTTTCTATTTGAAGGGGTTGGGAAGTCAGGAACAGAAGGGGACATAGCCTGG
This sequence comes from Neoceratodus forsteri, assembly GCA_016271365.2. NCBI lineage: Eukaryota > Metazoa > Chordata > Ceratodontiformes > Ceratodontidae > Neoceratodus > Neoceratodus forsteri. Next base: position 190,426,319 of record JADMNL010000028.1, on the reverse strand, counting down.
GTCCAGGGGGCATAAAGAAAGTAACAAACCCCCCCCAAAAAAGTGGTGCATTTTACATTTCAAGATGAAAATTTTGTATCTATACATTGTTATTCCATTTTAGATTACTCTTTTTCTCTGAGGTAGAACATTTTCACTACAACTTGTACTGCTGCTTTAACAAAATTTTCAACAGAACCTACTCATGTTTCTTGTGTATCCCAGCCCTGGGCACCCACTCCTTCGGGCACCCTTACGTTATTCCCCCTGCAGCCTGCTGGACTCACACACTGCTTCTGGTTCTCACCACCCAAGTCCTCCAAGTCCTCCATTGGCCCTGGTGATTCCTGCATGTCCCTGCTGGGGGGGCTCTCCCATTGCCACTAGGAGAGAAATTGCTACCGTTCAGCAGGCTGATGATCAGAGGCAAGGAGATCAGCCCATTTTGGGGGACCGATGACATGGGTGGGTCTACCAGAGGGTCTGCCTTCTAGTGTGCCCAGAACGATTTTTAAAAAAATTGAGGCTCAGTCCTTCATGTACCCTCTGCAGTGGTGTCATGGGGCCACGTGAAGGCATGTGTTACCCATGCCACTAAGGGTGCCTCCACATTGCCACCAAAGGGTTTCCTAGACAGGCAAAGCTGTGCCATCCACTCTCTGTGAGGGAAGCAGTCAGTGGATGCTGTGAATCCCTCACTGCTGACCTCTGCTCCTGATGGCACTGGTTCCAAGTATTTATCCTGGTAGTCAGCATGCCAGAGTCAGGCCCAGTCTGTAGTGGGTGGGGAGTATCAAATGGTGTATTTCTAAATGCCCCATGGGCATATATTTTTATCAGGTTGTCCCGGTCTCTCCCCACCTGATATCATCTTAAAAGGGGACTCCATGCTGAGCCCAAAGGCCCACTACCATAAAGTCCTCCACGCTAATCCTTTAAGGGACTGCTAGCTGAGAGACAAGTGTCTGCTGCTCACTCAGTCATCCCTCATCACAGTCTCTGCAGTCAGTGTCAGGGAAAATAAAACCTGACATCTGTTAGCTCATCACAGTATATACTGGGGTGGGGGCAAGGAGACAGAAGACAGGGGGCAAGGGGACACTATCATCTGATAGCTGGTCTCAGTTTGCTGGGGGCAGAGTCAGCTGACAGCTTTTACTTTCATTTACACAGACCTTAAAAGAATCTCAAAGGGTGCCTCGCATGGGGCCCACATTTTGTTGGGTCCTAGAGGAATGAGATGACCTTTACAGTTTCTAGTAGTATTAACTGTAATTGTTAAGCACCCATTCCCTGGGACTCGGAGTGCTTTACAGGGCAAATGCAAGTGAAAAACGTAAAATATGCAGAATAAACAAAATAAATACATTACTCAAATATCAACACAGAATCTCAGAAAAATAAATACATTGGACGATAAACTTAGATAGTAACCGGAGCAGAAAGGCACCAATTTGCACCAAAAGCCTCCCTAAACAAGTACGTCTTTAGGCCCCTCTTAAAGGCCTCCATTGAGGGGGTCTCACTAAGAAATCTTGAGAGTGAGTTCCACAGTGCCAGGCCACATACCTTAAAGGTACAACGGCTTGGTGATTTAAACCTGGCCCTGGGAATCACTCGGAGGCCCACCTCAGAGAAGTGGAGGGGGCGAGAGTTGTGATAAGGAGTCAGAAGGTCTCTCAGATAACCAGGACCATGTCTGTATAGGGCTCTGTAGGTCAGCAAACCAACCTTGAAGGAGATATGCCACTTCACTGGCAGCCAGTGCAAATCACACAGGAGTGGGGTCACATGACAGGATCTCAGAAGGCCTATCAGCAACCTGGCTGCTGTATTCTGCACTAACTGAAGGAGTCATAGGCTCCCGCCACTAACCCCAAGGTAAAGAGCATTACAGTGGTTGAGTTTGAAAGTTACAAAGGCATATACTTGTGCTGGCGGGTTTTCAAAAGGGATCAAGGCTTTAATCTGGGAAATGTTCCTGAGATGGTAAAAACCCTTCTGGATTACAGCTGACACCTGAGTCTCAAGTGTCAACCTTTCATCCAGAAGGATCCCCAGATTCTTCACTTTAGCAGAGACCACCAACCTGGAGGAACCCAGCACAAGGCCAGTCACCACCATGGTTGCTTTCACACCCCACCTTTGACCAGACTCAGTCACTAACACCTCCATCTTATATGGGTTGAGTCCAAGCCAGCTTGATGACATCCAGTCCTGAATCTCAGCCAGGCACACATTTTGTACCTTGACTGCAGCTGGCATCTTGAGTACAAATGACATACAGCAAGGTATCATCTGCACAACAGTGAAAATCCAGCCTGTAATGTCTAATGATCTCACCGAGGGGCAACATATATACCACAAATAGCATAGGTGAGAGGACCGAATCCCGGGGTACACCACAAAGCAGGGGCCTCAGGAGTGAAGAGAAATTTCCCCCACTACCACCCTCCACGTTCTATCTCTGAGGAAGGACTCAAACCAGCTGATGACATTGCTGTTGAGTCCACAGTACTCCCTGAGCTGATCCAGCAATGACCCATGGTCCACAGTGTCAAAGGCTGAGGAGAGATCAAGTAGAATGAGAACTGAGTGTTCCCCTCTATCTCTCGCGCCGAGGAGGTCACTGTACACCCTGACCAATTTGGTTTCTATACTGTGTCTGGACCTAAATCTGGACTGGAGAGACTCATATATGTTAAAGGCCATGAGGTGTGCCTCAAGCTGCAGCACCACCATATTCTCAATAACCTTTTCCAGGAAGGGAAAGTTAGAGACTGGTCCAAAATTCACCAAGCAGTCTGGATCCAAAGAAGCCTTTTTCAGATGGGTCCTCACCAGCACATCTTCCAATGCCTTGGAAAGCACACATCTGAGAGGGAGCACCAGACTATTCTGGTGAACACCGGACCCAAAAACCCCACACAACTCACTAAAGGGCATGTCTGACCTGGATCCAGTTCACAAAAGGTGGGCCTTAGCTCCAAGATCACCACCCAGACCTCATCCACCAACACTGACCCAAACTCTCTCCAAACAGGTGGGGTACTTCTGCTCTCAACTAGCTTAAAACTTCCAGGCCCTGACAGCCCGGTTGGGGCAATTCCAAACTGAGTAGAGGATATCCTGTCAAAGAAGAACTGAGCAACCTCTTCGCACTTGCGAATGAACTAGCTGTTACTGACTGTAGACAGGCAGGATGGAGTAGCCTGTTCATGGTTCAGAAGAGCTGAGCCAGTCTGTTCTTCCCTGCAACAATCTTCCTGAACAGAAATGATGCTTTCTTTTTGGGAGATTATCCTTTGATACTCACCGCAATGAGTCCTCAAAGCCCATTTGTCCTTGTCCTGGACTTCCTCCAGCAGTGCTCCAACCTTTGACCCATAGCCTTCAACTAGCTGAGCTTCCTGTCAAACCAGGGGGATCCCAGGTGCAAAGACCTGGGCCGTATATGTACTGGGTCAACAGAATCAAGGGCTGAGGTAATGGACCTGTTATAAGGTGCCACTGCCTCCTCAGATCCCATCCTACATGCCACCATCACACCCAAAAGATCACATACAAGCAGAGGTGAAAAAGAAGTATGTGCCTCAGCTGGGACTTGAACCAAGGCCGCCCAGAATACCATTCTAATTGCGCTAACCAGCTGTACCACTGAGACAACTGGAACCTGGGCTGTCCCCGAGCACATTACTCTTTCTCAGATGCACAACCCAAAGACAACACAAATATTTACTTGTAACAATTACACAGGAGTGTGGTGTGCATATTTATGGAACACATACAAACAGAGGTGAGAACGAAGTAAATGCCTCAGCTGGGACTTGAACCCAGGCTGCCTGGAATACCATTCTGATTGCAGTAACCAGCATATTGCATATTTATGGAACATATACAAACAGAGGTGAGAAAGAAGTAAAGCTGAGGCACTTACTTCTTTCTCACCTCTGTTTGTATGTGTTCCATAAATATGTACACTGCACTCCTGTGTGATTGTTACAAGTAAATATTTGCGTTGCCATCGGGTTGTGCATTTGAGAAAGAGTAATGTGCTCGGGGAAAGCCCAGGTTCCATTTGTCTCAGTGGCACAGCTGGTTAATGCAATTGGAATGGTATTCCGGGCGGCCTGGGTTCAAATCCCAGCTGAGGCACTTACTACTTTCTCATCTCTGTTTGCATGTGTTCCATAAATATGCACACCGCACTCCTGTGTGATTGTTACACCCAAAAGATCAACCACCATCTGGAGTCATGCTGGGGAGAACTCCTTCAAAGGGCAGTAGCGGACCACCTCCTACTGGAGGTGGACTACAAGGGCAGGGCCCAGAACAAGAATCTCATTGTGCAATGATTTGAGCAGCAAACTGGATCAACCTTGAGGTTCTTAATATCAAGCCCCAGTGAGAAGACTAAGTCCAAGGCATGTCCGTGTTGATGGGTTGCAGACGTAACTATTTGTGCCAGGCCCAGTGATTCTACCAACCAGAGGAAATCAACTGCTGTCTTTTTTAAATTGATAAAATCTAGTGTGCTTCACTTAAATATACTGGGCTGTTACCTGAAAACCTAGATGCAAGGTGGGTTCAGGCAACATGTATGGCCTTCTGTTTGACTTACAGAACTTTGTCCAAATTATTGAACTATTTATTTATTGAAAATAGATAACCAGCTAAGACATACTTGCCGAAGGTCATTTGCAGGTGCGAGTTGGGGGGTTACAATGGAAGGCATATAACATTGTCAGTTCTGTACAGCATACAAACACATGCAGGTGCAACAGAGAAGACAAATGTACAGTGATCCAGAAATGGTCAGGAGGTACATGTTGTGTAAAAAAGAGTGGAAAGAACAAGTGCTGAAACAAAGAACCCAAAATGTCCATAGCAGCTCAAACAGAGAGAGAGAGAGAGAGGAGATGAGAGCAGGAAGCACAGGAGGGGAGAAATGAAAGATGGGGAGGGAAAAAGTCAGACAGGGAGAGGTTGTTTCAGAGATTAGGGAGGTGAACTGAGAAGGCAGACTGACCAGCAGAGGATTTGCAGTGGGGGATGTGGAAGGTGTGACTGGAGGATGATGTTTTGCAGTGGTGCATAATAAACCAGGAACTACCAACAAGGCAATCCAATGCAGAGCAACCAGGATGATAACAGGAATGGAGTAGAAACTCTACGAGGAAAGACTGAGAACACTCAATATGTACTACCTGGAAGAGAGGAAGGATAGAGGGGATATGATCAAGGCCTTCAAATATATGAAGGGCATGAACAGGGTCAGCACAGAGGAGATGTTTAGATTAAAGGGAGGGACCGCCACTAGGAGGCATAGTCTGAGACTGGAGGGGGGGGCAAGTTAAAGAGGGCATTGAGAAGACACTACTTCACAGAGAGGGTGGTGGCAGGGTGGAACTCACTTCCCAAAGAGGTGGTGTCACTGAAATCGGTGAACAGTTTTAAGAGGGGGCGGGATAGGATTGGGGGAACTGGTGTAATGGGAGGGGTGGCAGATATGGAGTAAACTCAGATAGCTGCACACTCAAGCAGACTCGATAGATCTTAGGGTCTGTATCTGCTGGTGCTTTTCGTATGTTCATAACAATTACAGATTATCCACCTTCTACAAAGAAACACTTAACATTTCACAAAGTTACAATTTCACTTTATTCTTCTAAACAAGGCAGGTGATGTGATACTTTTTATTGGCATAACAGGCAAGTCTCGGTATACAAGTTTTTTAGGCCAACACATGACACCTCTGCAGGTGAACAATAAACAGGGGCCACTGGGGCCTGTTAGGCCTTAAAGCTTGTGTGCAGAAACATATTTTCTTTTTCTCCGTTTTGGTAACCAGGTAAGACCCACTAGGCACAAGGCCTGTTTTCAGGGGCACCCCAGGAGCACTGGGGAGGTAAGTGACTTGCTCAGAGTCACACAGTATGCAAGTGGAGTTTGTAGGAATCAAACCCTGGTCTGCAGGATGTACCAAGCTCATTCACAGCTCATCATTCTAACCTCTAGGCTATACTTATCAGCCCAAAAGGTATCAGTTGTCTGTGAGGGTGAACAAGGACCAGAGCAGTTGCAAATGTTGTTCTTACCAGATTTCTCACTCTCTTTAATTGCTGGGGACAGATTTAGAACAGAACATACAGAATACAAGGCCCTCCAAAAGTGCCAAGGGAGTAAACCTGGGGCACTTTTGGGGTTTCTATTAGTTGAAGTAATTTGCTGTGTGTCGACAGACATGTATTAAAAGCATCATTACAAAAATGATGTGTGAAAATGTTCTCTTCTGGCACCATAAAGTATGAAAGCTAACACACATTATTGCAGAAATGACGACCATTGTTTAGTGGGTGTAATTTTGCTTCCAGTTTCATCTGTGTGGAACATCTGCCCCCTAGTGTTCAAAAACTGTATATTCTGCAGCGGTGCCAATTGCCTCTTGATAAAATCAGCTTTTCAAGGCATAAATTAGTGTCGGAGACTTGATTAGCGGTCTTCGCTAATCAAAGTAAAAAATGATTAGCAACTGGCGAAGCTGATTAGCAATTACCAAAAATTGATATTTTTGCTCAAAACCCCATAAAATGTACTTATCTTGCTTTATATTGATAAAATACACACTTACACAAGTTTCTGAGACTATCTTTTATTTAGCCATTTCCAGAGAAATACAGCAATTGTGCAGCAGCACACATACATTTTAAGAGCTGAGATAGGATGTCTGCCAAAGCAGACCGTGAATTCGTGAGCATGATTGTGAGTCATGACAAATTAAACATAATGAACCCCCTGCCCCAGCATAAAAACTCTGGCACCTGGGACCGTGATTGACCACACAGTTAACAACAAGGATTAGGTGCGATCTATTGCTACCTTCTCCACCAGGCATGTAACCAGTAATTCTGGCCTGTTTTGTGGGGTAGGGACCAGGAAGCGGTCCACCGTCCTCAGCTGCCAAATCACCAGGACGTCTTGGTTTAGCACTAAAAAATATGTCTACAGCTCTGTCTGGGTTGAATTCAGCTGGAGGGGGCCCTGCTTTTTAATGTGAATCAGTGTTTCTGCAGTGTCCTCTGCCAGACTTGCTCACCAGTGAGTTTTTATCTTGTTCATAGTTGAAAAATGCCTTTCTACAATTGCATTAGACACAGGAAATACTCTCAACACATTGATGAGCTTCAACAGATTTGGATAAGAATTTCAGAAATCACATGCCAGCTTTGACCAGATAGCAGAGGCAGAAAGATTGATGAAATTGGTTTGAGCAAAAATCTGAAAACTCTTGCCATTCTGCAAGTAGAAGAGTTCTGTTACAGTCAGGCTACAAAAGTGCTGAAAAGTGGTCAGCTACTGCAGTAATGTCACTGTTACCATACAGCTCCAGTAGTTCCTCTCTTTCTTATTTTTTTATTTTATCCTCTTTTATCGGCAGGTCCTCCGTCAAGCTCTGCCCTGGTCACGGCCCCCAGGCTCCCACCAACCGTCAGTCCCTGCATACGCCCGGTTACCCCCGGCTTGCCCCCTGGAGGGCAGGGTCACGGCACTGGTTCCCCTAATTCCAGTGCCACAGAACCAGTAACTAGTTGGGAGTGCAGTGACAGTGGCTAATTGAAGCCCAGGGAGGGCTTCAGGTAAATGGAGGACCCACCCCTCCATTTTTTTTCTTGTTTTTCCTCCGGGAGGCAGGGACGTGCAGTGACATCCTGTGTCCGCCCCGCCTCCATTACAGATGAGCACCAGTAGCTGCGTGACTCCCGGCCTCCGCCAGGGTCCATCTAATGCCGGGCGCTTCCCCCACCCTCCTCCCGGAGAAGGAGAGCATTCCATAGGATGCTCTATCCTTTTTCCCCCGGCTGACCCTCCAGCGACCTGGGGCTGTTCCCGAACCTGGGTCACCAGTGTCGCAAACAGAAATCCAACCGCTGCGCCGGTGGGCCGACTCAGTAGTTCCTTTCTGTCTGCAGCTGACCAAAGTCTGGTATCTAACACTTTTGCACAGTTATAGATATTACTTTCATCAGTCAAACCGAACCTGTGTTAACAACAGTTCTCAATGTTTGTAATGTATTTCTTTGTTTGTTGTTTAAAAGTTTTAACAACTTGGCCACTAAAATGTGTTCAGTTTCACATGTATGTGACTTCAGCACATGCTCCTGAAAGAACATCAGATCCATTTTTTAAGCGAATGTCAAGTTCACTGCTACCTATGGGACCACTCTGCTTAGCATGGTCGAGAGTGTTTCTCAAAGTTTCAACAGAGTTAAGTAGCGTTGGCATTTCAACTACTTCTTTTTTGCTAGTGAGAACCTGGCAAGTGGCTGAAGCAGCAGTTCAAAATTCAAAAGGTGTGCCACCATTTTGAATTTAGTCATAATTTGCAACACTCCCTTAGCTTTGGCCTGGTCATTTGTTGGGTCTGCGCCATAGATTCTAAATGGGCATAAATTACAGGGAATGATTTGGTAACAGCACAGATGGCAAGAGGTTTATGCTGCACCCAACGTGTGCCATGGGCCTTCTTGGGCTTTTTAATTGACATCTCCGTGGCCTGGGCAAGAGACCATAACTCTCTGAGTCTCTTAGGATTTTTCTGATAGAGATAAAACAGTTGGGTCAGAAAGTTTGAAACATCATTAAAATAGGTGTTATCCAAAGAGTCTTTTATGGCCAGTTCTAATCTGTGTGAGAAACAATGAACACCAGCTAACCACTGTATGTCTTTCCTTAAAAGAGCAGCAAGCCCCCGTCTTACACCCATGTTGACAGATGCCCCATCAGCCCCAAACCCAGCCATGTTTTTTATATTAAGGCCACACTCTGTAAAAATGTCTAAAAGGAGATTTTTCAATCCTTGACTTATGCCATCTGATACAGCTTTCATTCGCAAAAGCTTAGTCTCCACTTGACCATTGATGGGATTTACACAAACTAGATCAACCAGTTCCTTTTCAATTACACCACTGTCAGTACTTCCATCCATAAGAAATAAAAAATAATTCATTTTTTAACAGTTGCCTGCAGGTTTTCTTCTAGGTTCTTGCCAATACACACTGTGAGTTCTTTCCCACTAACAGCATTAATGTATTTATTGCTCAAATGAACTCCATGGCACTTCTCTTGTTCTGCTATTGCTTCAAACTTTTTAACAGGGATGTCCTCTTTGGCCATCATATACAGGCTGCCTAGAAGGATTCTGTGCTGTTCCTCTGTACTACTGAAAGCTCTCCCTGCAAATAAATTAAAAATTGTTTTAGGTCTGGGTCCAAACCCAGGCTACACCCGCCTTCACTATTTTAAATTTACCAATTGTGGTATGGTGATATAGATCAAGTGGTGACCTCGTTCTACCAAATTTCAAAATTTTAACAGCTTTCTTGTGCCGCTCTATCAGAAGATGTTTCCGGATAGTGTCAGCTTTTAGCTGGGGACCTGTAATCCCTGCAATTAATGCCTCACTGAAGTTCCTTAACCCACGTAGCTCATCTCTGTAGTCGCAGCACAATTTGCAGCTAGCACGCACTGCAAAGGCTCCCTCACTTCTTATCTGCAGCCAGTTTTTGTCTGGATCATATTTTTGGTGCCATCCTTCTGCAGTTGTTAATGTTACTCCAGCCATGTTGCAGACTGCAGTTATTAAAAAGTTTGAAGTTAGCAAAACAAGGGTGCTGTCCCTGGGTGTGAACTAATACATTTCAGTGGCTTAGTATTAAAGGATAATGGGCAGCTCAGCAGATTTGCTTCTGGCCCCAGCACCCCCCCCCGGCTCTGTCTGCCAAACCTAAAATGACATCACTGAATATAGCAGCACAGTTCTTTCCAGCATGCCAGATCAAGCAACAGCAGGGACGTCATAATTTACTTGACAGTCCACAGAGTGAAACACTCCAGTAAAGCAAGGTACAGTTCTCTTTTTCCCCAGATACACAGCAGGGCACACATATTTCTGCAAATTAAGCATGGGGCTCAAGTGCATCAAGTTAAAAATCTCTGGAAACTAAGCAGGGCACAACATTTTTGTCCTTTCCCATATGGGCACTCAGTATTTGTTCTAAGGGGCTTATGTCTTTCCCATTCTTTGTAAGCAGGGCACAAACTCTTCTTGTTAAAAATTGTCCTTCCCCAAACTGGACACACTTTGTGGTTTTGAATGTCCCCTCTGCAGTTTTTTTCATTATTATTTTTTATTAAGATTAATATACAAGTTAGCCAGCCTGGGAGTGGGTCCCAAGATGACAGACTGGGTAAAGAATTGGCTGGAGAATAGGACACAGAGAGTAATAGTAAATGGAGTCCACTCTGAAGAAAGGGGGGTTACTAGTGGGGTACCGCAGGGTTCAGTATTAGGACCGGTCCTCTTCAATGTCTTTATAAGCGACATTGCAGAGGGACTGGAAGGAAAGGTATGTCTCTTTGCAGATGACACAAAGATCTGCAACAGAGTTGATGCACAAGGTGGGGTGGAAAGGATGAGAAGGGACTTGGCAAGGTTAGAGGAATGGTCAAATGTATGGCAGCTTAGATTCAATGCTAAAAGTGCAAGGTAATGCACCTGGAAATAAAACCCAGGGAAGAGTACACAGTGGGGGTGAGATACTAACAACAACAAAATGGAAAGGGACCTCAGGTGTCATATCAGATGACCTAAAGGTGGGCAAGCAATGTGAGAGGGCAGCAAGGAGGGCTGGGGGATACTGGGATGCATAGGGAGAGGCATCACCAGTAGAAAACAAGAAGTTATTATCCCTCTGTACAGACAGCTGGTGAGACCCCATCTGGAGTACTGCGTGCAGTTCTGGAGACCCAGTCTCCACAAAGACATAGACAGGATGGAAGCTGTCCAGAGGAGGGCAACTAAAATGGTGCAGGGTCTGCACCGGAACACATATGAAGAGAGACTTAAGGAGCTTAATATGTATAACCTCGAGGAAAGGAGGGAGAGGGGGGACATGATAGAAACTTTCAAGCACCTCAAGGGAATCAACAAAGTCCAAGAGGGTAGCATCTTTCAAAAAAAGAGGTGTGCAAGAACAAGGGGGCACAATTTGAAGATAGAGGGGGGCGGCTCAGAGGTAATTTAAGGAAGTATATTTTCACAGAGAGGGTTGTGGATGCATGGAACGGCCTTCCGGAGGAGGTTGTGGAGTCAAAAACAGTGGTGGAATTCAAGCATGCATGGGACAGTCATGAGGCAATTCTAGGGGGTGGGGGTAGGAAGAAGTAGGCTTGCTGGTTAACTAGGATCTGCAGCTTATCCATTAGGTAGGGAAATGGGCAGACTGGGTGGGCCAAGCAGTCCTTATCTGCCGTCAAATTCTTTTAAAATGTCTTTTCCAATCACTGCAAAAACTACAGGGCACAACACTTAGTTTCATTTCAGATCTCTGCAAGGTAGGGCACAGGTTACTTTTAAAATGTCTTTCCCATCTCTGCAAATGCAGGGCATGAGTTACTTTAAATGTCTTTTCCAATTCACTGCAAAACTACAGGGCACAACACTTACTTTATCATTTTCTCTGCAAGACAGGGCACAGATTACTTTTAAATGTCTTCCCATCACTGACTGCGCAGGGCACAGTGACTTGTTTGTGGTTTACTTATGTCTTTACGATCTGTGCAAAAGCAGGGCACATTTACTGTACTTTTAAATGACTTTCCCATCACTGCAACTTGCAGGGCACAGCTCTTAAAGTCTCAATCTGCTTGTTCAGCTCAGCATCCCCCAATCATCTGTGGCAGCTGCTCCCCCGCCCCAGTTGCAGTCCAGAATCCATGACATGCCCGCCAGTACCCAGCCATCCCCCCAGAGTCATGCCACTGCCCAGTCCATGCCCTCCCACAGTTCACTCCTCCTCCAGGCTCCCGGACAATATAAAATAAAAAGTTTTTACTTTTTTGGAGCTTAATGATCGTCAGGTCTGCTCTGTTGCTGAGCCAGTTGCTCCGGCGCTGAATCTATGTCACGCCGCGATGCCTGCCCTGTCTGGTCACGGTCAGGTCTCCTCTTGCGCAGCCTCCTCTGCTCCTTGTTGCCCTGTGGTTCCTCTCATGGCCTGGTGATGCTCCTCCCTGCAAAACAAAACAGAACATTAAATACCAGGCGCCACCTGAAAAAAAAAAAAGCATTTGTCAATGCCGAATGTTTGCTTGCTGGTATTAGCATTGGAAATGCAGGAGTTAGACAGATGCAGAGTAGGAATGGCAGTGAAGTTTTGAACTTCACACCAACCCCCATCTTCACCCCGCAGAGACGGACAGGCATTGGGGTATGCGTTTGGGTTGTCGCCCATAACATTCATGCCATTTCACCTCACCCTATTCTGCAGAAACTGTCAAGTGTTGAGGTGTGCCTTGGGGTGTTCAGCCTTACAGTCACCCCACTCCACAAGGACATACACTGAAATGGGTGCAATATAGAATGGGGTGAACTCTGGGGCTGAAGAGTCCAAGGCACAGCTCGAAGCCTGTCAGTGGCTGCAGGGTGGAGGGAGAGGGTTGGAATGGTATGAGCACTACAGTCGACAATCCAAAGGCATACCCCTGATGCCTGTCAGTCTGTACAGGGTGGGACGTTGTGGTTAGAAACTGTAATGCCCCGGGCATTTGTTGTTATTTGCAGTACAAATTTTCATCATGGCCATTTTGTGGCCCCCACCTCATGAAAGCATTTGAGATCTCTTTTCATGAACAGTGGCACTGTGATTTTGTCAATGTGTCCCGAAATTTGAGTTTCCACATCAACCGTGCCATTGTGTGCCAGATGTACGAGAACACAGATCGGGCAGGATGTGAAGAATGACAGCTGTACCATTCATAGGGAGGTGTGAAGAGATGGCAATGTTGAAAATCTGTAGTGAAAATATTAAAAATGCTCAAACTTCCGAGCGTACGTGGAAACTGCGCATTGCATGCGTGTAACGCAGTAATTTAGTGGAATTATTTCACCAAATTTTCAACATAGGCATTTTGTGACCTCTGCTAATGAACATTGTCACTATGATTTTCTTAATCTGTCCTGAACATTGATTTCCCACAGCAACTGCGGTATTCTGCGCCAGATGTGTAAATGCATATTTTGGGCAGGATGTGAAAAATGACAGCTGTACTGTTAATAAGCAGGTCTGAAAAAATACCAATGTTGAAAATCTGGAGTGAAAATACTACAAATTTGTGAAGTTACAAGGGTGCATGGAAACTGCACAATGCACGCTTGTAACACAGTCATTTTATGGACATTTGTCACCAAATTTTCAACATAGGCATTTTAGGACCTCTGCTCATGAACAGAGTCACTGTGATTTTACATACGAACATATGAACATACAAATCTGCCAGCAGAACGCACCAATTGGTCTATGTAAGTCTGTCCGAGTGTGCAGCTAGCACCCTAGATTGCAGCTGCCCCAGCCTCCACCCCCTCAGTTCCTCCCCCACTTGTCCAAGCCCCTGCCCCTGACTCTTCCTCTTGCTTTATCCCACTGCTCTTTAAAGCTATTGATTGTACTACATGTTACCACCCCCTCTGGCAGCGCATTCCAACCAGACACCACCCTCTCAGAGAAGTAGTGCTTCCTCATTTCCCTCTTAAAACATCCCCCTTCCAACCTTAGTCCATGCCCCCTCGTCTCTCTTCCACTCCTCAGTTTAAACACCCCCTCGGTGCTAGGTTTATTTACCCCCTCAGATATTAAAACATATTCCCCCATCCCTCCACTCCTCCAGTGTGTACATGTTCAGCTCCTTCAGCAAAACTTCATATTCCTTTCCTTCCATCCCCTTTAACATTTTTGTTGCTCTCCTTTGCACGCCCTCCAGTAACTTTATTGCTCTCCTCAGGTATGGCCTCCAGTATTGCACACACTACTCTAGGTGCGGTCTGACCAATGATCTGTAGAGGGGTAGGATCTCATCACTGTGTCTGGATGAGAACACCCTTGCGATGCACCCCAGCATCCTGTTTGCCTTCACTGCTGCTTGCCTGCACTGGGCCGAGTTGTTCATGCTCCCAGTTACCAACACCCCTAGGTCCTTCTCCTTCTCTGTAATCCCCAACCAACAACTCTTCTGGTTCTTAGCCCTGAAGTGCATCACCTTACACTTCTTTGCATTGAATCTTAGCTGCCACTCCACCGACCATGTCTCTAGTTTGGTTAGGTCTCCCTGCAGTTTTTCCCATCCATCCTCTTCATCCACCACTGCCCCCAATTTGGTATAATGTACGAACAGACTAACCCTGCTCCCCACTCCATGTGCTATATCAGAGATAAAGAGCCCAAATAGCACCAGGTCCAGCACTGACCCCTGCGGCACCCCGCTTGTCTGCTATGGGTGCAGAGAGCTCCCCCCCAACACCACCCTCTGCACCCTCCCCTGTAACCAGTTCTCTATCTATTTAGTCAGCTTTTTTCCCACCCCCACTGCCATCAGCTTCCCCCCCTCAGTCTCCCATAAGGCACTGTATCAAAGGCCTTAATGAAGTCCAAGTACAGGACATGTACCTCATGGCCCCTGTCCAACTCCCTTGTCACCCAGTCATAATACTCTATTAGGTTGGTTTGACAAGACCTCCCTGAGATGAACCCGTGTTGCTGCCCATCTTGGAGGCCATTACTGTCTAGGAATGCCACCAGCCTCTCCTTCAGTATCGCCTCCATAAGCTTACCCACTATGGATGTGAGACATACCAGCCGATAATTTCATGGCTCCTCCCTAGCCCGCTCTTGTGTATGGGCACCACATGGGCCACCCTCCAGTCCTGGAGCACACACCCCGTTTCCAGGGAGGTGTTGAACAGATCTGCCAGTGGCTCAGCCAACAGCTCCGCCATCTCCTTCAGCACCCTGGGGTGGATGCCATCGAGACTTGGTGCCTTGTCCACCCTTACTGCCCTCAGCCCCTCTAGCACCCTACTTCCTGTGATCACTTTGTCCGTCACCTCCTACCCCCTTTCCCCACCCCCCAGCCCATTCTGGTAGTGGGCCATCCCCCTCCTTAGTGAAAATGGAGCAGAAGTACTCATTTAGAATTTCCACTTGTTCCTCCCCCTTTTCCACCCAATCCCCTCCCTGCTTTATCCTCACAATATGTTCCTTGCACTTCATCTTTTCCATGACTTTTCTTAAAAAGTCCTTTTCCTCTCCCTTTATGCCCTGGCTGAACTTAATTGCCTGGAGGCTTTAGCTTTTTTCACCCTCCTGGCAACCTCCCTTGGCCAACTCCCAAAAGCCTCCTTATCCTCTCCCTTCCCTGTTCTCCTGTACTTCCGATATGCAGCTGTCTTTGCCCTCACCCCTTGCAGCACTTCCTTGTTCAGCCAGCATGGTTTCTTGCCTCTGCTCTTCTTACTCCTGGCCCTGGTGCAGGCTACTGTGGCCTCTGTTAGCCCAGTCTTTATGACTCCCCACTTTTGTTCTGCATCCATCCTCGGCCTTATATCCTGGAGTCTCCCTTGCAGTATTGCTCCCATCCCCCAAAAGTCCAACCTAGTAAAGTCCAGCACCTAAAAGCACGTGCCTCCTGTCTCCCTGCTCAGCGCGAGAATGAGCCACACTGTTTGGTGGTCACTACCTGCTAGTGGGTCCTCCACTCTTACCTCCCTCACTGCCTCCCCATTTGCTAGTACTAGGTCCAAAGTGCTACCAAGCCTTGTAGGCTCACTTACCAACTGCGTCAGAAGGCCATCCTGGAATGTATCAAGGAGCACCTGTTCCCTGGTACTGCTAGTGGTCGGGGTGCTCCAGTCAACCCATGGTAGGTGAAAATACCCCACTATCACCACACTCCCCCTTCTACACACCCTCCTTATCTGCTCTGCCAACTCCCCATCCAGTTCCCCAGACTGGGCTGGTGGTCTGTACACCACTCCCAGCCTCAGCTTTCTGCCCTTGGAATCCAGGAGCTGCACCCAAAGTGCCTCTGTTCTCTCCTCTTCTCTCTCGTCCCTTATGCATTTAATCCCTTCCCTCACATAGAGTGCAACCCCCCCTTCCAACCCCTCAGACCCTCCTGTATATCCTGTATTCCGGGATTGCCAAGTCCCAATCATGGTACTCTGTGGCCCAAGTCTCTGTCACTGCAGCAATGTCCACCTTCCCCTCTGAATGAAGCACCTGAAGCTCTGCAGTTTTGTTCCCCAGGCTTCTTGCATTGAGAGAGACCACCTTCCACCTGTACCCCTCTTTCTCTTCACTGTTCTCCTCTTTGGCCTGTGTTCCTCCTCCCGGTAGTCCGCACCCTTTCTCCTCTTTATTCTTACTGGGTGGTGGTGCCTTCTGTATTACACTCAGACCAATCTGCCCACCCCCTCCCAGAGTTACTATGACGCCACCTTTGCCTATGTCCTCTGGGAGGTGAAATCGATAGGCTCCCCTGTCTGGACCTTTCTACCAGCATCAGTCTTTTGGCCCAGCCCCAACTAGTTTAAATCCACCTTAGTAGGCTATGCTCCTCTAATCCTGCCTTCTACTCCCCTCCCTTCCTGCTCAAAGTGTACCCTGTCCCCGCAGTACAAGTCACTATTCCCCAGACCCTACCCCAGTTAGTCACTAACCCATAATTTTTGGTGTGGCACCAATCCCTCAGCCACTCGTTGAACTCCTCAATCCTACCCTTCCTCCCCATGCTTGCACATGGTACCAGGAGTACCTCCAAGAATGCCACTGACTCCCTCACACTGCCTGCCCAACTACTCAAACCTTCCCCTCACCACTTCCACAGTCTCCCCCGCCAAGTCGTTTGTACCCACATGCAATGCTAAATAAGGTTTCTTCCTCCCCCTCGCTGCACACTTGAGCAGTGCTTGCCCTGCCCCACCTGCAGTCAACCTGGGGATAGCTTCAACCCAAATACAGCTGTGCCTTTCCCTCTTCCACCCCATCTCACCCCTTTCGAGTATAAGTCCCCCAGGATGGTACCCCCCAACGTCCCTCACCCCACTCCTTCTAATGCCCCTCCACCACCCCAGTGATGCATTTCCCTGCCCTTACCCCTGCCTGCTCGCCTCTGTGACATCTGTATCTGTACCCCCCTAGCTTCCGCCTCACCCCTTTTTCTCTGCCTCATTCCTCCCATCCCCCTGAACCCCTTCCCAGCCTGACTACTTCCCACTGGCTTCCGCGTCGACCTCCTCCTCCCTGCTGATTTCCAACCCTTCCTAGCCCCGCTGTTGTTGGTTTAGAGCCCCCATTCCTTCTACCACTATAGTGATGCCCTCCCATCCCCCTTCCGTAGCCTTCTCTCCTCCAGTCACCCCTCCTTCCTTCCTTACTAGCCCCCTTCTATTCTTCTCGTCTCGCTATTTCTTCCCCTACCTGTTGCCATCCTCTCATGCGCCCGCTTGTCCTCCCCCCTTCAGTATGTTCCTGCTCCCCTCTCTCCCATAGCAGAGGTTCAAATCTATTCTAGTAGATACCCTCCTACATCTCTTCCACCTGTCGGTTTCCCCTCCTACTTGTTCCTCTCCGTGCCACCCCTGGTCCCTCCTCCCTACCACGAGCCATCTGCCCTTTCCACTGGTACTCCTTGTGGTCTCTTCCACCCCCATCAAGAGGCCTCCCCCTCACCTCAGGCACCCCTCCTTCTCCTCTCTTTTCTGCTAGTTCCTCTGAATGCTGGGTCAGTTCAGTCCCTAAGCTTTTTTTTTTTTTTTTTTAGTTGTTTAACCAGGAGTAGCACACTAAGCGGAAAGCTTTTTTTGGGAGCACAGGAAAGTTAAGTGACTTGCTCAGGGTCACACAGTATGCAAGTGGAAACTGTGGGATTCAAACCCACGTCTGGTCTGCTGGATGTCACCAGATTTGCAGCTCAGAGCCTTTTTTTTTTTAAATCTTCTTTTTATTATTCATATTTTAACTTATTTACGTACAGGTCATCAGTTTTGATTATACACAATACATTTACAGCTGGTCAATTGATACAAGCAGCTCTGAAGTATTTCCAGTCCACTAAACAACAGGTATCACATTTATTTCGACAGGTTTGCTGTTCCCATAGGCCTAATAACACACTTAAAGTGTGAGATTGGTCAGTAGGACATCGAACTGTTACCTTTCATCTTTTACCTTTCTAATTAGGTTTACAATCCATATTTCCACATTCACTTATCATAGGGGTTACAATTACAAGGGAGACCAGCCCCAGGACCCACGATGGAGGGCACAGTCCTAGATTTAGAGACGACCAGGGGTTACTCTGGGCAGTACTCTAAGGTACAAAAGAAGGGTCTTTTAACATATAATATAGCTGCCATCGTGTCTATCTTACAGAAAAAAGTTCCCCATGGTCATTTAGGTTGTGAGTAATTTTTCCAGGTTATAGATTTGTTTAGTGATATCCCACCATTCCCAAATGGTCCGGGACCTCAGTTGACAACCAATGTGCAGTGGTTGCCTTTTTGCTTCTGTGAGGAGTAGTGATAGGAGATACTTAGTATTTGGTCCCCGATAGGACTTAGGTAGTATGAGGAATATGTACATCTCCAATGTCAGCCGGTAATTTTGGGTCAATAAGCTCCCATAATTGATATTTCAAGTTGAGGTGTAAATAATTGGAGAGACTGGACAGTCCCACATAGTATGAATCAGGTTGGCTTCGCTCTCCGCACTTTCTCCAACAGTCCGCTGTTTTGTTCGGTGTATAGTGTTTAGTGATCGAGGGAGATCTAAAGTAGCAGATTAATACCTTCAGGCAGAAGACTCTCTCCACAGTGATGAAGACTGAGTAACCCTAGGACTGACTACAGGGCTATTCTCCAGTCTGCAATGTTGAGCAGATAGCCAGATTCTCTATGCCATTGTGTACAAATTTTTTCGGTAAGGACTTCTCCTGTGTATTCAGGGATTGATGATAGAGGAGATCAGTGTTCCTGCCTCCCGAACTGTTAAGTAGATTTGACAGTGTATTAAGGCTGGGTATGTTTCCGGTTTTGTAAGGAAAGTGGAAAGCCTTCCACATAATGCGAGTTGTAAATATCGGTAAAAGTCTTTGTGAGGCAAATGAAACTTTGCATGGATTTCTCGCATAGGTCCATAGTCTCCCCTGTGTCATGATTTGTGGCAAAATCTTAACCCATGACGCCCACTGCAAACCCAGAGTCAAGGCATTAGGAATAAAATCTAGAGTGCCTGGATTGGAGATATTAGAGGTAGGTAGGGTGATGGCCGTAGGAGACTTTTCAAAGAGTTCAAGTTACTTGGTGAGCTGCAGCCAGGGGTTAATAGGTAGGTTGGCTGGTTCTCCTGCTGCTTGTTGATACAGTACCAGATACTTTACATCATTAAGAACACCTTCTCCATCTCCATCCAGTGTGGGAGCGTCGTCTTATTCTGTCTGGCCATAACGTTAGCCATGGTTACCGCCTGTTGGTAGCTTCTTAAGTCCAGTAGGGCAAGTCCACCATCGGTCCGTACGAGGGATAGCATACTCAAGACTTACTCGGGTCTGTGTCCCACCCATACAAAATTCCGTATTTAGTGGTTAATTTCTTTAAAGGTTTTTGGGGGAGACTGCGGGACATTTGAAAAGGTATAGTGCTCTGGGGAGGGTTATCATCCCTTATAAGGCGCGAATTCGCCATGAGGACACAATGGTAAGACTAGACCACGCTCGAAGGTCTTGCTTTGAATTATGCCATGATGGTGGTTATGCTTAGCAATGTTTCTGAGCTCTCTAGGGGTATGTAAATGCCCAAGTATTTTAGTTTGTCAGTTTCCACCTGCGGGAGAGACTTTCTACTGCCTCGAGGAGAATGTAGTAAATGTGAGTATTTCAGTCTTAGTTAGGTTAAACTTATAGCCTGACACTGTTCAGTAGAGTCTAGATCCAACATATCTCTGGTATAGATTGTTCCGGATTTTGGAGATATAGGAGTATATCATCAGCATATAAGGCCACTCTGTGTTCCGTGCCTCCAAAATAGATTTCCTGTAGTTGTGGGGAATCTCGGATTTGTTGTGCTAGGGGTTCTATAACTGCTGCAAATATTAACGGGGATAGTACCCAAGTTGGAAGTATTCTGAGTGGTGTCCATTCACTCTCACGCAGGCCCGGGGGGTGGAGTATATATTTTGCAAAGTTTGAATAAGGGCACAGGGAAGCCAAACTTGTTCCAGAATCTAATACAAAAAAGGCCAACCACACCCTATCAAAGGCTTCTCGGCAGCTCCAAACTAATCAATACTGCCGTGTATCCATATGTCCCATTTGGTTTACAAGGTAGAGGTGTGTCTGATATTATCGGTGGTGGTGCGGGTCCTAACAAACCTGTTTGATCTTTATGTATTAGCATGGGTAGGATTTGGTCAATCGCTTGGCTAGTATAGTCATGAACAGTTTGTAATCTTGGTTTAATACAGAGATTGGTCTGTATGAAGTGCATTCCTGAGGTTCTTCCTGGCTGGGAATCACAGAGACAGATTGCATAGGACCAGATTCTGGGGTAGGTTACCCTCTAATAGAGTTAAATACATTGAGAAAGGTAGGAAGGACTTGAGTTTTTGTCAGTTTGTAGGAACTCCGCCCACTGTATCCATAGGGTCCGGGCTTCTGGGATTTGGAGTTGGTTATGGCATGAAGCTATTTCAGCTGCTGTTATAGGTCTGATAAGGAGTCCCTATTTTAAATCGTGAGAGTTGGTGGTAAGCTTCTCAAGATACCTAAATTAGCTTGTCTGGAGAGGATTGGATTCTGGGGTATATAAGTTTCTATAATATGTCAGAAAGGCTCCGGCAATGTCATGTGTTTTAAAGAGAGGTTGGCCTTTTACCGGGTGCCGTATGGTAACTATCATTGCACCTTTCTTCTGTCTGTGGGCTTGGTATGCAAGCATTCGTGTGGCTCGTGGCCCTACTTTGTAGAATTTCTGTTTCAGAAATGCTAGTGCTATTTCAGTTTGTTGTAGTGCGAGTTTATCTAGTGCTTGTTTGGTTTGTTGTATCTGAGAGAGGAGAGATTAGGTAAGCCTTGTTGGTGGGCCCTGCTGTGGGAAATGGGTTTCTTCAAGATTGGTCTTACATATTGTTCCTTTTACTGTCTCTTTTTGTGCTGCATATTTAATTATATGTCCTCTCAGGACTGCTTTAACTGTGTCCCAATGGACCGAGGGAAGTGTCAGAGGCTGGATTATCAGCCACAATCTCAGTTATCTTGTCCGATATGAATTCCTGGAATTCTTTGGACCATAAATAGAATGAGTTTAGCCTCCATTGGTGGCTCTGGGTTTGAAGGCCCAGCTCTCAATGTGTAATCACAGGGCATGGTCCGAGGATGGAAATATCTCCCAGTGCGCGCCAACACATTATACAGCTTTCAATTTGTGTATAGGCATAATCTATACGTGAGTATGTATTATGCACCGGGGAGTAATAGGAATAATTTCTCAACCGTGGATAAAATTTCCACCAAATATCACACCACCCAATCTCTGAGATGAAGTTATTAAAACATTTTTGAGTTGTTGTTAGTTTCTGTGGCTTAATCCTAGAGGAGTCCAGGTTTGGGTCAGCGGTCAAATTAAAGTCTCCGGCCATCAACAGGGTGCCTTTGGTAAGCTTCACTACCCTGTCCAATAAGGGCCTTAGTTGTGAAACAGTGATACAAGGTGGGAGGTACATATTAACCAAAGTGACTTCTTCATTATTAAGCCTTCCCTGGGTTAGGACCATTCGTCCTTCCGGATCTGACCAAGTTAGTTCTGGATGATATGGTGTATGTGGTGAGATAATTATGGCTACCCCTCTGCTTCTACCACCTTTATAGGATGCGTAGAATGCCTGTCCTTTACTTAATTTAGCTAGTTTAGCATGCTCCATTAATTCATATGGGTTTCCTGGAATGGACAATTTAACTTTAGTTCTGCGGAGGTAAGTCAATGTCCTTGACCTTTTAATAGGTGAGGCCAGGCCATTTTATGTTTTAGGGAGAGCAGTTTTAGTTTTGGGAGTGCATCATGGCAAGTGGTGGGTCTCTGGTGTACTGGGTCCCCCTCCACCAGGGATATCTGGGAGATTCATATTTTGGCTGTAAGGACCAGATGGAGTTCGATGACCTATTCACAAAAACATCAACAACATCAACATAACCATTCACATCTACACATAACATACAACTAGTAAGGAACCAATTGGCCAACATGGCCATTGAAAACAATTAGTACTTCCACAGATCTGGGCAAGCCCTGATCCTTGATAGGACAAGTCTCTACCTGTGCAGTCCTTTTTTTATTTAAGGACCTTAGGTACCAAAGGTACCCAGAGGAAAAGTGTAGTGGAGATTGGTGACTAGAGCCGTGAGGTGCTTCCCCTGAAGTCCACTTACATAGAAAGGTGCATACTTTATAGCTGTAAGTCGAGGCCAACTAGTGTCATGAATGGGTTTTTACCGGCCTCTATGGGGTGTCTACTGTTGCAAGGGGGGGGGCTGGCGGGGCCACCTAAAGGGTGCCTCCATACCGCTGAGGATATGCTCTCCAGCCTCTACCATTTAATGCAAGGCACGAGAGCTGGGGTGCATTCGTGTGCTAAGCGTAGAGCCATCCAGACCGGTTCTAGAGTACTCTGAAGCGTGGGTCGGCTATTGTCTCCAGCACTGAGTGTGCCGATGTGGTTCGAGTCCAGTGCTGGAAAGCTCAGGGCATCCCGAGCACCGGTGGGTCTGTATAACAGAACTGGCAAGGCCTCCGTCTGAATATAGTTCCCGGTCTCGGCCAGCCCACTGGGTAGCCCAGGGCTTCATCTCAGCACCTCTCTCTTCTCCACATCACCACTGATTCATTGAGAGAGAGAAAAACCCCCCCACATTTGTACTTCGCATTTCCCCAGTTGCTCCCATTAATCACTCAGTCACAAACCTGTCTGTTTCATAGCGAATGTTACTAGGTACATTAAGAAGCTGCCTATTTAAAGTGGAGCTCTCGAAATCCCCCATAGCCACTAATTACCATACCCCGCTCCTAATTCCCTCTCACCCCGCACCAGCCCCTGGTAGGCCCCACGTCAGCCTAAAAGCATCCGATTCCAGCAGCCGAGGACGTCTCAATGGAGTGAATGAGAATTTCTGCAGGCCGGCCAAACCGTGGGTTCACTACCTTTGTACTCCAGAAGCTTGCGTAAGGCATCAGCCATGGGCAGTAATCCAGTAGAGATCGCCATACTGCTGGCTCATGGGCATTCAGACAGCTTAGGGATTCAAATAATGTACAGGGTTACCCTCCTTCCCACCCTCCCCAAACCCATTCCAAGTAACGATGGGGGCAAGTGTTAATTCAAGCCATCCCCCCTACCCCTGATTAACATCTAGGGGGGCCTTATCAATACCCCTGTCAGTCCAGGAAGAAGCTCTCTCTATCCGGTCGTAAGTGAGGAAGCCAGATTGTGCCATGTGAAGTTCATGCAGGGGAGAGAGGCGTGCTGCATGTCAGAGACACTTGAAAATCATGGCAGTTGTGAGCTGTTTGAAATACACAACTCGCTATCCCAGTTCCACAATAAGCCCCAGCTTTTAACCTGTATTAGGGTTTTTTTCAGGATCCTATAGGGTGGGGTTTTCACTGGTTTTCCACGTCTCTCATCTCAACTACTATTGCTGGCTGATTTCCCGGATCCCCTCCCCCCTCGTTTTCTGAAGTCGGACTCCGCTATGAGGAGCCATACCTCTCCCATCCCATCGGGGCAGTTCACGTGGCGAAAGAACCCATCCAGCAGCCAGTCCATGCCCCCTCGACCACCCACCGAGACAAACACAGGAAGTCCTCCCCAGTTCCCCCTCCCATCACCCCAATGATTTCCCAACCCCCAAAGCACACCACAAACCTCTAGGAGATAACAAATGAAGGTGACTTCTATAAGCATTGCAGGGCAGGAGGTGTACTAAACTGTTATTGCAACCATACCCTCCACCTCCCCAGAGAGCCCTCAAACTCCTTGGGCCTAATACCCAGAGTCTACCCCTAAACAGATTAAATATCATGAAAAGCCCGGATGGCCCAATAACTTTTGTGTATGGAGGTTGGTCCCCGCTGCATTCACTACTTCCCTCTGCAGGTACCTCCGTTTGAAAAAGAAACCCCGCTCAGAACAAGAAAATTCAGTATTACATTGCTTGTCAACTGCGTCGATGTCAGCGGAAGCCGAGTCTCCCATGACACCCCTCTGGTCCCAGTTTCTGGCCGTTTCTCCGCACTCGCCAAAGGCCAGCAACCGGCAGATTGGATCAGTGCGGGGGAAGGGCCAACCGCAGTTTTTCAAGCCATTCAAACAGGAGAGATTCGCAAAGGGGACACCACCCATTCAGCTATACTGGGAAAAGCTACCCAGCAAGAGCGCATCCAATGTGGGAAGACAAGTTTTTATATCTCTGCTTTTCAGAAATCCTTCCCCCCCACCAACGCCCCAATCTAGTCTTTTAGCTATTTCCTCCACATAATATAACTTCGACATTTTAATCAGCTCTTAGGCAATTCTTATAAAACGAAACCAGTCCCGCGAGGTACCCAGGTGAGTCAAATAGATCCTCAAATTATACTTGAGGTTCATCACTTCAGGTTTCAGTTTCCTGGGCATTCAATCTGGGTCCCAGCTGCATTTGAGAGTCTGTTTTCAGGGAACTGATAATGTTCTGCAGGGCTTCAGTGCCCTGCCTGCGCCTGTTCTCACACTGTCCTACAGACCAAGCTTTCTGTGCCAATTTTGCAGCGATCGGGACTATATCAGCGGTGCGTTGTTGCGGTACTTCGATTTTCCTGGATCGTAGCTCCCATGTTGCTGCAGCTGCCGAATCAAATATAGTAGGCCCCTCAGCAAAATAAACAGCTAGCTTCATTGGGTACAGGGACCTAAATCTGATTCCTGCGCTTTTGAGGGCCTTCATCACTGGAAAATACAGCCTCCGGCGAGCCATAACCTCCGGTGCAAAGTCGTTCTCGAAGTAGAGCCGGTGAGACTTGAAAATTACTTTGCCTTGTTTCCACACGGTGTGTAGGACGGTTTCTTTCTCCTGGTGTCTGAGAAACTTAAGGAGTATTGTCCGAAGGCGAGTGCCTGCTGGGGGTCTGGGTCCCAACGTGCGGTGGACTCGCTCCATTTCCAGGGTACGGTTGTCAGGCAGGGGAAGGACCTCCCTCAACAAATTTTATATGTATTGAATAAAATCAGCACTCTCGTGTTCCTCTGGCAGCCCCGACAACCGAATATTGTTACGCCGGTTTCTGTATTCAGCGTCTTCGGCACGCTCTTGCAGGGCCTGGATATGAGTGTGCAGTTGAGTAATGGCCCTTTCTGCGCTGTCCATTCTTTTATCGGTTGCTGTGAGTTGTTCCTCGGCTCCTTCTTGCCTTTTTTCCAGTTTGTTGAGATCTGTTCTTAATGCTGCCACAGTCGACCACATTTCTTTCTGGAATTCACGAATTTCTGAGAGCATTTGAGTCATTTGCCTCTGTAAAATTTCATGAGGGATGCGGTCAGCCTGCGATGTACTATGGTGGGAGGCCGACGAGATCTGTGAGTCCTCGCTGTCAGATTCCTCGATCCTTGATCTATCGCCATCAGGTTGAGTGGTGGGCCCTGATTTATCTGCCCTCGCTTCTTAGGCATTGCAGAAGACAGTATTAATTAACTGAAGTTGTTTTGGGTGGATTTGCCAATATTAAATAGGTTGTTTTAACAGGACCACAGGGGAGCCTCGCGTTTGAGCTGCTTATTCGCTCATGACATCACCGGAAGTCAGCTCAGAGCCTTAAACCACTGTGCTATACTGCCTCCCGCCTAGCTGTTCTTCCTTCATCCCCCCCTTGCCATCCCTATCCCCCCCCAGCCAGGATGCCTACCATACTCATCTGCCCTGCCACTTAGACTCCTCCTAACCTCCACAGTTCCTCCCTCAAACTAGCCAGTCATCTACAGACCATACACCCCCATCCTCCAAGCCCAGTCCAGGATCATGGCGGACCCACACCCTGTACACCACACCCTTCCAAAGATGCCCGCCTCTATTGACATGTGGCGCCTGCCCCATTTTGGCCCCCATTCTATGTTATGGGCTCTTACTCCCAGGTTCTGCACCCTACTACAACTGTTAGGCCCCTATTTACTCAAATTCCTGTCCCCCCACACTAGTCCCCCTACCTTGCCAACCGGGTTAATTCAGTCTCAAATCTCATCCATCATATACTGTATTACTGTAGCAATCCTAAAGCTTTCTTGTCTGTTTTCAGCTACCATACTTTTTGTTCTCAGCTCTCGTATAGTTTCACTTAGCCCAGTTAGAAATTCTATTGGACCCCAAGTATTACTCAGCTCAGTTAGAAAAATAAACAGAACAAATAAATATGTATTATTACAGCAATCCTAACAGTATAGCTCAGTACTTAGCTCAGTTAGAGGAATAAACAGAACAACTGAATCTGTATTATTACAGTAATGCTAAAAGTATCCAATCATTGCTTTGTCTCCACCCCAGAGACCCTTCTGTAATATAGGACCACAGATGATCCTAGATGGGAGGGTGGGCAAGTCTGAAGTCCCGGCAGAGCTCTGTTGAGCTTGCTCACCCCCCCCCCACTCGCTCATTCTATTTCTCCCGGTGCTGCAGGTTGCCCTTTTGTACTGGGCTCCTACCTGCGTTGGCACCTTTTTCTGCCCACAAAGAAATCAGCAGCAGTCCCGACAGAGCTCCGTTGAGCTTGCTCCTTCCCTCCTCTCACTCGCTCATTCTGTTTCTCCTGGCGCTGCAGGTTGCCCTTTTGTACTGTGCTCCCTGCCTGCATGGCACCTTTTCTGCCCACAAAGAAATCCGCAGCAGTTCTGACAGCTCCGTTGAGCTCACTCCTGCCCCAACTCCCTCATTCTGTTTCTCCGGCACTGCAGGCTGCCCTTTTGTACGTGACTGCCTGCGTTGGCACCTTTTTCTTACAAGAGTTCACAGCTGTCCTGAAAGAGCTCTGTTGAGGCTGTTCCTCCCCCTCTCCCTCTTCATCATTCTGTTTCTCCCCAGCACTGCAGGTTTTACCCCTTTGTGCTGGGCACCTTTTTCTGCCCGCAAAGAAACTGCGCAGCAGTCCTGACAGAACTCCTGAGCTCGCTCACTCCCCTCTCTCACTCACTCATTCTGTTTCTCCCGGTGCTGCAGGCCGCCCTTTTGTACTGGGCCCCTACCTGCATTGATGCCTTTTTCTGCCCACAAAGAAATCCACAGCAGTCCCGACAGAGTTCCATTGAGCTCGCTCACTCCCCATTTTCTCACTTGCTAGTTCTGTTTCTCCTGGCACTGCAGGCTGCCCTTTTGTACTGGGCCCCTGCCTGCGTTGGCGCCTTTTTCTGCCCACAAATAAATCCACAGTAGTCCCAACAGAGCTCCATCTTTGGGTCGGCAGTATAGTAGAGTTTAGAGGAATGAGGTGTGAACGAGCTTGGTACATCCAGCAGACCAGACATGAGTTTGATTCTCACAACCTCCACTTACATACTGTGTGACTCTGAGCAAGTCACTTGACCGCCCAGTGCTCCCAGGTTGCCCCTGAAAACAGGCACTTGTGCCTAGTGGGCTTACCCGGTTACCAAAGACTAAAATAAAATAAAATAAAAATAAATAAAAATTTTAATCTGTCCAAACACTGATTTCCCACACTGCGCCCGAAGTGTGAATACGCATTTCGGCCAGGATATGAAAAATGACAGCTGTACTGTTCATAAGGAGGTGTGAAAAAATGCTGGCGTGAAAATATTACAAATTTGCGAAGTCACAAGGGTGAGTGGAAACTGCACAACACACACTTGTAACACAGTCATTTTATGGACTTTTATCACCAAATTTTCAACATAGGCATTTTAGGACCTCTGCTCATAAACAGTGTCACTGTCATTTTCTCAATCTATTCCCAAAATGATTTCCCACAGTGCCCGTGTTATTCTGCGCTGGAAGTGCGAAAACACATTTTGGCCAGGATGTGTAAAATGACAGCTGTACTGTTCATAAGGAGGTGTGGAAAAATGCCAATGTTGAAAATCTGGAGTGAAAATCTTACAAATTCATGAAGTTACGAGCATGCGTGGAAACTGCGCAATATACGCTCATAAAACAATAATTTTTTTTGATTTTTTTCACCAAATTTACAACATAGGCTTTTTGAGAGCCCACCTCATGAACAGTGGCACTGTTGTTTCATTAATTGGTCCCAAAAGGTGATTCCACGCAGTGACCACAAAATCAACTCTCGACTGAATAACACTCATGACAGTGACTGAATTGGGGGGCCCAATAACCCCATGTTGAAAATTTGGTGCCCAAATTCCCCAAAATGCCCACGATATGCACCAAGGTTGAAAAAAACCTATGTATGCCATCATTCAGCTTACCGGCATTTCTTCAGTTCACGGTCGGCTTTGAAGAGTGCAGACGTGTTCCCAGTCCACCGAAGATCATCGCCCTGGGCTCCAGAGGTAAGTATGGGGTGAGGGGGTGTGGGGAGATGGGGTGCACAGAGGGTGGGCATGAGTTGGGGGAGGGGCCACCGGACTCAACGAGGGACCGTTTTCTGTTTTACAGGTTTAAAAAAAATTATTTTGAATGGAAAACATCGCAGGAAGGTGGGATTTTTTAACAGGGAAATTGGGGACGCTGGGGTTGGCTCCCAGTGTGCCACCTGAGTGTTTTGGGGGGGCTGTAGCTGACGGGGGATTGGGCACCCCCATCGGCACATACCGGGGGGGCACCCCCCTCGACACACAGCAAATTGGGGGGACAGTCGGCAAAGAAAGACTGTTGGGGGGGCACATAATGCTGATTGATTGGGATTGTGCACCCCCTCGGCACACAACAAATGGGGGGGCAGTATGCTGACAGGGAGTGGACTCTCCCGTCGGCAAATGAACTGAGTTGGGGGCATGCCGATAGGGGGATTGGCCACCCTCATCAGCTTTCATGGGGCTGTGAGACGGCAGCAAACCACTGCCATGTTTACAAAACATATTGCACTAGGCAAGGTACCGCCCTGCAATGATGGGTCGCTCCCTCATTGCAGCAGAATGACTGATGCTGCAATGACGAGGCGGACCCTCATTGCAGCGACAAAATCATTTCAACTTGGTGGCACTTTTGGAAACCAGTGTCATCAGCACAGTGTGCCTGCATTGGTCCACCAGTACCAAGCTCCCAAATGCAGTGCTGCAGTTGTCTGACACCGTGCAGCACCTCCACAACCCCCTTCTCTCCTAAGCTGCCCCATAATTTTTCTTGTGCATGTGCGCAAGCAAACATAAAAATAAGTCTAGTAAATGGAAAAAAGTAACTGAACTTACCTTTTCTGCTCCAGTTGGAACTCCTGGACCTGCTTGTTGGTGTGACGGGCTTCAAGAGGATGTTCTCACATTTCTCCCGTGCATACACTGGGTGGGAGGGGGGAGCAGGAGCAGCTGGCCAATCAGGAGAGATGGGGCATGGTGCGGGGGAGGAGGAGAGTAAAAACAAACACATTTTTAAAGCAACATGTGCCCAGAAAGGACCAAAAGGGCATTTTTAAAGGACCCAGGGCCAGTTGGCGTGATTAGCAATGACTGTTAATCATTATCACATCTGACTTGCGTTTCCAGATTCTTGGGTTGCAAATTGCGATTCGACCCACTTATTTTATGCCTTGCTTTTATATTTTTTTCAAACAAACTGCAAAAACTGTAACATTTCTTATGGTAAAATAGAATCAAATAGCAATAATTGGCTTTCAGAAAGGATTTTTTCAGTGGCAAATGGATTATGGGAAAATGCTTAGCTGTTGCCATCAGAGTTGCTTAAAGAGCAACGATTCTGCTCATTACTGAACAACCCCATAAACCCCATATTAAACCTTGCCTACTCTGGATTGAAGCAATGCACTTTGCAGAGTTTCCAAAATACTTTAGGAGAAGGGATCATAAATGTTCCTCAGCTGTCCAATCCCTTCCCCTTCTTGGTGCAAATTGTAGTCAACTCCACCCTCATGCTACCCCACACTTCCACAGTTTATGATGTAGAAGTTTATAGAGAACGGGGGCATGCTGCATTGATTGGAATGGTAGTGGAATTTACGTGGAGAATATACAATGGCCTGTGCTCAAATATGCCATTAATTTCCGTGAGTGAGGGGGCAGGACCATAACTCACAAGTGGCAAAGCCACAAGTGAGTTATGAAAGTCCCACTCCCCTCACGCATATAGATTAATTGCATATTTGAACTCAGTGCATTGTATGTTCTGTGTATTATACAATGTCTGTGTTCTGTGTGACAATTAATGGCAGATTCATTGTAGGTTTGGCAGAATGGACTGTCAGCCAAGTTGACTGTGATGTAGGCAAGTGAAAAATAAACAGTGTTAGTTACCCACTGCGTGAATAACATCATTTATCTTTCACTTGGGTCAGAGTCTTGGGAAAATCATGCATTTATTTAAGTAATGGAATCCCTATATACATTGCATACAATATATTATTTAATGTTTTTGAAGGCCACTGGGGTCAAATCAAAACTGCAACTCAACTAACAAAAGCTTTGTAAGTTCAGCTGAAGATTTACTGTGACCCAAGTGACCCTCTAAAATGTTCAATAAAATATTGTAAACTCTGCTCCCATTACAATCAATGCAGCACACCCACCAGCACTCCACAAACTCCTACATCATAAAATGTGAGAGCGCGGGGGTGGCACTGGGGAGGAGATGGCTCCAGTCTGCACCAGGAAGGAGAAGGGGAAGGGATCAGACGGTCAAGAAGAATTTATGATCCCTTCCACTAAAGTATTTTGGAAACTAGAAACTCTGCAAAGTGGACTGCTTCAGTCCAGAATAGGCAAGGTTTAACATGGGGGCTTAACTAAGCACTGAAACTGATGCTCTTTACCAACTGTTTATTACTTCATATCCTTCTTACTTAGCTAAATACAGTGCCTTGATTGTCCGCTCTTACTCCCCAAGAACTAGTTTCTGAGAGACCAACCCCCCTTTCCTAGAATTTGGGCCTTTAGCTAACTATGGATGTCACTTCATTGGTTTCTGCAACATTTACAGACCCCCCCCCCACGGTACTAAGCCCAATGTTGGCAGGCAGGAAAGGGTTGAGACAAATCTAGGCTGGCATTTGGTAATGCTGTCCATGGTATGAAGAGATTTAGGGGATCAGTAAGCTACGTAGCCTGGAGAGTCTGCCAATTTATGGTTTTGTGCCCTTTGAACCCTACAGAGGGCTAAGTTTTGTCATGTCTGGTTGTATCACCAGTCATCCAGCATTGTAAGAAGGCTGGGATGAAAAGGTGGTGATTTCCACCAATAGAATGTCACCCTTCCTTGTCCCTGATCACCAGGGGATGCAGCAGCCTCTGCCATACCACAGCATGCCTTAATCCACACTGACCAGGAATTCACTGTCCGCCAGTTCCAAGTCTGGCCAAGCTCCAACCCCTGGTTGCCCCCATTTCACCTGCAGGGACTCTGCAGGTGCAAAAGGGGTCAGTCCATAAATCAGAATTAAACTCCTCCCCAGGAATAGCTCTGGGTGAGAAGCTTCACAGACCACTTAATGCGTGCTTTCAAAATAGGCCCTCACTCCGTGAAGTGTTATGTCTGGAGTGATTTAAGTACATTTCAGTGCCAAAACAAAAGGGTTTTCAGATTTGTCTAATGGGAGTGATGTAATATAGGTCAGCCCGGTGGCACAGAGCCAACCGGTGGTAAGTCCTGGGGAAGTGGTCGCCAGTGGAGGGGGGGGGGACAGAGCTGAGGTGGAACTAGCCCACCCCGGCCAAGGAGAATACAATGTATATATCAAAGAATTATGTAAAATGAAGTCCCATAAGCTTTGACTGACTACCATATAAAATATATTCTCTTCCAGAGGAAAGAAGACTCTGATAAAGAACGAGGCCATCCTTCGTAGCAAGTGAAGAAAACAGTACAGTACAAACAAAGGGTATGGTATAGGATGCTAACAACTTTATTTTCTGATGAAACTTTTTAAAAAAGGGATTTAGGACCCAATGACCCAGTGGGTAGCCCGCTGTGCTCCCATGCTGATGACCCAGGTATAGGAGTGAACTTGGGGAGCAGGTCACATGGCAGCGCTGCCAGTGGGGGAGGCACCAGGTTCGGCTGCAAGTGCCCCCTGCCTTGGGCTAGGGAGCTTGCCTTCTCAGCAGGGGCACGCTGTGTGTTACTATGGCCTGACAGGGCAGTGTCTGATGCATGGAAAGGGTGGGGGGATCCAGGGATGTACAACAAGGAAAAACCCTATGTGCGCTGACCAGCAAGCATGATGCCACAGCTCTCGGGTCTCACCCCATGTGGATCCCTGCCAGCTTGATAGTGGAGGAATGATGGATGGGACTGGGAGACTAGGAATGCCTGACAAAAGGTGCAGGTGGCAGCTGAGGGCCACAAAGTTGGATGTCAAAAAAAAAGGGTGAATTAAGAAGATGCACTAGAAATGTATTTTGCAGTTTCAAATTAATGTGAGACATATAAAATGCTTAACGAATAGTCAAGGCAAATAAACCTGCAATATAGACACACTATGGGGCAAAGTAAACTTGCAGACTTCATTAAATCTGCAGTTTTTTTTAACTTCTATTATTCTGTCCTTGCCGATGCGGCTAGAAACCTCGTCAGTCTGTCCCCAGCATCCAAATCTTGAATTGCTAGCATGGATGCTACTGGACCCCCATACCCTGTGACTGGCCTCTTGTATGCTATCCCAGACTTTCCACATCTGCGTAGAGAAAGCTGGCTGAGGAAGAGTTGACCAGAACACCTTGGACATGGGGCAGGGTGCTTTATCACAGCTGGGTGAGGATCACCCTCTTGAGCAACATCTCCCCTGTTCCCACCATTTTTGTTCCTTTTTCACTGCGGAGGTCTGGCACCTCAGCCTGTCCATGTCACAATAGTGACAGATGCTGAGCCAGATTCTACTTTAGCACACAGAGCCTCCTGACTGCATCCCTCTGTGCAAACAACTGGCAGCAGTCCTGCAGCAGCAGAGTCATTTCTTGTGATGCTCAGGATCCTATTGCTGTTCTGCTGCTTTGAACGCAGGGTCAAGGTGCAAATCCAGTTTGCCAGTATGGTATATATTTATATATTTGTATATATTTAAGCAATAATACACAACAAGGTGTGAGATATCAGGGGAAATTGTCCTGCCTCAGGTGAGTTGTGAGGCACAAGGCTATGGGCTAAGTGACTTCAAATGGATGGGAAGTGATGATATCCAATGACTATCACACACCTTGGAGTGTATCACTGCGATTATGAAATGGATCCCTTTTGATTTTTTGACTGACGGCATGACCTACTTTTAGACTGGGATTATGTACTGAGATATCACCCCACCTACATGTAGTCTCGGCCAATCAGATTTGAGGATTTTGACAACCCATTTCATAATTTTTGCTATAAATTGTCTATTTAAAATGTTTCCTGTCTTGTATTTTTTACTGAATAAGTGTTTTTAATATAATGTGCAACAATTGTATTGGCTATAAGGACATTACTGAAAATGAGCTCTAGCACAAATAACTGTTCCATCATTGTAGTCTACTGCTTTTTGAAATAAACACATTTTTTAACATATAGCACCAATCACCACAAATTTCACTGTCATCTAAGAACACAAAGGGCCCGATAGCAAAACTGCATTCAAAGTGGTGCTCAGATTGCGTTGTGCTTGTGCTACTTTGAGCACACACACAAAAGAGGTATATTAAAAACAAAATGCTAAAGCCTTGGGCAATGCTAACAAGTTTCCAATATACTGCTTGTGAGCACAGCGCAAAGCAAAGCCAAGCCTTAAATCTGGTGTGAGCACATATCCACAGGAGTGACCACATATCCATGAAAGCGACCACAGGTGCTAAGCACCTCCCAACAGTGAGCAAGCAGGCCCCTTTGAGAGGCACAAACCCTACAGTGCTAAAGCACTGAACTGCAATATTCCTAAATAAAACGCTAAATACCCCACTCAAGTGAAAAAGCTCCAACAACCCTTACCTGTCATAATTTATTTATTCACTGAAATATTTCACCAGGATTGTCTTCCAGTGACTTCACCAATGTGTGAGCAGCGCTCCCTTCGGGCTCTGTGGTCACCTCCAGGAATCGATCTCAATCCTTCCCTAAAAACTCAATAATCAGGTCTAAAACCTATTTTGTCTGGCTGGGCAGCATGCCGCTGAAGGGAAAAGGAGACAAGCACCATAAAAACGGACCTCAAGCAATCAAGATGAAGCAACTTCGGCTGGAGGCAGGAGCGGAGGGCCTTGCGGCCTGCTCTCCAAGATCACGCTCTTTGATAGTCTCGTCGTCTGACTCTGACGGAGAGGAAAACCTACACCCCAGAAAGATGGGGCGCACCTTAAAACAAATCCTTCATTCTGTGCCAAAAATAGAGACTTCCATTGCTGACATGAGGCAAGATTTATAGCAGCTCAATCATTGAGTAATGGAAAACACTGGGAAAATTACAGAGGTGGTGCAAGTGAGAGAATCTTCTGACCGATTTCTTCTTTATTTGCTGAAGCAGAAGAGGCAGTCAAGAGCTTGGATGGAAGACATCGAAAACCGAGCCAGAAGAAATAATTTTAGAGTGCACTGTGTACCCAAGGAAGCAGAGAATGGGTTTCTCTCTGTAGCAAACTTTATCCAGCATTTAGTGAGAACCCTACTGGCTTTGCCATCTGATTTCCACTACGAGATGGACTGCACTCATAGGGCGTTGGGACCTAAGCAAACTTCTCCAACTGCACGGCCCAGGTCCATAGTTACCAGGATGGTTTACTACCAGGTGAAGGACTTCATATTACAAGAGGCGTGGAGGATCAAGGAAGTAAAATATCAAAATACCCAAATCTATTTTGAACATGACTTTTCTCCTACATTGCAGGCAGAAAGACAGAGAATTAGCGCCATTATTTGGGACATTAAGGAGAAAAAAGGTCTGAAAGCTCAACTTAATTTTCCAGCCAAACTAAAAATCTTTACTCAGAGGGACCCAAAATCTTTACCGCCATAGTGGAAGCAGCTCCTTTGCTGAAAGAGTGGCAAATTCAATTCCCTGATCTAGAGATGGAGCAACTGGAACACAGATTACTCACAGAGACATGGACTGTTGCTGGTCGGAATCTTGGAAGGGACATACCAGGTGTGTTGCTGAAGGGACTTGCCCCTGATCTCAAAATGCTGGTTAATCACTCGAACACCCGCATGGCCACTTCGTCTGCTTCAGGTCTGAAACACAATACCGATAGAGCACCTAGCGGACAGCTTGCTCAACTGGAGTGAACGAAGAACACCAAGGCCGTGAGTCAGGACATTTTTCAAAACTGACAAACTTTATTGTAGTGAGGAAATTGGGTATAATGCTGTTTGTTAGGGAAGGATACACAAAACGAATTGTTGTCAGTTATATTTACCATATACCCCCTATAAAAGTTTCTAACCATGGGGATCTTTAAAAATAATTTAAGAGGGCAATGGCTGATACAGTATAAGTGGATCCCTCTTGGAACTGAGACCTCATTCCACAGGGGGGCTAGCTAAGGAAAATAAGTGAGACTCGCTCCCTCCCAACTTTAATAATGAGACTTCAAGAACAAGAAACAAGAATGGTTTTATGATATGGCATTAATCTCTTTCTGGGGGAAACAGAAAAAAACCAAAAGTGGGGAGAAGGAAAAGCAAAAAAAAAAAAGGAGACAACTTGAGATTCCTGGAGGTGGGGGGGGGGGAGCCCAGATATGTATATGTTCCTCTATTAGAACGAGCAGAATTGGTGACAAACTGTTACATCACTGCTGAGAGGGACTAAGGATCCTGCTCAGAATTCCCCCTTTTTATAGGGGACACTAATCCTTTAAGGCTCCTGCTTTGGAGGGTAGACGCAGTGTTCCGTTCTCCCTGAGGGCAAGTTTTCACCTAGGAAGGTACAAGGTACTGTTCAGGTTAATAGTTAAGTGTTGTTGGTTTACCATACCAAGTGGAATGATCCATTCTTTAAAACACAACAGTTTTGATTGTACAGCTATAATTTATTATGTTGTATGTTTAGCACTCTCCCTGGTCTTATGTAGGCTATTGTCACAGAGGGACATGGTGATTAACCAAGCACAGAAACATATGAGACCTGATATAGACTGCTAAGATTGCTCAGGGCAATGGTAGAATTCAATTTAGTGTCATATAATGTTAAGGGAATTAATTCCCCAATGAAAACGCTGTAGACTACTATCCGAGCTCAAGAAACTTGACTGCGAGGTGGCCTACCTACAAAGAAACCTTAAGCAAGAAGAATTAGAGAAATTGCACAGGGGATGGGTGGGACATGTGGAAGCCTCCCCATCAAAAAACAGCACAAAAGCAGGGGTAGCAATCCTATTTAGAAGAGGTACAGCACTCCAGATAAATCTGGTCAATAAGGATGAAAATGGGCATTACCTGAGGGTAACAACTGAATATCAGGGGAAGACTGTTCATTTAGTAAATATTTATGCACCCATAATTAACACAATATCCTTTTTACAAAGAATTTTTCAAAAAATAGCTGGACGACCCCCAGAACAAATCATCTTGGGGGAGGGACTTCAATACAGCCTCTATTTCATCTGTTGATAGATCCTCAGCAAAGTCCATGTCCACTGAAAGGGAAGGCAAAGTTCTTCGAGGATTGACCAAAGAACTGGGACTTACAGAGATCTGAAGGGAATAACATGGTAGGAAGAGGGACTTTACCTTTTTCTCTACACCCCATTCATCCTATTCTAGAATATATTTATTCTACACTCAGCAGTCATTTATGCACACAATTAGCCAGTCAAATATCCACAATATAACTTTTTCAGATCACACCCCTATTTCAGTTACGATACGATTGTCCCAAAGCCCCAACCAGTCCATATGGCATCTAAATGTGTCCCTACTAAATGACAAATATTTTGTCAAAATCCTGACATCCAGAATGAAAGAGGTGTACGATATTAATATTAACCAGGGATGTTCCCAGATTTCAACATGGGAAGAACATAAATTAGTTATGAGGGGAGAGATAATTGGATTCTATTCGGCAAAGAAAAAATTAGGGCTGCTTACCTATAGAAAACTACAAGATCTGGAGACCCTAGAAAAACAACACAAATTATTACCACTGGACAAAAAAATACTTAGACAGCTAAGAGAAACCAGAGAAGCAGTAAATCAGCAAGAAAATAAGAAAATTGAAGGCACCCTGAGGTTTGCCAAACATAAATATCATGACATAGGCAGTCATGCTTCAAAACTGCTGGCATTCAGACTCAAAAAATTACAGGCAGAGAGAACGGTTAAAAAATACAAAATAAAATGGATCCTGACAAATCATGGGTAACTCCTGAGGAAATAACAAACCAATTTCAAAACTACTACGCCCAATTAGATACAAAAGAAGAGGGAAATAGAAATATTGTAGAAGCAACCAAATGTTTTCTGAACACAATAATATCACAGGGTGTGGGAAATAATTAGACAAGGCAATGTGTCAGGACTTACAGCACACACATATGTGACATTTATTTACAAACAGGAAAATAAATAATTGAACAACAAAAGAAATTGCAGTCAGAAGGACCACTTGACATCAGCGGTTTCTTGGAATACAGTCTCCGATCAATAACAATTCTGATCTTTTTCACTCTTGTCTAACTGCACTATAGACCTTCTCACTCCACATCCAAGGTTCATCTGATAAGGCTCCCTTTAGCAGGGGTCTATATAGAAGAGGGAAGGGTCACCTGACCTGGTCATTAATTATATAGACAATTCTCTACTGACTAACAACATCAAACAGGTGGGAGGACCCAAGCCCAGTACTATTATAATAAATAACTTTGTATAACTGCACACTGACAGTTTTAGATCCCCTCGGAAGCTTTGAACACCATTTTCCATATTAAATTGGTCCCAAATGAGCTGTAAGCTCCTCCCATTTATATTTGATTGACAACATGGTCCTATAAAACTAGACCAGAGAGGGCGCTGCTCTCCCTATACAACACAGTTTTCTGGCATCAGATGGACAGAGGTCTGCATAGGGGAATTGGTAGGACCTGGAAAAATGGATTGTCCAGGGTTTTATTTAATTCTTAAAATTGATTAGCGTTTTGCTCATAAAAGTCCTAAAACATTGTGAAAATGCCTAGCAATTGCCTCACTGTGTTTAACAAACAACACTTCTAGAAAACCTATATAAATACTTTCTGTACAGTTAGTATTGTCCCAAGAAAAAAACTGCTAATCAATTATTTAAAACCCTGATTGTCCCAGGGAGAAAAGAAAAACACCTTTCTTTAACAGCAGTTTCAGTTTTACAGGAGCCCTTCTGTCTTACCAGTACCAAGGACTATGTGCAGGTACTCTTGTAAATTAGCTACAGATATTTATATTGGGGGTGCTTATTTATTCAAATGCTCTCTTCCTACTGTCAGCTATAGAAGAAGCTAGGAAAAAGTGTTTCATGCAGTACAAGGAGTGGCCAGCTGAAATGGTCAAAATGCTTCCTCAGCCGCTGACTCCTCTAACCTGCTGTACAAGCATTTCTACTTTTAAGTTTCTAGGAGCTTACTACCTGCAAACATTACCTTAGGTAGTAGCTTTTTTGTACACTTAACAGTGAGTCGGTATTTCTCTTGCATTCCTCTATTTTATTCTGAGCGTTGCTACCCTTCAACTGCATATTGCTTCACTGACATTCCTGCATAGGGATATTCCTGCCTCTTTACATTTCTAGGGCTCTTTAGGTTGCAGCAGAGCAGTAGTGTGCAAGAAAGAGACATACACTTGCCGCTATGCTGTGGGACTGAAAAAAACCTCTGGTCAAGCCCTGTATATTTATTTCATTAAGGTTTTTAGAAACACCACTGTCCCTTGCACCATAGCGTATGTATTACTTTTCCAGCAGCAGGGAAACATGAATACATTTTAACAAAGTCAATGGGAGGGTTACATACTAAGTGGCGGCTGAAAGTAAAGAAATGCTGCCTGGTTTATCCATGAATCCTGCTTCGATGCAGGATGTATTTAAACACTATACAACAGAGCCAAATTAAATAACTATATCCATTCATGCTACTCTGTTTCACTCCTATTATTATTGGCTTTACTTAAAAGCCCTACATACCTTTTTGGCAGCTCAACAGCTTGTTTTTAAACCCCTCACATATTTATTTATTATGTTGCCTTTTACTACATAGTTTCTATTGGCACTGCAGCACTGTAATCACACAATAATCACTCTACGTCATTTCATAAAAAAAACACATTTAAATGCACTGTTGCACTTTACTTCATTCTTCAAAGTATATTTAAAGGCACAGATGCACTTTATTGAAACCCAGGCATGAAATGCCATATAAGCACCTTAATTGTTTTCGTTGCCAGCTGGCATGCTGGACTGAACATGATGCTAGCAGGGAATGGTGGTGGGGGACGGATGCAGGGAATAGGAAAGATAAGGAAGTAGGAAAGAGACATGTAGAGCGAGAAAAAAAGACCGATGTAGATGGCCAACCTACACCAGAGCTAGAAAGAAGTAAAGAATACGGAAAAAAATACAGTTGCACAACAGATTTAAAGTGAGAAGAAGAAGAGATAGTAAAGTCATCCCTCCACCAGGGTCTAGGAACTAGCAAAATGCAGAACTGCCACACTCCTCCCTCCTTAAAAACAAACCAGTTTCCTTCATACTGGTTTGGCTACCCATTCCCATTATGAATACCATGCCTGTACATTGTGGGGGGAAGTGGTTGGGGTTTTCTCAGTATTCCCCTGTTCTACCACCTACACTAAGTGGCTGAGTTTTACACTCACAGAATTTAATCTTTTATTGCGTTCACAGGACCAGGAGCAGCAGGGACAGGAAACAAAAAGAAAGAAGGGTGCTGCCCCTGTCCTTTACACAATACACTCTAAACATGTGTACCTTCTATATTTCTGACCTGGGGAACACCCTAGATTTCTGCAGCCTTTAAAGGTTGATTCCACAGAAAATCCTACAGGTTACCCCTGGATATCACATTATTTACAATCTACATGCCTTTATGAGGCCTTAGAGATCCTTTACCTGACATCTCTGAGATACTTATACCTCCCTCCTTACGAGGGAAACAGTTTCTGTACAGAGACAGACTGCTCTCCTTCCTTAACTATAGGAAGGGAGGTGGAGCTCTGGCCCAGCCTCTCCGTAAAGCTTCGCCCCAGGGTCCCTTATTCAAAGCAAGTATTTAAACAGTCATTCACCGATAACAATACTTACTTACTATACCCTGGAGCTATAGATGTTCTTTACACATAACATCTATTATGATCTAACTCCTTTATTTCAAATAGGAAGACTGGTTACTTTTTAAACATAACAGGTTTGCAGCACCCATTAACTACATTAGGAACATCTGACACCTACTAATAGCTTGTCCCTTCAGATGTTCCCCCGGAGGTCAGTTTCCTGCGCAACCTCCTTATATCTGGACCGGTAAAATAAAGAAAAAACTAAACAAAAAATGTATGTAAACAGATCAAAAGACAATCCAATAAGTGTGCAACCCATTAGACCTAATATATGAAAATTAAAGAATAAAAAAAACCCACAAAGACTGTTGCCACAGCAGTTTCATGGTCCAGATGTGTGTGGTAAACAGTATCCACCTTCCCTCTTCCTGGAAGGGGATGGACCTATGGCCCGCCCTCTTTCATTAGCTCCGTCTTAGCGTCCCTTAACACATAAGAATCTCTGTACTACATATACATTCTGTTCTAGATAGGACATATCCTGAGACACTGATCACATCTTTGTCTATACATTCTCTAACAGTAAGAAATTAGTCAGACATTTTATGGTGATTTCTAGCTTCTAATAGACAGCTTATTCTGTCACCCAATACATTTAGCAGACATGTATTCTAAACATTTTCCAGAAACACAGCATTGTACCTGTAGTATCTCAAGAGCTACCATCTTGTACCTGCTTCCCTATATAGGGGTCTCCTATGCTTCCCTGGGTGTCACTTGAGTCAGCCTTCAACCTTTAGGGCGCTTCCTCCCCTATACCTTTCTGGAACAACTTCTCAGTGGTTGTACCCCATACCATCCTTAAGGTAGTCTGCTACCTGTCTGTATAACCCAAGCCAAAAATAGAAAGGGGTAATGAGGGACAGTACCTCCCCATGACTTACAGACCTCCACTGGCTACCTCTTACAGTCTCCATTACCTTACTCCTCAAGCCCATGGGTACTACCACTCTAGCATCTACCCATTTTGTCCGGGGGTTGGGCCTCATGTGGTATAAAACTTCTTTCCTATGCTCAAACCACCACAATTGATTAGCCCCTATACCTCCATTAATTGGTTTCCCATCCTGAATGTTTATGTATGATTCTAGCCTGGCAATTTCAGGATCTTCCCCCTGCAGTATTCCCCAATCTACAGCAAGGGAATCAACACATGTCATGGGAGAAGATTCAAAACATTTAAATGTCCCTTCAGCTACCATGGCCTCTTCAGTGTTGATTGTATTCTAAACCCCAGTTTGCACAAGTCCAGTAACAGTCTCATCCTTACCTGGGGACTTCTCCTCTTGCAGCCAGATCCTCTTCCTCTAGATAACAGCCTGGAAAAATGGGCAATTCTGGTAACAAGAGCTCCATCCGTGGGTACTCCTCCTCTTGGTGCCAAGGCTCCTGGACATCCACAGCCATATCAGATTCCACTGCATGGGTCATATCCAGCAACACCTGGTAGCATTGCTCAGCCTCCCTCCGACGTTGGTCTGCTTCCAACCATTTTCCACTCAACCAATGGATAAGCTGCATCAGGTCAGCCACTCGATCTTCCTTCCAATCCTGGGTGTCCACGGACTCCAGCTTGGGTGCCATCCTGACTGTTTGCCCCTATAGGTCTGGACACCAGGGCTGGTGTCTAGTACTGGTCTCCCCCCTCATTTCTCAGGACAACCAGTACCAAATCCCACTTCTGACAGCAAATGTCACAGGGTGTGGCAAATAATCAGATGAGGCAATGTGTCAGGATTTAAAACACACAAATAATGTGACATTTATTTACAAATAGGAAAATAAATAATTGAACAACAAAAGAAACTGCAGTCAGAAGGACCACTTGACATCAGTGGTTTCTTGGAATACAGTCTCAGACTCCGATCAATAACAATTCTGATCTTTTTCCCTTTATCACTCTTGTCTACCTGCACTATAGACCTTTTCACTCCACATCCAAGGCTCATCTGATAAGGCTCCCTTTAGCAGGGGTTTATATAGTAGAAGAAAGGGTCACCTGACCTGGTCATTAATTATATAAACAATTTTCTACTGACTAACAACATCAAACAGGTGGAAGGACCCAAGCCCAGTACTATTATAATAAATAACATTGTATAAATGCACACTGACAGTTTTAGATCCCCTCGGAAGCTTTGAACACCATTTTCCATTTTATCGACCTCACAAAGGCCTTTGACTTGGTTGACCACTCTCTTCTGTTCTCCAAACTATCCTGTCTTGGTTTCTCAAATTCTGCCATGGCCTGGTTTGGCAGTTACCTTCTGTGTAGGCAACAATTTGGTCAAATAGGAAACGTCGCATCCGATCTTGTCTCTACCTCAGTTGGTGTTCCCCAGGGTTCTATTCTTGGTCCCCTCCTTTTCTGTCTCTTTATAAATAATCCTCCCCCACTGTCCAGATCGACTTTGTCTCTTTTCTATGTGGACAATATGGTTATCTACTCTGCCGCTAATGACATTTTGGCAATTCGCATCTCCCTTCAATCTGACTTTGACTGCGTCTCGGCTTGGCTAAAACAAAATAAGCTCCTACTTAACACTAGCAAAATGGTGTCAATGCTCTTTGGGACTTCCTCTAGGCTAAAAGCTTGTTATATGGGACTTTCCCTTCGTGGACCTTACGGCATAACCCTGGATACAGTCACATCCTTCAGATACCTTGGGATGACTCTTGACTCCTCAGTGAACTTTAATCTTCATGTTTCAGCCACTTGTAAGGCACTGAACAGTAAACTTGGCCTGGTTTACAAGGTAAGATCCTCCTTAAATTCAACAGCCAGGCTAGCCATTGCTCAGGGAATTCTTCGACCTTGCCTCAACTATGGTTCTATTGTCTACCTTAATGCTAGCAAAGCAAGTAATCCAGAAATGGAGGACTTATTATAATAGCATCTGCTGCTTTGCTCTTGCGGCTCCTAAACTAACACATCGCTGTCAGCTCTATTCTTCTCTCCATTGGCTCACCCCGTCCCCCTATCGTCTGTACACAGCTGGTTGTCTGGTCGATAAATTAACCTGGACTAGTACTCCAAGGTCCCTTGTAACTCTGCTAAAACAACC
Source organism: Neoceratodus forsteri (assembly GCA_016271365.2). Lineage (NCBI taxonomy): Eukaryota > Metazoa > Chordata > Ceratodontiformes > Ceratodontidae > Neoceratodus > Neoceratodus forsteri. The sequence goes on along the minus strand of JADMNL010000028.1, from coordinate 190,382,955 downwards.
TGACTTGCTCTATGCACTGTGATCTACTGAAAATGCTTCCTTTGTTACGCCTAGATGTCTCACCAAGAAGGGTGAACTTACATTTGCCGTATCTGCTCCCAGAATGTGGAACTCCCTTCCACTCTATGTTAAACAGATACTCACCGGGCCTTTCAAAAAAGTTTAAGAACTCCCCTTATGGGCTTGGGTCACTGCTCCTGCTCTACCTCTTGCTTGTCTCCACTTGCTTGCACTACTACCACTGATCTTCCACCTCGAGAGCGGTACTTCCTCTCAACACTTATGTACCCCCAGTGTTTGCTGTATATGTATTTCTTCAATCAGTTATACTGTTTTCAAAATTCTATAAAAGTTTATGTAACTGTGATTACTGTTTATCCTCATGCTATGTATATTCTACTTGTTGTTCCTGAATGTGCCATGTGTTCAAAATTGCCATGTGTTACTGTATTTTCCTTCCAACTAGATGTTTTGTATTCTGTTGTGGACACTATGTATCTGCTGTTTCTGATGTGTAACCCTCCCGGGTCGTGCCTGAAAATAGGCAAAATCTCTTGTCTAGTGCACTTACTTGGTTAACAAAAACTAAATAAATAAAAAAATAAATAAACTGGTCCCAAATGAGCTCTAAGCTCCTCCCATTTATATTTGATTGACAACATGGTCCTATAAAACTAGACCAGAGAGGGCGCTGATCTCCGTATACAACACAGTTTTCTGGCATCACAGATGGACAGAGGTCTGCCTAGGGGAATTGGTAGGACCTGGAAAAATGGATTGTCCCAGAGAGAAAAGAAAAACACCTTTCTTTAACAGCAGTTTCAGTTTTACAGGAGCCCTTCTGTCTTACTGGTACCAAGGACTATGTACAGGTACTCTTATGAATTAGCTACAGATATTTATATTGGGGCTGCTTATTTATTCAGATGCTCTCTTCCTACTGTCAGCTGTAGAAGAAGCTAGGAAAAAGTGTTTCATGCAGTACAAGGAGTGGCCAGCTGAAATGGTCAAAATGCTTCCTCAGCCACTGACTTCTCTAACCTACTGTACAAGAATTTCTACTTTTAAAGTTTCAGGAGCTTACTACCTGCAAACATTACCTTAGGTAGTAGCTCTTTTGTACATTTAACAGTGAGTCAGTATTTCTCTTGCATTCCTCTATTTTATTCTGAGCGTTGCTACCCTTAAACTGCACACTGCTTCACTGACATTCCTGCATAGGGATATTCCTGTCTCTTTACATTTCTAGGGCTCTTTAGGTTGCAGTAGAGCAGTAGTGTGCAAGAAAAAGACATACACTTGCCGCTGTGCTGTGGGACTGAAAAAACTCTCTGGTCATCCCCTGTATATTTCATTAAGGTTTTTAGAAACACCACTGTCCCTTGCACCGTAGCGAATGTATTACTTTTCCAGCAGCAGGGAAACATGAATACATTTTAACAAAGTCAATGGGAGAGTTACATACTAAGCAGTGGCTGAAAGTAAAGAAATGCTGCCTGGTTTAACCATGAATTCTGCTTCGATGCAGGATGTATTTAAACACTATTCAACAGAGTGGTAGCTAAATTAAATAACTATATCCATTCATGCTACTCTGTTTCACTCCTATTATTATTGGCTTTACTTAAAAGCCCTACAATACCTTTTTGGCAGCTCAGCAGCTTGTTTTTAAACCCCTCACATATTTATTTATTATGCTGCATTTTACTACATAGTTTCTATTGGCACTGCAGCACTGTAATCACACAATAATCACTCTACGTCATTTCATAAAAAAACACATTTAAATGCACTGTTGCACTTTACTTCATTCTTCAAAGTATATTTAAAGACACAGATGCACTTTATTGAAACCCAGGTATGAAATGCCATATAAGCACCTTAATTGTTTTCGTTGCCAGCTGGCATGCTGGACTGAACATACTGCTAGCAGGGAATGGTGGTGGGGGACGGATGTAGGGAATAGGAAAGATAAGGCAGTAGGAAAGAGACATGTAGAGCGAGAAAAAAGACTGATGTAGATGGCCAACCTACACCAGGGCTAGAAAGAAGTAAAGAATAGGGCAAAAAAATACTGTTGCACAACAGATTTAAAGTGAGAAGAAGAAGAGATAGTAAAGTCATCCCTCCACCAGGGTCTAGGAACTAGCAAAATGCAGAACTGCCACAAATAAAATTGCCAGTTCTCACCAAACAAAGGCAGGACCAGTTATGTGCCCTGATTTCAGAAGAACAGGGACTCCAAATCATACACCTCCTCCATACAGGGAAGGCTCCTGGCCCAGATGGGTTCTGTACCTCATTCTACAAAACATTTGCCAAAGTTTTGGCCCCCATCTTGTCCACAGTGTTTCATTCCTGTTTGACAGAGGAAAGGGTTCCAGCATCCTGGGAGGAGGTCCTTATATCTGTCATCCCTAAACCAGGGAAACCAGTTGACACGTGAGGCGTATCATCCTATCTCCTTACTCCAATCAAGATCTCAAAATCCTGACAAAAATCCTGGCTGTGGGCCTCCAAAAGAGCAGTGAAACAGTCATACATCCTGACCAAACAGGATTCATCCCAAATAGGTATCTGTCAGACAATATTAGAAAACTACTAAACGTATTAAAATATCAATCCCACACTGAATCAGCACAACTAGCTATATTTTTAGATGCAGAAAAAACATTTGACAGACTTAACTGGAATTACTTATTTACCACCATGGATTGTATGGGGCTTGGGGGTCAATTCAAGCAATGGATGGAACTGTGCTCTGGCAGACCTACAGCCAGGATAAGAGTCAATGGAGCCCTTTCTCAAGCAATACAGATTAAAAGAGGCACCAGACAGGGGTGCCCTCTTTCCCCTATGCTATTCATGATTAGACTGGAACCCTTGGCAGCAGCCATAGACAACATCAGCTAATCTCAGGTATTAAAGTAGGGAAACAGCTATGTAAAATATCATTATACGTAAATGACATGCTAATTTATGTAGATAAACCATCTGAATCTATTCCCCCACCCCCCGCTACAACTATTCCAACAATATGGAGACATCTCAGGTTTCAAAGTGAACACCAACAAACTGGAGGTTCTGTGAGTGGGGGTAGGGTGACACAGGAAGTCAGGCAATTGATCCCCTTTAGGTGGGTTTAGCAGAAAATTAGATGCCTTGGACTATGGATCCTGACAAAATCTATAAATCTGTACACAGCAAATTATGCCATCCTTGTCTCCCAGATAATGGAAGACCTTAACAGATGGAATCTTCTTCCACTGACTCTTAGCAATTGCATAGAAACGATAAAAATTAATGTGTTTCCCCGTTTATTGTTCTTGTTCTCTGCCGTACCACTCCAGATCCCTAGGTCAGACTGGAAAAAAATAAATTCAAAACTAAGTTGGTTTGTTCGGGCAGGAAGGAAGCCGAGGATTAGAAAAGCTTGTAAGCTGGCAAGAAAGGAGAAGGGAGGATGGGGCCTTCCAGACCTACCAGCATACTATAAGGCTGCACAAATAGTCCCAGTAGAGAAGCTAATGTCTCCCTCCTCCCCAGGGACATGGGAAGCAATGGAATGAGATATCAATGGAGACTACCTTAAATATAATGCCCTGGTTATACCTCCATAAACATACAAAACCCATTAAAAATTGCCGGACTCACCATACTATATCGGTGTGGCTCCAGACCAGATCCCACTGGGAATTACCCACCCAAGTTTGGCAATACATACCCCTGGCCTTTCTGCCTGAGTCCCCTACTAAATCAGATGACCCATTTTTTAAATGATGGGAAGGTAAAGGGCTTATGTACTTAACCCAACTAGTAAACCAAGGTGTAGTAGTAGATTATAAAACTCTGCAGGATGAGTACCATCTTCCTAGGGATGATTTTTTTTAGGTACCTGCAATGTAGACATTATATAGAAACTAAGGTGGGCAGAGACAAACTCCTGGAAGAAATCCAGTCCCCTCTGCCCCTTCTCTGCAGTACAGCCAGACAAGAAAATACCAAAAAACTAATAATTATTTACAAAACCTTACAGGAAGACATGGGGGTTTTGGCCAGGCAGGTGATACAAAGCACTGCTTTGTGATATGTCCAACTTGCTTAAGAGGGAGATTTGGGTCAAATTAGTAGGGAGATTGGCCTACTAGTAGGGAGATGCCGTAATGTCATGAGTTTGTTGTTAAATGACGTCAAAAAATGAGAATAAAAGCATTTAATATATTTCATTTTGTCAAGAATAAGCACTAAAAAGAATCAACAACTAGTTGTACAAAGTTATCACTTATATTGTTCATCCCTAATTTACTTTTTATGTGGTTTTATCTGCCAAAAACAAACATGAATGGATATTTTGGATATAATTTTACTTAAGCAGGAGATTTTGTTTCCCAGGAGGGAGAGAGGGAGTTCGGTCAAAAAAACAGGAGTCTCCTGCGCAAAGAGGGAGATATCACATGTATGAAGCAGGTGGGTCACAGAAATAGAATCTATGCAATCTTAGAAAAAGAATGGGACAGCATATGGAAGGGTATACATACCACGACCTCCTCAGGAGTCTGGAGAGAATTTAAATGGAAATTGGTGGGGAGATACTTCAGGCCCCCTGTGGTTTCCAAACACCTAGGAGCAACCCATCAGACTGCTGCTGAAGGGGCTGTGAGGAACAAGGGACATATGTGCACATTTTATGGTCCTGCCTAATCATTAGAGATTTCTGGCACCATCTTAATAGAATCATAATGGAAATTCTCAATCTGGAACAATCATTGGACTTTAAAGAGTTAGTGCTGGGCCTCCCACCAAGGGAATTAAAAAAAAAATGAATCCCTGAGACATATACAATTTTATCAGTGGCAGGTGCAAAGAGTATTACCTAGCTATGGCTGAATACTTCACCTCCAGCAATGTAAAGATGATGGGGGATACTCAAGGAAATTAAGGAGATGGGGACAATAACAGCTTGCCTCTGCTTAACTATGGAAAAGCATAATGCAAGATGGTCCCCATTCTACACCTATAGGGAGAAAAGGGAGGGGATTCCTTACCTTGAACAAGTGTTGAAGGATTAATTGTGGCTCAAGAACATAAGAAGGGCACCCTAATTGACCAGCCCCTCAAATCAATAGATAATCAACCGGAAAAAATAATTGCCTATTTTAATTAAATCAAACATGAGAGACATAAGCCGCTGGGAGAGTGCTTTAGTTATTTATTTTGTTTCTGTTTGTAATCTGGTTTGCTGGATGCTGATGACTCCTTCATGTACCGAAGATATGTTCAGCTCAAAAAGAGAGACTCACTTATTCAGTAATCAGATGCAAGTGTATTACAGTTTAATGCTGTTTTTTATATAGTTTAGTTTCTTGCATACCTTTTGGACTCGAATCTGAAATGTATTAATTACTGCATCTGTATCCATGTAATCCACTGTATATGGTGATCAAAGTTCTCAATAAAATTTAAAGTAAAAAAAAAAAAAAGAAATGTTTCACCAGAAAGGCACACTGAGCAACAAATCACTAGTCTCCCGGTGCAACCTGGGGGGAAGGGGTACAATAGGGATAGACAAAGAACATTCAAATTACAAGAGCAACCTTAACATACAGTTGTAAGGCAGGTGAATTCAAACAGTATTACAACAGTGTAGCGCATAATGGGTAGAGAGGATCTATAATAAGTGTCAGGTTAATAAGTAAACAAGTGCTAACACGAGAGAAATAGGAGAATAGGAGAGGTGGGGGTGGGAGAATTAATAGGTGCGTGAGGATAAGTAAACAAATACTAACATGAAAGAAATAAGAGATAGGAGAGTTAAGGGGGTGGGTGAAGAGGTAGGAGGGTGGGAGGATTAATAAGTGAGTAAGAATAGACCCCTTGAGTGGAAGAGAAGTTAGCACCCATGGATGGGATGGGGCTTGAATAATATTCCAACAAGACAGAGTGGACCCTATTGGTTTCCGCAAGGGCCGTAGCACCTCCATAGCCCTACTTAAGTTTACTACTGACACACTCACTGCTATGGACTCAGGCCTTCTAACTGGAGCTGTTTTAATAGACATGACAAAGGCCTTCGACTTGGTGAACCACTCCATTCTCCTTGCCACTTTGAAGTCTTTGGGCTTCGTGCATAATGCCAACTGGTTCAATAGTTACCTGTCAGATAGGGTCCATGCTGTAAAGTACAATTCAACCTTTTCCGACCTGGCAACAGTGAATATTGGTGTACCACAAGGCTTAATTTTGTGGCCACTGCTATTTTCTATATTTATCAATAACATCATCTCCAATCTTATTGCCACCTCCTCCCTCCTCTACGCTGACGATATAGTCCTATACACCAGCACAAAAAACATCTCTGACATCAATCTGCGGCTCTCCACTGACTTTCGGCACACTCGAGCCTGGCGTTCACATCACAAACTAGTCCTTAATGAGGCCAAAACCCAAACCATGCTATTTAGAACAAATTCTAAACTCAAAACCTACCAAAATAATTTCATGGTCTCTTGCCTGGATGGCTCCCCTATTGGTCCAGTGATCTCATTTAAGTACCATGGGGTAACACTGGACCAATCCCTGAACTTTGATCTTCACATCCAGAACTCATGTAACTCTGTCAACTCTAAATTAGGTATAGCGTACCAGACCAGATATGCATTAACCCCTGCAGCGAGGCTTGCCATTGCTCGTGGTATTCTTCTACCCACCCTTACATACGGAGTTGCGACCTATGCTGCCTTACCTAAATCCAGTCTTCATAGATGGGACATCACCTATAATAATATCTGTCACTATGCCGCCTCCTCCCATTGTCAGAAACACCACTGCCTCCTCTACTCAGATCTAAACTGGCTGTCACCAAATGCTGCTAGATTTTACTCCCTTGGGTCAACTGTCGACAGTATTATGCGGTCTCAAACTCCAAAAACCTCAGCTGATCTACCTGTTCTTCAGATGTCCAGCTATGGCCTATGCTCAGCTGGAAAATCCCTTCTATGTGTCCCGAAAATTAACACCACCAAAGGCACCAGTGCTTTCTCCCACCATGCTCCCCAGCTATGGAACTCCCTCTCAATTTAGCAATCCGCCAAGCACCCTCACATAACGCCTTTAAAAAGGAGCTCTGTAGCTACCTCATCTCCTCTAATCGATGCCCTTGCTTCAACCCCCCTTAGCATCTCTCCTACTCTCACTGCTGCGCACTTGATCTGCTCTCTAACTAATGACTTGCACTCAATCCTCCCCGCCTGTCTACTTGTCTTCACTCCCAACTTTTTTTTTCGAAATCTATTTTTTCCTTCCTTTCTTGCACCCCACCGAACTCTCTCCAGCGACCGCCCAGTCCTTTGGACTCTACCTCCATTCGTGACCCAACTTTTCTCCTCTCCTCCCCCCCCGACACCGGGCATCCCCAGGGTCTACCCTCCAGGGAAGGGCAGCCCCCACCCAAGGCGCTCTTTCTTATAGGGTTGAGCACCAGGCTGGGGGAGAGGCGATCAAGGAGAGAGCCACGCCTGACTTCTGGGAGTGTGGTACGTTGGGTGGGGGGCCCCATCGCCTATCGGTGGGAGGAGGGAGGAAGGTATTTTACTTAGTTTGGTTCCCTGTGAAGCCCAGCTGTCAAGGCAATGTACTGCTGTGGCTCCATCCCCCAGGTATACACCACAACGCTGTGTTAGGCTACCTACAGCCACCGCCAAAGGTCGCTCCTTGAGCGATCGTTCTCCCCATCCCTCCCCAGGAAGAGAGAGCACTCCACTGAATGCTCAGTCTCTTCCCTCCCCTGCCGACCCCCAGTGCCCCGGGCTCATTCCTGAACCCAGGTCGCTGGCGTGGTGTGAGGTGTAGCGCCCAGCACCTCAACTCTCAGCGTCACCGGGCCGGCCAATCTCCCCTCCCAACTTGATGCACTTCTCCTCATTGGCTTGTTATCTCAAACCCCTTGCCCTGTCCTACTATAACGAATTCTCAACTCCTTAGATCTTTGTAATCACTGCCAAAAAGCTCCTACATGCAGTACTCTGTGCCCTATCTCCCAAATCGTGTGAATGTTTCTTCCCTAAGGATATGCCTACCATGTGTTATATTGTAATTTTCCTAGCTCATTATACCTGATAGTTCCTTGCAAATATGTGGTTGTTTGTTTTCAATGAACCTCTCGCCGAACTTTGCATCATGATAATTCCTTGCAAATATGTGATCTATGTCCTGCACCTGCCAAAAAATTGCCTTATCGCATGTTTTGTCATGAATCACACTGTTTTGCACCTTGCTCTCATCACCTTGCTTGTATTTTTACTGTAAAACTGTGTTTTGTTTCTGTGTAACCTCCCAGATCGTGCCTGAAAATAGCCATTTCTATGGCTAGTGCACCTACCTGGTAAACAAAAATGAAATAAATAAATAAAATACTAGCAGGTGTGAAAGGTTAGTATAGTGCTAATTAGAGGAGGGGAGAAATGCTTTGGGCATCATTGGATCCCTTCAGGATGTTGAGAACCCTGCAAAGGGAATGCGATAGCTGGGGGAAAAGGAAGGTATGAGAGGGAAGAGAGGAGACAGACTTGACGAAGATTGGACCCCCCCCCCTTAGGATGCAGAGAATCCTGCAGGGGGACTGTGAGGACAAGGGAGAAAGGGGGAATAGGGAAGGGAAGGAGAAGCGACATGCCTGGAAAAGAGGGGAAGGAGGTGTGACATGCCTAGGTGCAGTAGGGCCCCTTCGGGATGCTGAGAACCCAGCAAGGGAGACTGGTTGAGAGGGGGAATGTTATGAGCCTAGATGCAGAAAGGACCCCTTCAGGATGCTAGAACCCTGCAAGAGGACAGAAGTCTAGAGAGAAGTAGGGATGGTAGAGGAAAGGGAGTTGAGAAGAGATACGAACCCCAGGTAGGGTAAGAGAAGGAGCCATGGAGAGCATAGCGGGTCCCTTATATTCCGTGAGGGAGCAATGGAGGCCAGTAAGCACTTTGGAGAGGAGAAAAAGAATTTTGGGGGGAAGGAGTACACTGGGTTAGGAGAAAGTGATAGTAGAGGGGTGGGGAATGCGCAGGGATTGGAGGAGCTTATTAGGGAGTGACATGGCAGGAGCAGCTAGGTGCGAGGTAATTTTTAAGGGCAGAGCTAATAGGGTAGGTGGAGGATGAGTGCCGGATTTGAGGGGGGAAGGAATTCCAAATTTTTGGGAGGCGGTGAGAGTACCTGGATTGGCTGATTTGGGTGTTTCTGTGGGGGACTATCAGGGTGCAGGAGTCGGTAGATCAAAGGGAATGGGAGGAAGAGGGGTGTTTTAAAGGAGGAAACGAAGTAGGGAGGGAGGGAGCTCAGGCAACCAGTGCTTGGAGATGAATTTGGCACAATGGGAGAGTCACCTATTTGTGAGAGAGGGGAAGGATAGGGCATGAGAAAGGTCACAGTGATGGGTGCGAGGGGTGGCGTCAAGGGCAAAGCAGCAGAAGGACTTGAAAATGGACATTGCTCCGCACAGTGGATGAAGGGGGGACATTGCTCTGCGTAGTGGATGAAGGGGCAAATGTAAAATGTAACTGTTCATCATGTCTGCATAGGGGATGATTCAAACTACACCCTTGTGCCTCACCTGGTTTCTGTGAAGCACGTCCTTGGCATGCAGTGGAACTCCTCCCTTACCCTGTACCCAGTAGCATCTCTCTGGTCTCTAGTGCACACCCTTCCCTAATCTTATCTCCTGTACCATCATCCTGATGTCCAGTGGCACCATCATTCCTCACCCAATCCCTGGTAGCATCTCCCTAGTATCCAGTGGCACTCCTTCCCCCGTAGCACAGCAGCCTCTATCCTGGTGCAGTGACCAGCACAAACCCTCCACTCACCTCTGCAGGTGAACTATTATATTGCTCCACACAAACTGGTCGTGCCTCAGTCGGGTGAGAAAGGTGCAGGCAAACAAGGCCTCCAATATGCAAACGCCACTTCCAATAACGTTTTTGCCATCATGGTGCTGGGATTCGTCTCCATTGTTTGAGTGGCACATATGGTCCGACTGGCAGTTATTGTATTTTGACACTTGTTTTGGAATATTCATTAAAGCTACTGGTGAGAAGAGCCCAGTCTGGACCTTTTCCTTTGGTGGTCTGTGGCAAAAGTTTTGGAAGTGAACTATTATATTGACTACACCAGCAAGGCTAAGGGAAAATGTGAGGAAGCTTTTCTTCACAGAGAGGGTGGTGGACAGATGGAATAGTCTGCTACAGGAAGTGGTGGGAGCAAGCACAGTGGTGCAGGGATTTAAACATGCCTGGGACAAGGAGAGGTGAAAAGCCATTATCAGGTAGGGTCAGAGGCTGCAAACTAGTGTAGGGCTTACGGGCAGACTGGATGAGCTTAGCGGGCCTTATCTGCTGACAAGTTCTATGTATACTGATATAGTAGTTACAAGAAGTCTATGTAAAATCATGTCAGTTTATATAGACGTCTTGCAACAACTAAATCAATATGTGTGCTTTTATATTTGCACCCTGCCATGAGCAGTAAATACATCAGATGTCATTTTTAAATGGTCACATCCATTTTTTGGACATGGCCATGTGACATCCACCCAGACAGTTAGACCACCTAAAAGCTTGTCTAACTTCTGGGCATGAACTTGCTCTCTGAAAACGATGCCGCATTAGAATTTTGATGTGTGCGTCCTTTTTGGCCAGGATAGGGTTACCACCTGTCCCTATTTTCACAGGACAGTCCTGATTTGGGCAGCAGTGTCCTGCAAAAAAAACATGAAAAATACTACATGTCCTGATATTATAGCAGAAAAAATATTTTTTTAATTTCCTCTAAATGTTGCAAAACAATATAATACCTTAACTAAAATACCTTAAAATGCTAAGAAACAGTATAAACAGCTACACAACTACACTTGGTCTTAATTCTGATTATTTAGAGGAAACAAGTCTGTTGCATTGGTTGGGATTACAGATTGTCCTGCGAAAAACCATGTTTCAGTAAGAAATGTCCCACTCTGGGCTTTTTAAAAGGTGGTAACCCTAGGCCGGGAAGTGAGTGAACTGTCACAGTTGTGGCAGGATGTTTGAAAATATGCAGCAAGCATCCTGACACATTTGCCAGGACACAGCATGCTTCCAAAATACAGACGCGAGTCCTGCATCTTCTCCTTTGAAAATCACCACCATGTGATTTCTGCCAGAGGGTTAGGGTCTAGGTAGGAGACTGGCAATGCTGGCCAGTGGCAGGGATGGTAAACTCTAGCAGGAACAGCCAGGGTAGATAGGGAGAATGTGCCTGGGGTGAGTGGGGAAAAAAACAGTAAATTAAAAAAAGCAGTAATTGAAAATGTTCTATTTCAGAGGGAAAATTATTTGCCTGAACAAGAGCACAAAACTGGGTTGAATCAACAAGGAGTCAAAACGAAAGCTCAGCCAGAACAGGTAAATGCCAACTGATTGTACAGCCTCTCAGGGTCCATGACCTGCCTGAAAAAGGTCCTCCGGACCAGTGCTTGTAACTAATTAACAAATAAATATAGAAATAAATACACAAATAAAGAAAGAAAATGTGTGGTATATTTGGACTGGGCATGGGAGGGCCTGTGGTTAGCGAAACCAGTCTGTTCTGGATTTCTTTGGTTCAGGCTGAGTGCGAGTTTTCTGCTAGTGCTAAATATACTTACAAGTAAAATAAAAAACGTAAAATCTGATTTTTTTTTTCATTTGCTTGGTTGACTTGGTACTAAAACAAACTAAACCATCACATACAGTTCTATATTTGGACAGGAGTCAAGTCTAAAAATCTTTCTGACAGCTGAAACTATTTCAAATAATAGGGATGCCACGATATCAAATTCTGGGCATTGCGATATTTATGTAACGAAAATATCACAACACACTGATTAGCATGATCATTTTCTGCATGTCTAATTTTAGGGAAAAGTGTAGAAATCTGATTGAGAGAAGCTGGGGAATTAGGAATCTCTGTCACAACTGGAGTAGGACATGCTGCCAGAGCAGCAGAGATAACGAAGTCAGGGCGATTTATCGTGGTATATAATCATGCTTCACGATAATTGCACTATTTTTATTTTTACAACAATAAATTATCAACGGTGGGAATTCTCGTGATATATGCAAAAATTACAAACTGGTGAATGAGCGCAGACAGTCCGCTAAATATAATGTTTTGTTTCTTGCTTTTTTTTCTCGACAGGCTTCCAGAGCCACTGAAAGTTCCAGCATGCCCAGCCAGAATGACCCAGAGTCCAAAGAACTTCACTCTACGCACTATAAACTGTACCTTGGTGCTCTCCAGAAGGCCATACAAGGATTTTGCAATGCGATTAGCAGCAACCAGCCTCCTGAGACTTTCATTGCACAGAGCAAACTCATCATCATGGTTGGGCAGAAGCTGGTGGACACCATCTGCCAGCAGGCCCACTGGAAGGACACCAGGAATGAAGTGCTTGTCAGCAGTAGCCAGCTCTGCAGTTTACTGAAAAATCTGGCTCTGGCTACAAAGAAAGCCGCCGTGCAGTACCCAAACCCAGACGCTGCACAGGAACTGCTGGACCGGGCCAAGGAACTTTCTCAGCATTCACATCAGTTTCGAGCCTTACTGGAACTATAGCACTGGTTAAATATCCGTTTAGGTACTGTTAGAAATGCCTCTCATTCAGGATTCAGTTTGTGGTCTACAGCAATGCACCTATAATAACCTGATTTTTAGTTTTTTCTTGGTGCTGTACTGATATTTCTTTTGTTTTCTAATTTATTTTTCAAAAACAGTTGTGCATTTTATGTTTCCCTCAATGTAATATATCTCCTTTTAACCTTTTTGTGCATTAAGTGGACATGGGTGACTTCCTCTGTTGAATAAAAGGCACTTTTAATTTAGTCAGGTGCTTGAGTTCCTGTAAAATGTTGTCTTCCATGAAGCAGTGTTGCAAAGTAACCTATAAGAAAACTATTACATATGGAAGAATATTATTGGTGAATGGACAATCCAACCTGTCTTAAAAAAAAAAGAAGCTTTTAAATATATTTTTCTGTTTACATATTTATAATTCCTGTTTATCTCCTGGTGTCCTTGTTCCAGTGGTATCCCTCAGCCCCACCACCGACCCATCTCATGGACTTATGGGTTCACCACCACTTACTCGGAGTCATGTTTGGTGGGTGACCTGCCATGTATGGTCATGTGGGGCCTGCTGCGGGGATACTGAGTGAGCCAAGGAGGTGTCCTCCATTTTTGCCCACCAGAAACTGCATATGATGTGTCTGAGTACATGCATCTTGCTGTGCACGTGGGTTGTGTTATCATGCCCACATCCGCTGGTCCCACTGTGCTGCCATCCAGCCTCTGCTGGGTAGCAGGTAAGTAGTAGGACTCAGTGCCCCCCCGCCACCGAGGGAGGACAGCTGTCCTTGTGACGCTCATCCCTCCCTTCCCCAGCCAGCCCCCAAGTGACCCACGTCTGTTCTGTTCTGGAACCCGTTTCACTGGTGTGGGTGGAGGTACCACATCCAGAGCCTTAGCCCTCCACATCACCGAGTTGCCTTCCTCTATTTATATTTTTAAAAGCCATTTTGTAAGTGCAATAAGACACTTTAGGGATATGTAATTATGGCCAATAATTGCATTTCTCAGGTAGGTTTAAAGGCATAAGCTGCAAAAAAAAAACACCCAAAGCATGCAATTACTGACCCATAATTACAATGTCATGTGACTGTCTTATTTGCTGAAATATTTGTTTTATGCAAGGATGGGCAGAGCCACGGTGGATTCGGATGTTGATTTTGGATTTTCCAAATCCAGGATGAGTTTGGATTTGGTTTTGCAAAAGATTTGGATTTGGCGTTGCCTGATCCAGGCCTATATTGATAAGTGGTAGAAAAAAATACATTTTCAGGAGAGAAAAAATACCATGAAATGTAAAAATATAGTGATATATCAGGAAAGTGTATACGGTGAGAGACACATAGCATCCGGCTGTTAAAAAACCCTTTGTTCTTGACCAACCTGCAAAGCAAAAAGTAGGGTCCAACTAGGGGGTGTGGGTCTACTTTTCCAGTTCTGAGAAGGATTGTGGGTAGTGGGGACTGGCATTTTCCCTCTGTGGCTGAAGGCTTTGACCCCAGATGGGCCTCAGTGTTCTTCTGGGAGCTATGAGAGGCCCACCTCCACCCCCTGATTTCTTTATAATCAGGCAGCTTGTCACTGCCCTGATATCCTCTTACATTGCCCTGCTGGTAACTCAGGTTTGGGAACAGATATGCAGTCACGTCAGGAAGCTGGCTGTGGCTGGGATACACAGGGAGGGCTAATGGCAGGTTTCGGCACCACAGTGACACCTGTGAGAGGGAAAGGGAGCTTGCTGTCCCTGAAGGACACTACACACACATGTAGGCCAGTAGTTGATACTGCTCATGCTATGGGGAGGTGAGAGGAAGCATGGGAGAAAATTGGGGGGGGTACACTAGACCATCAGAATGATGACGACCAGAATGTCAGGCTTTGCCCCACATTGATGACCACTGGCACCAATGGTGGGGGGAGTGGCAGACAGGATGGGGAGGTTGCCAGCGCCATGGGCAAGATGTTGAGGTGCAAGTGACAACTCAATGGTCATACACTATATGAAAAAAAAACAGTTGGATCTGGTGTAGCACACTGACTTGGGAGCTAGAGGACAGAGTTCAAATTCCACAGGGGTCGCTCACTCTTTGCAGCATGACCTGAGTAAAGTCAATTAACCCCCTTAATGTATTGGTCTCTAACTCTAACCTAGCTGTAGAACTAGTAACAGCAGCCCATCCCCATTAAAATTATAGGCTTTCAGCTGTGTTGTCCTGGGTAGCTAAAATATAAAAATCCTCCTTCCTTCCATACTGTTCCAATCACCACCACCACCACCCAGCCACCCCCTTGTCACTGCCCCCCCCCAGCTGATTGTTGCCCCAGATCCTCTCAGCTGCATCCTTTGATGGGCTGCAGCAAAATGTGTGGTACATCTTTGGTCTCGCACAGATATGTGTCCCCCATCCTCCAAGCCTTCCGCCCAGTTGTCTAGTAGTTGTCTCCGGTTTATATGGGGAGGGTGATAGTATATTGAGGGCCATGCTCCTGGCCTTTCAAAGTTCCCTCTGTAAAACAAATATCTGAAGATGATCCTTGTGGGGGCACAGCTTTGTGTGCCCCCCCATCTCAAAGCCCTCCCATGGCTGAAATACACAAGCTGCTTCCCTGACCCACTATGTTGGGGAGCAGCACAGGAAACAGCCATGTTGACAGCTGAGTGCGAAGAGGAAAGCACATGCGATTGCAATAAGAGAGTGACACTGTCTGGGGAAGGACCTTTGCAAAAGTGTTCTTTGCTGTTGGATGCTGCCACACAAACCCCTACCCCAGGCAGAATCATTGTGCCGGCCTCTGCTTTCCTGTCCCTCCCCGAGCCATCCTTGAGGCTAGTACTGTCCACCTGCTTCCCCCAACAAAACAAGACTTGGGGGAGTATTTAAAAAGAAAAGGCCTAAAACTCTGAGCTGAACCTAGGGTGTTTGGTTTCGGCATGTTTGAATACAAGCCGCCCAAGTTTCACGGTGAGGCTTTGGCTCATCTCCAATGCAAATACATCTGAACACTAGATGGACATACAGTATTATGCCTGGTTGGTATCCTTGTTTTCTCCATTTCTAATTAAATTTGAAGAACATTACCTAAATTAATGCTATCTGGTCAAACTATCCTGTCCAACCTCCATGCTTGCCTGATGTTGTAAGGCCTAGGTTCAGTTGTCACAGCAAACAACACTGCAACTTATGCTAGGGTGAGGTCAGCGCAGCACATGCACAATGCCAAAGCGTGGCATCCTGGTGCACATACCAGTACCGTATCATGATGTCACTCCAGACAATGTCTGCATCAGATATGGATGTAGCACTAGTGCTACTTTAGCGATAATAAGATAGCGCTTGGGGCAAACCTGCAGTATTCAACCAGTGTATGCAAATGAGTTAATTTTGCTGTTTGAGGGCAAAGTCACCAATCATGACTGGAGTGTATTTCTTCATTTTCATGCCTAATTGAACCTGGAGCATTTAAATGGAGCAAAGTGGCCGGCCTGGTGGCGCAGAAGGTTGAGGCGTTGGACACCTAACCTCATGCTACGCCGGTGACCTGGGTTCGGAAACGACCTTGTGTCATCGGGGTGCCAGAGTGTGGGGGGAGGAGGCAGAGCAGGATTGAGCATGCCGGCGGGCAGCTCTCCTCTCCTCTCCTGAGGGTGGGTTGGCACCCCCCCATAGTTCCGCTTCTACCAGGTGGAGGTCTGGTGGGTAGCGTAGGCGAAGAGGGGGCAGAAAAGCATCAGGAGGTGGAAGGGGCTGAACTGGTGCCATGGGGTGCAAAATGTGCCTCCATATGCTCACATGGCTGTGTGCTGGAGCCTTGGGGGGGCAGAGGGAGAAAATCCATTAAAAACACATACGTGTCCCTGTTGCCAGTTGGCGGGAGGAGGCGACAGTGACCAAAAAGCTTAATAAAAAAAAAAAAGGAGCAAAGTGCACTAACCAGATTGCACAGAGGAACTGCAGACAGCTATAGGTAAGTGTATTGTGGAATGGCCTACAATAAGGACATGGGTGATCACAGAACTGTGTTTATGCTGTATCTGGACCAGACAGTGGATGACTCTGTGCATGGTCAAGGTCTGTGTTAGGCAGGCAGCCTACAGCAGGAACAATGGATGATGCTGACAGACACTGCAAGTGAAAGTTCAGTGCCGAGGAGTTAATGACCCTGGCCCAGTAGCATGTGGCCTGTGAGGGCATCATCTATCTCAGAAAAGAGTGGGTCAAAGGCTGTAATCGGGGTGATGTGGCAAGAAATTACCGAGGCTGTGAACGTGGTAACAGGAGATGCAGAACACTGAATGATGTCCACAAGCACCTCACTGACATGAAGGGGTGGGCCAAGAAAACAATTTTGCAGGCTCTGAAAGACTTCAAGGCCATAGTTGGTGTCCAGCAAACAGCTGTCCCTCAAGCCCCCACAGAGGAGGTTATAGCAGCAACTCTACGGTTGTGGAGGTGGCCGGTGAGCCAGGTGGTGGATATGAGAGCCAGGTTGGACCAGCCCATCTGTGTGAGTAATCACATTTGCACCATCACATTGGGTGTGTGGGTGGGTGTGTGTGTGTGTGTGTACACCAGTGGTGCTTGGGTGTGCGTGGGGGGGAGGGGTCACAGGTTCTGTTTGTCCTGAACGCAGAAGCACACCACAGGAGAATGTGATTTAAGGCACAGATCTGGTGTGCGTGAAGCCATCCAACTGTCATAGGCATAGTTATGCATGCTGCATGGTCCATAAGACACCACACACATGAATCATTACTGTTGCATGCCCTCTCTGTAATAGTATACCTGTTTACAGTGCTGGAAAAGGACCAACAGGAGGCTGTAATCAGTCCATGGTATATTTATAAGGAACACTCGGAGCTAGTGTATCATATTTACATGTAATATTCACTTGCGTGTCTCCCTGGCCCTCCCCTATTGATATCCCAGGTTGTCTGTTGTATCGGCTTTGCTGTGGGGCATTGGGAAAGCCCATAACTGTTGGTTGTGTTACACGAGGGTGTTGGACATATGCTGGTATCCTAGTGGGCTTAGCAAGTGGAGTAATTCCCTACTGTTGCCTGTGTGATCACTGGTGACGGGGTGTGTGGTGTGTACATCAGCAGGGGTGTAAGGCCACTGCACTGCAAAGGTGGCATGAGTGTCGATACACATTACACTGGGCCTGCATGCTGCCATGGTCTGCACACAGGTATGTACATTACTCTGCAATATCTCTCCCTTCTGTTCTCTCAACAGCACACACTATCATGATGTACACCATCCCTGCTGATGCCCTGGGACCATCTCAGAGGTGACTGCCCCTGCTGCCCAACTCTTCTGGGGCAGAGTCTGATCCCAGTGAGGAGAAGGAGGATGATGAAAAAGAAGACGATGAGGATGATACCCTCACTGAGGAGTGGAGGAGAGAGTGGTCCGGCTTGGATCAGGAAGGGTTGCCTACCTCTGCCAGACCACTGACTGACTGGGCCCTCCACCCACTGCTCGTGGCACAGCCACTGCTGTGCCACCCCCAGATCCCACTACTGGTATGGACAATGCCCTGTTATCCTGGCCAGTCCCACTGGCTCAGCCACTGCTGTGCCACCCCAGGGCTCCGCTACTGGCATGGCCACAGCCCTTCCTCCCCAAGCCCAGTTCCAGAGGTCCAGCCACTGCTGTATCCCCCAGGACACCAGAACAGCATACATCACCCACCACGGTGCAAATTCAGGCCACAAAATGGCCCTGAGTGCAACCTGACCCTGTCCCCCAGGACAGTCCATGGCAACAGCAGGAGGCAGCAAAGAGGCAGCTGCTCCAGTCAGCTGTGGGGGCACAGGAGGGTGTGTAGACTGAACTGGCATGCACACACCACATGCTGCAGGACAACAAGCAGCGTGTGGAGGCCTGCCATGCGGAGCACAAGAGCTTGGTGGACCTGTGGTAGTACCTGTCTGCCAGCATTGATGCTGGCTTCAACAGACTGGCTGCCGCTGTGCTGGTGGCTGTAGTCTCAGGCACTGTGGGGGCTGGGCCAAGTCCCAGCCATTCACGTGGGGGTACTGTCATCCCATGGCGGATGCCTTGGCATACCGACACCCCCATAGTGCTGGCATCTGGATGCCCAGGACACTGCGCACACCTGACCACAGTTTGCTCCTTGGCAGGTTCAGTAAAGCCACAAGGCCATGGCCATGGGCAACTAACACCATCCCCATGATCAGACGATACACCCCACTACCCTCCTGGATACAACATTTGATTTCGCTGTGTCTGTCTTTATGGAAGTAGTGTAGGATGCACCTAGGGTGAATAGTGGCCCCCCAGCCCTATACCACATGGGCTATCTCATGCCCTGTCCCCACCTGCCTGGATGGAGTACTCTTTTTGTTCAGATCCCTTTATACCCCCCTGCCTGGATGGTGTAATATTTTATTTCAGCCCCTCTACCCCATCCTCTGCCTGGATGGTATAATATATTATTTCAGTGCCCTTTATAACCCCCTTGCCTGGATGGTATATTTTATTTCAGACCCCTTTATAACCCCCCACCTGTATCACTTGTGATGTTTGGTTTTGTTTCATAACCATCATCATCACCCTCTTCATTATTATTATTATTATTATTTTCACTAATACATAATTTAAACACATTACAGCCTCCTTTGTGGTCTGTACTCACTGTCTTGGGTCCATAGAGATCTGTGATAAGTCAGGGTCTATACTCCTGTGAACTCCTGGCCATCCTGGGGTCACATCTGTCGAGCTGCACCTGCATCCCCTGATCCTGTGGTGCTGTATGCATGCAGTGTGTTCCTCTGAGGCCGGCAAGCATATCCCATGGTTGAGTGCCATGTTCTGTTATATGCAACAGGCAAGGAATATGCCTCAGTCTTTCTTCGTAGGGCTTTTTGTGCTACCCCTGCACCATTTTAATTGCCCTCCTCTGGACTGCTTCCACTATGTCTATGTCCTTTCTGAGGTGCAGCCTCCAGAACTGGACACAATACACCACATGGGGTCTCACCACTCAGCAATACAGTGGCAACACCACCTTCCTCCTCCTGCTGATGATACCTCTCCCAGTGCATCCCAGCATCACACTGGCATTACCCACTGCTTTGGCACACTGCCCTGCCACTTTGAGGTAATCAGATATGATAACCCTAAGGTCCCTTTCCTGCTTAGTGCCTGACAGTACCTCCCCCATCCTTTAACCATTTCCTCTGTTCCTGTGCCCTAGGTGCATGATTTTGCACTTTTGGCAATGAACCCCCACTGCCATGCTCTTGACCATGCCTCATGTTTTCCAAGGTCCCTAAACATTCTTTTCACCCTCTCCTGATTGTCCACACTGTTACAGATTTTTATATCATCTGCAAAAGGAAAACTTCAGGTGATCTGCAATGCCACTTATGAAGACACTGAAGAGGACCGGTCTCAGTACTGAGCCCCGTGACACTCCATTGGACACTCTTCCATCATTAGTGAGTGCTGTTAACCACTACCCTCTGTCACCTATCTGTTAGCCAGTTTCTAACCCAGTTCACCACTTTGGATCCTACCCCTAGACTGCTCAGTTTCTGAATGAGTCTCTGGCACAGTGTTGAAGGGCTTGCTAAAGTATAGATAGGCCATGTCCACACCCCCCCCACCCCCACCCTGATCTATTTCTCTGGTCGCTAAGTCAAACAAATCAATCAGATTTGTGTGGTATGACCCCACCCCACCTCCTGTGAATCCATGCTGCCTTTGGTATTGCAGCCTATTGAATTCAAGATACTCTATCAACCTTTCTTTTATTAGTGTTTTCATTGATTTCTCCACCACTGAGGTGAGGTTTACCATCCTGTAGTGTCTAATCTCTTCCCTGTTGCCTCTCTTATGTAGAAGGGCAATGTCTGCTCTCTTCCAAACCTCTGGAACCATACCCGGTTACAGTGAGCTGTTGAATAAGGCCATCAGCAGGGCAGTCAGCAGTTTCCTGAGTTTCTTTAGTACCCCTGGATGTAGTCTGTCTGGTCCCATAGTCTTTTCCACTTTCAGCGATGGAAGTCCCTTCAGGACTCTTTCAACTAAAAATTAACTTAAGTCTGCCTCCCCACTTTGTTACTGCTGCTTCCTGGTGGTCCCTCCCTCCCACCACACTGAAGACTGCGCAGACGTACCTGCTCAGGATGTCTGCTCTTGATCCCCTTCTGCGCAGTCTCCCTCTACTACCCTCCCTGTCCTCACTATCCCTCCTCATGCTTTCCTCTTCTCATGTATGTACCTGAAGAAAGTCTTATTCTCATTTGCTACCCTTTTTGGCAATCCTTTTGTCTTTCTGTGCCTTTGCCCCCTCACTGCCTTACCTGCTACCCTGTTTTAGCTGTTACACCTCCCTGTCTTCCTCCCTCTGCATTTCCTTATACCTCCAGAATGCCACCCTTTTTTTCCTTCACCACCATGGCCACTTCCCTTGAGTACCATATCGGTCTCTTTTTCTTTTACTCACTTCCTTCACATTGAGGCCGGGTTCCTTAATTATGCCTCCCTTTATTTTTCCCCACTGTTTCTCTACCCCTCCCTGAGAAACCCCCCTACTAGGCAGTTCCTAAGGCAGTCTCCCATTTCTTTAAAATTCAACCTCCTGAAGTCCAGGACTCTCATCCTTATGTGGTTTGCCTCTGCTCCCATCTTAATGTTAAACCACACTGCACAGTGATCACTTACACCTCTGCTGAGAAACTTGCTTTCTCCTATTGACTCCCTTCCCTCTGGAACAACACCCCCCCCCCAAAATCCATCTTACCCCCTCCTTTCTAGCGCTTAAATGTTTATTCAGACCAACCCCTACCACATCTTGCACTTGTCCGTTGTCCTAATTCACCTTCTCTCCTATTTCTTTTTTTTTTCCTAGTCCTGCTCCCGATCTTGCATCCCCTATTTTGTACTAGAAAACTGTAGTTCTACTCTGGCTGGCTTACTCGGTTCATCTATATTCGGCTGTATATATGTAACGACCAACATGTACACATCAATGTTTATCTGTATTCAACTGTACATATGTACATACCAACATGTATTTACTATCATGTAAATAACTTTTCTTTTATTGTATATTGTTCTACACTGTATCTGTATTTGTTATCCCCCTGTTGTATTGTTACCCCTGCCCCCGGGTCACACCCAGAGATGAGCTTCAGCTCAGTGTGCCTTTCCCAGTTACCAAATTTTAAACAAATAAATAAATAAAATACCTAGGGGACTGCTCACTGTGACATCTGCAGTGCTGTCCCTGGTGGGTTCATTGCCTTGCTGTCTGGAAAAATTCCTTTTCGAGGGAGTCAAGGATAGCCTTGCTCCTTGCCAAAGCTGCAGCTGGAAGGTTCCAATCCACATATGGCAGACTGAAGTAATCAACTAGGAGCACCTCCCCCATTTGCCATCCTGATGATGTCTTCCCCAGGTGCCTTATCTAACTCCTCTCCCTGTGCTGGAGGTCTGTATACCACCACTGCATGGATAGCAGCCCCTGCTCCTGCCCCCAGGATTACCCACAGCACTTTCAGTGTTTCCTTTTCCTCTGGGTGCTCCTGTACTTCTGTAACCTTGATTACCTGTGTCACATATAGTCAACTCCATCTCCCTTCACTAGCTCTCCAGAACAGAGAGCAGCCTGGTATGGCCATATTCCAGTCATGACTGTCAATGCACCATGACTCCGTTATGGCCACCAAATCCAGGCTAGCCTCCTCCATGATGGTCTCCAGGTCTGGAATCTTATTACCCAGACTCCTTGGATTGGCACACATGGCTTTTCATGCCATACACCTTCCCTGCCTGCCTCTCAGC
This sequence comes from Neoceratodus forsteri, assembly GCA_016271365.2. Lineage (NCBI taxonomy): Eukaryota > Metazoa > Chordata > Ceratodontiformes > Ceratodontidae > Neoceratodus > Neoceratodus forsteri. The sequence continues at coordinate 190,360,512 of JADMNL010000028.1, read as the reverse complement.
TTTCTCCTCCCTCCTGCCTGCGTTGTTCCCTGCAGCTCCTCTTGAGCCCCCTCTTCCCTTGTTACACTCTCCATTACCTGTCTCCTTTACTCCACACTTCTTGCTTACCTGATTTATACCCCCTTGTTCTCTGCCTTGTCCCCACCAGTCTTCTTGCATCCCTGCCCTGGGAGAGCCTCCTCCCTTCTGGCCCTCCCTCCTTGTTGCTTCATCACCTGGGAGGGCGCAGTTCTTGCTTATATAACCCCTAGGAGGTGCTATCCCAAGGGCTACTACCCCTGCCTGCTCAGCTAGTAGCAGGTTAAGGGGCCTGAGTTCTGAAACGGGTGCCTCCACCCGGAGGTCAGGGTTGGTAGTGGTCAAGCTAACCTGGGTACAGCCCTCCGGGACACTGCAACCTCCCTCTTTCCTTACTAGTGGCTGAAACAATACACAATAATCACTTTCCCAATACCCCGATACACCACACAAGTACCCACACTGTTTGCACTTACTACCAGGGCTTTCCTCTGGCCTGGCCCTGGGGACCCCCTGTAAAACTAGGTTATACACAGCAAATAACAGCAGTACAGTACTCTTGCACAAACTGGAACCACAGTCAGGATAAATGCAAAAGCTAGTTAGATCTGATTTATTTAAGGGACTTGAACAAGGGAGGGGCGTAATCAGGTTAATTTGCTTAAAGGCTGTGTCAATCAAACAGTTATTCATGCACTTCAGGGTCCATAAACAGTCACACACTGTGGGTACCCAGATGGAGAATGGTGGGCTAGCCAGGAATGTTGCAGCTCTTTGGGGACCCGTGATGGAAGAAAACAACATGCTCACTGCTCTTCTCAATTTTTCTAAATGATCTCCCCACTGTCTGCACAAAATCTGGCATCCATATGTATGCAGATGATACGGTGCTCTTCGCCTCCGGCCCATCTGGTGCCGCCGTATCAGCTTGCCTTCAGAAGGATTTCGACTCAGTCCAACGCTGGTTTCTGGAGAACCAACTCTTCCTCAACTCAAAAAAAACTGTCTCCCTCACCTTCAGCTCCCGAGCCAAACTATCCCGGCTGACCGACGTGCCCATTTTCTATACCTTGGATAGGTCTCCACTTGAGGCCAGCTCCACATATCGATACCTCGGCGTCTGGCTGGACCAGCACCTAGACTTCTCAACTCATGTAGACGCACTGCAAAAAAAACTACATCCCATGCTGGGTGCTCTCCATCGCAACAAACTTTGTGTCCCCCTACCAACCAGGCAAGAAATGGTGCAAAAAATGATCCTCCCAATCTTTGACTACGGCAACGTCATTTACAGTGCCACCCCCCCTACATCCTTAGCCAGGCTAAACCCCATTTTCAACTCCTTCTGCCGGTTCGTTTTGGACCTCCCTCCCAATACCCATCACTGCGACCTCTACCAGGCCCTTGACCTCCCGTCACTCCATAATCGGCGACTGCTGCACTGTGTTAGAATTACTGCTAAATTCTGGTCTCTCTCGCTGCCCTCCTACCTATAAACATCTCTATCCGCTGCCCCCCCACCTATCTACAATCTCAGGAACACTGACGCCAGGCTCCTTCTCCTTCTCATTCCCCACAGATCCACCCGATCAAGTCAGGTAGCTTTTAGTTTCAGCCTGCCCAAATTATGGAACTCCCTGGCAGCTGACATCAGACTCACTACAAGTACTCCCCAACGTAATGCTCTCCTCAAAGAGCATTTTGCCATCAACTGCACATGCTTTCCCCATCGCTAAATTCCTGCAACTTCTGGCACCATTCTTAATTCAGTACCTTTTTTGCTGCTGACTCCTCTCTGCTGCTGCTGTTAGTTCGCTGGCCTACCGAATTAGCATGTAACCTACCCACCACGATGTAACTGTGAAATTTTTCCATGCTAGTACATCATTGCCTGTCATACTCCGCATCCTTTCTTTCTGATTGCATCCTTCCGGATCACCTTGTTGTTTTCTGCGAATTACACATGTGCTAAATCTGGGCCACTGTTGTTACCTATTATTTGTATGTTCTGATTTTATTTCTTGTATTTTTTTTTTGTACTGCACTATGTAATCCCTCTCCCCAAGGCGCATCTGGAATCGAGCGGTACTCTGCTCGGTATGCCTTCCTGGTAAATCTCTTAAATAAATAAATAAATAAACATGCACAACACACACTATTTGTAATCCGGAGCCAGAGGGCTCTGTTCATGAAAAGAAAACAAGACAATCAGATGACACACTTTTAGATTAGACCGTTGTTGCAGGGAGCTACCCTGCTGATTACTCACGATACCCAAGACTGGACACAGGCTGGATAAAAATCGAGACAGCAGGTGGTTAGTCTTGAGTGCCAAGAGAAGCAGGGCCCACACGAATCGCCGAGGCATCGTTCCTGTTCAAGCGTGGAGCAGGGGGCTGATCCCCAGGCAGGTCTCTCATTGATGGCTTTCTCTGTGCAGCGGGTAGTCTGGCGTGACCAGTGTGGCAAGGCCCAGGCCAAATGGCGACAAATTCGGATACAGTTTGTTTGGGGTGGGATACAGCTTCCGGCAAGCAGAACACAGTTCACACAGTGGGGAACCAAATCGTGACCCACTTTCAATACATAGCACATTTACATGTAAGGAAATTCTACTGTACCAGGCAAACCACTCTCCGGTCACGATCGCAACGTCTCTGCACAAACCAGGGGGATTCAAAAGCAGCTGGAAATCCTGACAGGTCTATCGCATTCAGCAAAATCTTTGGTCTTCTTCAGGTATGAACCTGGTACAAAATCAGTGGCTTACTCTGTTCTCACAAACTTGGATTTAGTCCAGAATATCTCTCTCTCTCTCTCTCTCTCTCTCTCTGAGGTAGCAGGCAGACATGCAGGCCAAAACTCAACCCTTTCACAGTTCTCCCATGCAGAACTACACAGAACTACTGCCCAAATCACTTGAGCTGTTCTCATTTCACTTCCCAGCTCAGAACTGACTGAAACAGCAGGCAGCTTGGGGATTTCCCTCAGAACCAAAAGATTCGGTTGGCTGATCTGTCTGTCAGTGACAACAAAGGCTTCCCCTTCAGGTGCAAAAAGGCATCAAAAGCCCAAAGCTACAATTCCTACAGATTTTGACTCTAGACAGCTCCTGTAGTCCGGCTCCATTTTAGGTCCCACTAGACTGATTGGTCCAATTCGGCAGTTCAGGGCCAAAATGGTGGGAATAAACAAAACAGTCCTTGCTGCAAAGAAGGCAGGTTAGACAAACTACATTATTATTACTACTCTAATGAATAATCAGCAAACAGTTACATCTATTAACAGGGCTCCCTCTGCGCAATTAGCGATAGCAGAAACAGAGCGATTACTTGGCAGCTTGGGCGGGACTCAAGCATGACAGCATTCAGCCCCCACCCAGATTAATTATTACTGCAATCTAGGCAGCTCTAAAAGCGACAGTACATGGAGGCTAAACAGGCACTCTTTGGCAATAACGATTAACTGCTAAACACTGGACACCAGTCTGGCAGTGAGCATTTTGGCAAGCTCATGGAAGACTTTTCAGGAACCCCCATTTGTAGGGGGGTTACACTTATCTTGGTATTACAGCCCTCCTGGGTAGTTTAAGGGCCAGCTATTCAATGGGAGGTGCAAATGTGGCACAACGGATTGTGCCATACTTGCACCTGCATCTGACCCAGCTGCTGCTATAGTCTGTTGGATAGCAGACTGGCACTGTCTGACTGAATATCGGTCCATGTCAGCACAGCACTAAGAGACACTGTGCTGCCCCGCATAGATCTGAGCTGTATCGAGCCCACAGGGAATAGTGCTCCTTGGAACAGATAGTGCTGGGATCCCTCTGGACTATATTCAGCCACAACATGCAAATGAGACTATTAGGCATGCAATGCTCTAAGGGCCATTTACATGCACAATATAGGCTCATTTGCATGGTGTGCTGTAGCCACTTAGAGCCCATCCTGTGTGTGCTGGGATGTTTTGTTACATATCCCTGGTGTCTAGTGGCACCCCTCTCCCCACCACCGAACACCCATCCCATGTATAGTTTTTTTTTTTTTTTAATGGCCTCAATTTTTTCCTTGTTTCTTCCCAGCCTGTCCTGGCCGTATGAGCGCTTGTGCAGACATGCGCACGTCATGGTACCGGGACGCCCCTCCCACTACTTGCCACCCCCTAACCACCTATGCTGACCATATGACCTCCAGCCAATGGCAGGGGAATTACGGGGAGGAGACAGCCTCCTGGGATAGCTCAATCCTGCTCCATCCCTTCCCCCGTGCCAGCTCTCTGATGATCAGAGTCCATTCCTGAACTCATGTCACCGGCGTGACGCAAGATAGGGCATCCAGACCTCAGCCCTCTGCGCCACTGGGCTGGCATCCCATGTATAGTTCTGTATCCCAGGTGTCTAGCTGCATCCCCCAACCCAAATACCCATGCCATTTCATGGTTCCTATTCCTGGTGCTTAGTGGCACCCCCACCCCCCAAACATCCATCCCATGTACAGTTCTGTATACCAGGTGTCTGGTGGACCCCCCCCCCCACTCCCTTAACAGTGGTCCTGTGTTCTTTGTCCTATCTCTGGTGTCTAGTGGCAACCCCACCCCCCAAATACCCATGTGTCTTAAAACTGAAGGTGGATAAAGCAATGGGGCCTGATGGGATTCACCCCAGAATTCTAAAAGAACTGAGGGAAGAACTAGTAACACCACTGACTACCCTTTTTAATAAATCATGGGAGGATGGTGTGGTGCTGGAGGACTGGAGGAGGGTGGATGTGATTCCCCTTCACAAAAGTGGGAGCAAGACAGAGGCAGGAAACTACAGACCTGTCAGTTTGACCTCAGTGGTAGAGAAAATGATGGAATCACTTCTGAAGGAAAGAATTGTTGAGTACCTAGAGGGCAGTGGGGCACAGGACCAAAGGCAGCATGGATTCACAGTGGGAAGGTCATGTCAGACAAATCTAATTGATTTCTTTGATTGGGTGACCAAAGCAATAGACCAGGGAGGGGCTGTGGACATGGCCTACCTAGACTTTAGCAAGGCATTTGACACAGTCCTGCATAAAAGATTAATAAACAAATTAGCCAGCCTGGAAGTGGGTCCCAGGGTGGTAGCCTGGGTAAAACATTGGTTGGACAACAGAACACAGCGGGTAATAGTAAATGGAGTCCACAGTGAAGAAAGGAGGGTTACTAGTGGGGTACCGCAGGGTTCAGTACTGGGGCCGGTCCTTTTTAATGTCTTTATAAGTGACATTGCAGAGGGACTGGAAGGGAAAGTATGTATCTTTGCAGAATACATAAAGATCTGCAACAGGGTTGATACACAAGGTGGGGTGGAAAGGATGAAAAGGGACTTAGCAAGGTTGGAGAAATGGTCAAATGTATGGCAGCTTAGATTCAATGTACAGCAGTGCAAAGTAATGAACCTGGGAAACAAAAACCCAGGGGAAGAGTACACAATGGGGGGTGAGATACTGACAACAACAACAATGGAAAGGGACCTGGGGGTAGTCATATCAGACAACCTAAAGGTGGGTCAGCAATGTGAGAAGGCAGTAAGGAGAGCTGGAGGGATACTGGGATGCATAGGGAGAGGCATCACCAGTAGAAAACTCCCTCTGTACAGACAGTTGGTAAGACCACATCTGGAGTACTGTGTACAGTTCTGGAGACACCATCTCCACAAAGACATAGACAGGGTGGAGGATGTCCAGAAGACGGCAACCAAAATGATGCAGGGTCTGCATCAGAAGACATATGAAGAAAGACTAAAGGAACTAAAGATGTATAGCCTCAAGGAAAGGAGGGAGAGGGGGGACATGATAGAAACTTTCAAATACCTCAAGGGAATCAACAAAGTCCAAGAGGGTAGCATATTTCAGAAAAAGAGATGTGCAAAAACAAGGGGGCACAATTTGAAGATAGAGAGGGGATGGCTCAGAGGTAATGAGAGGAAGTATTTCTTCACAGAGAGGGTTGTGGATACATGGAACAGCCTTCCTGAGGAGGTCATAGAGTCAAAAACAGTGGGGGAATTCAAGAATGAATGGGACAGACATAAGGCAATTCTAGTGGGGGATAGGAGGAAGTAGGCTGTTGGTTAACTAGGATCTGCAGCTTATCCGTTAGGTAGAGAAATGGGCAGACTAGTTAGGCCAATCTGTCCTTATCTGCCATCAAATTCTATGTTTCAATGCCATTTAATGGTTCCTTCATATGTACGTAGGCTGTCAGCTCATACGGTGGCCTTCTGAGGAGGTGAGAGGAGGGCGGTTTGCCAGTCACCATATTGGAAGTTCAAACACATCCCCAGGCACTGTAATAGGAGGGATTACGATAGGTGGTGTTCTGTGTGTGGGTTGCGTGGGTGGGGGGACACTGAACTGCCAGTGCTTACTGTTACATATGTTGACGGGGATTCTGGGGAGCAGGGATACCCCTAGACACCAGAGGCTGGATTTTCAAAACCCTATCTCTAACGCAAGGTGCCTGCAGCAAACAGTTGTGCAACAGTTGACACCTTGCGTCAAAAGATGGGGCCGGGAGCTATTCAGGAAAGCAGCCTGCAGTGAACACGGGCTGCTTGCAGCAAAGGGTGTTTGCACCAGCCTTGTGCCACAAAAATGGCCGTTGCATGGTGCAAGGGGGCTTGCGGCAGATGCAGGCTGCCACATCCCCTTAATCCACATTCAGAGAACCCTTCCAGAGGACAATGGTCTAAGTACCGTTAGATCAGCAAAAAGCAGGCATAACAGTACTTAGACACCTTCTGGGAGGGTTGGCAACTGTGCGTGGTGTGTACCCTCCCCCAGTGTACTGTGTACCTCATAAACAGCCTTGGCGATCCAGTGGTCCCCCCTTACCCCAATACCCAAACTAATGAAATATTTCAGCCCTCCATCCCGATAGTGTTATTAAAGATGCCCTGGTGGCATCTGTTCTCCCGTCCCAATCCCCGTCATATTATCATGCGCTATTAAATTAAAATGAACATGTCCTTATGCAATGCTGTCTGGTGGTCTGTGGTTCTCCCCATCTTCACGGTAAGAGTTGATGATGCCCTGGTAACCTGCCCTGCTCCGATCTTCGGTTTCATAGTCATGCCAGTTGGTTAACAAACTGAACATGTTATATCGTTGTTTCACCTGGAGCGCCAACTTTCGGCTCGACCCATTCCAGCTGATTGAAGAAATTACCTTCAACACTGTGATTGTGCCACCGACTGAAGCTTCTGCATGAGCATGTACAGTGTATAGTAGGCATGCCAGTGAATGACAGCTGCTGTCATTCACTAAGCGTGTGCTATTTACAGTACGCGCTCATAGTAGTGCTCAGTCGGCGGTTGGCCGCAGTGGTGAGAGGTGGGCTGTGCCAGTTTCCAGCTGGATACAGGTCAGGGGGGAGGGAGCGGGGTGGTCTGGCACTGCCTGGTGGGGGGGCCACTAGACTACCAGGGCAACATTGCATAGGACATGTTCATTTTAATTTAATAACTGGCATGACAATATGTCAGAGACCGGGTATTGAGATGGGGGGGCAGGTTGTCCACCAGGGCATCTTTAATAACACTATCAGGGATTGGGACTTGTGGGGGCCTGATTGCCTCATAGGGCTTAATTATTAATACTCTGAGGATCGGGCTTATGGGAATGATTGCCCACACGGGCTTAATTATAAATACCCTGGGGACCGGGTTTGGAGGGACCAACAGCCCACATGGGCTTAATTACTAATACTCTGGGGATCAGGCTTGGGGACTGGATAGCTCACATGGGCTTAATACTGTGGGGATCGGGCCATGGGGGGCCAATAGCCCACATGGGCTTAATTATTAATACTCTGGGTCTGGGGGATCAGGGCTTGGGGGGGCACGACCCTTTGACATGCTCTCTTCTGAGGGCGCATCTGCCACCCACCCGCCCGTCCTATGGCTTGCAGCATTCTTGGTGGTTGTGCCCTTTGTTAGACTGATGCTGCAAGCTGCAGGACACAGGCTATGGGGCCCTGTCTGATACTGAATCAGGTGCAGGGTCCCTGATGTTGGGGCTGCCGGCGCAAGCTGCCACTGTCGCAGCTTGCATTCGACCTTTGAAAATCCTGCCCCAGGGCAGTCCATATCGTTGAAAATGGGTGCTCTGGGGGTGGAGGTGCCACTAGATATCAGGGATAGGAGGAAGTACATGGGACAGGTGTTCGGGGGTGTCACTATACACCAGGGATAGGATGAAGTACACGGGATGGCTGTTCAGGGGGTCATGGTTGCCACTAGACACTAGTGGTATGGAACTATACATGGGATGGGTGGTCATGGGTGGGGAGTGCCGCTAGATATCATGGATAGGATAAAGTACATGGGACAAGTGTTCGGGGGGGGACTACACACCACGGATAGGACAAAGTACATAGGATGGCTGTTCGGGGGTGGGGGTGCCACTAGACACCAAGGATACGGAACTATACATAGGACAGGTGATCAGGGGTGTCACTAGACATTAGGAATAGGATAATATATGCAGGACAGGTGTTCAGGGGTTGGGGGTGCCAGTAGACACTCAAAAATTAGGTATTAGGTTACTGAAGGAATGCTTCCTCATCCCAAATCCAACTCAAAGTCTGTTTAAATATTTTAGTATAAGAAGAGGAAAATCCTCCTTTTTCCTCCCCCAACATTAGATATCAGGTCCAAATGTATTCATCTGGGAATAAGATATAGAAACACAGAATAGAAAAGTGAGTATATGACCTGTTAGTAAAATAAATAACATACAAAAATACTGTAAATGCTGTCTTACAGAATCTTTCCAGATGAGAAATACAAAAAGAGATAAAAAGAGATGATTAGATATGTCAAACCACTATGACTGAATGGAGCAGAACGTTTTAGTTTATTGATTTTAACAATGTTTTTAATGTTGACACTGTTTATATGAAATCATATATGAATGCACTGTCGATGCACTGTTGAGCACTTTAGGTTAGGCAAACCAGTGCCCGCTAATTTTATTATTACAGTCATTAGAAATGACGTGACTTACATGTGAAGCACCTGTTGCCATTCACTATAAAAAAGTGGTTGATTTTAGGGGGCAACACCTTCAGAAAACATAAGTTTACTACATGAAAAATTAGATACCCCTGACCTGATGTGATCTGCCAGCCCATCCAGTTTACACGGTGTCCCCACAAGAACAATAAATGCTGCCTGTTTCACAAGCTTGCCTGGATTTAATCTATGAAAATAGAGAGCAAGGTGGGTGTGGCAAAAGTACAAAGGACTTGTCAGTTTGGAGGGGTGAGTGCCAGTTTTGCTGTAGTAGCTAGGTGCCACTAGCCACCAGGGACAGGAAAAAGTATATGGCATGGCTGTTTGGTGGTGGTGGGGTGCCACTAAACACCAGGGATAGGAACAAGTACATGGGACAGGTGTTCAGGGGGTGGGGGGTGCCACTAGCCACCAGAGACAGGACAAAGTACACAGGATGGCTGTTCAGGGGGTTGGGGTGCCACTAGACATCAGGGATATGGAACTATGGGAAAGGTGGTTGGAGGTGAGGGGTGCCACTAGACACTAGGGGCAAGAACCATTAAATGGCACAGGGGTTCTGTGGTTGGGGTGCCACTAGACACCATGGAATGTATCTTCGCAGATGTATTTATTTATTTACTTTTTATTTATTTCTGATCTCGGATTAACCATTTGAGCTCAGAGCTCTTTACATAGGTTCCACGTTAGTACATTTAGAACAGGTAGGTGATTATACGGAGGACTGAGACAAACAAGCAAAAGAATTAGAATGAGAACATTTAGGTACATTTGGTGTTTAAACAAAGGAATGCAAAAAATTCAGCAAAAACTAAAACTGGAATAGATAAACACAGTCCGATACAGGAACAGACTAAATAACTGTGCCCAACAGGGAGCCTGTTAGTTGTCAGCAACACGAGGGAGTTTGGGGTTAGCGCACAGAAGTGCTGGAGACATGGGGTGGAGGGTTGAGTCCCAAGTGCAGGGTGTCCGAGAGACAGAGAGAGAGAGATGTCTGTTTGGCAGAAGGGCAGATGGTAGGAGATGCCTTTGCTAGGTGCTAGTGATGGCAGACACATTGAAATTCCTGTATTAAATTATTCTTTAGGTTCTTTTTGAAGGTCCACAGAGTGGGCAGGCTAATAATGTTCTCATGGAGGAAGCTGAACCACAACGGTGCCCGATAGGCAAAGGATGTTTGTCCTTGAGATGTCTGAAATTTTGGAGTCAGGAAGAACTGCAGTTCTGAATTTCAGGTGGGCCTGGGATTAGTGCTGGGAACTAGGAGTTGTTGGACCCCAGTCAGGAGCTGACCAATGCAGATCTTTCTGGCCAGGAGGCAGGATTATTTTAGGTGACCAAAGAGTGTTAGCCAGTGAGCCTTTGCATAGAGATTGCAGGTGTGGGTTAGATGGTGTGCCCCTAAGGTGAGCCTGCAGGCATTGTTAAGGGCAGTTTTTATACATCGGAGGGCAGTATCTGTGGCAGAGCCACATATCGGCAGTCCGTAGTCCACTAGGGAACCCACTGAACTGTGGACCACTATGCTGAGTGCTTCAGGGATCAGGCTCTGCCTATGGTGATAAAGTAGCCCTAAGCATTTGTTGATTGCTTTAGTTGTGATGTCTATGTTGAGGGTATAAGACAGTAAGCTGTCAAGAGTAATTCCAAGATATTTGAAGTGATGAACACATTCAAGAGGAACACCACCCCTATCACATATTGATAGCGGGTAGTTTTTGTGCTTGTTCTTAAGGCTGGTGAACAACATGGTTTTTGTTTTTTTTTGTAGTTCATTATCAGTTTATGATTTTTGAACCATGACTCAACGCTGGTGAAGTCACGTTGTAGCTGCTGCTCAAGAGCAGTGGGGTCAGAGCCATTAGAAAAGATAACCGCATCATCCGCATAGAGGAGGATACGGCACTGACTGGCTAGGGGGAGGCAATTCAGAAACAGGCTAAAGAGGAGGAAGCCCAGTATTGATCCCTGTGGAATGCCTGAGCACACAGGCTTGGAGCCAGAGAGAAAAGTATCTATCCTGAAACCAACAGTAATGAGAGCACACGCTCCCCTTCAAGAATTACACTTAAAACTGATTGTTTTTGTTTTTACTTCTTCATTTTTATTTTAAAGCATCAGCATCGGCTTCAACAGACGCTGCTTCCAGGAATGTTCTTACGTTTCGCACCCTCTGGTGCTTTAACAGAGAATAAATTCCACATATAAATTCAACGTTTTATACAATCATGTTAATAGCTCCACCAATAAAATCATGGTAACAAGATTTAAATCAAAATCCGTTTTACTATGGCTTAATTACTTTTCATTCATAAATTCAAATCAAATAATCAGCTTCTTTCATTTCTAATCATCACATAATTATTTTCATTATAGCTTGATTAGTCTTCATTCATAAAATTAATTAACCATTTAATTATTTTTACAACCAACTAGCTTCTAATATTTACAGAGATATTATCCATAACACACATTTTGCAAAGAGCAATATAGTTTTACAAAGAAAAACATTGAAATACTGAAATAAAGCCTGCACAATTATATTGACTTCATTTGTAAAAAAAATACATATAAATTAAACACTCATATTTTATTCTTTAAATTTCCCAATTAATTGTTTGATGGGTATTCCATTCGATACCTCATCAGTATCCCAAAAATTGTCGTGTCTTCACATTCTGTATCTGTTGTTTTGGCTCCTTAAATATCTGTGGATGCAGGACCTTAAGAAAACACACATACTAGATTACTATAGTTTATTTTTATTTATTTACCGGGTAAGTGCACTAGCCATAGAGATGACTATTTTCAGGCATGACCCGGGAGGTTACAAGGTAAACATTACAGATATACAACAAAAGGTGGTTACAGCAAGGTATTAATAATAGTGTTACACAGCAGGTTCAGCAGCAGAAATTAAGATACAGGGTGTTGAGAACCAGGTACAGAACATATTTTACAGTTATAGCATGGTGATGAGACATATTTGCAGTGGAGTAATACAGTATGGGTCACAAAAATAAAGAAATAAATCTAGGTCAGAGTATACAGTGAGGCAACAAATACAAAAGATAGACAAGGCAGTAGATATGACCCTGAAAGAAGGCATTTAAACAGACAAGTAGAATAAGGGAAACAGAGCTGAATAAGTGCTAAGAGGATAGATGTAGGAGATGGGCAACTGGGGTATACATTTTTGGAGTCAGGTAAGCTTCAGAGATATCAGCCAAGGCAAGTAGTGCGTGAGCAGGAGAGGCGAAGAGGGGATATATCTTGCAAAGGTAGAGAGGCAAGAATAGTACTGATTCAGAGAAGATGGGCACAGGGGGAATACGTGCAAAGGGGAACTGATGCAGAGAACAGGCGAGCTGAAGGTTGGTGAGGTTTGAAAAATGCAGACCTGTTGAAAAGGGGTCACTGGGGGAACAGCATAGGAGAAGGGACGTGAAGTGTTATTATAGCAGAAACAAGTTAAGAACTGCTGCCAGGGAGGAGGGCAGGGAGCTAAGGAGGTTTAAAGCAGGAGCACTGTTCAGATGAGATTAGGTGGTGATGGAGCAATTTTTTTAAAGGTGTCATGAGTGGGTGCTAGGCGGACCTCAAGAGGGAAGGAGTTCCATAGCCGAGGAGCATGGTGGGCAAAAGCACTAGCACCTTTGATGGTTGTGTATTTCGGCACACATAATAAGGATTTATCAGTTGAGCACAGAACATAGTTGGAGGTCTGTGGAGTGAGCAGTTCAGCCAGAGATTTTGGGGTTTGGGACCTCATAATACTGTCTATAATAGAGCCAAAGCAATACAGCCTGGTGGCATTTGGAGATAGCCAGTTTAGATCGGAATAGAGGAGGCAGTGGTGTTTTCTCCTATGGGATGAGGCAGCGTACCGGCATATATTATAGGCAATGTCCCACCTGTATAGATTTGTTTTAGGTGTGTTGGCAAATGAGGATAATCCATAGGTTAGGGTCGGCAGGAGTATGCCTCGGGCAATAGCTAGTCTTGCTGAGGAGGTTAGAACATAGCCAGTACAGTAAGCTACTCCTAGCTTGGAGTTAACAGACTTACATATGTTTGTTATATGATGATCAAAGTTTAAGGATTGATCCAATGTGATTCCAAGGTACTTAAAAGAGGTAACTACGTCAATGGGTGAGCCATCTATGCAGGAGATCCTGAAATTGTTTTGGTAAGATTTGAGTTTAGAAGGGTGCAAAATAGCATGGACTGTGTTTTGCTCTCATTAAGAACAAGTTTCTTGTCCGAGAGCCAGGTTTGAATGCATTGGAAATCAGCAGAGAGCTGTAGATTGATGTCAGTTACATTTTTCGCACTGGTATAGAGGACAATGTCATCTGCACAGAGTAAGGAGGAGGACGCTGAGAGATTGGAGGTAATGTCATTAATAAATATAGAAAAAAGCAGTGGTCCCATGATAGAGCCTTGGGGTACACCAATATTCACTGTAGCCTTGTCAGAAAATGATGAATTGAACTATACAACTTGGACCCGGTTTGACAGGTAGCTCCTGAACCAGCTGACTACATTAGATGCAAAGCCCATAGATTGTAGGGTGGTGAGGAGGAGGGAGTGGTTCACCAGGTCAAACGCCTTCGTCATATCAATGAAGACGGCTCCTGTTAGAACACCCGAATCCATAGCAGTGAGAGTGCCAGTGGTAAATTTAAGCAGAGCAGTAGGGTGCTGTGGCCTTTGTGAAAGCCATGTTGGGCGGTTGTTATTAGGTCATGTTTGGTGAGACATTCTATGGTTTGGGTGGCGACTAGTTTCTCTAGGATTTTGTTTAACACTGACAAGATGGCTATAGGCCTATAGTTTGAGGAGTCACTGGGGTCACCCTTTTTAAAGACAGGAGTGACTCTCGCTATCTTCCAAATGTCAGGAACACAACTTTGACACAGGGAGAGGGTAAACATTTTGGCCAGAGGAGCTGCTATAAGAGGTGCAGCTATTTTTAGCAGACTGGGCTCAATTCTATCTGAGCCAGTGGCTGCATTGTCTGGGATCGAACTAAGAATTTGTGTAACCTCCTTAGGGGTAATGGCTCTAAAGTGAAAATGTGGGGGTACAGGTGCACTGCTACAGGAAACTGCAGATGCTGGCTTTGAGGTGGGGAAGGAAGATATGAATTTGGTTAGGTCTGAGAACTGTTTATTAAGGAAATTAGCAATGGTCTGAGGAGTGTTGCAGTGAGTTCCGTTAAGGGCCATATCTTTTGGAGTAGATGCGTGAGTGGATCCCAGGAAAGTTTTGATGTGGGACCAGAACCTCTTGGGGTCATTTGAGGCATTGGTTAGAAGGTTTTTGCAGTAAGAGCTTTTTACAGACCTTACTGCCTTTTTGCAGGTATTCCTTAACGTCCTATAGGTATTATAGTCCTCTGGAAGTCCAGAGGACTTGAAGCTGCTCCAACGCCTATCTCTTTCTTTTATTTTGGCTAGTAGATCTTTTTGAGCCATCTAGTATGTTTTCCCTTAACACGCTGGGTTATAAGAGGGGAGTGATTGTCTTGTAGAGCAGAGAAACTGGCAATGAAAATGTCCAGTGCGGTCTGGACATCTTGAGCACTGTAGAAAGATCGGACCAATCAGTGTTGGCTACATCTTGAAGAAAATTGAGACGTTTCAGATTGGCATAGTTACGAAATGTGATGAGTCGTAGCTTTACAGGGAGGGGGGATGTCAATCCCCAGATGCAGAAAATTGGGGAGTGGTCAGAAATGGCGTCTGCAAGCATACCGGCTGACTGGATGTGCTCGGGGCTGTTTGCTAACATCCAGTCTATAAGGGTGTGTGATAGCTGTAACCCCCCCGCCCCAGCACCACGGGACATTCCTCTCCTCTTTACCCTTGTATTCTCTCAAATCTACTGCAGTAGTAATTTCTCCACTGTCCTCTGTCTTATTTCACATTTCTACTATGAAGGGGTGGCCTCCCGACATGGTATCTCTTCTTTTCTACCCCTCTAATGTTCTCTGTTGTCCCTGTGGTGCCTGTGTTTTGAAAAGTAAGGTTACCATTGAAAACAGGCATGGTGATAAAATAAGAAGCAGCCCCAGTTAGGTTCCAAAACAAACAAGTATCACAGCACATAGTTATGCTGTAGTTTAATAATATAGTTATGCTGTAGTTTAATAATAAAATGAGGTACCTTACAAGAAATATAAGGTTAAATAGTTATTTTCCTTGCGTGTTTATGTAAGAAATGAAGCCCTTACCTGGTCCACTTGCTGTCTCACTTGCTGCAGGTACTGCACTCTAAGGAGCCAGTGGCAGCTCCTAACATATATTTATAGGGTACAGGTGTGGCAAGTCAGCACCAGAAGGGAGGAGTTAAACCCTTGAGTTTTAATTATGCTTTGTTTCTGTCTTGTGAAACTAATTAAGAGGTGGTTCATTCTGGGTATAATCAAGCCCAATCAATGTATTTTTTTATGGTCAGGCTGATCCCCCTACTTAATGTATTAGGGTAGAGATTAAATGTATTAGAATAGGGGGTGGATCAGCTGATCAATGATTTCAGAGTGTTCACCTATATAAGGTGGAGATTTGTGCAAGAGAGCAGATAGTATAGGAGACAGAGGATAGTAGATGTGCTGGGCTAAGCTCATCTACTCTGTGGCAGTACTCAAGCTGTTAAAAGTACTGATAGTCTCAAGTTGAGAGAAAGCCATTTTTCATGTTGTTGGCTTTATTTTCTTTACAGTTAATTTCTGAAAAGTTTATTTTGAGTTTTTTTGTAAATAAATTTCACACACAGTCTTGTGTGTTCTAAAGAACGTCTGTGTCTGGCTTATCACTTCCCACGCCCGTTCACAGGGTGCAGGAGTTTGAGCGAGCGGCACACCTTGTGGGTTCTGTGATTAGTTGATGTAGGTTATGGCTCTGGATTTTGGTGAGCAAGGTGGGCTGGCATTTCCCCTAGCCAGTTTAGGTTGATGTCTCCAAGTAAGATTGTTTCATTATTGCCGCAGAGTAGGGACGTCTGGTTTAACAGCTCATCCAGGACAGTGAGGCCACTTTTGGGGGTTGTAGGCACATATGATATGGAGCTTTTTATCCCCAAGAGTAAGGAGAGCATATAGCGACCCACAGTGAGTCAGAGGATCCGTAGTGAGGGTAGTGAGACTAAGATGATTTTTGAAATAGATGGCGATACCACCCCCCCTTTTGGAGGATGGTCTGTCCTTCCGGAGGAGGTTATAGGATGGTATCGCAGTACGAGAGTAGGATATAGAGGATTTTAGCCAAGTTTCGGATAGGCATAGTATGTCTGGCTTATAAAGGGAGACCCATGCTTCAAGCTCAGCGAAGTTATGCTCTAGGCTTCTGATATTGTGGTGGGCTATAAGGAGACTTTTAGAGGTCCTTTGTAGCACATCTGAGTGGGAGAGCTGGCCTAGAGGGCCTGGGTTTGTCTCAATATCCCCGGATAGCCAGGAGCAGGAGGAACCATAGCTTCCGCTGGGTACATGTGGAGCAGATTAGGCGACGGAGGAAGCATTTTTTCGGATTAAATATGGTTTGGTAGATTATTCCCCTATTTACCAGGAGTGGGTTAGGATCCCGAGGTAAGTCCTGGAGGAGGAGGAGGAGGTTAGAGAAATGGAAGTCGTCTAGAGACTGGGTGATGGCAGAGTGGGCCATATTAACATTGTAGCCATCTGAGGATGCTAAGTAAAGCGGTGATAAAACCACTGCAGCGGTGACTAAGAACTTTGGGTGACCCATGATTATGAGGTATTTTCTGTGCCACGTGGGAACCCATGTCATGTGGTTACCTGTGATTGAGGAAAGGCAAAAAGGCCGCTGAGGATCACAGCCTAGCAGTTGCTATGACAATAGAGAGGTAAAGGTAGAGAGAGTTTGACCTATGAATTAGGCTAGAAAATAGTAGGTGCGGAGGCGCTAACTTGCGGCTTGGGCAAAGTATGTGAAAGTAATTACAACTTGTGACATGTTTTATTAAAAACAAAGTTCATCACGGATGGTTATTTTGATTTTTTAAATGAGTTGTCTATATTTCAACTTTATCTCCCTTTTATTAGGAATGGGGAAAGTTCAAATTTATCATTTAAACCAGGATTATATAGTGCACCTAGTCTAAAGATCCATTCTTGTTCTTTGTGATTCAGCAAGTTATTAAAATCTCCACCTCTAATATATTTTTGTACAAGTTCAATGCCTGTAGCACTTACTTTGTGAATTGAGGGCTTATTTTGG
The DNA here is from genome assembly GCA_016271365.2 of Neoceratodus forsteri. Classification (NCBI taxonomy): domain Eukaryota; kingdom Metazoa; phylum Chordata; order Ceratodontiformes; family Ceratodontidae; genus Neoceratodus; species Neoceratodus forsteri. The sequence continues at coordinate 190,343,208 of JADMNL010000028.1, read as the reverse complement.
GAATTAACATGTACAGCCATCGCGTAATTCTTATTTTTATTTCTGATGGCTGTCATGTGTTCATTAATCTGTAACCTAAATTTCCTTTTTGTTCTCCCAATATAAAACTTACCACAGCTGCATTTCAAAAGATATATCACTGCTTCCAAGTTGCAGTTTATCTGTCCAATGATTGCTTCCATTTCCCCTGTTTTTTTTATTTAGAAATTCTTTGTGACTAGTAATAAACTTGCAGGTTCGACACCCACCACAGGGTTTAGATCCCCACTTTGCTTTTTCATGGTACGTATCTTATCCCAATTTAGGCAAGTAACTCTGTACTAATCTGTCCCTGAGATTATTACCATGTTTATATGAAATACGCAGTGGTTTTTCAAACAAAGAATGAAGCTGCAGTGTTTCCCTCCAGATTTGTAGATTTTTCCTCACAATATCAACCACTTGTTTCGATCCCCCTCTATATGTGGTTACAAATGTTATGGGTGCATCACTTTCTTTTTTAATTTTAGGTTTTAGTAAGGAATCTTTTGTTAACTTGTCAATTTTTGTTCTTGCTTCATATATAATTTTTTCACTGTAACCTCTCTGGGCTAATCTGCCTGCCAACTCATCCGCTCTGTTAGAATAAACTTGATTATTTCCACAATTCCTCCGCACTCTAATGAACTAACCTTTGGGCAAATTATCGATAAAATGTCTAGGATGACAGCTGTTAGCATGTAATAAGCTATTCCTATCTGCTGGTTTCTTACATAAATCGTTCAGTATAGTACCATCTGGATTTTTAATTATTTTTAAATCCAAAAAGTTTACACTTTATTTGTCAGCTTGCATTTTAAACCTTAAATGACTGTTTGTTTTTTTCTAAAAACACAATGAATTCTGTAAGTTCATCATAATTACCCTTCCAAACAAAAAATAAATCATCTATAAACCTTTTATAGATGTCTATTTTGTCAAGGAAGGGATATTTTTTCACTAAAAACATATTCGTCTTCTTTCCACATCCCAAGATATAAATTGGCCAAACTGGGGGCTAGCGTGGCACCCATAGCAGAGCCTTTAAGTTGCTGGTAATTTTTCCCTTCAAACAAAAAAATATTGTTTTTTAATACAATGTCAATTAGATCTAATAAAAAACTAATTTTAGCTTGTGGGATGTCAGTAAGAACATGTAAATAATGTTCAATAGCAGCAATTCTTCCTTCATGTGGGATGTTTGTGTAAAGTGAATCAACGTCAAGGGTTACCAGTAACCAGTCATTTTCCACCTGCCTCTTATTCAAGATTCCTAACAGATGGCCAGTATCTCTAATGTGGCTTCTTAACTTAGGAACCAATGGGCTAATGAAATTATCCACAAATTGTGACAATGGCTCAGTAAGCCACCCAATCCCCAAAATAATAGGACGCCCCGGTGGATCAATAGGGTCTTTGTGAATTTTTGGCAATGTGTATATAGATGTTTTTTTGGGGCAATCTACAGACAAAAAATACAGTTCATCTTGAGTAATGATCCCATTATAATATGCTTCCAACAAAAAGATTTCAATATTCTTTTGTATTTTTAAGGTGGGATCATAAGAACGTAGTTTACAGAATTCTGTGTCAGAGAGCTGTCTCTCAATTTCTCTAACATACTTAATTCTATCTTGCACTACTATACTTCCCCCTTTATCGGTCGGTTTTATTACAATGTCTGTGTCTTGTGACAAAGCTTTTAAAGCTTCACGTTCTACTGAAGTAAAATTACAATAAGGCAATCCCCTCATTGTGTTCTTTTGAAACAAATCAGAAAGGTCTTTCAGGCAGCATTCTAAATACGTGCTAACACTAGGATGAAGGGGGGGGGGTTAAAAGTGAGTACTATTTTCTACATCATGGTCATTTCCATTATCAATTTCATTTTCATTTTCCTCGCTATCTGTTATGCCTGCTTTGTTAGAAAAAAAAATTTAAATTCATTTTTCTAGCGTACTATTAATATCTACACAAGCATCAAATTCTTTTATTTTAAAAGAAGGAATAAATGAAAGACCCTTAGATAGTACCTGTAATTGCATTTCACTTAAATTTTTGCTAGATATATTTACTACAGTCAATATCTGCTGGGTGCTGTCGAATTCTACCATGTTCCTCATCTTTTTATTCCCCCTCTTTCCCCTCGTCTTCCTCCTCTTCTTCTTTGTAATCCTTCTCCTGCTGATGGAAACTGAAATCGGGTGCATCTGTTGCTCCTCCTGGGTGTTACTCCAGGAGGAGTAACCCCTAAAAAAGGACCCTTATTTTCACTCTCATCTGTTTCAGCAGTGCTTTCTCCCATACTATATTCTAAATGTTCAATTCTTTTTAGAATGGACCTCACAGTTCTTTCAGTTACATCAGCTGTTCCAAGTTCAGAATTAGTAACAGTTTCATTTGTTCCAGTTTGTTCTTCATTTGACCCATTAGTCACAAAGGAGTGTTTCTTTCTTCAATTGAAGACCATGTGGTTAAGATAGTCATTAAGGTCTCTTTGAAACTTTTTCTTTTTTTGATTCTGTATCTTTATATCATACTTCTGTAAATATTCTTTAAACTGTGACTGGCAGCGTTGATATTCAGAATGTTCTTTAAAGGTAGCTACTATCGATTCTTATGCTTGTAAACCTTTTTTAACTTCACTGTGTATCTTGGCGCTTTCTCTCTTAATTAAGTCCATAAGTTTATCAGATGCTTCCATAAGAATTGTTTCCCACTCCGTTATAAACAATTTTCTACCTTCTCCAAAAGTGGGCCGTTTCAAAATTCTCAATCCCCGTGGAACCCTAAGAACGGACAAACATGCAGCCGTAGTCTGTTCTTGCCAGTATAAACGCCTAGCTCTTGTAGCCAATCTTTCCATGTGAAAAAAAGCATCTCTGATGGTCTTATTACTCTCCACATTGTTAGTACTCACATTGGTCTCCAAATCTGTGTTTCTTAGTAGAAGGTTCACTGAGTCATCTGAAAATAAGGAGTCATACAGGCTATCTCTCGCTGAAGTTTCTTGGTCACAGCTCCCTCCATTTGGATTCTCCATTTCGGATAATTTTCTGAAGCTGACAATGGTGTAGCAGAAGGTTTTTTAATTTTAAACCTGTGCACGATCTAAAGTCATGTAACTTTCAGCCGGTGCTGATGCTTTAAAATAAAAATGAACAAGTAAAATAAAAACAAAAACAATCAGTTTTAAGTGTATATCATGAAGGGGTGTGTGCACTCTCATTGCTATTGGTTACGTGGTTTTTCGGCTGCACCACCATCCTTGTGCCGGTCTCTAAGGTTTGAAAGGTATCTATCCTGACTTGCTGTGTTCGGCAGTGTAGGTAGCTGCGGAACCATGCAGCCACCTCAGGGGCAAGGCCTATGGCAGTGAGTTGGTCAACTAGGAGGGCATGGTTGACCGTGTCAAAGGCCTTTGTTAGGTCAATATAGATAGCCCTGACTAACTGGCCAAGATCGAGGGATTTGTGGATGAAGCCTGTGAATTCCAGGAGGGCTGTAGTGGTGCTATGCCCAGCCCTAAAGCCATGTTGCTCTGTGCACAGGAGCATGTACTTGTCCAGATAATTGACAAGTTGGTCGGCAAGGATTCATTCAAGGGCCTTCGAGAGTGGTGGTAGTATATAGATGGGTCTATAATTCCCAGGGAGGGCACGATCCCCACTCTTGTACACAGAAGTGACCACTACAGCCTTCCACTTTTGGGGAAATACTGTGAGACAGAGCAAGAGGTTAAGGATATGGGTGAGAGGGGACAGGATTTCTTCAAGTGAGAGCGAGATTGGTTTCAGGTCGAGGCTATCCCCACTGAATCTCCCCTTCCCAAGCACTTTGCGCAGATATTTCCTGGTTTCTCTGAAGGTAATAGCCTGACGTGTTATCGGGGATAAGTGGCTGCAGTACAGCCACCCTGCCATCGGAGGGGTGAGGGTGCAGGCTTAGCACCCGGTGAAGTCATGGTTTTCCACAATAGTAAATAGTGCCACTTTGGGGCCATTTACCACTGTCACAAACCTTTGAACATGCCTCTGCACCCATATGCAGAGGACCCCTCATTTGCATGGATGCAGTGTTATTTTGGCACCTGGGCGTAAACAGGTTTAGGGTGTGTTACATTGGCCTCTGAATATGGCCCTCCTGCACAAGCCACAAACCCGGGTAGTGCCAGGACAAAAATGGTTAATGCTGTCAATAACGTTTGAACATATGGCCCTAAATGCTCATCCAAACAGCATTTTAAACCCCTCACTAAGGATTGTATTGTATGGTCCCTGGGATGTAAAGGCAATTTCAATGGTCAGTCCCTCTAGCTTAGACTCTGTGGCCAATCCTTCTAGCTTAGACTCTCGAGAATGTAAGTACAGAAATGATCAGCTGGTGCTGTGTTCATGAAACAATGGCAGCACTCAGCAGTGCAGAGCTTTGTTGTTGCACCTTAAAGGGGCACTGTCAACCTTAAGGCCTCAAAGTGTCCCTATTTTAAAAAATACATTTTATGATTGTTCACATTCTGTATAGACTGCTGATGCAGCTAGTAGTTTGAGTCTGATCCATTTTTTTCTTTTAAAAAGTGAAACAATTACTGCCCACCATACTAGTGTTACCACACTAAAACATGTTTGTTTACATTTCTTGACCAACTCCCACTGCATCTTTCCTGGACTTAGAACACTCCCAACACAATCTAGCCACTCATTATGAAGTGGGAGTAGAGAAGACTATTATATAATGACTGGCTGCTCTGTTTGGGAGTGTTTCTAATGTTCAGGAAGTATGCAATAAGAGTAGCTCAAGGATTGGAAGCAAAACAAAGCTGGGTATAAATATACTGTACATTACCATGCATTTCAGTTCTACTAAGCAAGGAGACCAAGAAAACAACCAGCAACATTAATGAATTTTAGAGAAGGTAAGCAGTCATAAAATGTAGGGTTTTACCTGCAAATATGATGCAAAAAAGGTTGACAGTGCCCCTTTAAAATAAAATTGTACACCATGGAGCATGTCTTCTCGCATCCATGGCAGGACTCCCAGATCTACAGGGATGCCTACATTTTACAGGGAAATGTAGCCATCTACAGGGAAATTGGTCCCATATACTTGCACTGGCTATGCAGGCAAATAGTTACTGTACTTAGCTTCCATAAAGAATATCGTAACCTACATGAAAAGACAGGGACATTACCCTGGATTTACAGGGAAAATGCCAAATCAATCTGGGCCCAATCTTGTAAATTTCACATGGCAGATTGTGCAATTTACTATGCTTCATTTCCACTGTCTCTGTTTACCTGCCTGATTGCAAAATTATATGCAATTGATCTAGCTTATGTTTTTTTACTTGTTCTGTTCAGCTTAAGGGGAATAATACAGTGGAACAAGTACAAAATACCCCTCCCCAGCCATTCAGCTGGAGGGGTATACCTCCTCCAGGCTGGATAGGATTGGGAAGCGGGGTGGGGGACGTGTCATTTATACCAATGATACTATCCTAGGATGCATCCTTCCATGCTCTACCTCTAGCAGAAATGTACAAATGCTGGCAATTAAACGTATGCTTGGCGCTTGCAGCAAAGGTCTAACAATTGTTACAGTATACATACCCCCCAAAAAGCAATCAACAGGCTTCGCTGAAATCCTTAAGTACCTCTCCAACCTGGACCAGAACTCAGAGGGTCTTGTCTTAGGTGACTTCAGCATCAAGTGGCATTCGACTGATGCAGCACCATACAAAGATGCTATCTCCTCCCTACATATGTTGCAGCTAGTAAACTCTCCTAAGAGAAGGAATTATCGAACCGGTTCCAGTTCACTGCTGGCCTGACTGATTATGAATTGGCCCGAGTTACCCACCCAGTTGTCCTCCCTGACTCTATCAGTGATCATTCATCTATAATCTGTACCTGGTCGAATAAATTCCCCAGAACCCCTGGTAAAACATACACTTCCAGAGTACTAAAAAAGGGCAGCTGGCATCTTTCAGAATGCACCTTTTGCAACTGGACTGGTTGTATCTTTTCGCAAATAATGATGTTGATTCTGCACTCGATCACTTCATCCAGACCTTCAATATGGTCTGTAATATTTATGCACCCCCCATCAAGCGCAAAACCAAGGGGTGTAGTAAGTCTTGGAATACCTCGGCCCTCCTTGAGCAAATGAAACTTAGGGACAATCTCTGGCACAAAGCCAGGAATACTGGCTCCTCCATAGATTTCCAGAGCTACAAAACTGCTTGAAATAACTGCACAAGGGCTATTTACTTAGCAAAGTGTCCCTACTTTAAGAACGAGTTGTCTAGCAACTGGGAAGATGGCCACAAATTCTGGGATAATTTGAAGAATGTCACTGGTAAACCCAACAAATCCCCCCTCAACCCTACTCAGTCTAAATGGTACAATAACCCAGGACCCTGTAACTATAGTGAACACCTTTAATAGGGCTTTTACAGACCTAAGTACCGTATTCCCTCCAGATTTCTTTCTATTTCCATACGTCTCCAACCCCCCTCAACCTGTTGGTCTCCCTGGCTGGCTCCGCCCCACCTTTCCACTTTAAACTTATCACCCAGGCCAAAGCAAAAAAAATACCTCTCACAAGTCTTTGGAAAAACCAGAGCGGGCAGTGACGTGCTTGATCTCAAGCTCATTGCCTTAACTCTAGATGAGGTACAACCACCCCGTACCAGAATCCTGAACCTCTCGCTCATTAACGGCAAATTCCTTCAAGCATGGAAGAAGGCTGTGATCACCCCCGTCTTCAAAAGTGGGAATACAGCTCTATTCTCCCCCCTCTCTCAAAAGCAGTAGAACGGATTGTCTATGACCATCTCATTGACCATCTTGACAAATATCAGCTGCTATGCCCAGAGCAGCATGGCTTCCAAAAACAACACAGCACCACCACCACCTTGGTGGAGTTCACAAGCTACATCCACGATGCTCTTGACCGGAGCCAGTTGGTGGGGGTGACTTATATCAACCTCACCAAGGCCTTTGACACAGTCAACTATGAAATTCTACTGGACTGGTTAACCCACTTGGGACTCTCTCCAAAAAACGTATGTTGGTTTAGGAGTTACTTCTCTGAGATAACCCAAGTGAAAATTGCTGACATCCTCTCTGAAAGCTGGGCTGTAATTACAGGAGTACCCAGGGGTCAGTTCTGGGCCACCTGCTTTTCAGTCTGTTCTTGAACCACCAACCCCGAGGGGGCATGTCTGGACAAGGTCCTCCTCTATGCTGATGATGTGGTGCTTTTTTCCAGACAATCGGGCTCAGCAATGCTGGAAAAACAGATGCAACTTAATTCTCTGCTGCCAAGTCCTGGTTCAACTCTAAGCTCCTATTAAACTACAAAAAAACCCCCAAAACTATGCTGTTTGCCTCCCCCCAAAACCGGCACAAATCCTATGAATTGCACATAGTGAACTCTCAAAATGCCCCCCTAGAGATGGTCAGAGTTTCAAATAACTCGGGGCTCTTGGTTCCACTCTTACCTCACTGGCAGATCCTAAACTGTCTGCATCAGTTCAACCACGTCCGCTCCCCTCCCAATCACTTCAGGAGTGCAGCAAGACTCTGTCCTAGGCCCCCTCCTGTTCTCGGTCTTCCTGAATGATCTGCCATCCGCTTGCCCACATACCGCCATCCACATGTACGCAGATGACATGGTGCTATACGCATCCATCCCCATGTCCTCGGAGGTTGCGACCAGACTGCAGCAAGACTTTATCTCAGTCCAACACTGGCTCCGCTCAGATAACCTCCTCCTAAATGCCTTTGGCACGAGGCAGAAAATTTCTAGGCTCCCTTCACCATTATTATTCCACACCCTGGAAGGGTCCCCTCCGGAGTCCTGCACCTCTTTCAGATACATCGGTGTCTGGCTTGACCAGCACCTCAACTTTTCCACGCATATTGACTCTTTACTCAAGAAGCTGCACCCTAGGCTTGGTGCACTTTACCGGAATCGTGTCAGCATCCCCCTTCCAGCCAGGAAGGACATTGTAAAAAAAATTATCCTCCCTGTCCTCGACTATGGGGGCGTAGTCTACAGCGCCAGCCCCAAGACCACATTAGCCAGGTTGGACCCTCTCTTCCACTCTTTCTGACATTTCGTCCTGAACAGCCCCTACTCCACAAACCACTGTGCCCTGTATCGAGCAATGAACCTCACCTCTCTTGGCAATCGCCAGTTAACCCATTGCGCCAAGATCCCGGCCAAGTATTGGTCGCAGCGTCTCCCCTCCTACCGCTCCGATGTCTTAACTAACCCCAGTGCCCAAGCATACACACTCAGAAACTCAGACTCTAGGTCCCTAGCTGTTCCCTACCGGTCTACTACCACTGGTCATTCAGCTTTCAGCTACCGCATTCCCATGTTGTGGAACTCCCTCCCAGCTAACGTTCGTCACTTCACCTCCCTCTTGCACCTTAACTCCATGCTCCAAGCTCATTTTGTCCCTGCCTGTGCTTGTGTCTAGGCATTTCCCAATCACTAGTAAAATCTCAGCGTATGTCTGCACTTAGCAATTGCAATTAATCGGTGCCTAACTATTGTTCTCTCGCCTTACACTGTCTCTCATAGAGTTCAAATTTTGCTAGTGGCCTGCACTTTGCACTTTGAATTTATTGTACTCATGCTGTATTAACTGTGGTTACCAACTGACTCTCTCAATCCACTACTGACTAGTAATCAGAACCAAATGTTAGTGTTCTCCCACTATGTATTCACTTGTCTATACTGTCTTCAACTGTCTACCTCATGCTGTATTAACTGTGGTTACCAACTGACTCTCACAATCCACTACTGACTTTTAAGCAGAACCAAATGTTAGTGTTCTCCCACTATGTATTCACTTGTCTATACTGTCTTCAACTGTCTACCTATGTCCCCCCACCCCAGGACGCATCTAAAATTGAGTAGTATTCTGCTCAGTATGCCTTTCCTGGTAAAATGCTTAAATAAATAAATAAATAAATCTTGGACAGTTCCTTTCTTTCACTCATCACATTCACCTAGTAGCTAAACCAGCCAATGCTAGGATTGGCCAACTATTTAGACACAAGCACTGCCTAACAGATGGTGCCTAAACCTAGCTGTTACCAGTTCTGTCCTATCTGTGATTGATTACAGACTGGTAGTATACGGTGCTGCCGCTGATACAACCCTCAAGAGCGTGAAAGTGGCTCTCAGCAAAGCCTGCCAGCTTGTCCTTGATGCTCCCCGTCTAACACATACCTGAGGCCTCTATTCCCAGTGAGGGTGGCTAAACGGACTGTAGAATTTGGTACCAGGTATATCTTCTAGCTAAAATGTCTATGCTAGGGCTTGCATCTCCTGGTGTTCAAAGCCTTCTCTTCCCCACCAAAAATACCCACACCACTAGGGGGTCCAACATCCTGACCTTAAAAGTCCCTTTCCACCGCACCACCCAGGGCCAGCGCTCCTTCTTATATCATGCTCCTCTCTAGCTGCTCTCTTTCAGCGAGGATATACTATCCAATACTAAACCTGGCCCATTCAAAGCTAAGCTTCGTGACTATCTTGCAACCCTAAGCTGTTGTGACTGCCACCTTTAACCTGCTCAATACCCTATCAACACCTCCACTTCACCTCCTACATCCCCCCACCTTCATATTTCTCTCAATGCCTCCCTCAGTTTCCCCAGCCATGTCCTTCCATCTCCTCCCCAGATCTATATGCCCCTGCCCCATCCCCCTCTATCTACTCCCCTCATCCACTAAATTTTGACAAAGCCTACTTGGCTGCTCTAGTCCTCCCCTCTATTAGTCCTTCCTTCATTATCCCTCTCCTCCCCTCACCCCCTGCTACCAGTCCCTTCCCATCCGTTGTCCTTTCTCCTTCTCCTTCTCCTGCCTTGTATTATTATTGCACTTATGTTACAAGTGATTTTGTTGCTGCACATAATACTGTACCATAATAGCTGTACTTTCATAATCCTACATGTTAAATGACTGTATCTGAATTGCATCTTTAACACTATTTTGACTTGTATAATTTAACTACAGTATCCCTGTTTTGTCATGACATGGAACCTTTGTAAACGAGCGTCCAGTTCAAAGGTTGTAATCCGAGATTTCAATAAATGAAAATATTGCACTTGTTTGACTTATGGTTTCCACCTTTTAAAAAGCCCAAAGTGGGACATTTCTTACTGAAACATGATTTTTCGCAGGACAATATGTCATCTCCATCAATGCAACAACGCCAGGAACATGGACAACAAAATGCCTGTGCTCCAGGCGATGCTGGCTGAGGGATCAGAGAATGTGGTGGTGATTACTGGGACATGGGCCACCCAGAAGAATGACAGGAACCTAAACTTGGAGGGCTACACAATATTCAGGAGGGTTAGAGAAGAGGGAAGAGGAGGGGATGTAGCACTGATAGTCAAAAATGGCATAGTGATTAGTGGAGTGGAGGAGGCTGATGGGGGGTGGAAGCGATTTGGGTAACCCTGCAAATGAGGGGAGATAAAAGATTGAAAATAGGGGTGGTGTACAGACCCCCCGCAATGGATGAGGCCCTGGAGGAAAAATTAGTTGAGAACGTCAAGGGGCACTGTGACCGTGGAAAGAGTAGGGTGGTGGTCATGGGGGACCTCAATATGCAGGGGGAAGACTGGGACACTATGACATCCATGGTGGCCAGGGAGCAGAGACTGATGGATGTGTTTCAGGATGCCTTCCTGGTCTAACAGGTGGGGGAACCTACTAGAGAGGGGAGGATACTGGATGTTGTCCTTGCAGACAGTGACCAGATAAGGGGTCTGGAGGTGTGTAGCCTGCTGGCAGGCGGTGACCATGCCACGGTCTGGTTTCTGCTGTGTCTGGGGGGGAGGATAACCGCTCTAATACAGTAGTAGTGGACTTCAGGGGGCAGACTTCATGGGCATGGGCAGGATTCTACGGGGGAGTTTGGACAAGATTAGGTCAGACATGGATGCTGGTGGCTTGTGGGAGACCATTAAGGAAGGCGTGCAGGAGGCTACTAGCTCATATACAAGGGTAAGGTGTAAGAATGGTAGAGCTAACAAGCCGTGCTGGTGGACCAGGGAGGTACAAGAGGCGGTGAGGGATAAAAAGGTTGCCTTTGCATGTTTTAAGCACCCCAGGGGGGTTAGGGAGAGAAGCGACTACGAGTTGACAGCAAGGAGGGTCACCAGAGTGGTGAGGGGAGCCAAGGCGAGGATAGAGCAAAACCTGGCTAGGGATATCCAGAGGGGTGGAAAGGGATTCCATAGATACATGGGGGGGGGAAGAGAAAAGGGAGAGCACAGATCTCCAGGATTAAGACTGAGGAGGGATGGGCTCAGGAGGTGGGGATCAGGCAGAGGTGCCAAATGAGTACTTTGCCTCGATATTTATGGAGGGAGACAGGGGATCCATTCAGCATGATGGGAGGGTAGGGAAGACAGCTGAGCGAAGAGGTCAGATGGAGTCTAGAGGACCGGAAGAGGCTGGGGTACCGAGAGGGCCAAATCTAGAAGGGGATGGGTGCTTAATTGAGGAGGTGTATTGGGAGGGAGAAATCAAAGAGGACAGGGTGAGGGAGGCCCTTCGGGTGCTAAAAACTGATAAGGCACCGGGACCGGATGGGCTGCATCCGAGGGTTATGAAGGAACTGGCGGACGAACTAGCAGCTCCACTAGCTGCACTCTTCAATGCCTCTCTGCAGACAGGATGGGTGCCTCAAGACTGGAGGGTGGCTCATGTGGTGCTTATCCAGAAAGGGGGGGGTCTAAGGAGGAGATGGGAAATTGCAGGCCTGTCAGTCTAACGTTTGTGGTAAGCAAACTAATGGAGGGCATCATCAAGGAGTAGCTCGGGAGGCAACTGGAAAGGCTGGGGCACCTGGATGAAAAACAGTATGGTTTTGTCCTGGGGAGATCGTGTCAGACCAACTTCATAGATTTTATGACTGGGTGACGAGGACCCTGGACTGAAAAAGATCGGTGGACATCCTATACCTGGATTTCAGTAAGGCATTTTATTCGGTACCCCACATCGGGTTGTTAACAAAGCTGGGGGGGGGATGGGGTTGGGAGGACAGTTGTTTAGATGAGTAGAAAATTGGCTAATGGGGCGAACACAGAGGGTAGTGGATGGTGGGATGGTCTCCTCCCATGGAAGGTCTTCAGTGGGGTTCGCCAAGGTTCAGTACTGGGGCCACTCCTGTTCAATGCCTATGTCTCTGATAAGGGGAGGGGGGTTAGGAGTAGGATGAGCCTCTTTGTGGATGACTCAAAACTGGGAGCACTGGCAGACGGGGATGAAGCGAGAGAGACAGTCCAGAGGGACCTGGATACCCTGGAAGGGTGGTCAAGGAGGTGGGGACTAGGGTTTAATCCAGGGAAGTGTAGGGTGCTGCATCTGGGGGTCAGAAACCCAGGTCATGTATATAACCGGGGGGGGGGGGGTCTCACTGCAAACCACAATGAGTGAAAGGGACCTGGAGGTGGTGGTGGTAGACACCAAAATGAGTAACACTGAAAACTGCAGAAGATCTGCGGCAAAAGCAAACAGGATTCTTGGATGCATAGCCAGGGGAATTACGTCCAGGAGGAGGGAAGTGATCCTCCCTCTGTATAATTCCTTGGTCAGGCCGCATCTCAAGTACTGTGTGCAGTTCTGGAGACTTCACCTCAAGAAGGACATAGCACTGCTGGAGAGGGTCCAGAGGAGGGCAACCAGGATGATTCAGGGCATGAGAGAAAGGACCTATGAAGAAAGGCTGGAAGAACTTGGGCTGTACTCACTGGAGGAGAGACGGGGGGGGGAGGGACATGATGGGTCATCAAATATGTGAAAGGGATAAACAGGGGTGGAGCCAAAGAAATGTTCAGGGTAAAGAAAGGGGGCACAACTAGGGGGCATGAGTGGAAGCTGGAAAGGGGAAATTACAGGGGAGAATGTAGAAGACATTACTTCACTGACAGGGTGATGAGGCCATGGAATGCACTGCCTGGGAGTCTGCTGGAGGAGGGCACAGTGTAAGGCTTCAAGAGGGGGTGGGACTGGTTCATGGCTAAACTGATGCTGAAGATGACCCTCTCTGGGGCTGGGAGAGCGAGCGCCCAATAAGGGCTGGCTACCGAGCAGACATGAAAAACCGTCAGGCCTATTCTGCTGGCTTTTAGTATGTTAGACTAGTTTTCTCTAAAGTAGTTTCCGCCATGCTTTTGACTTGTATAATTTAACTACTGTATCCCTGTTTTGTCATGACGTGGAACTTTTGTAAGAGAGCTTCCAGCTCAAAGGTTGTAATCCGAGATTTCAATAAATAAAAATATTGCACTTGTTTGACTTATGGTTACCACCTTTAAGGAAGCCCAAAGTGGGACATTTCTTATTGAAACATGATTTTTCGCAAGACAATATGTAATCTCCATCAATGCAACAGACTTGTTTTCTCTAAAGTAGTTTAGTTGTTTCTGCTGTTTCTTATTATTTTAAGGTATTTTAGTTTTTTGTAACATTTAGAGGAAAATCTGAATTTGTTTTCTACTATAATGTCAGGGCATGTAGTATTTTTCATGTTTTTTTTTTTTGCAGGACAGTCACAGCTGCCCAAATCAGGACCGTCCTGCGAAAATTCATACAGATGGTAACCTTACTTAACTTTATTCCACTGGAACTCGCCTATTGTAGTTGTCATATCCTCTGTAGCACAATGCACTGACAATATAAGCATACACATTGTATAATATATATATTTCTATATAACAAACCAATCACACACACAAACACACACACACAAAAAAAAAGTAGATAAACATGTGGGGAGTAGTGCAATATAATGGCTGTGGGGCAGCAGTCTTCCAGGAGTCTTTCTGGAGGCTGAGATGCTGCCCTATTTGCAGACAACTCTCTGCCCTGAGGGAGGAAGTTGTCCATCTTCAGGCCACACTGGACAGTAGTAAGGGAACCTTCCCCAGGCCACACTGGATGGTAGAGGAACCTCCCCATCCAGGGAGCAGCAGAGCCACCACCACTACCTCAGAGGTTGCGAAGAAAGCACAGCAGTTGGACCACAGTGGGCTCAGGGAGGGTGAGGATGGTGGAACAGAGGCACACCCAGTCAGTTGTTCCACTCCACAATCCATACACCATTCTGGGGAGCATAGCTCCCCTATGGATGCACCCGCAGAGAGACTAAGGAGGCTGAGGACAACTATCACAAGGGAGGCCCACAGGAAGGAGGCAGAGGACACCACAAGGAAAGGAAGCAGCTCCTGGTGGGGACTCAATTATTAGGGATAGAACTGGGGAGCAGGGAAAACTGAAGTAAGGTGCCTGCCTGGTGCCATGGCTTGAGGACAGGAAGCGATCCTCAGGATCACGAGAACAACTGCAGAGTCTGAGCTGGATGTCATTGTCCACCTAGGGACAAATGACTTGGCTCAACATGAGATTAGAGCAGTGCAGAAGGACTTTGTAGAATTGGGGAGGGGCCTAAGACAAGTAGCACACACAGTATCCTTCTCAGAGGTGCTGCCTGTCAATGGCATGAGTGAGGCTAGGTACTTGCACCATGCAGTTTAATAAATGGTTGAAAAATGGTGTGGAGCACAGGGGTTTGGCTTCATTGGGGACTGGGGTTCCACCTGGAGGACACCAGCCTATATTAGCAGGATAGTCTGCATCTGTCCAGGAAGGAACAAGTCTTTTGAGCAGTCAGTTTAAATGCTTCATTGGCAAGCTTTTAAACTAGTCAAGGGAGGCACTGATAAGCAGCAGGAAAATCCCAGCCTCTCCTACAAAACAGCGCATTAAATGAGAAAAAGACCCGAGGTAGAAAGGTCAGTGGGGATGCTGCAACAGAAGGTAAAGCCAACAAAAATGGAGAGCAATGAGTACCAATGCCCGTAGTCTGAGTAACAAGCTTCCTGAATTAGTGGCCTTGATGGAGGAGGAACATCTGGATATCGTGGCAGTCACAGAAACATGGTACACACAAAACCATGACTGGGACATAAACATACCAGGATACACTATCTACAGGAGGGACAGGGAGAGTAAAAGAGGAGGAGGAGTAGCTCTTTACATAAGGGAAGGAATCAAAGCAACAGAACAAAAGGGAAAACAGGGAGAAGAAGCACTGTGGGTAAATTTGGAGACCGGCAATGGCACCACAATCCGCACAGGGGTTGTATACAGACCCCCTTCTCAGGGGGAGGAAATGATAGAAAGTATACTTAGAATGGCAGAAAAAGGGGAGATATTGCTGATGGACGATCTGAATATGCCAGATGTTAACTGGAGTGCAGTTGCAGCGGCCACTTCCAAGAGTGGGGTTATTCTAGATGCCCTACAGGGGGCATGCCTTAGACAACTAGTATTGAGCCCACTGAGAGGAGCAATCTTAGACCTGGTTCTCTCAAATGGAGATGAAGAGAGGATCACAGATGTAGAAGTGGGTAGCCATCTGGGAACTAGCGACCATCGAACAGTATGGTTCACAATAAACACAGCAATAGAGTCAAGCCATACAAAGGCAAAAGTACTGGACTTTAGGAGGGCTGACTTTGCCAAATGGGTGAGTGCCTAAGGAATGCACTAGCAAATGGGCAGGAAGGAGGATGGAAGAACAATGGGGAATAATAAAACTGCCATCACAGAGGTAACAAGCCTTTGTGAAGCAAATAAACAAAACGAAGCGATGTAAGAAACCACTATGGTTCTCAAAGGAAGTGGCAGTGAAGGTTCAAGAGAAAAAGAAAGCATTCAGGAAGTACAAGGAATCACAGAAGGAGCAGGACAGAGAACTGTATTAGTTAAAGCAAAAGGAAGCTGGGAAGGCAGTCAGAACAGCAAAGGCCCAAACCAAGGAAAAGATAGCCAACTCAGTTAAGAAGGGGGACAAAGCCTTTTGTACATCAGGAAGCGAAGGAAGACCAAGGGAGGGATAGTGAGGCTTAATAAAGGGAGGGAGGAGGGTGGGCAGAGGTGACTGTGAAAAGGCAGAGATACTAAACAAATATTTTTGCTCAGTATTTACAAAGGAAGAGGGGGAGGTACCTAAAACAAACAGCAGAAACAGTCTGGATGCAGAAGTTGATACCAGCCCATTTACAGAAGAAAGGGTTCTGAAAGAACTCTTAAAACTGAAGGGGGACAAAGCAATGGGGCCTGATGGGATTCATCCCAGAATTCTAAAAGAACTAAGAGTAGAACTAGTGACACCACTGACTACCCTCTTTAACAAATCATGGGAGGATGGGATGGTACCCGAGGACTGGAGGAGGGCAGATGTGATTCCCCTTCACAAAAGTGGGAGCAAGGCAGAAGCAGGAAACTACAGACCTGTTAGTTTAGGGAAAATGATGGAATCACTTCTGAAGGAAAGAATTGTCGAGTATCTAGAGGCCAGAGGGGCACAGGACCCAAGGCAGCATGGATTCACAGCGGGAAGGTCATGCCAGACAAATCTGATAGATTTCTTTGACTATGTGACCAAAGTAGTAGATCGGGGAAGGGCTGTGGACATGGCCTACCTAGACTTTAGCAAGGCATTTGACACAGTCCCACACAAAAGATTAATATACAAGTTAGCCAGCCTGGGAGTGGGTCCCAAGATGACAGCCTGGGTAAAGAATTGGCTGGAGAATAGGACACAGAGAGTAATAGTAAATGGAGTCCACTCTGAAGAAAGGGGTTACTAGTGGAGTACCGAGGTTCAGTATTAGGACCGGTCCTCTTCAATGTCTTTATAGCGACATTGCAGAGGGACTAGAAGGAAAAGTATGTCTCTTTGCAGATGACACAAAGATCTGCAACAGAGTTGATGCACAAGGTGGGTGGAAAGGATGAAAAGGGACTTGGCAAGGTTAGAGAATGGTCAAATGTATGGCAGCTTAGATTCAATGCTAAGAAGTGCAAGGTAATGCACCTGGGAAACAAAAACCCAGGGGAAGAGTACACAATGGGGGGTGAGATACTAACAACAACAAAAATGGAAAGGGACCTGGGGGTAGTCATATCAGATGACCTAAAGGTGGGCAAGCAATGTGAGAGGGCAGCAAGGAGGGCTGGGAGGATACTGGGATGCATGGAGAGGCATCACTAGTAGAAAACAGGAAGTTATTATCCCTCTGTACAGACAGCTGGTGAGACCCCATCTGGAGTACTGCGTGCAGTTCTGGAGACCCAATCTCTGCAAAGACATAGACAGGATGGAAGCTGTCCAGAGGAGGGCAACTAAAATGGTGCAGGGTCTGCACCGGAACACATATGAAGAGAGACTTAAGGAGCTTAATATGTATAGCCTTGAGGAAAGGAGGGAGAGGGGACATGATAGAAACTTTCAAGTACCTCAAGGGAATCAACAAAGTCCAAGAGGGTAGCATCTTTCAAAAAAAGAGGTGTGCAAGAACAAGGGGCACAATTTGAAGATAGAGGGGCGGCTCAGAGGTAATTTAAGGAAGTATTTTTTCACAGAGAGGGTTGTGGATGCATGGAACGGCCTTCCAGAGGAGGTTGTGGAGTCAAGAACAGTGGTGGAATTCAAGCATGCATGGGACAGTCATAAGGCAATTCTAGGGGGTAGGAAGAAGTAGGCTGCTGGTTAACTAGGATCTGCAGCTTATCCGTTAGGTAGGGAAATGGGCAGACTGGGTGGGCCAAGCGGTCCTTATCTGCTGTCAAATTCTATGTTAGGATGAGCCTCTTTGCGGATGACTCAAAACTGGGAGCACTGGCAGACGGGGATGAAGTGAGACAGACAGTCCAGAGGGACCTGGATACCCTGGAAGGGTGGTCAAGGAGGTGGGAACTAGGGTTTAATCCAGGGAAGTGTAGGGTGCTGCATCTGGGGGTCAGAAACCCAGGTCATGTATATAACCGGGGGAGGGTCTCACTGCAAACCACAACGAGTGAAAGGGACCTGGGGGTGGTGGTGGTAGACACCAAAATGAATAACACTGAAAACTGCAGAAGATCTGCGGCAAAAGCAAACAGGATTCTGGGATGCATGGCCAGGGGAATTACGTCCAGGAGGAGGGAGGTGATCCTCCCTCTGTATAATTCCTTGGTCAGGCCGCATCTCGAGTACTGCATGCAGTTCTGGAGACTTCACCTCAAGAAGGACAAAGCACTGCTGGAGAGGGTCCAGAGGAGGGCAACCAGGATGATTCAGGGCATGAGAGAAAGGACCTATGAAGAAAGGCTGGAATAACTTGGGCTGTACTCACTGGAGAGACAGGGGGCTGGGGAACATGATGGGGTCATCAAATATGTGAAAGGGATAAACAGGGGTGGAGCCAAAGAAATGTTCAAGCTAAAGAAAGGGGGCATGAGTGGAAGCTGGAGAGGGGAAATTACAGGAGAGAACGTAGAAGACATTACTTCACTGAGAGGGTGATGAGGCCATGGAATGCACTGCCTAGGAGTCTGGTGTAGGAGGGCACAGTGTAAGGCTTCAAGAGGGGGTGGGACTGGTGCATGGCTAAACTGATGCTGAAGATGACCCTCTCTGGGGCTGGGAGAGCAAGCGCCCAATAAGGGCTGGCTACCGAGCAGACATGAAAGACTGTCAGGCCTATTCTGCTGGCTTTTAGTATGTTAGACTAGTTTTCTCTAAAGTAGTTTCCGCCATGCTTTTGACTTGTATATAATTTAACTACTGTATCCCTGTTTTGTCATGACGTGGAACCTTTGTAAAAGAGCGTCTAGCTCAAAGGTTGTAATCCGGGATTTCAATAAATAAAAATATTGCACTTGTTTGACTTATGGTTACCACTTTTAAGGAAGCCCAAAGTGGGACATTTCTTATTGAAACATGATTTTTCGCAAGACAATATGTAATCTCCATCAATGCAACAGACTTGTTTTCTCTAAAGTAGTTTAGTTGTTTCTGCTGTTTCTTATTATTTTAAGGTATTTTAGTTTTTTGTAACATTTAGAGGAAAATCTGAATTTGTTTTCTACTATAATGTCAGGGCATGTAGTATTTTCATGTTTTGTTTTTTTTGCAGGACAGTCACAGCTGCCCAAATCAGGACCGTCCTGCGAAAATTCATACAGATGGTAACCTTACTTAACTTCATTCCACTGGAACTCGCCTATTGTAGTTGTTATGCTGCCTTGCAATCTCTGTTACTGACCTGGAACCTTTGTAAAAGAGTAGGTGTTTAAAATTATTCTCTTAAATTTTCAATAAATAAATACATTTAGGAACTAAACAACAATAGGCACAGTGGCAGAGAGAATTCACTTTTTCCGCCGCGCGCATAATGACGGTGGCCGAGGACGAACACTTCCCACCAACCAACCAACCCCATACTGTCCACGTGATACAGTGACAACCGCCCTTTGTACACGTAGTAGCATGCCCATCATCTCGCGTGATTGCCTGACATTGGCCGTTTTATTGCCCTAGTTTATCGAGTGTGTTTTGGTGTTCGTGTCAACACTAGATATTCTGCCACAATGGGGTGTGACGGGGGCACCATTCCCAAGCGACACGAACTTGTCAAGGGACCCAAGAAGGTAGAAAAGGTAAAATAAAACTAGTGTAACATTTATACAGTTAAAAGTCATTGGTGGGTAGGAAAAAATATGCTGTTGGCTAAATAGGATCTGCAACTTATCCTCTAGGTAGGGAACGGGGCAGTCTAGGTGGGACAAGCGGTCCTTATCTGCCGTCAAAAATCTATGTTTCTGTACGGGGCCCATCGCTTTTATTGTATGTCCGGGGTTTGTCTTCGCAACAAATGGTGATAAGTTTAGGTCAGGGAGAGGAACACCCAGCCTTACTTTGTTGCTGGTTTAGATAGCTCTTTATTTTACTAACAAAATGCCGGTAGTCACGCATACAGTGTATTTTTGTACCGGTGTCGAGCTTTCTATGGCTCGGTCCAAAAGCTGTGAAGGGGAGCTTTTAGCTCTCGCAACATGCCGTTGTCCTGTCACAGGGGGTTGGGGTTACCCTCAAGCTCAGATCTGCTGGGACAGTAGTGCCTCTAGCAAAGAAAGGCTATCTGAATCTGCTGAGACGGTCGTGTCTGATGTAAGGAATATCTCAACAGATGAAACATACCTCTCAACTGTCCCTGATTACGAGGTACGTCTCTTATTTTACCCCTCAAAATTGCCTTGTCCCTCATGGGAAAAGCTGCTGCTCTTAGTATCACAGAGAACGTATTGGACGCTACAGCAGAAATTCATAATATTCTAGAATGCTGAATTAAAAATAAACTTTGTGTACAAGTAAATGCAATGATGTCCACAGTGCTCTGAGCTTGTATCTCGATGTTTGAGTATTTGTGTCCCTCATTTTGAGTACAAGTCCCTCATTCAGTGACAAAAAGCTGAGAGGTATGGAGTGTTTGTGATAACACATCTTAGCATTCTGCAGCATGTAGTGCTCAAATTTTTCATAGGCAGGTAGACTTGGTTGGCAGAAAAGGACCAGTAGGCCCATCTAGTCTGCCCCTTTGCTCTGCCTATTATGACACCTCTGACCCTGTTTAGTCACTGGCACCCCCCATTTTCCTCTACCTAATTTGCCCTTTTACCTATCCCCTGCATGCGTAATACTTCTCAATCTTTGCCCCCACTACCTCTGGCAAGCTGTTCTAGGCGTCCACCACCCTTTATGTGGAGAAGTATTTCCTCATATCTTTCCTAAAGTGCCCCCCCTTAGGTTCATTGCATGCCCGTGTGTACCAGCACCTGCATTCATCTGAAAGAAGCACCCCATCTGCACCTTGTTCAACCCTGTGGGGTACTTGTAGGTCTCAGTCATTATGTCACCTCTCACTCGCCTCTCTTCCAGGGAGTACATGTTGAGTCCCTGCTGCCTTTCCCCTTATGGCTTTTCATGCAACCCTTGCACCATTTTGTTAGCCTTCCTCTGTACTACCTTGACCCTGTCCGTGTCCTTGCAGAGACACCGCTTCCAGAACTGGACACTATTCCAGGTGGAATCTCACTAGTGAGCGATACAGCGATAGCACCACCTCCCTCCTGCTAGAAATCCCCCTTCCAGTGCAAGCCAGCATCTCACTAGCCTTTCCTACTGCCTTGTCACACTGATCATCTACTTTGAGGTCATCAGATATGATGACCCGAGGTCTCTTTTTTGCTCTGTGACTATACGTACCCCCCCACCTTAGACACATCCATGGGAGTTTTCTTTGCCCTGGGTACATAACCTTGCACTTTTTGGCATTGAAACTCAGTTGCCACCCACTGGACCACTCCTCTGGTTTCCCAAGTTCTATTTGCTTTCTCTCCACTCCTTCCTGAGAGACCACCCTGTTGCAGATTTTTGTATCAAAAGAGAGACACTTCCCCCTCCTGCTCCTCAGCAGTGTCACTTTTGAAGACTGGAGAGGACCAGTCCAGCACTGATCCCTGAAGCACCCTGCTAGTCACTGTCCTATCCTCCAAGTGTCTGTCATTTGCCACCACCCTTTGTCTCCCATCCTTCAACCAGTTTGATATCCAGCTTACCACTTTCTCCTCCACTAGGCTGTTTAGTATTTTAACTAAGAGGAGGCAGTATAGTGCAGTGGTTTAAGGCTCTAAGCTGCAAACCTGGAGACCTGGGTTTGAATCCCACAGCTCCCACTTGCATACTGTGTGACCCCGAGCAAGTCACTTAACTTCTTTTTGTTCCCAGGTCACACCTGTAACATAGAAACATAGAAGTTGACGGCAGATAAGGACCGCAAGGCCCATCCAGTCTGCCCAACAAGCTTCAGCTTAGTGTGTCTCTCCTGGTTTAAAAAAAACAAAACAAAAAAAAAAAAACAGCCACCTGTGTGGCACAGTGTCAAAGACCAGATAGGCCACGTTCACTGCTCTCTCTCTTGATCTACTTGCCCAGGAGCCCTCCTGTGAAACCATGCTACTGCTGGTTCTGCAACCCATATGCTTCCAGGTATTCCATGATCCTCTCCTTCAGTAGGGTCTGCATTAATTTCCACACCACTGATGTGAGACTGCTGCCCTGTAGTTGCTAGCCTGCTTCTTTCTGCTACTTTTGTGCAGAGGGACCACATCGGCCATTCTGCAGTCCCCTGGAGCTACCCCTGTGTCCAATTCATCACCCAAATATGTGACTGATGGGGAAAAAATGTGTGACATATTGTCAAATGTGACTTTGCAGGCTCAGAACACTGTGGCTATCAGGACACCAGTGTCTATAATACTTGCTGATAACCGTCAATTGTTAAGAATCTATGCTTTAAAATCTTACTGGGCAATTTAGACTATCACCTTCTCCATGTGAGATGGGACTTCTAAGAGGTAAGATAAGTGACGTGCCTCATAACATGTGACAGTTGAGAGGTATGCTCTGTCAGCATCTGCTGGGACAGTAGTGCCTGTAGTGATTGAAGGGACATTCCCTATGTGGTGGGACAGAAGTGTCTTGGGTAAGGAAAGTGTGTGTCACAGCTGATGCAGATGCGCAGGGCCAGTAGTGCTTGCGGTACAGAACTGTGCCGGCATCTGATGGTGGTGCCTTTGGTGAAGGGAAGTGTCCAGCATCTCCTCGGACAGTAGTATATGTGTATTGTATAAAAACAATAGCAGAATCTGCCGAGGCCAGAAGTTGTGGCCAGTATTTATTTATTTAGTTAATTTTGTTGACCAGGTAAGTGCACTAGACAAATTCTAGTATGTTTAGTGCTGCCCGAAACTTTTCCTTTTTTTTTTTTTTTTTGGTGTGGTTTGCAAAGTTTAATTTGGTTTAAGAGTATTATGAATTTCTGCTGTAAAGTCTTACATTTTTAGTACCTTTTCTGTGTGGGCAGCACCTTGTCCATGCATGACATTTGTTAGCTGGAACAATTCCGGGGGTGGGGGGGGACGTCAACTCAGGAACATACTATAGTGTACCTCATAATGTGAGTGGGAAATTTGTAGGATATGGCTTGTGTGGTTCAGACCATTAGTATTGAAGAAAATGTTAGTTTTGAGCTAGGGATGCTCAGAATCGTGGAATCGGGATCATACTAGTCTGATCCTTTTTTAGAACTGGGGGTTTCAGAATCACTGTCTGAACATCCTACCAAAAGTAAAGATGGTAGATGGTAGAAGTAATATAGAATACTTTTTACATATGTAGAATTTAATATTCTGATTCCAAGGTCTTATCAGAATCAAAATTTAATTTTGATTCAGAAATTCCCAAATGATATGACTGGTTCTGTTTATCAATTTTGTGTATTGCAGAAAATTCTTATGATCCCATCATTCTGTTCAAATGCAATCTAAGCTGACTCTTATAACTACTGCTTTGATATTGTGCATGGGGTATAGAGTATAGTACAGTATTCTATAACTGATGAAGTAGAAGGGGACAATGCTAACCCTTAGCAAATGAAGGGCAGGTTATTCAGACTAATTGGTGCCGCATTGGATTAGTGCCTCCCTAACTGGTCCCCCCCCCCCAGGAAGCAAGGGAATTGCTGTAAGTGCCATATTGAAAGGCACAGTTAGTGAGGCACTAACCCATTAGTATGTCGGGCGCCTGTGTAAATCGCTTGACTGTGCCTTGCATACAGGTACTTTGGCATTCTCAAAGGATTGTGGAGGTGTTAATCAGCAGTTAGTGCCATGATAGTTAACACTTTCACAGATCTGGTACAAACTGCACACACAGTGATACACCCCCCCACCCAATCACGATTTTATTATTGTTGGCGCAAGTCCCTGCTAGTCAAGCTGGCCCCCCCACCCAGTCATAACTCCGTTGTAGCTGACACAAATCCCTGGTAGTCTAAAGGCCCTCCACACCATCACCATGACAGTGTACTATAACCCCCCTGCGCGGCACTGGAGACGGCAATCGGCACTAACCTACTACTCACTGCCGGACGCCATTTACCGTGCATTGCCATTTTGAAGTCCAAACGTGGATGTGCTATGCATGTATACAAACCTAGAAATTGTTCAGCTATATCACTCAGTGTGCTAGCTGTAACTTTGGTACCCTATGCCAGACTGGCACCAAACCTGTGAGTATCTTAAATGCCACCACCACCCCTATTGATACATAAGTTGGTCCCCCAAACACCCACCTGAAATATGGCGGGGGGGGCATGGGTGGCCAATGGGTTTGCCGTGGGTACCCTGGGATCCTAGAGGATCTGAGCTAGGAAGAGCGTCCAGGTCGGGCAGGTGGCACTGGCAGCAGCTGAAGCAGATTGTGGTTGGAGAGCCACAGGACATAAGAACAAGTTGAGGGAAAAAATAGAGGGCTATGGGAAGGTGTGGGGATAAGAGGGTGTCGGGAAGTGAGCAGGAGAATAGCAGATGTTTATTAAAAGCAGCTGGGAAAGTGTAGTAGATACTGGATTATGGGCTGACATTTTCAGATATATATTTTTTAATTATATTTGTTTTAAAAATGTTGGTCAAGAAAGCCATTTAATGTGAGGCTTGTTTCTACAATATGTGACACAAGTAACATTGTGAAATAAGTGACATCGCTGAGGAACTGGAGAGGAAGGTGTGTATCTTTGCAGATGATGCAAAAATCTGCAACATGGTGGAGATCCAGGATGGTGTGGAGAGAATGCAAAAGGGATCTGGGGAAGCTAGAGGAGTAGACTAGGGAGTGGCTGCTGGGTTTCAGTTCCAAAAAGTGCAGAGTCTTGCACCTGGGATGGGGAAACATGGGGGCTGTGTATAAGATTTGTGGGGGGGGAGGGTAATTTACAGTTACCAAGCAAGCAAGAGGTGTACCTTATGGTAATTATGTCTGATCTGAAGGTGGCAGGACAGTGCGACAAGGCAGAAAGCAAGGCTAGCTGGGGTGCATAGGGAGGGGGAATTCTAGCAGGAGAAGGGAGGTGGTGTTACGACTGAGACCCCACCTGGAGTCTGGTTTTGGAGGCCACATCTCCTTAAGGACATTGACAGTGTAGAAGTGGTCCAAAAAAGGGCACCAAAATGGTGCTATGGGGGGTTGCACAAAAAACCATAGGAGGAGAGGCTGCAGGAACACAACGTAATGTCCTTGAGGAGGTGTGTCCTCCAAAACTGCCTACTGGACTGGGTACTTCCCTTCTACCGCCATCACATTATAACTGCCAGCACACTGCCGGATGCATTCAGTGATCACAGCGTGACCTACTGCGGCAGAAAAGTGAAACTTACTCACTCCACCTGCAGATATATTTGGACTAGATCCCTCCGGTTGCTTGACACTCATGCCCTGCTCCACGACTTTACTAACTTGGACTGGACTCCTGTCTACCTCGCTCCTGATGCCGATGCTGCCCTATCCCATTTCCTAGTCATTTTGTTTCGCACGTGGAACTCACATGACCCATAAGAAAACTGAGGGTCAAACGTGCCCACCATCTGTGGCTCACACCTGACCCTATTGCCGTATGCAGATCCTGTGACCAGGCCTTGGCCTTTTCTAATCCTCCAAATCCCTACCCAACCGTCTGTCCTACAGATTGCTTAGGAAGTCATGCACCTAGGCTACCTAAGCTGCCAGGGCCCTATACTTTAAAAACAACCTCCAGTCCAACTTCAGTTCCTGTGCTAAATTCTGAAAAGTAATCCACTCCATTTTTGAACCCCCTTCCCAATCCTCCACCCCCCCCTTCCTGGTGAATAGCTTTTTAGTTTCTGAGCCCTCCTTATTTGCTAGCCATCTCAATAATTTCTTCACCACCTGCACCCTACCCTCACCTCCAGTCCCCCTGTGCCCCTCCACCCTTGCTCCTCCTTCATCGCCCAATGGCTACCATTTCTGTCACCCCCCACTAAATGATCCTTGCCCTCACTTCTCTCAACCTCCCAAGTCCAGCCCCGATGGGTTGGACCCTAAACTCCTGTTTATCTCTGCCCCAGCCATTGCCTTCCCTCTAGCTCAGATCATGAACCTCTCATTCTCCCACTGCATGGTCCCCCAGATCTTGAAAATTGCTAATGTACTTCCCCTACATAAAGGTGAATATCCCTTCTCCCCTGGCAACTACTGGCCTGTCTCCCTCCTCCCCTCTCGTGACAAGCTCCAGGAGTCTCTCATCTACTCCAGACTAAAGGCACAAAATGTGCGTAAATGATGAGGGCACCCACATCCCAGAGAGTCCTGTGATTGCTAAGGCAATCTCTGTCAGATATCCTTCAAATTAGTGTCATCCACACCCTAGTGTATAATTCAAACCCAAACCTTCCTAAAAACTCACTGCTTCATTTTATATAGTTTTCGTTTTTTTTTTTTTGTTCCCATACCTGTCTGAAAGACAACACCCATCTGCACAGTTTGGTACTTTTCGCTTTTTTATTTTTTGATTTAATTTTTTCATAATTTAAACCACAGTGTACTGGTCACTCCAATCATTTTGCTTTATTCACACAATAATAAAATATATTTATCTACTCAACAGGTTCTTGGAATTTACACCATAACGTTCAGATTAATAAAGCAAAGTATGTAGCTAAGGCACTTAGTTTTAATCATAAATTTGGTGGATTATCAATAACCTAGGCTATTAAAGCAGGAGAGTCAAAGATCACCCCCATTTTATTATGTGGTGCCGAAATCTGGGGTGTCAAATGTAATCCAAAGTTAGAATACCCATTATCATAGATACATACATAGATACATAGACAGTGTCGGCAGATAAGGGCCTGTGGCCCAACCAGTCTGCCCATTTGAGCTTGTAAGTTGTTTGTTTTCCTAGAAGTCTGTTGCCCCTTATCCCTGACCTCCAGAATTCCTTTATGTCTATCCCATGCATTCTTAAATCCCGTGATTGTTTCAGCCCCCACCACTTCCTCTGGCAGGGTGTTCCACTTGTCCACCACCCGTTCTGTGAAGAAATTCTTTCTCATGTTTCCTCTGAATCGCCTCCTCCAACTTCATCCCATGCCCTCTAGTCCTGGAACATCTTTTTCGCTTAAAATAGTGTTTTCCTGCACCCTGTTCCTCCCTGTAAGATACTTGTATGTCTCTATCATATCCCTCTCCCTCCTCTCCTCCAGGGAGTACATGTTCAGTTCCTTCAACCTGTCTTCATAGGACTTGTGATGCAATCCATGCACCATCTTTGTTGCCCTCCTCTGAACCTTCTCTACCCTGTCTATGTCCTTACGTAGGTATGGTCTCCAGAACTGTACACTGTACTCCAGGTGGGGCCTCACTAGTGTCTTGTATAGCGGAATTATGACCTCCCTTTTCCTGCTGGTGATGCCCCTGCCTATACATCCCAGCATCCTATTTGCTTTACCTGCTGCCTTGTCACACTGTTTCCCACATCTTATTTCTGTAAAGCAAAACTCCCACTTCCTCAGTCTACAGCTAACGTAATAGAGCCAAACTAGGCAGAATTCCATTAGCGGAGCTTGTCATTTTTAGACTTCTTTCATTCTGGCTCAGGATTTTGAATAAACATAATAACCTATTGCTTTATTGTCTTAAAGAAAAACAGTCATGGGACATTTTTGGCTTCACTTCACCATGGTTAAGAGCTTTAATTGCTATTTTACAAAAATTAAACTGTATTCATCTCTGGAGAGATCATCAGGCTGGCATCTTAATATCTAGTACCTATAGAAATCAAATAATTAAAAAAAAAAAAAAAAACTTTGATGTTGCTCTAAGTAACCAATTATGGATGGTGAGACTTCAAAAACAAGCTATTTGGCTTGCTAAGAACAAAATAGATTCATTACCAGAACAATATTTGTATCTTTCTATAGCTCCGAACATTCGTAAGGTGATAACACAGGCAAGATTTGGAATAATTCTAAATTTACATATTATAATCTTTCTCATTCTCTCACAAGTCATAATACTGATGAATGTCCTTGTAATAATAAAGAGCCCCTGATACCGTTATGACAACTTTGAGAAAATGCAATATTTAGCACAAGTCAATTTATATTTTAATACTGTTTCTGTATTTCTCATTCTTCTTTATTACTAAGGACATCTGCAAGTAAACAGGATTGCTGCCCTATCTGTTCTGGCTGCTTGCCTACATATGACATCACAGTTCTGTTTATGGCATCACAATCTGTTGCCGTGGGGATAAGTATAATGCCATAAATGGGGGATTACTTATTTCTTTATTTAAAGCTGGTAACTGGGAAAAGCACCGTGACCAGAAGCTTGTTTCCAGGTCAGCCTGGATTATGATGTCATCAGTTACGTTCCCGGTGGTCGCGAGGGCGCTTCCACGGCCCTCCCCAAACCCCTGCGGACTTCCAGACAGAACTAAAGAGTCACGCTCCGGTGGTGCGAGGGCGTCCACGGCCCTCCCCAAACCCCTGCGGACTTCCAGACAGAACTAAAGAGGTCATTTCCCGTGGCATCCTCCTCCTACCGTTTTGCTGGGATGGCGGCTTTCCATCCGTTGCTGCACAGCAGAGATTTTGCTGATTTGGCTTTGCTGATTTGGCGCCATTTTCAAAGGCGTGCACGCTACGGGACAGTTACAGTCCTCCTGCTGCTCCGTTTCAGACGGACTAGCTCTGCCGAACGCCATGCTGCTCGGCTCCCACCGCCCACCACCACCCTTGGTGGGCCCTCCTAAATAGACAGTTTGAGGTCACATGGGCTGCATGGGCTGAGGTCACATGGGCTGCATGGGCTGGCTTAGAATTAATCCTATCAGCCCAGTTTCCCATTTGCAAGCTATACCGTTTTACCACTAGGGGCAGACCTATCAGCTCTCAAGCCTCAGACTAGTGCATGCCCTGCTGCCTACCAAAAAAAAAGCAATAGGATAAACAAAGAATCAGCCTAAGACTCACCACACTGCAGGCCCGAGCTCAGTCCACACATCACCTGGTCAAATCTCAGCCTTCATCTTCATTTCGTATTCTACACCCCAGTGTGGCCCCTCCGCACAACTGCCCCTCCGCACAGACATGTCCGTCCCCTTTAACGCCCCTACCGGGCCTCCCCAGCGTGGAACTACCACCTCCAAGCAAGGCTGCCCTCGGCCCCCTAGCCCACCCACCTCATGGCTATCCACCAAAGGCCTAAAAATTGTCCTTCTTAATATCCGTAGTCTCTTACACAACCTTGCTGAGCTTACTGCCTGGGTTGCCCATTACAACCCAGACATACTGGGCATCACAGAAACATGGCTTGAACCCCACACTCCTGATACGGTGTGCACTCTACCAGGATACAGCCATATCAGAAGCGATCGAGGGGGGAACAAACGTGGTGGTGGGGTGCTACTTTATTACAAAGCCCACCTAAATGTCTCTGCAGTTGATCTCTCTCCCCTCCCGCCCTGTGAGTTCCTGCATGCAGTTCTCCTGCTTGGACTCACCAAGAAAGTTCATTTGATCTGCTGCTACAATCCCCCCGGAGGCGGCCTGCCTGGGCTCTCCTCACTCCTGGTCAATGTCAGTGAGAGAATGGGCACAAGTGAAGTCCTGATCATAGGGGACTTCAGCCTAAACTGGTTAGGTTCAAACTCGAAATCTTATGAGCCGCTGTTATCGGGCCTCGCACTAAACCAGATTATCACTGAACCTACAAGGCCCTCCCCCCGGGGGGGAAAAGGGACTCTGATCGACTGGGTCCTGACTAATAGACCAAACAGGATCACATCCTCTGGCATCTGACCTGATGCCATCTCGGACCACTCACCCATTTATTGCACTTGGGGCATCTCCCAGGTAAAGATACCCGGTAAAGTTATACAGATGCGGGACTTCTCAAAATTCCACTTGCCCGACTTCCTTGCTGACCTTGGTTTGATCGACTGGAATGAGGTCACCGCCTACTTGGATCCTGATCAAGCACTGGGTGCTTTCCTAACAAGTTACATCCCAGTACAGAACAAACATGCCCCCCTCACTAAAAGGAGGGTGCGGGGCACTGTCACCAAATGGCTCCATGGGGGCCTTTTCGCCCTAATGAAACGCATGGTCAAGTACTGGGAAGCCTACAAAGCATCCCACAGTCCTAATGATCTTACTGCCTACAGACGCCTCAGGAACATCTGCAAACAAGCCATCAGATCAGCCAAAAGCGAGTACTGTCGATCCACACTTCTTGCCTCGGCCAACAACCCGAGGGCTTTTTGGCAGAACATTAGAACCGCAGTGGGGGGCTCTGTCCAAGTGAAAGTCACTGACTTCCTAATCGACGGGGTCAGCTGCAACAACCCACGCACTATCTCCAATGCCTTTAACACAATGTTCTCCGAACTGCCCTCCCCTCCAAAACCCTCTGCCCCTGCCGCTCCCACATCCCCGACGGACCAACTGCCTGCACCTTGTCCCACCACCTCCTCCCAACCTGGTCTCGAGACCCGGCCCTCCTTCTTCCTACAACACGTGACCACTGCTGAAACCCAGAGGCTGCTTGCTAACCTGTCCTCTTACTCCGGAGCTGGGCACGACAACCTTGAGCCGAAACTTCTTAGGTTGGGTGCCCACCTACTTGCCCTGCCTATAACGCATATCTTCAACTCCTCTCTAACAGCTGGTGTCATCCCAGACCTCTGGAAGGTAGCCAAAATCACCCTTGTTCTCAAGCAAGGTAACCCCAAAGACCCTGCTAATCACCGGCCCATCGCCATCCTGTCGGCCGCCTCCAAACTCCTAGAGAAAGTTGTGGCCTCTCAGCTAAACAAATATCTGCATGTACACAATCTCTTCTCTCCAGCTCAGCACGGTTTCAGGAAGTGGCACAGCACGGCCACCGCCCTCACGGTTGTTACCTCCCATAATAGAACAGCCACCGACCAGGGCAGTCTTACAGGTGCGATCTTCGTGGATCTCTCCAAGGCCTTTGACAGGGTCGACCACTCCCTCCTCAGCTCCACTCTCCTCGCCGTTGGACTCTCAAACCCAGCCCACACCTGGTTCCTCAACTACCTAACCGGTAGGAAGCAATATACCAATCTTAACCAGACCCACTCACAGCTCACCTCTGTCCAGTGTGGGGTCCCCCAAGGGTCAGTCCTCGGTCCGCTGCTCTTCTCCCTTTTCATCAGTGAGCTGCCGTCCGCCCCCTCCCATGGACTAGTCACCCTGTATGCTGACGACCTTGTCATCCTGAACAGCGATCGGGATATTGATACCATTAACTCCAGTCTAAACACAGACTTCAAATGTGTCCAATCTTGGCTAGCGTCACACAAGCTCACCGCCAGCCTTAAGAAAACGCAGGCTATGCTCCTAGGCTCCCTAAGCAGAACAAAATCATGTCCCGCCCTTAATCCACGGGCTGACGGCCTGCCTCTGCAGGCGGTTCCTGTAATTAAGTACCTTGGCGTCACGTTGGATCCCCAGCTGGACCTCTCCCTACGTCCAAAACATCTGTAAGGCCACAAATGCTAAGCTCGGTCTTGCATACAGAGCAAAGGACTGTCTCACCCCAGCTGCTCAGGTGGCCCTAGCTAGGGGTGTTCTCCTCCCCTCCATCAGCTATGCACTAGTGACCTTTGCCACCGTGCCGAAATCCATCCTTTCGAAATGGGATACGGCCTACAACAGCATCTGCCGTTTCGCACTTTCTGCTCCTCCCCTCACATACTGCTGCGACCTCTACTCTCGTCTCGAGTGGCTCCCTCCGGAGAAGCACCGAGTCTTCGTAATGGGGAACTTCATCGACAACATCGTCAGGACATCCACCCCTGCTGTCCTTGCCCTTCCCCTAAACCCTGACGCTCCCGCATATCATCTTAGGTCAAGGGCTACACTCTCCCGCCCAGTCCCCAGGACACGCTGCCTAGCGGATGACCGGGCCTTCGCCAGCTACGTCCCGAAACTATGGAACTCCTTCCCAGTACATACACGGTCCTCCTGCTCCCACAATGGTTTTAAAATCTCCCTCTGGAACTTTTTGAAGGGCTCCTCCCCTTGCCCTTGCACCTCTTAGCCTGTTCCGCACTACGCTGGCACGTAGGTCCTCCGCACCCCCCAAGACCACTGCTCTTACTCTCCTGACTACCTGGCCAAGAAATGACTAACTGGGTTGCACTCACTGTATATAACACAGCCTAGCGCTTAACTCCCCCGGGCCATCTGTAACCACCCCCGGGCTCATGTGTTACTTTTGTACTGACTGTCTTCTGATACCCCTCTGTATGTAAATTATATTTCAGCCACCTCACTGCATGAAATGATGTATCAGTCACTTCACTGTATGTATAAGCTGTATAACTCACTGTACTTGTAAAACTCATGTCTGTAACTCTCCCGGGTCGCACCTGGAAATAGGCACATGGATGTCTAGTGTGACTTACCCGGTAAACAAAAGCAAATAAATAAATATGTAGGATAGCAGAAAGAGCAGATAAAGTCTAAGGGACAGTAATCCTCTTTCATAGAACTGTCCTCTCTAATGAAGAAAAAAGGTAAATGATTATAAAAAAATACACGAAACATAAACTGAACTGTCTAAATCTCACATTTTTTCCTAATTTTTCTAATGGTGTCAGGGGCCCTTTAAGGAAACTTTACATTATATAGCTTTGCAATGTCCCTTGTATAACAGGAGAAGAAATTTGATTTTAGTTGAATTTTTACAAAGATATTTAAATTTGGATTATGATCCCATATTTATTTTGCTCCATCCAGGGACTGTGAACGATGCAATATTATGTTTTAACTTCTTTTCAACTGTAATTAACCTCAATGGCTGAGAGGGACCTGGGGGTGGTGGTGGATGTCAAGATGAACAGCTTGGAGATTTGTAGGAGGGCAGCAGCCAAGGCCAACAGGATGCTGGGATGCATCGCTAGGGGGATCGCCTCCAGAAGGAGGGAAGTGATACTCTCTCTGTAGAACGGCTTGGTGAGGCCACACCTTGAGTACTGTGTGCAGTTTTGGAGGCCACACTTGAAGAGGGACATTAAACTCCTGGAGAGGGTCCAGAGGAGGGCAGCCAAAATTATTTGGGGCTTGGGGGACAGGACCTATGGGGAGAGGCTCGAAGAGCTACATATGTACATATTGGAAGAGAGAAGGGACCGGGGGGACATGATAGAGGTCTTCTGGTACATGAAGGGGTAAATAGGGAGGAGCAGTCGGATGCTTGAAGGAAGGAGGAGGGGCAACTAGAGGCATGGGTGGAAGCTGGAGGGGAAAGATTCAGGGAGAAAGGAAGAGGTGCTACTTCACTGAGAGGGTGGTGGAGCCATGGAATGCGCTGCCCAGGGGCTGGTGGAGGCAGAGCGGTGGAGGGGTTCAAGAGGGGTGGGACAGGTACGGAAGGGTTCTGGAAGCAAAATCCAGTGTAGTGAGAATATCCGGAACTGGGAAGGGAGAAGCCAGAGAAGGCGAGGGGGGCAGCAAGGTCTGCTCCCAGGGTGGGGGCTGACCAAACGAGCAGACACGAAAGACCGTTAGGCCTATTCTGCTGGCATTTTAGTATGTAATTAATTTAAAAAAAAAAAAAAAAAAAAAGGCATACTGGAGCAGAATACATCATGAATGAACGTTGACGAAATTTTAGAACGTTTGAATGTGCTTTGTACAGATTATTGATTTTGTTTTTTTTTTCCTTTTGTATCTGAATTTTGTAACGTCCAAAATTTTAAATGTATTTTGGAAGAACAATAAAATAACTTAACTATTCATAAACAACCTGGCATCTGAAAGCCCCATTTTTTTTTTTTTTTTTTTACATATGAAAAAACGCTTACTGTTCCATTCCTAAGGATGTTAAACGGCTGATTATTCAGTTGCTACTCATAAGGTTCACAGCACTCCACCTGCCCTTGTGCAACCCTTATTTCAAAGCCACAGACATCACAAAGTTCACGATATTCACGTGCAAAATAACTTGCTGTTTCTTTCATGAAGTGATTTTACTTTTAAGCAACTGTCGTTTATAAAATCAGAGTACTTTACCAGTTGCTGTCTTAAAATTGCAACTGTTAACTTGGCTTCTTTCTTCTTGGCTCAAGCACCTATATCCAGCCTCATACCTTTCTACAAGATTCGGCGCTTCCACAGAATGTTTGAAGTAGAATATTGCAGTTGGGAATTTGAAAGCTCCTCGCTCCTTGCTCAAAAACTAAACTGAGCTGGACATGCTTCTCACTGCTCCTACTTCCATTCCTCACTCCGCCTGTAACGTGCTGACGTTTTGGAATTATGTCATTGAATAAATAAAAAGAAAATATCTGTAAGGTGACAAAATGTGGTGTTTGCACTAAAACAGTGTGGTTTTGAAAGGCTGCATGTTAGAAAACAAACATAAGTGCAGGTCCTGTACAAGATGGCGGCAGTGTGTGAGCTGCCTGAGGTTTGAGCTACGGAGTCTGAGTTTGTTTTATTTTATTTTTGAGTTTATTTTTAGTAAGTTAGGGCTGACAAGTGAGTTTTATATATTGTTCTAGCGTACTGCGGGTATACAACTAGTGTTTTGGATATTTATTCGCTACTTAGGAGCTAAATCGGCTGTTATGGTGGTTCACTTTTGTGTTAGTGAAACCACCGATTAGCTTTTCAGGACGGTCTCTCTCCCGGTCCTGCTTAGTTACTTTGGAGTATACAGCTGTTTTATGTGGCGGCTCACTTTGTTATAGTGAGTTCACTGCTGAAATTGTCTGGTTTCGATTTTGAAGAACCAGTACAGACTTTAGATTTTATCCTGTGGTGGGGCTGGAATCTACTGCCTGATGTTGTGGGCTGGAATTTGCTGTTTGCGTTGTGAGCCTGAGTCTGGAGGATCTGGGCAGAATCGCGGTGGGAACTTTGATTTATCTTTGCCTGCTGCGGGGAAGACTGTGCAGTTAGAGGGCAGATTGATCCTAAATTTACCATCTTTTGAGGTGACCTGTTCAGATTTGATTAATGCCTCTATTAATAAAGGGTTTTAAATAATTGATTAGCAGTTTTTTTTCTTGGGACTATGCTAATTGTACAGAAAGTATTTGCATAGATTTTCTAGAAGTGGCTGTGTTTGTTGAACACAGTGAGGCAAGAGCTATGCATTTTCACAAAGATTTAGCACTTTTATGAGCAAAACGCTAATCAATTTTTACAGTTAAATAAATCCCTGTAATATTACCATGCAGAGATCGAGGACAGAGGTCTTGGTGCTTGTGAAGATTGGTGGCCGTTATTGTTATCGATGCTGGTGTGCCTCTGAAGGCGGACTAAGTTTTGAGGAGAGACCGAGGGCAGTGTGGGGGTGGGGATCTCCTGGTTCTCACGACCGAGTGGGAGCTGTTGGGTTGTGCCCTGGGAAGCTGGAGGTACTGCCTGCGGTTTTTCCTAAACGGGTGCTGTGGCTGTCCTGTCGGCCCAGCTTCGAGGTGCTTGTAGCTGCGGTCATGGGTGAGAGTGATCGTGCCTGTTTATGGTTGTGGGGGTGGGTTTTCTCTTTCCTCTGAGCTGCCCCTGGTTTTACATTTGGCCTTTGAGCCTGAATGGATATGAGAGTCTACAGTTGTTTTTGGGCCGAGTGGAGAGCAACAAAGATGAATTGAGTTACTGGAACTCTGTCTGTCCGTCTTAGTTCAAGCTGCAGCCCAGAACGGGTGGAGACTTATATGTTTGGGTTTTATCGGATGACTGGGATTTTGTTGGTGTAATTGTTTTCTGCGCTGGACCATGGAACTTACTGCACAAATAATAACAATAAGAATGAACTGTACTTTTTTTTTGTTTGGACTAATCTGGATATTGTGAGTGGCTCCCTGGTGGTGAGAGGACCTGGGATCCACATATTCTTTCTGACTCATTTTATTTTTTTAATTTTTGTGTTATATAGTAGTTTTATAGACTGTGATTTTTTAATTTAGGCAGTGAGAGTGCCTGAATTTCTTCCTCCATTTTGGGTTGTAAGAGGGTTTTATTTTTTCTGTTTTTTGTTTTGCTATTTAATGCCTATGGTCTGGTGAGAGCAGAGCTGGGATTAATAAAGCACTGGTATTGCTCAGGGGCGGTGAGAGCTTTCCTGGACTATTTAAGCTATCTAAGTTGCATATATTTTAAGAATCTTGTAGTAATTATTTGTTCAAGTTTGTGTAGGATATGCTGTTTGTCTGCCTCCATGGTTGTGCACTACTCACCCTCTGCTCTTCTTGACCTCCGTCCTTTTTTTTTTTTTCCTCCTCCTCTGGAATTTGGTGTGTACCGGCACTGTAGAGCGCTTGGTATAGCACGGAGGAGGGGAGGAGGAAGATGGGGGGTGGTGAATAGTGGGGGGTGAGTGAGCGGGGTCATCAAATCGGGGTCGTGGGAGTCAGAAGATGCCCTGGGGCGAAATGGAAATCAGAACGTGGTCAGTCGTGTCTAGTTTCCATACCCAAGGGCACGACCGAACTGAGTCGGCAGGTGGTTCGGGAGGCACGAGGCATTTGTCCAACTCGGACGGTGTTATGCAATGCCAGGTCGGTCAAAAACGAGACAGCAATTATTGCTGATCTTGTGGAAACGGCTGACCTGGCTTGCATTACCGAGACCTGGCTGGATGAGAATTCTGGCCCCATTTTGGAGGCTTTAGTTCCTGCTGGGTATTCAGTAATACACCCCGAGATTGGACTGTTGGGGGCAGTCTGTTTCAAGACCAAACTCAACCTCACTAGTGTATTGGTAGGGGAGACCGAGTCATTCGAGTGTGCTGTTGTAGTGGGTGTAGGTTGTCTGATCGTTCTCGTCTATCGTCCACCCGGTGATGAGAGATGCTTCCTTCAGGAAGTGGCGGACTTCATCATTGGCATGGCATTGAAGTCGACAAGACTGATGGTTCTTGGCAACTTCAGTGCCTGGGTCGATGAAGAACTCTCGCAGTTTGGACGACACTTCCTCCAGTTGATGTCTTCTCTGGGCCTGACACAGGTGGTTACTTCGGCTACTCATAGACATGGCCACTCCTTTGAGTTAGTCTTCCTCCTAGGGATTGAAGCTTCTGATTTGGAGGTGGATCCAGTCGGGTGGTCCGATCACTGCACTGTGGGGTTTAGTTTTTATACCCCCCCTCCAGTAGGCCTACCCCTACGGAAATGGTCAGATACTGCCCTTTACGAGATGTAAGTTCTTAGGGCCTAATGGCTGTGTTTGACATCATCTTCCTCGTTTGCCAGCAGTGATCCGGAGACTCTCGTGATGGCCTATTTTGGCCATCTCAACAGCTTTGGATTCTATTGCCCCTGTCCGCGTTCGACCTCTTCCCCCTTCACCCTCAATCTTCCTGGTTTGATGGGTCTTTGAGGGAGCTGCGGAGACTAGGTCGGAGGTTGGAGCATTGCTGGCGGAAGTCCACTCTTGATGCCGACCACCTTAGATTGTTAGAACATTATCAAGTCTACCAGTCTGCAATCTCCCGTAAGAAGGCAGAGTCCCTGTCCAGGAAAATTGCAGTTGCTCAGAATCGACTAGCTCAGCTTTTTCGCACTGTGGACAGACTGTGCAACCCAGCCTGTCTTCAAGTGCGGAGAGCTTTTTTGCAATTAGGGTGCGATGAAATTGCTTGATTGTTTTGCAAATAAGGTGGCTGACATGGCTGGACTCCAGCCGGCACACTCTATGGGCGTTGCAATTGATCAGTGCGAGGTTACTCCACCTCAGGCGTCTTCGAGTACCTTTGGCCGTCTGGAGTTCGTGGATGTCATGTGGATTATCCAGATTGTGCGCCCCACTTGCTGTAGATTGGATCCTGGACCTACTTCCCTAATTTTGGGAGGTATTGAGGTTATTGGTCCGGTCCTAGCACGGATTGTCTGGTGCTTCTTGGAGTTTGGAGAGTTTCCTAGCTCTCTAAAAGAGGTGGTGACAACTGTCTTGAAGAAAGCTTCCTTGGACCCAGACTGCCATGCTAACTACAGACCTGTCTCTAACCTTCCTTTTATAGGGAAGGTTATTGAGAAAGTTGTGGCTGCTCAACTGGAGGACCATTTGACCATCCATGACATCTATGAACCATTCCAGTATGGTTTTCGTAAGAGACATAATACTGAAACAGCGCTGGTTCGGGTGCTCAGTGGTCTGCTGACGGCTAGAGATCGGAAGAACTGTTCCATCTTGGTTCTTCTTGATCTCTTTTCAGCTTTTGGCACCGTGGACCATGAGGAGGTGTTGGGTCGTCTGAGGTTCATCTGTGGGCTGTCTGGAACAGTCCTCAGGTGGTTTTCATCTTTCCTCATGGGTATATCTCAGAGAGTGGTGTCGGGAGTTTATTCCTCGGATGCTATCTCTCTGTCATGTGGAGTTCTTCACAGTTCGGTCCTCTCACCCATGTTGTTCGCGGTGTATATGCTGCCCCTCGGAGACATTGTAAGAATGTATGGGCTGAGGTTTCACTGCTTTGCTGCTGATACCCAGCTCTACCTATCTTTTACACCTGACCAGAATGGAGCTGCATCTGTATTTAACAACTGTCTGAAAGAAATCCAAGACTGGATGGATTCCGGCTGGCTAAGGTTGAACCCAGACAGAATTTAGGTGTTGGTTGTGGATCCGGGTTGTTGGATGGGGGGGTCGGAGGGGGGTGCGCCTTTGGGGAATTTTTCTGGGTGGCACCTCACTCCCAACCTCTGAACGGGTGCCTACCCTGGGGGTAATTTTTGATGAAGGGCTGACCTTGCATTCGCAGGAGTCGGCGGTCGTCAAAACTTCCTTTTACCACCTTGGGAATATTGCCAGGATTAGGCACCTTGTTCCGTCTGATGACCTTCCGACATTGATTCACACCTTTGTTTCCTCTCGCTTGGATTATTGCAACTCCCTTTACCTAGGGCTTCCTGGGGTAGAAATCCACCGCCTGCAGCTGGTGCAGAACGCAGCAGCCTGACTTTTGACGGGGTCTTTACGATCTTGTCATATTTCGCCGGTGCTGCGTGAGCTGCACTGGCTGCCAGTTCAGTGGCGGATCACCTATAAAGTCAGCTTGCTGACTTTTAAAGCCCTACGCGGACTCGGCCCGGACTACCTGAAAGAGCTCCTGATTCCCTACCAGCCCGGTCGATTACTCTGCTCATCCGGCGAGGGGTTGCTAGAGGTTCCAAGGGTATGTTTAAAATCTTCTGGCGCAAGAGCATTTGAGTTCGCTGCGCCTACCCTCTGGAACTCTCTACCCCGTTGGATTTGGGAGTGTGCAACTGTGGAGTCATTCAAACAGGCTGTAAAGACTTATTTGTGGTCTCGGGCTTTTATTAATTGAGTGTGTTGGTTGTATTATAATATGTGTATGATTTTATTTATGAATAACTGTTCATATATTGGAAGTGTTGATTTTATTATGTACGGCACCTTATTTATTTATTTTTTTAAAGGTGCCTAAAAAATAAAAATTATTATCATGAAATACAAATGTTGCAAGTTAAAAAACAAACACAAGTACATATTCTGTATAATGAGCGAATCCCTATAGATTTAGTTGTTGTTATGGTGACCAAATAATATACAGTATAAGAAATTGGGATCTGCTGGAAAAGCTAGCTCTGAGGATGGGGTCACATGACTCCGGAACGTCAGCACATTACAGGCAGAGTGAGGAATGGAAGTAGGAGCAGTGAGAAGCTGTTAGAAGCTCGTCCAGCTCGGTTTAGTTCTTGAGCAAGGAGCGAGGAGCTTTCAAATTCCCAACTGCGATATTCTACTTCAAACATTCTGTGGAAGCGCCGAATCTTGTAGAAAGGTATGAGACTGGATATAGGCAATTGAGCCAAAAAGAAAGAAGCCACATTAACAGTTGCAATTTTAAGACAGCAACCGGTAAAGCACCTTTTACCTTTTCTCGTTTTTAAGAGGAAGGAAGCACGTCTCACAAATGAGATTGTGAATTGGAGGATATTCATTATATATTGGCAGTGCTGGACCGTTTAAATATCTCTTATGCCCTCTGCCACATGCTCCATTTTTTTTTTTTTTTTTTTTAATGTGTACTGACACCCCCCCCACTGACTTGGCCCTGTCTGCTTGATGACCACCGCGGCCCTCATTCTTCAGTTCTGCAGGAAGCGCCCCTGCACTGGTGCACCAGAGACATGCTCCTTCTTGGAGCACAAGTGGTATGGGGTTGTTTGGGCTCCCTCCACCCCAGTGTTCCCAGGCTTCATTCTGGGATGTGTGTGGTGTTGGCCAGGGTCCATCAACCCCAGCTGCTTGTCAGCCTGTGCAGCCATCTGTGGCTAGCCAGGTGGCAGTGTTGTGGTGCAGGGCAGCATCACCATCAGGGTGGCGCCCACTGGGATGCTCTGTCAGTGTCTCCCCGCCCCAACAGCCTGGGCTTGCTCTTGAATTGGGGTCGCTTGCGTAAGAAATGGCAGCAATCTATGTCAGTGGGTCAGCCGTGCCTCATGCTGCAGTTAAAATTATGCTAATGAACAGTGTGTGTACGAAAACGTATGAACATACGAAGAAGCCAGTTGAATGAGGCTGTTCGGTCTCTCTAGTCTGCTCTTATTGCAGGGTCCCTAGCTTACGCTACTGACCCTGCTTCCCTAGCCTCCCTTCCTTTCCATGTGCCCCCCCGATGCCCTGTAGTTTCCCCTTATGCCTGTCCCAGCCTCTTTAAAGCTGTCCACTGACTTCGCGATCACCTCCTCCATCATCACTTTCCAACTGTCCAACACCCTCTCCGTGAAGAAGTGCTTCGTAATCTCCCTCCTAAACCTCTCCCCTCCAGCTTTAGACTGTGTTCCCTTGTGGTTTGGCTGCCACCTAGCTTAAAGAGACCTTCTTTGTCCACTCTATTATTGCTTTCAAGTACTTGAAGGTCTCTGTCATGTCTCCTCTCTCCCTCCTCTTCTCCAGGGAGCACATGTGCAGGGCCCCAAACCTTTCTTCATATGTTGTACCTTGCTGACCTACAGTCATCTTTGTTGCCCTCCTCTGGACCGTCTGCAGCAGGTTGATGCCTTTCTTAAGGTGTGGGCACCAGTTTCTTACTCCATACTCTAGATGCAGCCTCACCAGCAACCTGTACAAGGGCAGTATAACCTCCTTCTGCCTGTGGCTGATTCTCTGGCTATATACCCCAGCATCTTATTTGAAACGTAAAAATATAGACTTTGACGGCAGATAAGGACCACTTGGCCCACCCAGTCTGCCCATTTCCCTACCTATTGGATAAGCTGCAGATTCTAGTTAACCAACAGCCTGTTTCCTGCAACCCCCCACTACAATTGCCTTATGTCTGTCCCATGCATGTTTGAATTCCCCCACTGTTTTAGACCCCACAACCTCTCCAGGAAGGTGGTTCCATAGTCCACCACTCTCTCGTGAAAAGAATTTCCTCACATTACCCCGCGCTGTCCCCCCAACTTTAAATTGTGCCCCTTGTTCTTCATACTCTTTTCTGAAAGATGCTACCCTCCTGGACTTAGTTGATTTCCTTGAGGTACTTAAAGTTTCTATCATGTCCCCCGTCCCTCCTTTCATCAAGGATATACATATTAAGCTCTCTGTCTCTTCATATGGTTTCTGATGTAGACCCTGCACCATTTAGTTGCCCTCCTCTGGACTGCTTCCATCCTGTCTATGTCCTTGCGTAGATAGAGGTCTCCAAAACTGCCGCCAGTACTCAGATGAGGTCTCACCAGCTGTCTGTATAGAGGGATAACCACTTCCCTTTTTCTACTTATGATGCCCCTCCCTATGCATCCCAGTATCCCCCTGGCTCTTCTTACTGACTTCTCACATTGCTTACTCACCTTTAGGCCATCTGATATGACTACACCCAGATCCCTTTCCATTCTTGTTGTCGTTAGTACCTCCCCTGCTATTGTGTACTCTACTCTGGATTTTTATTTCCCAGGTGCATTACTTTGCACTTCTTTGCACTGAATCTAAGTTGCCATATGTCTGACCATTCCTCCAACCTTGCCAAGTCCCTTCTCATCCTTTCTACCCCTCCTTGTGTATCAACTCTGTTACAGATCTTTGTGTCATCTGCAAAGAGGCATACCTTTCCTTCCAGACCCTCTGCAATGTCATCTATAAAGGTCTTAAAGAGGACTGGACCCAGTACTGAGCCCTGAGGTACTCCACTATACCCCCCCTTTCTTCAGAATGTGTTCCATTACTATTACCTTCTGTGTCCTGTTGTGCAGCCAGTTTGCTACTGAGGCTACCACCCTGGGACAACCTCCCAGGCTGGCTAACTTGATTATTAATCTTTTGTGTGGGACTGTGTCAGATGCCTTGCTGAAGTCTAGGTAGGCCATATCCACAGCCCCTCCCTGGTCTATTACTTTGGTCACCCAGTCAAAGAAATCGATTAGATTCATCTGACGTGACCTTCCTGTTGTGAATCCATGCTGCTTTGGGTCCTGTGCTCTGCTGGCCTCTAGGTACTGAACAGTTCTTTCTTTCAGAAGTGATTCCATCATTTTCCCCACCACTGAGGTCAAACTAACAGGTCTGTAGTTTCCTGCTTCTGCCTTGCTCCCACTTTTGTGAAGGGGAATCACATCTGCCCTCCTCCAGTCCTCAGGTACCACCCCATCTTCCCATGATTTGCTAAAGTGTGGTTAGTGGTGTCACTAGTTCCTCCCTTAGCTCTTTTAGAATTCTAGGATGAATCCCGTCAGGCCCCATTGCTTTGTCCACCTTGAGTTTTAGGAGTTCTTTCAGGACTCGTTCTTCTGTAAATGGACCCCACTACCCAGAGTGCTTCTACTGTTTGGTTTAGGTAA
Source organism: Neoceratodus forsteri (assembly GCA_016271365.2). Lineage (NCBI taxonomy): Eukaryota > Metazoa > Chordata > Ceratodontiformes > Ceratodontidae > Neoceratodus > Neoceratodus forsteri. Next base: position 190,300,619 of record JADMNL010000028.1, on the reverse strand, counting down.
CTCCTCCTCTTCTTCTTTTGTGAATACTGAGCAAAAGTATTCATTCAGTATCCCTGACTTTTCACTGTCTCCCTCTGCCCACCTCTCCCCTCCTTTATTAATCTTCACTATCCCTCCCTTAACCTTTCTATGCTCCCTAATATACCTATAAAAGGTTTTATCCTCCTTCTTAACTGAGTTGGCTATCTTTTCCTCAGTTTGGGCCTTTGCCTTTCTGACTGCCTTCCCCACTTCTTTCTGCTTTAATTGATACAGTTCCCTGTCGTGCTCTGTGTGTGATTCCTTATACTTTTTGAATGCAGCCTTTTTCTCCTTAACCTTCCCTGACACCTCTTTTGAGAACCATAATGTTTTTTTATTCCGTTTTGTTTTCTTTATTTGTTTCACACAAAGGCTTGTTGCCTCCATGATGGCAGTTTTGATTTTTCTCCATTGTTCTTCCACCCCTCCTTTCTGGCCATTTGCTAATGCATTCCTTAGGTATTCACCCATTATGCCAAAGTCAGCCCTTCTAAAGTCCAGTATCCTTGTCTTTGTATGGCTTGTCTCCATGGTGGTGCTTATTGTGAAGCACACTGTGCAGCGGTCGCTTGTTCCCAAATGTCTACTGACTTCTAAATTTGTGATCCTCTCTCCAAGTTTGCCGTTGCTGCTGCTTTTTTGCACTGCACTGCATGGAGTGTGTTAGTTTGCTAGTGATCATCACTCCCAGATCCTTCTCATCCTCTCTTGCTGCTCCGGACCCCCCACCCAGGTAGCACTCCATCCTTGGATTTCTGGTTCCAGTGTCCATGACCTTGTATTTCTTGACCCTGAAGCCTAGCTACCAAGTCCTGGACCATCTGGGTCCTGAAAATAGGCATACTACTTGTCTAGCGTACTTACCCGGTAAACAAAAGCTAAATAAATAAATAAATCTGTCAAGTTTTCTGCGGTCTTCTGTATGTCTTGTATCCCTTCTACTGTGTCCACCCTCCCACAGAGTTTGGTGTTCTCTGCAGAAAGGCACATTTTGTTCTTACTGTAATATCAGTGAAAACATTGAACAACACTGGCCTCAGCACTAAGCCCTGTGGGACCTGACTAGTGACTTCTCTGGTGCCAGATAGCTCTCCTCCCCCCCCCCACCCTCTAGGTCCTGTCCCTCAGCCAGCTTTCTACCCGCCTGTTTATCTGCACCCCTATCCCGAGATCTGCCAGCTTCCTGATTAACTTCTTGTGGGATGCAGAGTCTGAGGCCTTGTGGAAGTCCAGATAAAGGATGTCCGCCGCCTGGCCCCTGTCCACTGACTTAGTGACCCAGTCAAAGAAGTCAACCTGATTCGGTTTGACATGAACTGCCTCTCATCCTGGAGGCCATTCTCCTTCAGATACCCTACTACCAACCTTTCCTTAAGTATGGTCTCCATGAGCTTGCACACGATTGAGGTCAGACTGACTGGTCTGTAATTCCCTGGGTCATCCTTGGGACCGCTGTTACGGAGGGGCATCGGGTGTAGAGATATCACGGTATACCGCGGTATACAGTGAGCCCAGTATTGTAATCGTGCCACTTTTCAGTAACCGTGATAACTGTCAGACATGGTATACGATTGCACCGTACTATAAAATACACCCAGAATTGCATTGCGAGCATTCTAATTTTGCGCCCTGTTTCCACACAGTTAACATCAGGTCATGTGACTCCAAATCTGACTGGCATTTTATCTGCCCAATAGGAATGCTTACTTCTGTCAGTGTAGCACAGTGCAGTGTGTTGGGAGGGAGTTGTCTTTTTGTCACTGCACGCAAGATGCCTCGTTCTTTTGGCGCCCCAAGATCAACAAGGAGAGTTGGAGCCGCCATCATCGTCCGCGCCTTTGCTTTGATCACTCGAGTCAAGATTAATTTAGTAATCCTCCAAGGGTGATAGGCACATTCGGTGTCCCACTGCTGGTGGACGAGAAAGACGCGTTCAATTCATGGGTTTAAAAATACATACAAGATTGCAGAGCAGACTGTGTGTTTGTGTAACCCCCTGTTACCCGGTGTTACTAGAACCCTTGTTAGATCTAGTGGCAGGCAGGGACAGGCAGCTAGTGAAACTTCAGTTAAATGGATTTCACTATGTTTTGCTCTGTTTTCAGTCTCTGCTGAGCTGGGGCAATGACATCATTTAGAATTCTGCAGCAGCATAAGCTACAATTGAATGTTGCAGTTGGGAGTTAGGTAGAATATTGGGGAATTTCAGAGTCAGTCTAGAGTTGATCCTTGAATTCAGCAGTCTAGTTTTTGTTTGCAGTCTGAAGTGAGCACAAAAAAAGGAAGGATGTAGTTCCTTCAGTGCCTTGGAGGGAAGGAGTGCCCTGCAGGGGCAGGCCCCCCTGCCCTCGGCTGTGACACAGAGCTACCTTAGGTTGTGCGCTTCCACCATAAGAGAGGCACAAAGAACCAACTCCCAGGGGCAACCCACTGGCCTGGGAAAAGGAAGAAGCTGCTTGACGAAGAGTGCTGGGGCACTACAATTTTTGTGGAATAGAGATTCCTTCAGAGTTTTTGGACATCTGCAACAATGAGGGTGATGAAGCTTTGACAAAAGACCAGTGTCATTCACCAAAACAGTGAGTAAATAAGTCTCTGGGGCTGTGCGTCAGTCAGGATGCCAAGTCCAGGGCTTATGGAACAGTGAGATGTAATGACTGTTGTATGTGGGAGGGGGGTCTTCAAGGGAAAGACAGTCTCTGCATTACAAAGTCATGTACAGTTTGCACTATAGTAGCCAAGAGAAGAACAATGGCACCGCAGGTATTTGTAAAGCTAGAAAAATTTAATCAGTGCATATAATATGCACAGCCGCCCTGCGGTACAGGCTTGCAACATCAACTAGTTTTGTACTATCCTTGCCCTTCTGATGACGCACGGATAGTGCGAAACTAGTTGAGGTTGCATGCTTGTACTGCTGGGTGGCTGTGCATATTATATGCACTGATTAAATTTTTCTAGCTTTATAAATATCTGTGGTGCCATTGTTCTTCTTTTTCCACGATTATCCACTACAAGTTGGCACGCATGAGTGGAGCTGAGGATTTGTTTTATTTGAACTATAGTAGCCAAGGAAGAGGCTTATGGAACAGTGAGATGTAATGACTGATGTATGTGGGGGGTCTTCAGAGAAAGACAGTTACTGCATTACAAAGCCATGTACAGTCTGCCCTACAGTAGCCAGGATATGTGTGTGTGTGTGTGTGTGTGTGTGTGTGTGTGTGTGTGTGGCAGAGAATGGCGGGTATGGGTCTATGGAACAAAGGTGGAGACCCCGGGCATTAACAGGGCTCACCTCTACGGATTCGCTTTGAAACACCAGTCACCTTTCTTTCAGGTATTGGCCAGTGCCTGAAGAGGGTGCCCAGACATTGGGATGGAGTAGAGGGTGGCAGTGTGCCACTAGTTAAAGAGTCCATGACATATGGAAGCTTAGGATCCAAGTTTGGATATGTGTCTGTGTCATCACCTTATCTGCGTTACTAGGAGTGTAGCCCCTTGGGGGTCTGTCTGTGCTTTTCATTCAGTGTTGTTGAATAAAACCACACTTTAGAATCCCATCTCCTGGTATTGGACATTATGTTATTGCTTCTAGTCTCTGGATTACTTTGGGTGCCCCTGTGCAGAGTAGTCAGATCTAGTCACCATGCCGAGTGACACTTTTTCTCCCCAGATTTTCAGCTTATAAAAATGGAGGCTCCGCTTCATAGGACCCATGCCCTCAACCTGTTCACTAGCCATACAGGCAGGGGTAGTAGCCCTCTCAGTGTTAGGCGTGCTGGGGGTTACATTTGTATGCTGCAGGAGTGCATTCGGATTGTCACCTGAAGAACTACCCATCGTCGTCCATCCCTGACTTCATCCTCATTCATAGTACTAATTGAATTTTGGTATGGTAAGGATTCAAGGAAACTGATAGGATGTTGCAGACTGTATGACATGCATTTAGTTAAATTCACTAAAAATGTAAATACTTTTTGTCATTTTTTGTAATCTCACAAAGTCACAAGGCTCAGTCGCAAAATTTTATAGTCGTATGGACAATTGTGTTGTTGTTGATTCATTTTTTTTCTCTTTCTCCGAATCCCTCCTGTGTCCCGACTCCGATTTCCCAGTCCTCCAGTTCCAACTTCAATGAGATATTGTAAAAAAATTGATTGCCTGCTGACTGCTAATTTGCTGTTTATCTGATAGCTTGCCCTCAGCAGGATTTTTTTTTTTTTTTACATTTCTGTTCATCTTCCCTCTGCAGAGCGGGCATGCAGGTCATCTGTCCTCCGGCACCTGCACCCCTGGACCTAGGTCTGGTCTGCGAATCGCTTTCCTCCATGCAGGTTGGCCACCACCTGGGGTGCGCACCTCTCTAGGTCCCGGGGGTGCAGTGCATGGCCATCAGCTGCCATGACTGCCCTGCAATTTTTCTGTCTGGCTTTCACTCTTGGAGCCAGTCATGCAATGATGTCGGCGCACTTACGAGCTGATGTCCACCGTGCTCCAGCCCTCTGTTGCGCACCGATCCTGCAGTGCCCCCAACTTCTGGCAGGTGCCACTGCAGAGTGATGCGAACCCCTGTACCCACCCCAGAGAGAGGAGAACAGTCGTAGAATGCGCTGTCCTTTCCCTCCTCTGCCGACTCCCGATGGCCCAGGCTCATGCCCTAATCCAGGTCACCGGCGTAGCACATGGTGTGGTGTCCAGCGCCTCAATCCTCGGTGCCACTGGGCTGGCTTCCTCAGCAGGATTTGAGCGATTGGAGGAGGAGGAGAAGCAGAAGAAGAAGGAGAAGAAGAAGGAGAAGGAGAAGGAGAAGGAGATTATTAGTAATAATAATAATCAGGTAGTTGAGGGTCCCCATGCTGATGTTGCCATGTTTGGGTAATGTTATTTCAAAGCACTAAAAATATGTGTGTGGTGAGTCTGTGAGACGGTGAGTGTGTAACATGAGGTGAGGGGCTGTTATGCTGTCAGGTATATGGGGGAAATTGCTGCCTCCTCTTATCTCTGGACGATTACCTGTGGTGGTGAGATCTGCGTGACTGAGTCAGTGAACACGTGATTTTAAAATTTTGATCCGGGAGTACCGTAGTCTGTATGTATTAATACACTGTCACTAGATTCAATTGATCCCCCATGGCTAATGCCATCGTCTCTGACTGGCAGCCAGGCTCCCTGTGACTGTGAATGAATGGGTTAGAAAATGAGACAGAGTGACGTGAAATGCTGTGCACTGCTTAGGTTGGGGTGGGGGTGGGGGAGGCGGGGTGATAGCGTGTGGCGGCTGGTGGCCATGCCGCATGGTGAGCGAGTCGTCGATCGTCGTGCTCAAGTTCAGAATTTTAACTGGTTCTGAGTGTGAGTCACTTCTTTTAGGTTGTTGTGTGATTGGGGACCTGTCTTACTGGGTCTGGCTGACTGACTCTCTGTTAGACGATTCCCTGTTATGAAGTGGCTGGTGGTGAGGGATGAAAATATATATATATATATATATATATATATATATATATATATGTAATATATATATGTGGGTGTTTTTTTTTTTCAGTCATCTGGTTGGTGACGGTCTGGACCAGTAGGGAGGGACTCTTAAGTATCAACTGATGGATCTCTTGTTCTCACTGAGATAGTAGTCCAACTTAAATTAGGTTGGCGTGGGGCATGGGAAGACTACATAGAGTGCTGACTGCTCACTTGATTCAAATAATTTGAATGAATATTATCCGGTAGGGGGAGGGGGGTGTTGTTCAACTGGAGAGGCAGCCAGCATGATGCCATGTAACATGATGAGGTGAGGTGACTGAGATATTATTGGAGCAGACTAGAATGGAGACGGCGAGTCGTGTGTCTGTGTGACAGGGTTGCCTGTGTCTAGTAGTAGAGTGAAGTTGTTGTACTTTAGTTTCGTTTGTGGATTTAATGGCAGTTGCCAAATTGTGGTTGTCTGACTCTGTTACTCACCTCACCACCACGGGAATTACTAGGTTTGCTGTCTGTCATAGAAAAAACTTTCCTGACTTTATTTAAGCAATAATGCATGACAGGGTGTGGGTTGTGCTGGAATGCATAATTGCTATTATACAATAGCTTGTTGTTCTATAAAACAAAAACATTTAAAAAATGTTTTAGTAGATTTTTAGTGTGGTCATATATCTTGGTTTATTTAGAGAAAATAATAATAATAATGGAGGATGGAATCCAACAAATCAGTACAGTGAGGTTGTGCTCAGATAACCTCACTGTTGCAAGGGGTAGACAGCCAATCGGGGTCCAGGATTTTTTTATTGCCATTGTATAATATGACTCAATTACCATCTAATCTCACTTGCAAAGCGGTGGTATAAATATGAGTCTATAATGACTAGGAGTAGTATGAGGGATGTGTGTGGGGGAGGGGGTGCCTTTTACATGCACTATCCCCCATCCATGCAGGCACCACACCAAGCCATTTTCCCAGATAAATGAGTCTGTTTACTCAGAGGTACATTTGTAAAATGTATAAATTCTTGAATCAAAGCTCAGTCTTTGTCTCCGTCTCTCATTGTTTAAGCCTAGGTGTTACATTTTCAACTTGCTTTTTGCTTGCTTAAGTTGCACAAACTACAAAGCCCCCACCACCGACTTCACAATCCTCAATGAAACCTTTTTTGGGTTATTAGATTTTCTGATGGATGCCTCCCATTTCCATTTCTTACAGGTGCAGGACCGACACTATAGAGGTTTACTTACAGGCAGTGCTGAGGCAGCTATTATACAGTGAATTATTTGCACTTTTATTATTGATTTGACATCACTCACACACTGATGGATTGTCAATTTTTTTTTTCTTTTCTTTGCACAGTCAAGCTGGGGAGTGGGAGATTTAGGAGGGAGGTCAGGAAGCACTTCTTCACAGAGAGGGTGGTGAACAGTTGGAATGCGCTGCCAGAAGAGGTAATCACAGTGGGCAGCTTTACGAGAGGCTTCGATAGGCATAGGGGGAAGGTAAGGATCATAGGTAGTGAGGATGGGAGGAGTGGAGAGGGAGGGCAGGGACAATAGCTCAAGCTGTGGACCCTGCAGTATGAGCAGACTTGATGACCCAGATGGCCTTCTTCTGCTGGCTTCTTTGTAAATTAATTAATTACTGCCAGTGGGTGGTCTAATTGACTTGGCAGTGATGAATGAATGATCATAAGTGGACAGAAGGCACGACAGTGGCATAGTCTCTTTTCTGCTTGTCGCATCCTGACTGTGTTGGGAGATTGTGAATCTTATTATGGAAATGATTAGCCGGCCCGATGGCGCTGAGGGCTGGATGCCACACCTCGTGCCATGCCGGCAACCCGAGTTCGGGAGCGAGTTCGGGCACCGGGGTTCAGCAGGGATGAGGAGAGGATTGAGCGCCCACAGGGCTGCTCTCCTCCCCCGGGGGGAGGGCGGGGGATAGCCTGGCGCACCATAGTGTGAGGCGTGCACACGCAAGGGAGGGGGGGAGGCCATCAGAGCAAGGTGGGGTAGATGACGGCACTTGTCCCCCATGCCGGGTCCACCTCTCCTGGCCTTCCTCCGCCTAGGCTCTCACCTGCAGCCAGAGACTGACTAGTAAGTGTGCCCAATGAGGAGGGGCAGCCCCACCCTGGAGGGGTTAAGCTGGGGGTGCTGGCTGCGGGAAGGGGGGAGAGAGGGAGACAGGTCGAGGGGACCTCAGGCGGGCAGGATACAGACAGGATGCCTTAGAAAGGCTCCACAGAGCTGTGACTGGAGGGAAATAAAGGCAAAAAAAGAAAAATAAAAGATGGAAATGATTACTATGATGTGTAGGTCTTTTGGGGCTGGGGAGGCACTGCGGTCAGCTGGAGATGAGTGAAGAGGATGCTACGCTGGCTCCTCCTCCTGGCTGCATGCACATACACCTATTGCATGGTTTGACCATTATTCATGAAAAAAAATGTGCATTTCATTGCTGTTTTATATTTAAAAATATCGTTTTAGCATTTTCTGGAAAATTATCGTAGTAATTGTATTATTTTGATAATTTTTTTAGAAAGTATCGTGATAAGAAAAAAATTATATTGTGACACCCCTACACGTGTGCCATTCTCCAGTCCTGTGGTACCGCTCCCGACTCCAGGGAACTATTGAACAGCCTGTCATCGGCCCCATATACTCCACTGCCAGCTCCCTTGGTGCCCTTGGGTGTATTTGTGTGCTGTCTGGGCCTGGTGATTTGTCGCTCTTCAGTGCTAGCAGCCCCTCCCTCACTCTATCCTCTCTTATCACCATATCCATGCTCCCTTCCCCCTCACTCTCCTCCTTCCCTTTGCAGACACCAGTCTGTCTTTTTCCCTGGTAGAGACTGAGCAGAAGTATTCATTCAGTACCTCTGCCCTTTTCCCCATTCACCGCTACCCAGTCATCCCCTTTCCAAAGCCTTAAAATCCTATCTTTATTGTCCCTTTTTTCGCTTATGTAACGAAGAAAGGCCTTCTTCCTCTTTTTTGATTCCCTCAGCTATCCACAGTTCTTTTTGTGCCTTAGCTTGCTGCACTATCTTGCTTGCCACATTGGCCAACCTTAGGTAATTCTCTTATAGGCTGACTGCTTGGGCCACAACAGAGCTGAACCAGCCAGGTGCTTTGGCCCTTGAGTTCTTCCCTTTGAGCCTAACACACCTCTCTGTAGCAGCCAGTATTCCTTCTCGGATGATGGCCCATTTTTGGTCCACCCCAATATCCACTCTGATGCCCACCTGGTGCATCTTTAGCACCTTGGCCATCTTCCTGAAGTCCACCCTCCTGAAATCCAGGATTTTGGTCTTAGTGGGGATGCTTTCCCTGCTCATATCCAACCTGAACCACACTGCGGGATGGTCACTAACACCTAGGGGCTCTTAGATTATGACTTGTTCGTGTTCCCCATTTGTGAGCACTAGATTAGGCATTGTCCCCACCCTGGTAGGCTCTGTGATGCCCTGAGTCAGGAACCCACCCTGCAGTGCTTCTAGGATTACCTGACTCATGGCACAGGATGTGGATCATCTGCTCCAATCCACCTTGGGTAAGCTACAGTCCCCCACCACTATCACTTGTCCCTTCCCTCCAGCTTCCAACAGTTGCAAGCTCAGTTCCCTGTCCCTTTCCTTTTCCTGGTTGTCTGGTCTGTAGACCACCTCCAACCTCACCTTTCTCCTTCTTTTGGACTGTAACTGAGTCCACAATGTTTCCACTCTGTCCCCTTTCGTCTTTTCTCTTATACATGTTATACCCTCCCTGATATAAACAGTCACCCTCCCCCCTTGCCTGTCACCCTGTCTCTCTTGTATAGTTGGCATCCAGTGATCGAGAGATCCCAGTGATGATGTGGGCCAAGCCTCGGTTATTGCTGCTGTGTCCACCTTCCGCTTAGCTAATAGTACCTGCAGGTCTTCCATCTTGTTTCCGAGGTTTCGAGCGTTCAGCAACACCACTCTCCACTTCGACTCTGTGCCACCTACCCTGCCTTCTATTCTTTTTACTTACATTTCTTACCCCAGGAGTCCTTTAGCATCAGTAACTTTTTTGCACTTAGCTGTCTAAGTGCAAGCTCTGAAGGTGTGCCTTTAAGAGATATTTAAATGCGCATAGGGCCAAGCCAATCAAAAGACAGGAATCTCTGTGAGCTGAGTGAGAGCTGTTGAATACTTCAGAATTTTTTCTCCGCTGGACTGAGCAATATTGCCTCTGAGGTGTCTCCCAGCTTTCCTTGTTGACAGCCTCCTAGTGCTTATCTGGGTAAAGTTTTCCTCATAAATTATTTCCTTTAATATGCTGAATGAAAGTTTTACTTTTTCATTGGCGCTGCGTACATTTTTTTATTTTTAGCGCAGCGGCGCTATTTTGACTTTATTTTTACATTGACTATATATTTTAAAGTCTAATTTTATTGTGAGTGCTTATTTTCGACTGTTTCCTTCATTTTTGGGGCACATTCTTGTGGGAACCGTCGATTTAGGGACAATTGCCTTGTTTTTTTACCTCAGATCTCGCCGGGTTTACAGCGAGGCAACTGCAATACATTTCAAATTTAAATAGTGCCGGGGTTCTGTCTAGATGGGCAATTACGAGAAAACCTTTTTTGTTATATTACTGGACCTTGGTATCATCTGTGTCAGGGCTGTCCATAAGGGTCCAGCAGTCACCTGTGTGCAGTTGAGTACTACTGGGTTTCCATTAAGATTTGGCACTGGTATAGATCCCAGTTTTACAATCAACCCCCCCCAAAAAAAAAGGCACTTGTAATAGACAGAGTTTATTAACTGGGGCAGGACTGGCCGGAGGCATTTTCACAGAAACCTGTACTCAGTTTGTAGGTCCAGGACTGGTTTGCTTTGCTTAAATTGGACATAGCAGTCAAACTTTTTGATTATTATGGCTGAGGATAAATCAAAGGCTTCCGACGAGGGGCCATTCAAAAGTACTAATATCAAAAGCAGAGGTGTTGAGGAATCCTCCAGATCCCAGCCAAAAAATAAAGCTTCCAAAGATGAAGTTCCTCACAAGTTGAAAAATAATAAGACTGATGAATAAAGGAAGCTTGATCAAGCCTCTGATGAAGTGGCCAAAAAGAAACTCTGTCAAGACAGATATGCTCCCGGGAAAGCCCATAGCAAGACAACAGGCAGCTTAAAGCATACAGAAAAAACAAAACACTTACAAACTGCACAGGTTCTTCCATCAGTGCAAGATATGGAAAAAGCATGGCAACTGTTTCAGACCCTTCAAAAAATGGGTCCTCGATTTACTGGGGCTGGCAAGCACTTTTCCATAGTTCTGTTTTCTGCAGACTGTGAGGGTGACGCAGATGATGATCAACTTTATGATGCCACTGACATGGATTTTGAGGGCCTTGAGCCCCAGGAGTACCCGGCCTCTCACCTTGGGGATCTCCCGGGTGACCAGGAGGATCCTTCCTCTATGTTTACATTTATGTAAAATATGTTGGATACCCTGGACATCCCTACGCAGGAGCCCAACTAGGATGTCGATGAAGATTAAGATTATAGGGAGATGAATGGTCTTTCATCCTCAAAGACCCTGGTCATCTCCATCTATAATGTGTTTAGAAAAAATACCATGAAGGTTCTTCAGCACCCCACTTCAGTATCCGGGGTTGATAAGCAGCTTGAGAGAAAACATAAATTGTCTAAAAATGGTACTAAGTTAATTTCTGCACACCCTAGGCACGAAAGTATAGTGCAGCAGGCAGCTTGTGAGAAAGCTGGAGTCTCCTTGTTGCCCTCTCCCTCTGACAAGAATTCCAAGAAAATTTACTTTATAGCAAAGAAAATGTATGCCACAGCTTCCCTGCTTCTCTGAAGGCTTTCTTGTTACATGGCATTCACAGCCAAATGTCAGAAAGCCCTTTGGAAATCTGTTCAGGCTATCGCCTGCAACAGATCAGATTCTATGGTGCAGGAGCTGGTGGATACCTCAAAAACTGCCCTGGAAGCTACTATGTACCAATTCCACATGGCAGATGACAACAGTGATGCAGCCTCTAGAGCGATGGCCCATTCCATCTCTCTGAGACGCTTCGCCTGGCTTAGAACAACCAGTCTGACCAAAGACATTCAGAACAAGGCCATGGATTTTCCCCGTGATCAAAATATGTTGTTTGATTACAGAACCACTGACTACTTGAAAAAAGTCAATGAGTACAAGGCCTCCTGGCAGAGCCACTCATCCAAGCCTAAACCTGCCACCCCTCAGAGATCCCGTCCCAGGGTCGGTAGGGGCAGAAGTTTTGTTCCAAGGCCTTACAATCTCTATCCTCAATCAGACTTGGCCAGTACAGGGGGTCTTTCAGAGGCAGGGGCAGAAGGGGCCAAAGAAGAGCCACCTCTACCCAGCCATCTGCCTCTCAGTCTAAGACCTGACATGAGTGTCCAGGTCATCTCCCCGTTTCCGGTTGGAGGCAGACTTTCTTACTATCTTCAGCCCTGGTTCCTCATCAGTGACGTCGAACAAATGGGTGCTGGAGATAGTGGAGAAGGGTCTGTCATTACAGTTCACGCAGCTGCCAGACCTCAAGCATATCCAGGTGTTAAGACCTCTGTCCCCAACACAGATACCGCTGTTGGAAATGGAGGTACGAAACCTTCTGGCTTTATGAGCATTGGGGAGGGTCCCCAACCACGAGAAGGGCAAGGGCCTCTACTCCAGGTATTTTCTGACACAAAAGAAAACGGGGGAGTGGCGACCTATCTTAGATCTCAGATATTTAAACAAACATCTGAAAAAAAAAAAAAAAAAATTCATAATGGTCACTGTCACAGGTCATACAGTCCTTCCAGCAGGGAGACTGGCTAGCCTTCCCTGACTTAAAGGACACCTGCTTCCACAAACTTCCTTCAGCTCACTATCAGTTCACCGCAATGCCCTTCAGCCTGTCTTTGGCCCCAAGAGTCTTTACCAAGTGTCTCGCAGTGGTAGCAGCACATCTCAGGAGACTGGGTGTCGCTCTCTACCCCTATCTGGACGACTGGCTCATAGTAGCAAAGTCTCCTTGCCAGGTCAAGGAATCTCGTTCCCTCACAGAACACACTCTGGATTCTCTGGGTTTCCTGGTAAGTCTAAAGAAATCTCACCCGGAACCCACCCAGCTGCTCACCTTCATAGGGGCCCAGCTGGACACTCAGAAGAGAGATGCTTTCCTCCCGCAGGAAATAATTCAGGGTTTCCTTTCAGTGGCAGAATCTTTCGCCCAGGGACGGCCAAGACCAGCCAGACATTTCCTCAAACTTCTGGGACATATGGCCTATATGACTGCAGTAGTCCCGGGGTAAGGTACAGGATGAGACTCCTGCAAGCCTACATCAGAGCTCGCTGGTCTCAGAGAAGCAACACATTTTCAAAGTTGACACCTGTGTCAAAGCAGTTCCTCCAAAACTTATTGTGGTGGAAGAACCCTTCAAATTTGCAGGTAGTGGTTCCCTTTCAAGCTCCTCTTCCCACAAAGGTGATCACCACAGATGCCTCCCTTTTGGGCTGGGGAGCTGCTTATAGACAGTGCCTCAGTAAGTGGCAGCTGGACTCCTGAAGAGTCACAGTTGCACATAAATCTTTTGGAACTCTGAGCAGTCTTACTAGCTCTCAAAGCTTTCGCTCCCAGCATAGAAGGGCAGACGGTTCAAATTCCCGGACAACACCACTGCGATGTTCTACATAAACAAGCAGGGTTGTACCAGATCAGGAATACTCTGTTTTTGGAAGCTCTGGTCTCTAGCATTCTCCCTGGGAGTTGGCCTCTCAGCTATTCGCCTCCCAGGCAAACTCGATACTCTGGCGGATGCCCTAAGCCGCATCAGTCAAGGTCAGAGTGAATGAACATTGAACAAACAAGTACTAGCCACAGTGTTCAGGCGGTGGGGCACACCAGACGTGGATCTGTTTGCTGCTACTCTGTTTTCAGCTTCCTCAGTACTGTTGCAGGCCCCCAGTTTCGGGAACACTTCCTCCGGATGCCCTGATCCTGGACTGGTCAGGGAGGTTCCTATACACATTTCTTCCCTTTCCCCTGATATTCAGGGTTTTGCTGAAACTCAGACAGCAGCCTGCATCGATGATCCTAGTGACTCCGGACTGGCCCAGGCAAGCCTGGTCCCCTCTCCTTCTCTCAATGTCCTGCAACAGGCCCATTCGCCTGCCTCCGACTCGCTCCCTGCTGACCTTTCCTCAGATGGGAGTGCAGTACCCAGACATACACTCTCTTCACCTCAAGGCCTGGTTCTTGAGGAATTAGAGTTTCCATCCTCACAGTACTCTGAACAGGTCGTCAAGATACTGAGGATGGCTAAAAAAACAAACACTAAGAAGACTTATGCAGCCAAATGGAAAAGGTTTTACCTCTTGTGCAAAAGTGAAAAGGTCTAACCCCTATCAGCTTCAGACCCTCAGCTGCTAGACTACCTGGTACACCTACAGGAGTTAGGCTCGAAACCATCTTCATGCAAGCTACACCTGGCAGCAATTTCAGCCTACCTTTCAGTGGGAAAGAAGAAATAATTTTTTTCCCCACAACATTTTTAAACAGTTTTTCAAAGGCCTCTTGCACCTCCAGCTTCCAACCAGGGAACCTGTTCCTCCTTAGAGCCTGAACCTTTGCATAGACGGGCTCATGAATCCACTTTTGAGCCTATGTGCATGGCCTACATCAAGTCTGTAACTTGGAAGACCATCTTCCTAATAGCCATTGCATCTGCCAGGAGGATTTCAGAGCTACAGGCCCTGTGCACTGAGCCGAATTACATCATCCTTCACAACGATAAAGTTAAGTTCAGGACAAATAGGAATTTCTGCCAAAGGAGGTTTCAGAGTTTCACTTGAACTAGTCCATTACTCTGCCTGTCTTCTTTACTGAGCACATCCACGCCTGGAGAACAAAAGCTCTACAGCTTGGATGGCAAAAGAGCCGTCTTTCACTACCTAGAGCATACTAGACAGTCCAGAGGCTCTTCCACTCAGTTGTTCCTCACCTACGGGGATGTAGGCAGAGGAAGACCAGCTACCAAGAAAACTTTTTCATTGGGTGATCTCTTGTATTAAATTCTGCAATGAGAAAGCTAGTCAACAACCTCCAGTGGGGCATTGGGGCCCACTTTCCACCAGGAGCACTGCAGCCTCGCTTGCAGCAGCAAGGGACATTCCACTACTGGATGTCTGCGAAGCAGCTACCTGGAAATCTGTGCACACCTTTGTGAAACACTACAGTTTGGATGTGCAGACCAGATCTGATGCCAAATTTGGCAGGGTGGTTCTGCAGAGCCTCTTTCCTTAGTAGGTTCTCTGCCTGCCTCCCACTTGGTACTGCTGGGTAGTCTGCAAAAAAGTTACTGATGCTAAAGGACTCCTGGGTAAGAAGAAAAAAATTACTCACTGCACTAATCTTCTTTCTTACAAGGGGTCCTTTAGCATCAGTAAGCTCTCACCCTTCCTTCCGGTTCACCTATCAGAGAAGGGCTCTTATGTCACGTTTTACCAGATTTGGAGTTTCTTATTGATGAGTTTTTAACTCGTGTTGCTGTTGTTTCTGTTTCCACTTTTGTGGACATTTGCATGTTTTTTGAATCCTGTTGATTCTTTTTCGGAGCATTTGCCCTCGTTTTTCCTCAAAAAAATTCTGCAGCATTCAGCAACTCTCAGTCAGCTCACACCCCCTCTTGTCTTTTGATTTGGCTTGGCCCTATGCTCATTTTAAATATCTTAAAGGAACACCTCCGGGGCAGTTGCACCTAGCTAGGTAAGTGCAAAAATGTTACTGATGCTAAAGGACCCCTTGGAAGAAAGAAGATTACTGCAGTGAGTAATTCTTTCTTCTCCCTCCTGTTTTCTCCCCCAATCCCTCTGATTGCTCCTCTTCCCTTTCACATCCATCCTCCCGACTATCCCTACTATTGTGGAGGGGAAGGGTCTATCGACCACCTCCTCCTGTGAGTCTTTGGACCTGCAGAACTGCGGTCCCCCCAGTTATTTAAATGCAGCTCGTTGACCGTGCATTCTCCCAGTTTGTCCCAGAGTGTCCTCGAGCCTTCCCTACTGAAGTGTAGCCTATCTGATGAAAAGAGTATTTTAATCATTTAGGTCTCCCCCTGTCACCAATACAGGTGAACCCTCCTTCCCTGCACCAGTTCCTCAGCCAGTTATAGAAGTCGTCTATCCTTTTCTTTCTGACTGTGTAGGGTCTGGGAACTGGTATCACCTCAGAACATGCTAGAGATCTTCCTACCTCCCTGCAGGTCCTCACTAATTCCCTGAACCTGCCCAGTACTACCCCCCCCCCAGCTATGTCATTGGTTCCCACGTGGATGACTAAGCTAGGGTTCCCTCCAGCCTCCCTCACAGTCTCTCTGATTTCTGGTCCTGCCTTTTCTGCTGTCATCCCTGGCATACAAACCACTCTCCTTCTTGCCTTTGGGTCCCCCTTTCCTTTACCAGGGAATACCTTTTTAATTATGGAGTCCCCAAGGATTACCACCCTTCTGTCCACCGCAACTATGTTTCCCATCCTCCACATCTCGCCTAAGATACCATTCGCTGTCCCACTTAACTGCACCCTCTCCATCCTGGTTAACTTTCGACTGCATCCACTACTCTTCCCACCCCACCACCATCTGTTTTACCATCCCTCTTCATACCCCTTCCTCTCTGGCTAGCCATGCTAGCTACAACTTGTACTACGCCCTTTCTTACCCTGTTCCTCCCTCCCATCCCCTGCTGCAATTTGACAGCTTTTTTACCTAAGGCCCCAGACTAGTCCTTTTCCTCCGTCCCTCAACTCTGGTCGATCACGGCCTCCTCCTCCACCACCTGATTTCTCCCTCCCCTATACCAGACAGTGGTGCATACTTGCTCTTTAAGGGCACCCCATCATCAGTTGCTGCCCCTGTTGTTCCTCCCCTTCCCACCTCTGTTCCCCTCACACTCCTGCCCCTACTCCCCTCCATTTGCCATTCCTCTACTGTGGGCCACCTGGTTCTCTGAGGAAGAGACATCTCTGGATACTGGGTGATACTCCCTGTTTGCTTCCCCTGCCTGCTGTCCACGTTTCCCTGGACACCCCCACCTGCCATTTTCTCCACTGCTTTGCTCCTCTTATTCCCCGCTCCATTCTCCCCAGCTCCCATCAGAGTGGTGTTACATTTTTGCCCTAAGCTGTTCCAGTCTCCACTCTAGACAGCCCTCTGCCCTCCACATTGTACCCAGAAAGACTGCAGCTCCACAACCATTACAGCTTTCCACTCTCCCTTCACTATCCTAACTCTTGTACATGCTCCTATTCCTCCACATCCTCCTTTCCTAGCTATCCTGACTCCTGCTCAAGCTCTTATTCCTCCACATCCTCCATCCTCGACTTGTTCTAGTCCCCAGTTATGTGACCCTAAATGTGACTCGGTTGGTGCTATCTACAGCGCTCTCCCAAATCCCTCTCTATTCCTCCAGCCCCTCCTACCTCCTAAATGCCTTGGTACAAATGAAAGCTGACCCTAGATGGGGATCAGCTGCACTCCCCTTCCACACCTTACATGGCACCCCCAGTCTCCCTTCCTTGTTACCATGTTCAGATGTAGGCTGGCCCTAGAGGGGGATCAGATGCAGCCCCTTGCAACCTCCTGCAGTGTAATTCCTACCTCCCTTTTCTCCTTCTCCTGCTGTGACCATTTTCCCATCTTGCCAAAGATCATGTCCTTTGTCAGGTTTTCTCCATTTATAAATTGTCTTCTTATTTAGCTCCAGCTTGTGGCTGCAGTTGCACCCTTTTCTCCTCCAATGATATCATCATGTTGAGGCCTCATGCATTCCAGCAATATAGATAGGAAAGGAATTGGGTTTTATATAGCACTTTCGTACAAACTAACAATATTCAAAAGCGCTTTATAGTCCGGAAGAGAGAGTGGGGAGAATGGTGCTGCTGCTGTTTTCAGCATAGACATGAGGTTAGATGGAGATTCCAGGGAGTTCAAGTGACTTGCTTAGGAGATACACAGTGAGAAAGTAACTGTTGTGTGAGATTCAAACCAGATTTCCAGGTTTCGAGCTCTACACCTTTACGGTCAATTATTTTTCATTTTCAAAAATGGCCAGTTCCATTTGACAGAATATTAAAATCTTTTTTTTTTTTTTTTCCATTTTTGAGGGCAGATCAGCATATTTTATACAAACATTGGCTCAAAATGGTTGTGTTTTCATGAAAAGCTGGCTTAGAGTTGGGTTATTTGCAAGATAAAGTGGTGCAAGCAGTTTTTTCATGAAAAACAAATTGACTGTCAAGTGCTGGTTTAAAAATGTCACATTTAATTTTTTACCGGTGTTTTCAGTTGAAAAACGGAAAATCATTGCCACTATGCTCTAACCAGCGGGCCAGTCTGCCTCCCTATAATTGCCTTGGTGTGTCACCTTTGCAGGAAAGAAAGGAAGCTAAAGGCAGCCCCCTGCTGGATTAATGTGCACTCTGCAACAAAACATAAACTCTAAAATACACAAAGAAGTCTTGTTTGTGTTAAAGCTGCTGAATAATGGGATTTTTTTTGTTACTACACTACACTGTTTAAGGAAGAATGAATGTGAAGTGTTACTGTGTAGCACGTTCTAACTTTTATATTGCTTTATTAAGATGGTTGCCAGTAAGGATGGGATAGAATTGTGATATTGTGCTTCAGCTGGAATTCAGCGACCGTTTGTGATTTTCATCAATTCGGAATCTGTATAAATTCAGTTTTATGTATACAGTATTCAAAGTGGTACTGGTTCAGAAATGTATTCGAAAGCATATGATCCTTGTTTATGAAAGAAATTTATATAAATGTTGATGTCTTTGTATAAAGTGAACCATCAATACATTCTAATATCCTTGTTCTCAGGTTGATAAAAATGCAGAACTAGTGGCTCGCTGGTACTACTGCACTCTAAGCCAAGAGAAACTTAGAAGGCCAATTGTTGCTTGCCAGCTTGGCAGGTATGTTGTTCATGGAAAAATACACAATTTCTGACATACAGTAATTGCGAAGTTTAATTCTGTTCTTTTCATCATTTAAAAAATTTTAATATTTTCAGACTCTATAATAAAGATGCAATTATTGAATATTTGCTGGACAAGTCACCTGAGAAGCCCATTGTAGAGACTGCGACACACATTAAGAGCATCAAGGTAAGAAAATTTACCAGTTACTCACATAAACAAAATGGAGTGATGTTGATTATATATGTTGCTGCAGCTTGTCTGGAGACCGGTTTTGTTTTGGTAGAGGGTTTTAAAGCATCCAACCATGTTTAAATGCCAAAGTTAAGATTGATGTCAATACCCATCAACAAGGCCAAAGCCTTCAGCACTGTTGTGCGCCCCCTCTTATTTGACAAGTCCAAGGCTGCAGGGTTCTCTAACTCCTCAGTTGGTTGGTTTTGCTCCTGCCTTGAGGGCTGGTCTCATGCTGTCCGTATTACAGAATCCAGATCCCCCCCAAACTCCCTATCAGCTCAGGTGCCCCCCAAGGGTGTGTCCTTGGCCCATTACTCTTCTGCATCTTCCTGAATGACCTCCCCGCTGCCTGCTTGTCTGCATCCATCCTTATATATGCAGACCATTGCCTGCTCTTTTGCATCTGCCCATATGTATACAGATGACACTGTATTCTTTTGTCTCCAGCTTCTCTACCTTTGACCTTACAGCTAGGCTCCAACTGGATTTTACTAACATCTAGCACTGGTTCCTGGCAAATGACTGTCTCTCAGTGCCAGAAAAATGGTCTCTATGACCTTCGACATTAGGCAGAGGCTTGTCAGCTTCACCCTTCTCCCCTCTGTCCATACTCCTTGATGGTGCAGCAGTTGAAGATGTCCCCCTCTTCAGGTACCTCGGGATCTGGCTAGACCAGCACCTTGATTTTTTTTTTTTTTTCTGAGCATATGGATTCCATCCACAAGAAGCTGCATCCTGAACATAGTGCACTTTACAGAAATAAATGGTGTATATCCTGCTTCATGCACGTTGAGAGATCCTCTGAGTTGTTACAGCCTGACTCTGGTGACAGTATTCAGTGCTGCTTTCAGGTTCTCCCAGGCCATATTGGATCCCCTCTTTCACTTCTTTCGCTGCTTTGCTCTGGAATGTCCCTGCCCACCGCACCCACCACTGCTCCCTGTACTCCTTTCTGTCCTTCCAGTCCCTTTGCCAGACGCCTCTCCCATTGTGTTTCATTCATCTCAAAATAATAGCATGGCTCCCTCCCCTCCTGAGCAAATGAGACACCCCACAACTGGATGTGCACAGTAAAATATTAACTCATAACAAAGAACATGGCACCATCCACCTGTACACTTTGCAGAAACAGGCTCACACCAAAATAAGGTGCATAAAAAGTTTATTCAAGGTCTGTGGATTCAATACCTCTCGTGGGAACACCAGCAGGAGCTCCTCACACCAAACCAGCCGCCGACCGGTTTCGCTTAGGGTGTCATCCAGGAGTGGTAACCTCAGTGAATACCAGTAGTTTTAAAGTGCTATCTTAAAGTAACACACACACAGATACTGAATTCTTGTACAAATATACAAATGTTTATATGCCAGAAACACCCGTGTGTGTGTGTGTGTGTGTGTGTGTGTGTGTGTGTGTGTGTGTAAATCCGCTGTTGGTGTTTATATGAAAAAAAAAAAAAAAAGTAAGTAAAAATAATAATGAAACAAAACAGCAATGTATTTCATAAAGATGACAGCCAATCAGAGCTGAGTGAATTGCACGTACAATGTAATGCATCAGTTCATAAACCATAAACCTAGCTGTAGCTAAACTCAATTTAAATTTTAATAATTCACATAAAAAATGTGTTCAGTGAATTGCATAAATGAATAGTCATGATGGCTCTGCCGGCCCTGTTAATGAGCCAATTAACTCCGATTCATCTAATGATACCAGACGCTCTGTATTGAAATCTGCATCTTCTGGGATTCACGACCTCCACTGGAAGACTGTTCCAAGAATCCACCACTCTTCTGTGAACTGTCCTGAATCTACTCCCCTCTACTCCCCCTTGTCCTTGGGCACCATTTTCTTTCCTGAAAAATACTTCCCTCTTGTACCTTGTTTACCCCGTGTGGTATTTAAAAGTCTCCATCTAATCTCCCCAACCCCAGCAATTGTTCTTTTAAAATGCTTATTCATCTATTCTTGTGCTATTGTTGTATTATTGTTGTTAGTGTTCTTCATTGCTCTCCCTTCCCCAGAAGACATCTGGAAGTGAGTCTGCTCAGCATATCTTTCCTGGTGAAATATTTGAAATAAATAGCATTTATCAGTGCAGTACATATCCTGAACATTCGAGTATCTTATTTATTTATTTCTGTTTTACCGGGAAGGTGGACTGGATCAAAATAATCTGTTTTCTTGCTCCTATATACCTCACACCCTGAATCTTCCCTACCAGCCCTTCAGCAGTGTCTAGCCTGGATAGAAACTATCTCGGGATATAAAATAAATCAAGAAAAGTCTGAGATCTTAACTATAAATTATTCCCCTCCTCTAACCCTACAAAATAGATTCCCTTTTAGATGGGACCGTCAGCATATTACATATTTGGAGATTAAACTCCCATCAAATCTTAAGAATCTGTGTAAGGTGAACTATGAACCTCTCTTCTTGCCAAATACAAGAGGATCTTAAACGCTGGTTACCTCTCCCTATCGCTATCATTAATAGAGTCCAGTCCATACAAATGAAAATTCTTCCACGGATATGTTACTTTCTACAGAATATCCCACTTCCATTGACTCGGAAGGGTGGTCTAAAGGGGCACAGATTGATATCTTGGTTCTTATGGTTAGGAGGTAGACCCAGATTGTCTCTTAGAAAATTACATCTCCCAAAGGAGAAGGGGGGAGGGGGGTCTGGCACTCCCGGACTTAAATAAATACTCTTTAGCATCCATCTTGTCTCATGTGGTCAAATGGTTCTCTTGTCTCATATGGTCAAATGGTTCTCTCCCCAGTCTGACGCCCCAAGTTGAGTACAAGCTGAATGCAACCTAGCACAGTTTCCGTTGACAATGGCCATAGTCTTTCAGCTTAACTCCCACCTTTCCTCAGAGGGCTACTCTGTTTACTAGGGCAGTACTACCGGAGTGGACTAAGTTTCTGTCCAGTTTGGATAATCAATTTGGGGCCAGATGGATGGGCATCCCAAACAACAACCCAGAATTTCCACCCTCTGCATTAGATAATGAGTTTGGGAGATGGCGAAGGCTCGGACTAATTCATACTTTCCAGCTTTATGATAAAGGAATATTTAAATCGTTTGAGCAACTTCAAACAGAATTTTCAGTCATGGGCTAGGATTTTTTCAGGTATTTAGAGATCTGTCATTTTTTTATTGGGGAGGTGGGTCTGGATGTTTTGGATTCTACCCCACCTCCTCTATTTAACTTTCTACCCCAATTAGTAGGTGAAGTCACCCCTAAACATTTAATATCTCAGATCTATAAAACCTTGTTAAACACCCCCACTAGGGAAATGGACAATGTCCAGGTAAATTGGGAATTGGAACTATTTACAGACTTTTTGTCGCAGGACTGGATATGGATTTGGCACCGTCAACATAGAACTACTAATTCTACATATGGAGAGAATTTGAGGGGAAGGTAGCAGTAAGGTATTTCTGCACGCCTCAGATAACAGCTAAATACACTTCCTCTGGTGACTCATCATGCTGGAGAGAATGTGATTGTGAGGTGGCCACCCATTCCCATTTCTTTTTTTGGTTTTGTCCAGTGATGACACAATACTGGGGGGGAGGTGGGAAGGACCCTGGGAAAGCCATTTCCAGAACTAGGCCCATTGGCCCCAGAAATGGCATTACTACTACTACACTTTCCCTAAAGAATTTGGGGAGTACACAGAACCTATCTATTAAGCATTCTGCTAGCAGCAGCCAAAAAAAATTTAACTAGACTCTAGCTCACACCATTCCCCCTCTGAAAATAGCCCAAGGGGAATCAACAGTACACAACATATACAAAATGGAGCACTTCCCAGCTCGGATACATAATAAAATTCTGAGCTTAATGAATCGGTGGAATCCCTGTTTTTTACTGATCTCAGAAACTGCCTAGACCTGATAGCATAGGAGGACTGGCCCCCTTCTCCTTTGCCTCGACCTCTCCATTGATTGTTAAATATGAAACTAGGTGTGGGAATGGGAGCCGGCCAGCCCTTCATCTATTAATTAAATACCTCCTCCCATCCCAGACAGGGAGGAATCCCATTAAAGAGAAAAAGGCTGATTCTTTGTCTTTAGCGGGGTGAGAGGGCTATATAGAGATACACCATATATAACAGCAATATCTCCCCCCCCCGTCTGAGAGATGTATTATGAATCTTTATGATATATGTAAATTATTCCAGGCATGCAATATTTGAAGATGTATAGACTTAAAAATGTACTACATAATATATCATTATTACCAAC
Organism: Neoceratodus forsteri; assembly: GCA_016271365.2. Taxonomy (NCBI): domain Eukaryota; kingdom Metazoa; phylum Chordata; order Ceratodontiformes; family Ceratodontidae; genus Neoceratodus; species Neoceratodus forsteri. The sequence goes on along the minus strand of JADMNL010000028.1, from coordinate 190,277,635 downwards.
ATGTCTTACGTAATGATTATACTCTGGATATCAATGAAAAACTGAAATAAAAAGTTAAAATCAGTTTTCATTGACGCCTGGGGTTAAGGGTTACAATAGAAGGAAGACAATACATGTTACAATAGAAAACTAAACAAACAAAAAATAAATTTAAAAGCAAAACTAGACAAAATTGTTATGTACATAGTGTATTTTTATCTTGGTTACCAAGTTGTTTAGTTTTTGTGCATCTCTCCCGTCCACACACATACTATAGCCTCAACTGCAGATCCACAATTTTGAAAAGATGTCATAGAATTTGTTGGTAGAAAAGGACTGCTTGATCCACCCTGTCTACCCATGTGGTCCCTGCCTAGTCTGTCTCCATGGACCCCAGCTGGTCTCCAAAGACCTATCCTTCTCCTCCCTGCCCATTTCCTAATATTCTCGTCTAACCCACACATGTTTGCAGCCCGCTACTGTTTTCGCCTCCACCACTTCCACTGGGAGTCTGTTCCAGACGCCCACCACTTTTTCAGTGAAGTAGTATTCTCTGCTTCTGTTGAGCATCCTCATTTGAAAGAGATTGTTCTCCTGTGCCTTGTCCAACCCTGTGAGGTACTTGTAGGTCTCTATCATGTTCCCTCTCACTCTTCTGCCTTCCAGGGTGTACATCCTGAGATCCCTCACAGAGTTCCCATGATGTTCTGCTGTCTGGGGGTGCTCTGTACTCTTCATGGCTGCTTTTTTAGGCTACAGTTTGTGATTGCAGCCTTCTTTTCTGTATAAAGTGTGATGGAGCCAGTGATTTCTTTGAATACATGTACCCCTGATGGCTTGGTGAAGTACTTGTACATCTAATTCCTAAAGTGTTTCACATACATCTCTACATGAATGGGAACACTGGTCCCTTAGTCTCTTCTTGTAGGACTTTTGATACAACCCCTGCACCATTTTAGTTGCCCTCCTCTGGACTGCGTCCACCCTGTCTACGTCCTTTCTGAAGTGCGGCCTCCAGAACTGGACACAATACTCCCAAGTGGTGTCGTGCCAGCGAGCGACAGAGTGGAAACGCCACCTCCCTCCTCCTGCTGGTAATACCTCACTTTGTGCGTCGCAATATCCCACTGGCCATGTCCACTGATTTGTCACTCTGCTGTGCCACGTTGAGGTCATCAGGTATGATAATACTAAGGTCCCTTTCCTGCTTTAATGACTGACAGCTGTCTCAGTAAGGGTCACCTCTGATTATATAAGAAAGGTGCTTGGTAAAACCAGAATCGGGAGGTGAAGCATTTGATAAGCTATTTGCACTGGTAGTTAAAGGAACTTTCCTACCCTATTTCTAAAATTGTCAGCTTCTCTCTGTGCTACTTCCAGTTTCTCAAAGTGGAAATCCATGTTGGTTCCACCAGTTTTTAAAAGCGGTGACCATTCTAATTTTTCCAGTTACAGGCCAATTTCCATGCTCTCCTCCTTGTCCAAAGCTCTTGAAAGAATAGTGTCTGATTGACTTGTTTCAAATCCTGAACGTTATGAAAGTGTCCCTGACAGCATGGATTTCAGGAAAAACATAGCACCAATACAGCACTGATCGAGTATTCCAGTTTTGTCCTTGAGGCCCTTGACAGTGGCGACAAGGTTAGCACTGTCTGTATCAACTGACATAAAGCCTTTAACTTGGTCAGTCTTAAACTCCTTCTCTACAAGCTCTGTGGCCTAGGTCTGTCACAAGATACAGCCACCAGCTTACTGAGTTGTCTGATCGCACTTAACGTGCTAAGATACATGGTTCCCTGTCAGACATTAGGAATGTATCCTTTGTTGTTCCCTAGGGCTCCATTCTGGGTCTCCTACTATTTGGCTTTTTCATAAACCACCTGCCTGATGCTTGTCAGTCTGCAAACGTACTTCTCTTTGCAGACAATGCTATTATATATTCCAAGAACTCTAGCCTTGGCAACATTACCATTGTCCTCCAGGGTAATTTTGAGGCCCTTGAAAAATGGTTCTCCTGAAACAAAGTGGTTCTAAATTACAAAACAGTTAAGACAACGCTCTTCAGAAGCCAGTAAATGAAGGAAAAGATCTTCCCCCCCATCCTCAGTGGAAGATTGGGAGCCTTGTACCGTAACTGGGTCGTCCTCACTGCTGATGCTAGATGTCTCATAGTGGCAAGTTCAGTTACTGTCACTAGTTCACTATGATCTAGCCGTTTATGCAACTGCCTGTAATTCAGTTCTCAGCAGAATAAATTTAATTTTGTAATAATGCTTGTCACTTTGTACTTGGGGCTGACAAGCACACCCATAGCTGGACCCTGTACACTGAAACAAATTGGTTACCCCTACCTACTGTAGCAGAATTAAGTTCCAGACATGCCTGCTAACCAAAAAAAGTGCTACTGGTTCTAACCCCACCCCCATGGCCCTAACTCACTGCTTCCATCCTGTTACCAGTCTCTGCAAAACCAGGATCATGGCTCGGAATGCCCTCGAACTGCCTTTCTGACATACTCAGCTGGGCAAGCATTCATTTGAAGTTAGGGCTGCTGGCTGGTTAAATGAGTTGCCTGATACCTTGCTCAGTCTACTTAAAGAGCTGCTGACGCCTCAAGGAAAACTTTGAAAAACATAATATTTAGGTGAACGTCAGCTTGCATTCAGTATACATTCTATAGATTTCCCCTCCCCATTGTTTCTTACTGAGTAAATTTGCATGAATACATTATATTTATCCCTTAAAGTTCATCTGCTTCTCTGGCTTACTCCCTACTTGAAATCATAATGCTCTGTTGTAACATCAGAATCTGTTGCCATGGGAGTAACCGTGCTGTCACAAGCAGTGCATTATGACCTCGAGTAGGGAACAAGCAACAGGAATAGAGGAACTCTTCAGGAGCAAAGATCATGTTTTCATGCATATGACCTCAATAATAAAGTAATGGTGAGGGGAAATACAGAACTAATGTGAAATATAAGCTGAAATGTGTCTAAATATTAGGTTTTGCTAAAGTTCTCTTGAAGGTGTCAGCTGCTCTTGAAGTTTAACCAGTTTAGGAGAGCACTACAGGCAACTCGGACAGTTCAAGCCATCTGTAACTGTTAATCATCCTAAGTAAAATCCTTTCCGGTATACACTATGAACTGTGTCCGATGCTGGCTCTGAGATCATGTGCCACTGCTATGCTTGTTTTACTCTTGTTCGACTATACTTGTATTTGTTTGACTTCATTCCACTGGAACTCGCTTATTGTATTTGTTATGTTGCCTTGTAATCTTTGTTATTGACGTGGAACCTTTGTAAAAGAGCACTTTTACTCGGAGGTATTCTCTGAAATTTTCAACAAATAAATAAATACTTGGTCTCGGTATAGCACCAAGACTTCCAACTTTTAAACCGGAGCTGCAGTATTATTAGCTCCATCCATAGGACTACACTATACTTGCTCCCACAGCTGTTTCCTGGCTCTTATGTCAACCATGGGAGATTGTGGGATGTGGTGCTAGAGGCACTGTAATCAAAATGGGGGTGGTGTTGGTGACAGCAGGATCAAATGGATAAAATATAAATGCCACAAAAGCAGGTAAGTGAAATATGCAAACATTGTGCAGAACTGCACACTGGGGTGTGGGGCATAGAGACATGCAAGCAAGTATTTTCCTTTTTTTGTTTGGTCGTTGACCATTATAAAAATAGATTAAATACATCAGTACAAACCTAGATATTACATTTAGAACAAAATTATGCGATTTAAAAATAATGCTTTGTGTACATAAAAGCGCAGAATGTACGAGGTCCACTTCTAAGACTCCTTTCCCTTTTAAGGGATTAAACTGTACTAATAGTTTCTCAAGTTTTATAATGTTTCATCCTTATTAGTGCAATATTCTTTAAATAGGAAGCAACCTGGTTTATTATGTACTCATGAGTTGTGAACATAATATTCATCAATAACGTATAATCCTCAGTCTGGATTGAATTCCAGATAGGCGTCAACCAGTGATTTCTCTGTTTGTTATATCATGGACAATTAAACATCACGGGTGGGATATTCAAACTGCGCCATTCATAGGCGCAAGCCCTTGAGCTGCACAAAATAGTTGCGCAGGGGTGTGTCGGGGCAATATTCAAAAGGTTCGCTGACAGGCAACTCTTTGAATATCACCCCAACCACAACCACTGTGCATGGCGTGTCGGAACTTGCGCCACGGCGAAGTTGACAGAGTGGAGCATTCAACTGCGGTGGTGCGCAAGTACCGATAACGCCATCCTAGAAAATCACTATATTCAAAGGTGACATGCAAATGGGGCTATAATTCATGCAAGGCACGGGGGCCATTGCATGTGATTATGTCCCCGATAGCATGTAGGTCGCCGATCTGGGACTTGCGCTGGCGCCCTGCCAGGCAGCGGCGTCGGAGCCGACTTCCCCTGCAGCCCGATCGCGGGCAATGTACTACCTCACACAAGCCGCGATCGCGGGCAGCAATGTGCTCTTCCCCCCTCCCGTACATATCCCTGGTGGTCCAGTGGACCCGATATACCCGATCGCGGGCGGTATGTAATAAATCCCACCCCCTCACACATATCCCAGGTGGTCAGTGGGCCGAAATGCCCAATCAGCCAGGCCGGTATGTGTAATAACCCCTCGAACATAGCCCTGGTGGTCAGTGGACGAAATGCCCGATTCAGCGGGTGGTGTGTGTAATAAAAAACCACCCCGAACATAGCCCTGGTGGCTAGTGTCCCCCACCACCACCGCGAAGCCCCACCCTCCCCGGCGGCCGGACTGACGCATCCACCGCCTGCCCCCGCGCCCGCCGCTGACTGCCGGTGGGTATTTCTCGGGGTCCTGACGCTTGCTTTTAGTCCTAATGGTGTAACCTGCTGCAAGAGCTGCTCAAGATCTACTGTTATGAAGTTCTACGAATCAAAGTATTGTTCATCCACATTTCTTGGCATACCCCAGGTCTCTGGAGGGGAGGCAGACACCCCTACTTTGGGAACAGAGACTGAGAACTGATGCCCTACTAGTATCCTTGGTGACTTAAGGTCATGTGGTGTGAGGATGAAGGTATTTGCTGTTTTCCAGGTGGCAGCCCAACAGATTTCCTGACAAGGATGTTCTGGAAGCGCCACCAACGTAGCAGTATGGCGGTAGAAGGAGCTTATCCCTCTGAGTTCTTGAATGCCAACCTATAGGAGATATCACGCAAGATGTAACCATCTTGTAATCATCTGTTTTGCTGCAGGTCTACCAGAAGTAATTTTAGCGAGGTGACAACAGCTGGTAACCTGCCCTGAATTACTGCCATCCTCTCCTTGTATAGGAGAGCCTTGCCTGGTCCAGAGTATGGAGCCTGTGCCTGCATCCGAGGTATTTGAGAACATAAGCAGTCAACATCTGGTTATGGAACCTGTTCACCTTCTGGACGACTCGGGTGGGGTACGATAACCTTTTACCTGGAAGACCAGATAAGGGAGTTACCGAGAGCGCCTGAGCTCCCCTGTCCTGGCATATGACAGCCACTGTATGTTTGATCCGCGTGACATCTCACACTTCGCATCGGTTCTATTGGCTTGCCCATGAGCTTTGCCAGATCAGCAGCAAATCCCATGGAGATGGAGGTTCACGCCCAGAGGGGATATGGATCAAGGTATTTGAAAAGCACTTGACCACCTTCTCCTGTGCCACTGTCTGCTGACTGGCCCATCATAGTAAACAGAGATGGCTGCCAGGTGCACCTTCAGGGTCAAGACCAAGACCCCTTGACAGAGACCAAACGTAGTCTAAAATGCTACCACGGGTTGGGACAGAGGGTCTGGCCTGTTCTGCCACCAATGGAAAATCTTTCCATTTGACGGCATACACTTCTGGTCAACTCTTATGATGCTTCCACTACTGTGAGTGTTCCTCAGAGACCCAAAGCAGAACCTAGCTGCTCCAGGTACCAGGCCGTCAGGTGCAGGATTGAAGGTCTGGATGAGACCTTCCCGATTGACAGAGATCAGGTCTGGGCATGATGGAAGATGCCTAGGGAGCCTGCTGTTGCGGCTGAGGAGGTCTGGATACCAGAACTGCGTCAGTCTGGGGCTACCAGGGTCACCTGCTCTTGTCCCGCCTCACCTGAGGCACCCTGAGAATCAAGTAAATGAAAGGAAGGCGCAGTGGGGCGAGATCACTGCCTTGAAGGCACCCCGCGGTGATCCCGCTGAGGGGGCGGTATGAAACAGCTCTAGCTGGTGTTTTCCCTGGAGGCAACAGGTCCACCATCACTTTCCAGTGGAGAACAGGCTGTAAGCTATTCTGATGGAGAGACCACTGTGGATGTCCGCTATATGGCGAGGCATCCCTAGTTGATTTGAGGCTCCTGAACATGGATGGCTAGAAGATCTGCCTCCAGTCGGCTCACTAGGTCCAGATGCAGAGCTCCTGCAATGCAGCCGGGTGTGTGCTACCCTGCTTTTGAGGTAGTACATGGTCGTGGGCTGTCGTCTGGACTTGAACCATGTCTCTAAGATGCTGGTTAATGCTGTGCAGTGCCAGTCGGCTGTGAGGCCAACAGGTTGATTATGAGACTCCTCGGGGTCCAGACCCCGTGGCCCTGTTTGTTCCTGTGTGGGCTTCCCTGCCCATGAAAGAGGTATCGTCATAGGACGACTGGTCGTCCGAAGTGGATAAATGGGATCTTTTCCTGCAGCCAGTTTAGGATGTCCACCACTGGAGTGCCCATATTCTGGGTCAGTGATCAGCTGGTCGAATGTCTAAATGCACGCGGGTGCGGATCGGTGTGCACATTTTTTGCCCACGGGCATGGACTCTCCACTGGGCTGCCAGCCCTGCGAAGGGCTATGCCACCTGGCCCAATGGACCATGGTGGCAGGTCGCTATGTAACCCAGAAGGTGAATGTCTCAAGATGCTAACTGCTCAACCAGAAATGATTGCAAATAGCGAGAACCTCCGCCTGTCCGGTTTCGCTCTGGTCAGCGAGAGTCGAGCTCTGCCCCAATGAAGCGCATCACCTGAGAAGGCAACGAGCCTGACTTGGTTTCATGGATCAGGAGGCCGTTGAGAGCAAGTCTGAGGGCCAGGTACCTAGACCTTCAGCCTTGCTGCTCAGTGGAACCGCTTAAGGTCAGTCATCGAGGTGGGGGTATATCCCTGATCCCTCGACACCCGAGGTGGGCTGCCACCACTGCAATGCATTTAGTGAAGACCTGTGGGGCAGATGACAGCCAAATGGTACGGCTTGGAACTTGTAAAGGGTTCCTCTGCTCTGAAATTGAGGAACCGCTGGTGAGACGGACGGATTGGGATGTGAAAGAACACACCCTGAAGATCCAGTGAGCAATATCACGTTTTGCTCCAGGGATGGTATGGATCTGGGACAGAGTTACTCATCCATAAGGTGTGTAGCCTTAGATACTTATTCAGGTGGTGTGTTTTAGAATGGGGCACCAGTCTCCCCGTCCTTTCTTCGGGACCAGGAAGTACCTGGAAATGAACCTGAATGACTGAGGATCTGCCACCAGACCAATGAGGAGGAGATGGGCTGTGCGCATCCTGTCAGAGCCGACTGAGTGTTGACTGATACCTCTTTCTCCCATGGGACGCTGGCTCTGCTGGGTGGGTACTGCCGGATTCTAGAGCCAGACCCGGGCTGACCACTTCTAGGACCCACCAGTCCGTGGTAACAGCGGACCAGATGGAAAGGAGGTGGCGCCCAGAGAGCTGGCGTGATGGGAATAGGGGTGGCCACCCCATCCTGTCACTGAGCAGGCTTGGAGGAACAGGGTCCAGAGCCTGAACCCCGACCTCCTCTGAGGGTCTGGGGAGGTCCTGGCTTGGACTGGGGGTGCCAAGCCTGTGCCCGCTGATGCTATGCTCCCTGAAAGGAGGAGGACTGCTGGGCTGCAGGAGCAGAGTGCCAAAAGGCTTTCTTTCTGCTTGCTTTTGGGCTGAAGCATTTTGAGCAGAAGTGGCAGAGTCCAAATTGGCACTGGACTGTTCGATTCACTGAAGGTGACCACCCACACCTGGACCGAAGAGATCGGTGCCCAGGAATGGAACATCGGCAAGTTTGTGCTAGGTATCCACTGTGAAGGTGGAAAGCCTCAGCCAAGCCCCACAGCATGAGGCAACCATGGCTGCCACTGAACGGGCACGAGTCCCCAATGTCCAGAGCAGTCTGAAGCTGCTACTTAACAACGGCATGGCCTTGGTCCCGGACCTGCTTGACCGTGGTCTGAAGGTCTGCCGGGAGTTGCGGGAGAACTTCATCCCAGGACCCTAGAAGGGCGTGGGAGAAGTGCGCCATGATGATGTCCGAGCTTGCCTGACAGAGGCCTAAAGAGGCGGCTGCACAGACCTTCCTGGCAGAATGGTCCAGTTTCTCGGACTCCTTGTCCAGGGGTCTATTGATGGTGGCAGAACTGTCTGTACATCTAAAAAGAGAGGCAGTCACAAGGTTCTTCGCAGAGGGGTGTTCTGTGAACACCGAGAGGGGCCCCATGGGTACCGCATACCTGTGGGTCATCCGGGCAGACAGCGCTGGGCAGGAGGCAGGATACTGCCAAAGCTCCAAGACCAGGCCAACAATGGCTTCAGCCACAGGAAAGGCTTCTGCTGGGGTATCCCCTCTCTTGAGAAGGTCAGTGAGAGGGTACTTCGCCCGTTTCTGGACTGGTTCCAAGGGCATCCCTGTGGATTCGGAGATAAGGCGAAGAATCCCTTTAAAGGACGAAGGGCCTTCCTCCGTCGACAGATCATTGGCCGACTCGTCATCTCGTGGGTGAGAGTGAAGGTTGGTATCGTCTGAATCCGAGGTATCCGGATTCAATGGTCAGCCGCCAAGGTTGCCCTCAACGTGCCTGGGGCGATTAGGCGTGAGGTGACCGAGATCCTGTGAGGAAGACCCAGGGTTGACTAAGCTTCCTTCATAGGAGCCCCTCCCAAAGGCTGTTTAGGCGGCGGCTCCACCACAATCGGTGGAGAGACCAATATTGGCAGAACCGGAGCGGGTCTAGCCGGCTCTGTTAGCGGGGGAACCGATTTCACCAGTTCCAAAGGAGTCAGCTTCAGCCTAGGAGGCAAAAGCCAAGTAATGGCCGGAGTAGAGACCGTGGTCGGCTTCTGCCTGGACAAAATCAGCTGCTGCCACATCAGATCCTCATAGCGTCGGCGGAGCTTCCGCCAAAGCCTCTCCTCATCTGAGAAGGACAAGGATGACTGATGGCGTTGCCTCTTTTTGGAGCGCTGGTGCGCCTTCCTCAGCCTGTCGGTCGAGGGGGGTCCGAGATCTCGACCTGGATCGGACTGGCAGAGTCGGTCACTCAGGAGACACCGGTGACTTCCTGGGATCAGGGACCGGTTTTTTGAGGTGATCCCCAGCTGGTAGCTGGTTGGGGTCTCCTCGTCAGGAAAAGACAGGACTGATATCCTATTGAGAGAGTCGTTGACTGGAACGGGCAACAATGGATCGATGAGATCGAGAACGATCTCAACCTCGATCAAGACCTTGATCGACTGGCCAGACTGAAAGACCGAGAAGCCAGCGGCCGAGCTGGCAATTTCGACCAAAGTCGATACTGCCGACTCCTGGGACCGAGACTGTTCACGATCCCAAGAGTGTCTTCACCAAGAAGACTGATTCGGATCCTTATCCCTCTTACGAGACCGAGAGGAGCGAGAGCCCGCAGGTCCCTCACCCTTAGTGGGAAGAGACTGGCACAACTCTTGGAAGGAACCCAAAAAGGTAGAGCCCAAGTTGAGAGGAACGAAAAATGACCGAGAGGAAGACTACAGCCAGTGCCACTTCTTCTTCAAAGGCCTGCATTCGCTCCAGCGGTTTGGCAGATCCCGCAACCGTGGAGACCACCCACCGGGCCTCTTTAGATTTGAGGCGTGCTAGATGATCATCAAGGATGTTCGTGTGAAAAGTGAGAAACATCTCGCTAGTCTTGGTCTCCTGGCCGACACCCAGACATTAAACGCATGTAGTATGCGGATCAGAGCACGATATTTTTTGGCCGCACGGGCACCAGTGAAATCCAGGGGAAGATTTATCTTCTATGATGGAACAATGAGAAGCACCATCGCTAATTCGAACGAGTCGGAGTTTCGGAATAACCAAAGGTTTTGAAGCCAGGGCCTACAAAAAGTGAGAGTGGAAACAAAATCTGGCGTAATGGGGCAGAACCGAGGGCTATACCACCAAGGTGGGTAGGAGGAGCCAGCTTGAAGACTTTCCAGCGATCCTTAAAAGGGAAAGGGACATGCCAAGAAGTGTGGATGAGCAACATATCCACAAGCTTAGAAATTACATTTTCAATACACATCAATTCTCAGAACAACAACTTTATAAACAGCTGCCAGTTAGAAATGATTTCCTGTCCTCTTTAAGTTACTCAATATTATCAGGTCACCCCTGAAAACAGGCACTTGTGCCTAGTGGGCCTTACCCTGTTACCAAAAGACTAAAATAAAAAAAATAAAAATTATGGAGAAAAAATACAGACAAATGAAACCAGCCATTTGGGCAATGTAATCTACTGCTTGTTTTTAAACTTCTAAAAAACACTTTAATCAATTTAAACTAGGGTTGCCACCTTTGGATGAGATGAAAACCGAATACTAAGCCACACCCCCAAACTCCACCCTTAACCCCACCCCTTTTATGACTAATGAGGGCATCGCTTGGACTCTGATTCACTTGATTTATTCAGAATTGCTGCTGAAATAACATTGTGTACAACTTCTTTAAATGACATCATGATTATTATTTTTGGTTTATTTGATTTAGATTTAAATATTTTAAATTTCAGTGTGTGTTAACATTTGGTGGGGGTTAGAGATGGGGGTTCAGGGGACTTTCCATCCTGTGTACACAGCTCAGCTGACAAATCGAGTGACTACAAGGACACCTCTGACAACTGTCTAGTTTGGATCAGGTGGCCTTTTCTGGTAAAACTCTTTCAATAAATAAATAAACTACAACAGTAATGGTGGACGAGCTGTAATTACAAATATAATCTGCCATTTTAAGATGTGCTACTGTCCCTCCCATTGCTCCTACTCTAAAGTTATTTGTAATGTCAGTGAAGTTTTTAAAAGTGGTAGGAACTATTATATGCTGTTAAATACCCTATTTTGTTTTCCATGTCAGTCATACACAGCAGATAGCACGATATGCGATATGTAGCATGGAGGCAGTATAGCGCAGTGGTTTAAAGCTCTGAGCTGCAATTCTGGAGACCAGGGTTTGAATCCTACAGCCCAAACTTGCATACTTTCTGATCCTCCACAAATCACTTAATTCCCTTGTACTCTCAGGTTGCACCTGTAAACAAGCTTTAGCTTAGTGTCTCTCTTCTGGTAAAAAAAAAAATAAATAAAAATAATGTTTTGAAAAATTTTTGATAAATTGCCTAACTTTGCAGTGCCATCAAATCTAGATTGTGTTCCTGTCATCTCATCAGCTGCTGCTCTCTCTCTCTTCCTTTTCTCATTTCTGTAGCTTAGCATGACATTAGCCACATTATTCTGTGCTGTTCATCTGAAAGGCCTGGCTTGGTCTTCGTGGAATATTCAAGTAGTATGAAAATTGACAACAATAACTACTGAGGAGAGAGAGGAATAGTATTGCTAGAAACGAAATAAAATATTATATTATTAATTTAACAACAAACGGGACAACAAATATTAAAATATAGGATAGACCCTAAAAGAAAAAAATGGTGAACATTTAAAGGTATAAAAGTTTTTTGTTTTTTTTTTGCACCGTTGTCCACCGTTAATTGTAATCTTATGAAGTGTACTGTATTGTATTTATGCCCAGGACCACCTTGAAAATGAGCTTGCTCGATGGTGTTTATGCCTGGTTAAATAAAGTGATTGATTGATTCCTTATCACAGCAGTCAAAGACCATACTCATAATGCAGCCTGGAAAGGATTAGTTTGATTTGCTGCTAATGGTCTTAATAGCCCTACTTTACACCTCTCAGACTGACTGGTATGCAAACAAAGGTCTGCGTGACATCAGAATTTGTTTGTGATCTGACCATGCAAGTAAAATGGTGAAGGATTTAACAGAATCTGTTTTACAAGCATGTGAGCATTCAAAATGACTGAAAAAGTACTACCTCTGAATAAAACTGGATTAGCAGGTAAAGTTTCTGAAACACACTATGCAGTCTATACTGGGACAGGAAGCTACCCTAATGTGGTGCCTGTCTGGTTTCAGAAAAATGAAGGTGTTAATTAAGGTGGTATTGTGTACCCTTCCCGTGAATAATCTTCCAATTTGCAGGTGTGAAGTTAGAGGTGACAACTGAGCAGACAGGGACACATTTGGCTCTTTAAGAGCCCTGCTCTTGAAGGTACTTCCTGATTAGCATGCACTGCAAGCAAGCAATCACACTAAAATGTCCAGACACTTGCTTACAGTCAGATGAGAAGAAAATTAAACAGTTAGTGGAGCATCTAACAGGTGCTGCTTGACCCACCATAAAAAACGAATTTGCAATGGTGAAAACAGGAGGACCGAATCTGGACCTAGAAAACCGAATCATTTGGTCAAAAAACAAGTAGGTGGTAACTTTAATTTAAACACGAGAAATCATTTTTTCCAAAAAGCTAGTTTCGGCTACAGTTAATAAAACTATCAGCATACCTGTCAAACCTACTTTTCTAGCCCCCCCCCAAATGCTGCACAGTGCGCACCATGATCTGTTTTTCCTTTCTGGATCCCAACCCTTACCAGACCTACAATGGTATTTCTAAGCAAATGTGGTTGCCATCTTTTTTGTTGAGAAAAAAATATAAATTAAAACTTCTATAAAATACTCATATTTGGTGGAAAGAGAAAATACTACCACCAAATAAAACCAAAATAAAACTGGAAGATTTAACTGATGTAATTATATGGACAGTTTTCTGATGCAGTCATGAGGATAGATTAATAGAGCTCAATATGTATACCCTACAGCAAAGGAGGGGGAGAAGTGATATAATCGAAACATTCAAATATCTTAAAGGCATTAACAAGGTGAAAGAGTCTAACATGTTTCAATATAAGAAAAATAGCAGCATGAGAGGACACAGCATGAGATTAGAGGGAGGCCGATTAAGGGGTAAGGTGAGAAAGTTATTTTTCACAGAAAGGGTGGTGGATGCACGGAACAGCCTACCTCAAGAAGTGGTGGATATGAATACAGTGCAGGGCTTCAAACAGGCATGGGATATGCATAAGGAAGCAATACAGATGAGTATGAATAAATAGGCAATTGACAGATTAAAGGCCTATGGCACATTTATAAGGTAGAAAAATGGGCAGACTGGATGGGTCTTGAGGTCCTTATCTGCCATCAACTTCTATATTTCTGAGATGTCTGGAATCTTTTATAGTGAAAAAGGAAAAAAGATAACTTTTTTTGCCCAATTTCGATGCAGTGCTGCTTTAAGTGGGAGCATATTCCACACAACAGGGCCAGCACATGAAAGGCACTGTTACCAGCAGTACTGAAGAAATCAGGAATATTTAAAATGTAAGCTGTTAGGGGAGCAAAGGCTGGACCCAGAATTCCTTATATAGAACAAAGATGTTTGATTTAGGAGCCTTGTTTCTATAGTCTCTCACTATATATGGTGCAGATCTGTGTTTTATGTTTTGCCCCCCAACTGGTGCTTTCTGACTTGCTGTCATTCTGCAGCAGGTGTCCTGTGAGAAAGCAGCTCAGAAAGGTCACAGAGGTCAACACAGACATTCTTGTCCATACCTCCCCATAAGGTAAAAACAGCAGACCCAGCAGGTGTGTGGGGCTGCAACTTCTGGAGCCTATACATACTCTGTGCTTGCCGTTTTATCAGAGAACTGTAAATTTTACTCACCTAATTTTAGGATATACTCTTCAGAAATTTTTTTTTAGTGGAGTACCAGTACTCACCCAGCATTTGTAAATACTCCACACACCAAAGAATACTGCCTCATAACATAACTGGTGATTCAAAAGGAGCATTTTTTTCCACATTTACAGCACTCTTGCCCACTATATTTTAAAACTGGCGACTACATTACTCCTACCTGCCAATATTATCTGGAATATTGTTAGCACCTGCTCAATTTTTATCTAGAAAAAAATGACAGTTTTTAAAAATGTACTCCTCACTCCAGTCTGTCCAAACATTTGTACACATCTGAATTTGGTTTTACTCACCTCAGTTTCAAAATAAGGAGTACAGTACTCATCCCAAAAAAATCTTATTTGGAGCCCTGGTTGCCGCAGTTTTTAAAATCATACTTGCATCTCTTGTCCATGTAGATCATGGCCCTGTTGTGAAGCTAGTGCTTCTGCGTGCACTGACATCTCGGATGACATGAGTGGTGCCATGCATGTTGTTGTCGAGAGTGCAGGGAGCATCCTTATCGGGCAGCGTTTAAAAGGAGAACTATTTCCCCAAGGTCGAGTTTCAACATTTTATGAAGAACAGTATGGAGAAAGGCAGCGTTGTTAGGGTACAATGTTTCTTGTTCTGTAGTAATGTGTTGCTAGGTGTGTTTGTTGGTAGCAGTGCTAGCAGTAAAGCTGCTATAGTTTATGGCCATTTAGGTTTGTGTTTAACTTGATTTGTTTTCCCAGCATGGTGTAGGATACAACATACACTACGAGACAGAAGGTCAACAGGTCAACAACTTGTTTTATTTATCTTATTGAAATGTTTCACCAGGAAGGCACGCTGAGCAATAAACTGCTCATCTCCCGGTGCGAACCTTGGGGGGGAAGGGGGTAGAGGAACATAAGAATAGTTTACAGAGATTTGGTACACAAATACAGGTTACTCACCTGTAATAGGAGTTCTAGGAATGGTATATGTTGTTCATCCACACTTATTGGCAGGTTCCTTGCCGCTTTAAATCTTGCGGAAGGTCTTCAAGCTGGCTCCTCCCACCCACCCACCCGGGAGGTAAACCTCGGCTCCGCCCATGACGCCAGATCTAGCCTGCTGGAAGCCAGGTTTGTGTCGAAGCCGAGAGGTTGAAGATGTAGGATGAACAACATATACCATTCCTACTAACTCCTGTTACAGGTGAGTAACCTGTATTTCTAGGGACATGGATATGTTGTTCATCCACACTTATTGGCAGACTCCTAGCAGTTCTCCGGGAGGAGGGAGGCAAGGTGCACACCCCTACTTAGGTAGAAAGACTGGAGAACTGAGGCCCCAACCAGCACCCCGGCGCAACCCAAGGTTGATGTGGAAGGGGAATGGTAAAGCCTGCTTCCGGGCAGAAGCCCTGCGGATAACCTGGACCGGAGTATCCTCGGAAGCAGCCACTGATGCAGCGGAAGGACGGGTAAAAGAGGGCGCTTATCCCTCTGGGAGGCTCCATGCCCGCCCGCCTATAGTGGAGACCTATGCAGGGTGACCCGCCCGCTGTCGTCCACTGGGCTGCAAATCTGCCAGATGCGGCTTCAGCGAAGATGATAAACAGCTGGCGAACCTCTCCCGAACTTTCAGCTTTCGCTCCTAGGAAGGTGAGCGTTAAACAGAGATCTATGGAACCTGTATAAGCCCTCAGTGTAAATGGGGATAAACCCGGCAGAGGCAATACCCCGAAGGAAGACTCCGCCGCCCGGAAGGACTTGGTGGGGCGAGGACAACCTAGTCCCTGTGGAAGACCGGATAGGGAGATTAAAGGAGCGCTGGAACTCTCCCCACCTTCTGGATGCAGTAGGCCCCATGAAGGTGTTCTTCCACAACAGGTGGGGAAACTCGCACCTGTGCAAAAGGTTCGGATGGCTTGCTCATGAGCTAAGCCCATACCAGCAAGGATCCCACAGAACGGGTACTCTCCCCAAAAGGGAGGACGGATCGAGGCCTAGAACTGCCAGATCACCTTCTCCACTACCACCAACTGCCTCCTGCCCGCGCCTGGAAGACAGGGGTGACCCGCAGAGCACCTAGAGGGTCGTCGGCCGAAGCCCTGGTTTAAGGATGGACCGCAGATGGTCCAGAATGCTCGTCCAGGGACGGGGAAGGGCATGGCCCTATCCCATCATCAAAAGGTAGAACTTCTCCCAGAGGACGAGCATCTTGGCCGACTTCTTAGCAGGACACCTCGAAGGTCGAGGACCTTGCCGAAAGACCCTAGGGCCTGGCCCCTAGCCACACAGGGGTCGGCCTACAGGTGCAGGGATTGAAGGTCCAGATGGATAACCTTCCCCTGAAAAAGAAGACAGGACTGGGCGGACTAGAGGCCGCCTCGGGAGCCTGGGGCTGAGACTGAGGAGAGCTGGATACCAGAACTGGCAATCCAGTCTGGGGCTACCAGCATCACCTATGCCAGTCCTCCTCGCCTTGCCCGTGGGTCAAGGGAAATGGGGAGAGAGCACGGAGGGGCCGGGGTCCGTGGCTCGATGGCATCCCCTGCAGCAGGCCTTGCTGAGGGGGCAGGCAAAAAACAGTCTCGGCCTCGTATTCTCCCCGGAGGGAAGAGGGAGAAGATCCTGTGCTACCTCCATCAGGGGAGACCACTCATGAGGCGCAGCCTTTGCCTGGCTTAGGGCAGCAGCCAGGAAATTGGGGGCTCCTGCCATCAAATGGCTGGGAACCCTCGACTGCGCAAAAACCCAATGCGGAGAACTTCCTTGCACCGAGACAAGGGGATTGACCGAACCTGGCGGGGTAGGTAGCACATGGTCGTGGTGTTGTCCTACTTGGACTTAGACCACTAGACCCCGTACAAGCGGGCGGCGGTGCAAGCTAAGCGGTTCGCCTGTGCTCCAGCGAGCAGAAGGACATCAGGACTGTGAGAGGACCAGAGGCGAAAGCACTCTGTATTCCCCTAGATGGGCACCCCACCCATCCGAGAAGCATCGGGTCGGAGAAGACCCGACTCAGGGCGAACGAACAGGATGTTCCTCCTGCCGAGTTGGAACGGTCCAAAGGGAGCGTTCTCTTAACTCCTGGCTGTAGTCACGAACTGGTCCAAAGGACCCAGCGCTGTGACCTCTGGCTGGCCCCTCCCACTAGGGGAAGGCCGCCCTGAGGCCAAGGAGGTGCAGGAGGTCCTGGCAGGACATAATTACCCGACCAACCCGACTGGGTAAGGGAGGAAGAACCTCAGCCCTGTCCGCCCGGAGCCGAGCTCGGACTCAAGAGTCAAGCTTAGTCCCGAAGAAGCTTCACCGCTAAGGCACGAGTTCCCACTTGGCTCCTGAAACGGAAGACCAGTCTGCCTTCCGGGTGGGGTTACATCCAGACCCTTCAGTGCCGCAGAGACTGCTGAGCAAAAGAAGGGCCTGGCTAGGAACTCGTAAGGAGATCCCCGCTAAGAAGGGGTGGAGCCTCCCAAGAAACGGACGGAACGAGGAGAAGGTACATCCTGGAGACCCAGGAAACAGCCACACGCCACGTTCTGAGGATGGAATATCTGAAGTAGAGAGACCAACCAGGCGTGCGGGAGAATGGGCGCGAGCCCCAGTCCGTTTGAGGCCAGGAATACCTGGACACGAACCCAGGGTTGAAGGGGGGGGTCCGCAGCCTTCCTGATCACCCCTAACTAGAGGGCCAGGTGGTGCCGGCATGCGACCGACACAGAGGCAGTGGACCCAAGATCCCCATGGGGCAACAGCTCGCAGGGAAACCGCTGCAACCTGTCGACAGGATCTACCCCAAATACCTCCAGAACAAGGTGCGGAGCCGTCCCCCATGGGGAAACCCGGCTGGGATGATGGGGCCGGGGCAGTGCCCCTGTCTGGGCCACTGAGCAGGCTTGGGGGGAAGGAGCCGAGGGGGCTCTCGGTTTCCTGCCTCCCTGCTTCCTTTTGGAGGAAGACGCTGGACTGGCAACAGGCCGCCCAGCACATGCCTGCTGGCCCTTATGCTGGGCCGGTTGAGCCACAGGGCTCAGGGGGCAAAGGGGCTTACGCAAAAGCCGACGGCTGCTCTTGACCCTCCGGGCGAGAGTGACCGAGTCCGGAGTGGCATTGAACTCCTCGGGCCCTTGGATATGTCCCTCCACTCCAGGGCCAAAAAGGTCAGTCCCCAAGAAGGGGATGTCCGCCAACTCGTGCTGGGTTTCCAAGGAAAAAGAGGATAACCTCAGCCACGCCCTGCGGCGCATAGCCACTGCGGCCGCCACCGATCTGGCACAGGAGTCACCCAGATCCAGAGCCGTCTGGAGCTGTTGTATTGCCACCACCCTACCCTGGTCCCGTACCCGCCGGACCGTGGTCTGCAGTTCGGCCGGGATATGAGGCAAAACCTCGTCCAGGGTGCCCAGAAGGGCATGGGAACAGTGTGCCATAAGAGCCGCCGAGTTGGCCTGACAGAGGCCTAGGGAGGACACAGCGTAAACCTTGCGCCCGACGTAGTCCATCCTTTTGGACTCTTTGTCAGGGGGTCTATCCACGTCCCCAGCGTTTCCAAGACATTGGAAAACGTCGTCGGTGACTACCCCTTCAGTCGAGGGGTGCTCCGAGAAACCGGGCAGAGAACCAACAGGGACAGGGTACCTCCGAGCCACCCTGGCCGAAGGCGCAGGGCAGGAAGAAGGCTGCCGCCATAGCTCCAGGGCTGGGCCCACGATAGCCTCAGCCACTGAGAAGGCCGCAGAGGGAGAACCCCCTCGGTCCAGAATCTCCGTAAGGGGGTAAGGTGCCCATTTGGAGACGGGCTCAAGCTGCATCCCAGTGAATTCTGAAATGAGCTGAAGCAGACCCCTCAAGGACGATGGGCTGTCGCCTACAGAATGTTCCTGGGAAGACCGGGTCCTCCTGCTAGGAAACATAGCAGAGCCGGCTTCAGGCCCGAAGGGTCTGCAAAAGCTGTCAGAGGCCCGAGGCACTTTCTGCCCACCGGGGCGGGCAGGAGTGAGGGGACCGAGTGACCGAAGAACAGGTCATGGCCTGGCCTGAACCCCACCGAAGGCGGAGGGCAGCGAGGGTCGGACGAGCAACCGGCCCTGGAGAGGGCTCCTCGACTAACTCGAACGGCTGCCGACCGAGCGGTGGCTGCTTGCTATCCGGAGAATGAATTGGGGTCGATTGATCCCCAGACAACAACTGCTGTCGCCACATAAGTTCCTCGTAACACCGACGCCAACGGCGTCAAAACCGCTCCTCATCCGAGGAGGGGGACGAGGAAGAATGGCAAAGCCACTTAACTTTGGTGCCCCGGGACTGAGAAATGACGAGATTAAAGTGGATGGGCTAGACCGGGAGAGGTTGACCGAGACCGAGACCCAACCGGGTGGACCGAGATGGGCTCTGGAAGGAGCGGGACGCACCCGCTCCTCCTCGGCTCAGAAGAAAGAACCAAGGGCTGTTGACCCGAAGGAACGGACAGAACCTCAGCCTCCGCCGGAGGCGGAGGGATGGCAGCACCAGAAGACCACCCAAAAGACAGGTAGAGAGACTCGACAACGTCGACGGGGGATCTGTCCGGCTGACCTGAGGGACACCGTGGAGGCCAGTGGGCGAAGCCGATCCTCGATCGAAGTCGGTGCCGCCGGCCGATGAGGGAGGGGAGAGTTCCCGCCCCGCCGACGAAGAGACTCCTACCCGCGCCCTTTAGCCTTAGGCCGAGCGGCAGGGCTTCAGGGTCCCTCTCCTTGAAGGAAAGGGAATGACAAGCCCTTGAGCGGCTGCACGAGTTGAACCCAAGGACAGCGGGATAAGCGCCAGAATCGAGGAGGGGGTCGCCCTTCCCAGCAGGATCAAACTGCTGAGAACAGTCGAGCGGACACCCGCTGGTCCGAGGAATCTCCAGAGCAGAAAAAATACACGGATGTCCGAGCCCCGGAACGGGCCGCGTGGTCCTCCAGGAGAGCTGACTGAAAGAGCATTACAGAACCAAAAAGCCTGAGGATCGTCATCCAAGTCCAGGCAAAAAACGCACGTGGAATGCGAGTCTCTCCTGGAGGAACTAACCGTGCGCCTCTCGGGGCTGGAAAGGGACTGAGCCATTGCCGTAGCGAAGAAGAAAAGATCGAAGTTTCAAAAAGATACTTCTAATGATTTCGAAGACCGAAATTTTCAGGAACCAGTCGAAAACGCAGAGCGCTAAGGAGGGAAGGAAGATCTGGCGTCATGGGGCGGAGCCGAGAGTTTTACTACCCGGGTGGGTGGGAGGAGCCAGCTTGAAGACCTTCCAGCAAGATTTAAAGCGGCAAGGAACCTGCCAATAAGTGTGGATGAACAACATATCCATGTCCCTAGAATATAAAGTTATAGAGTTGGCCATATATTACTTAACATAATTGCTGGTTTTTCATCGTTTTGCAAAAATGAAAATACAAGGAAACCTGCACAAGTGGCTGTCAGTTTAAGTTCCCATCTGGAGTTTGTAGCAGCAAGTGGCATCTTGAGCCACCGTTAAAAATCACACCATGGTTGTGTTTTAAATTCTAAAGACGTTTGCTTCAGCAGACCAGTGGGTCACAGCACCGGACCTATAGCTTGCTTTGTGCAGGGCCCTGCAGGCCCTATGTGAAGCAGTAAACAAGTGGGGCACAATCCAAGTCTGTAGCATGACGCAAGAGACCAGTGGTGCACAGCCCTGGACATGCAGCTAGGCCTTGGGTCATGAGGGTAAGGGACAGGTAGAATTGGCAAGACAGTGTGTGTGTGTGAAGATAAGATAGAGCCTTAAAGCGGTTCTTTCCACCCGGGGGCTTAACTTTTATATTAAAAACAAACAACAAAAAAACACTGTCTTGCTATGACTGCTCTGTGCCCAGCCTAAGGGCTGGAATGAGCATTTTTTAATATTGTTTATTAACTAAATAATTTGTAACTGATCAATAAAAAACACCACAATACTACTACTATGGTTTATGTCGTAATTCTTCTTTGCATTCTACTATCCGACCCAAGCAGTACTCGGCTCCAGTCGGATAGTAGCCATTGGATATCTGGATCTGATATCTGGCCAATTTTAGGTATCCACTCATCCCTAGTTTCCATTAATTTCCCCACCACTGATACAAGACTGACCAGTCTACAGCTGGTCCAGTTGCTAGCCTCTTCCACACTGTGAAGCTTATCAGCTCTTCTCCAATCATCTGGAACTTTCTCCCATTTCTTTTTTTTTTAACTTGCATTTTATACTCCCCCTTGCACCATCGAGAGTCACCTATGGTATCTGACCCTACTCTCCACCTACCTGGAGCATGTAGGTGAACCCCCATGGAGCCCAGGTTTTACCCCACGTGGGGCCCGTACACCCAGGCTTCTAGTTTAGGCCGGGTCCCTGGCAGGACAGGCAAGAGGGAACTGTGGGGTCTGCACCAGGCGCTCAGTTTTCCCAGTGCTCAGGGAGCTATTTTTCCTGTTCTTGGGGGCGTGACATGTGCCCAGACGTCAAAGCACCAACGTCATTCACACCCCAACTCCTCTGAGTGGCTTCAGTGCTTGCTGTGCCTCTGGCCTCCACCAGAGATCAGTCAAGCACAGAGCCTAGTCTCCCCCCTTCCTGGAGAAGGTGAGCAGTCCTCAGATGCTCAAGCCTCCTCCCCCTGGCTGGTCCTCCGTCTCCCCGGGCACGTTCCCGAACCCGGGTCTATGGTGTTGCAAGTGGTAGTGCTACCACTGCACCAGCGGGCCGGCAACTTTCTCCTGTTTCTAGTGACATGCTGAATAAGACTGCCAGTGATGCAGCAAGCTCCCGAGTTCCCTTAGCACCCTTGGATGTATTTAGTCTGGTCCTATGGCCTTGTCTATTTTCAGGTTTGCAAGACTCTTTCCTCTGTAACCAGACCTGTATATACTCCCCCCTTCTGTATTCCTGCTGCTCCTTGTTGGTCTGCCCCCCCCCACCCCGTCTACAATGTGAGCCCAAAAGAACAGTCACGTAAGAACTTACTGTAATAACTGACCTTTGAGAGAATCTCCTCCCTAAGGCCATACTTTTGGCACTGTAAATCGTCAGCATCAGGGCCACACAGAAACTTTTTGTTAGCTGGGGGCCGCCACAAAGATGTGCAGCATCGATACGTATATAACATGGGCAGCCCCAATACTCCTCAGCTCCCTGCCGAAGATTAGCCTTGGATAGGGCAGTAACTATGAGGAACCAGGAGGCAAGATCAGTACCAGGCAAACAAGGAGAGGCATGGGACTGAAAACAGGAACCATGGAGTAAGACCTTAGGTGCAGCACCTGATGTAACCTTCAGAAACCATAAGGAAAAGGCGGGAGGGTACGGCATGGCCTAATAGAGAAGATTCTCTCAAAGATCTACTGTTATGGTAAGTTCTTACATAACTGTTCTATCTTCATCAAGGATATCTCCTCCATTAGGCCTTGCCTTTGGGAATGACTCCCACGCAGTACAAAGTAATCCAGGAAGATGGCACTGTCCAATATGTGAAAAGGACAGAAGGCCTTGCAACACAGCAAGTCCAAAATCAGCATGTCTATGAGAGACAATGTCCAGACTACAATGTTTAGTGAAAGTGTGAACACTGCTCCATATGGCTGCAGCACGTATGTCAGCAGCAGGGACATTCTTCAAACAGGCTACAGAAAGTGGACATACCCTCTGTACAGTGACCTTGGACAGCACCAGAAAGTTCCTTACTATGCTTTCTATAACAAAATGTAATACAATTTGTGAGCCATTTGGACAGCCATTGTTTAGACACAGGGTGCCCTCTTTCCCAAGAGCAAACAAAACAAGAAACACAGAAGTTGTCGACAGATAAGGACCACTTGGCTCACCTAGTTTGCCCTAAACTCCCTACCCATAGTGCCACTGGATACCCTACTTGGACTCCAGCTTACACCCCCACCCCCATGCTTCTAAGAGTCCCTTGTGTCTATCCTAGGATCCTCAAATCCTGTGACTGTTCTAACCCCCATCACTTCCTCTAGGAAGCTGTTCCAAGTGTCCACCACCCTCTCCGTGAAGTACTTCCTCACTGCTCCTCTCAGCCTCCCTCTAGCTTTACATTGTGATCCTTTGTCCTTCAGCATCTTTTCATTTGGAAAAACCTCCCTTCCTGTACCTTGTTTATTCCTGTGAGGTACCTGAATGTCTCTATTATATTCTCCTGTTTCCTTGGGAGTACATATTTAAATCTTCAAGCCCTTCTTCGTAGGGCTTCTGATGCAGGTCCTGCACAATTTTGGTTGCCCTCCTTTGCACCGACTCCACCCTATGTCCTTTCGGAGATGGGGCCTCCAGAACTGTACACAGTACTCAAGGTGTGGTCTCACCAGTGATCTATACAGGGGTATTATTACCTTCTTCTTTCTGCTGGTGATACCCCTCCCTTCGCATCCGAGCATTCCACTAGCCTTTCCCACTGCCTTGTCAAACTGTTTAGCTACCTTCAGGTAATCAGAAACGATAACTCCCAAGTTTCTTTCCGTTTTGTGACTAATACCCCTCCCCCCCACCAGAACTGGTATGCTGCCCCGGGTTTTGTACCCTAAGTGCATGATTTTGCTATTTTTGGCGTTGAATCTTAGCTGCCAAACTCGTGACCATTCTTCTAACTTCTTTAGATCCTCCCTCATTCTTTCTACCTCCCCAGTGTGTCTACTCTGTTTCAGATTTTTGTGTCATCCGCAAATAGGCATACCTTCCCCTTCAATAAGTACAACAAAAAGCTGAGAGAACTTTCTGCAGTCCCTGGTGCAATTTGCATAGTATCTCAGTATTCCATGTATATCCAAAGTGGTTGGCAAGCTCAGGATAGTAAACAGGAAGGTGCATCGTTTGGGTCAGTGTAAATTCTGATAAAATCTTAGGCAGAAATTTAGGATTCGTATGCAAAGAGAGTCTGTCTTTGTGAAAAATCAAATAAGAAGGCTCATACATCAAAGCCTGAAACTTAGAAATCCGAAGAGCAGAAGTCATAGAAACTAAAAAATAACAATTTCCATGACAGGAAATGTAAGCCACAACTCGCGGCAGGCTCAAAAGGAGCCAACGTCAATTTCTCAAGTATGAAATTCAAGTTCCAAGGAGGAACTGGATTATGGATAGGCAGTTTCATATGAATGATACCTCTCAGGAGATACAGGATACCTGAAATTGGGCAACTGTACGACCACTGACACAGGCATGGAAAGCTGATACAGCCACCACATGCACCTTAATGGAGGAATACTGTAGGCCTAAATCAGATAGGGAAAGCAAGTATTCCAACACAGAATTCATAGGACATGTATAAGGGACCATACTCCAGGAAGCAGACCACAGAGTGAAGCGCTTCCATTTCAAAGAACAAGTATGCCAGGGAGAAAGCTTCATAGCCACAGGCAGGACATCAGCAACCTTAGGGTATACCCCAAAACGGTGCAATAGTTATGTTTTCAGGAGTCATGCATGCAGGTGTAGAGACTCTGGATCCAGATGGACCACGAACCCCTTGCCCTGTGACAACAGACTCTGACACAGAGGGAGAGGAACAGTATGCTCTACAGCGAGATGTTGTAGAAGTGGAAACCCCATCTGGTGAGGCCAGAATGGAGCAGTAAGGATGAGACTTGGCACTCTCCACTCGTAACTTGAGCAGAACCCTCTGTATTAGAAGAATGAGGAGAATGTGTATAGGAATTTCACTTTCCAAGAGAGGGACAACACATCTCACCAGAAAACTCCAGACCCTGAAGCGAGCAAGCAAAAAATGCAGCAGTTGTGTGGGGACACAAAAATCCAACTCTGGGATGACCCCGTCTTGCGAAAAGGTTGTTTACCAAGGAGGTCAGCAGTTCCTGCTCGTGAAACACTGACTGGGACCTCCTTAACCTGACTGCGAAGGTGGTGCACCATTGTTAGGCACCATACTTTCGTTGTTTCCCTGTACAGGAGACAGGAGTTAGTGCCCACTTGTTTGTTGATATAATGCATCACACAGACTGTCCATCCGGATCAACAGATGGCCAAGGCAGAGAGGATTTTGAAATGCCTACAGGCTGTACAGGACAGCCCGCATCTCCAAGACATTTACATGAAGCTCGGTCTCCACCTGGGTCCACAACCCTTGTGTCTGATAAGGGCAGAGATAAGCACCCCAGTCGGACCCCAAGGCATCTGTGGTGAGGATCTGTTCAAGAGCCAATATAAGGAATGGAAAGCCATTGAGTAAACTGTTGCATTCCAGTCACCATAACAATGCACTGCGTACCAGAGACGTGACAGCCATTTGTTCCAATTCATACGTCAACTGATCCTACTGGACCCAGAGTGTCCACTGTGATATTCACATATGAAGTTGCGCTATTAGCAAAACCACTATGGGATGCAGCTGTGAGACCCAAGAGACTTAATATCGTCTGTGTAGAGATGTAGTGACTCGTGAGCGCCTGGGCGTGCTTAAACAATCGGAGTGTCTGCCCTGTCCTGGGGCAGGAAGGCACATCCCTTCGTATCCAAGATCACCCCCATGTACTCCAGTCTTTGGCATGGAGTCAACACAGACTCCAGCACACTTACTGTGATGAACCCCTCCCCGCTCACTGAACAACTTCCATGCTTGGGACAGAGTGTGAAGAGCTTCCCTGGAACTGACCTTCACTGCAAAGTACCACTGCAACCACTGCCAAACATTGTCAAGACCTGTGGCACAGAGAACAAGCCCAATGACAATGCCTGCCCTGCAGCATAAAGCAGAGATACTGTCTGTGGGACTTCCTGATCTTTATACGAAGGCATGCATCCTTTATGTCCAGAAAACAGAGCCAGTCCAGTTTGTAGCGAGATACCATTCATAACTTTTTGAATTCGATATATAGATTGAACTCTCCGAGATGGATAGGAGATCTAATACAGGATGTATATCTCCAGGGATGAGAATTTGGTTCTGTGGCATGCTTCTGAAATAAGTCTGAATCTCCTCCTTTAGAAGGGACAATTGGCTTAGAGGATAAAAGGAAGGAGGTGGTGGATGATCTGGAGGGATACCTATCACATCCAGAGCATGTCCGCTTGCAATTATCTCCAGCACCCACTCGTCTGTGGTGATCTCCAGCCACTGTTTTAAATGCAGGGAGATCCCCCCCCCCCCCACTCACCCCTGGAGGCAACAGCTGATGGGAAAGGGAAGAGACTGAACAGAATTAGGTGGAACTAGGGGCAAAAGGGCTAGCAGAACCAATTCCTTTAGTACTTTGGCATAGGCACCAGGGGAGAGGGGACCCAGAAGGGGGACCTCCTCTGCCATGGCCCTGCTGAAGGTATGTACAATCACCCCTGGCAGCAAGCCTATGAAAAGAGCCCCAACCACGCCCTACAGCGGGGGTAGGACAGACAGGCTTCAAAGATCGTAAAGTCATCTCTGAAGTCTGACGGCCACATAGGGCTTCTTCAACATCATAACCAAACAGTCTGGAACCCTTAAAAGGAGCATTCAAAACTGCCTGTTGTACATTGGTGGCAAAAGTCAGCCACAGTCAGCCAAGAATATCTTCTTATGGAAATGTCAGGGGCTACAGCCCTGGCAGAAACATCGTAAGATGAATGCAGTAAACATCTGCCAACTTCAGCTCCAGAAGATAGAGTTTTAATCAAATCATTCTTGGCAGAACCATCAGGCAAAGCTCAGGCAGAAGTACAAGCTGCTTTCCAAAGGCTGTTCTAGTATATATTTATGTGGGCATGGTAGTCTGCAGCCCTAAGGCCCATCGATACTGATGCATAAATACGCTTGTCCGTTACATCTGTCTCCTAGATTCCTTATCAGGAGGCAACGTACTCATGTGTCTAGGTGCCTTAGATTGATCATAAGCAGCCAAGACATCTCCAGAGTCAGTTTCAGGCTGTGCAGCCTAGTAAGGCTAAATTGATGGGCCAGGGTACTGTTTGTCAGCCTTCCTTGGAACTGCAGGCAGGGTCTGTGTCATGCAGCTAAGGTGGCATTCTCTAATGCAGGATATCCATGGGGAATTTTAATGGAAGGAGTGCAAGGCATCTCCAAAAATTCCATCACATTCCCCTTTGTGGAATGTTTCTTTCAACAGTAAAACCCATGGCAGACTGCATCTGCTACATTACGGCCTGAAAAGGAGGGTCCTCAGGAGGAGACTGTGGAGAATAAACTATAGAGTCCTTACTGCAGGATGAGAGGGTGGAACTGGACGGCAGGCTCTTTTCTTCAAACTGCCCTTCACCCTCAAATTCTGCCTCTAAATCCCCCTCAAGATCCATGTCAGGATTGTACTCAATTTCATCATTACCTCAAACAATAATGGGAATCATGGAGAGAGCCGGTGACTGCTGAGAGACAGGAAATCTGTGGCATACTAGTGGAAGCCATCGACGAAGGGCCTGGAACAGACAGTCCAGCTAGCAACAAATCTGCCTGCTATGGCAATTCCAGTAGTAGATGACATATCACGTCTGAAAATTATGTCAGCACAGCCTGGGAGTCGATGGCACCCTGCAAAGGGTCCAGGATTACATGCGAAGAAGAGGTGGAGACCAACAACAATGGTAACTGACCATTTATAGTAAGTACGGCAAGCCAGACCCTGACCTTGGTGTCTCAACAGCTGTGTGTTTGTGTACATACTTTTGTTGATGCTGCTGAAGCAGGCATTGATGAGGATGTACCCATTTTCAATGGTGACTGGAACCTTGCTGGACAAGCAGCCTTGTCTATCTTTATGATTGTGCTTATGGCCGGATGACAAGGAGGCCAGAGACAATGCCCTTTTCTTGTCCTTTTCTCTCGGTTTCAATAACAGTTTGTCGGAAAGGGTGAAGGAGAAGCAGACCCAGAGCCCTCTCCTTCTTCCTGGCTTTTAACATGTTTTGAGCAAGGAATATTTTGAGAGCCTTTCGATGGCATTGCCTTATAGCCTGGTTGAAACTCTGGTAAATCTCACAGGCTGTCACACTGTGAGAAACACCCAAACAACACACACAAATGGTGTGTCATCTTTCTAGATTTTATAACTGTAGACGCAATATCGGAATAAAGGTTCTTTAAACTTCGGAGGCATACAGAGGTGATGATATACTGAAAAATATAGGAAAATAAAATGGCAGAGCCTTGTCAACATGGTTTCCTTCAGCAGGTCTGAAAAGGATGATCGATGGGAGAAAGAACTCAGGAGTAATGGGGCCGCCCATGTTATATGTGTCAATGCTGCATGTCACCGTGGGTGGCCCCGGCTAGCAAAATGTTTCCGTGTGGTCCTGATGCTGACAACTTACAGTTCCAAAGGTGTAGCCTAATGGAAGAGATATCCTCGATGAAGATCAGAAGTATCTGTTCAGGATGTCAGCTTTTTCCTGATCATCCTCCAAGCAGTCACCATCTAGTCAAGTCAATTTTATTTACATGGCGCTCAGAGACAAAAGACAGATAAAATAATTAAAACAACAGATTAAAATTTACATTAAAAATGAGAAAGCTAGTCCAAAACAAACTAAACAAATATATCTGCAGACTTCCTTATCTTCACTATCCCTCCCCTTGTCTTCCTCTTTTCACTTATGTACCTGAAGAAAGTCTTGTCTCCTTCGGACACTCCATAGGCTGTCTTTTCCACTGTTTGCCTCACTGCCCTCCATGGCTTCCCTCTGCTTTACCTGGTACTTCTCCCAAGCCACCTCCCTCTGTGATTCTTTACAAATACCATTTTTTTCCCTTCACTTTCGTGGCCACCTCCTTAGAGTACCATATTGGCCTTTATTCCCCCCTCATGTTTTTGCTCACATCATTCACACAGAGGTTAGCTGTACTCATATACCTTCCTTAATTTGTCTCCATTGTTGCACTACTCAGCCCTGGCAATCTCATTATCCCTCCCTTTGCCCTTCTTTTTTCACTTATGTACCTGTAAAAGGTTTTGTCCCCTCTACCCACTGATTTTGCGATGCGCTCCTCTGTCTGAGCTTTGGCTTCCCTTACTGACTTCCTTGCCTCCCTTTGCTTCTCCTGCCTGTGTATTTTTGTATTGCCTGAATACGACCCTTTTGGCTTTCACTTTCTCTGCTACCTCCTTGGAAAACCATAATGGCCTCCCCTTCCTTTTCTCCTTGCTAACCTGCTTAATGCATAATTCTGTTGCTGTTGTAATTCCTGTTTTAAATATTGCCCACTGTTCCTCAACTCGATTCCCTCCCCATTAATGCCTCTTTCAAGCATCTCCCAATTTTCCTAAAGTCTGCCCCCCTAAAATCCAGGATATATGTTTTTGCGCAGTTTGGTTCTGCTCCTTCTGTGATTTCAAACCATAGTGACCGGTGGTCACTGTTCTCCAGGTGTGCCCCCCCATCACACTGTCCCATTTGTTAGCACGAGGTCCAGTATGGTCTTCTGCCTTCCTTGGTAATACAGCACCCGCTATGTCAGCTTAAATGTTCATTCATGTAACATTTAAACCACCTATTGACTATGAGGTTCCCTTCACAGAACGATGTAGACCATCAACTTTGTATAATCCCACATCCTTCCAGGTCATCCCCCAGTCCCAAATGAATCTGAAAAGATAGATTACTCACCTGTAACTGTAGTTTTAGTTGTGGAATATGGTTCACATCCACACTCTGGCAGTTCCACTGCAATGATCTGACTGGCCAGATGTCTCTAAGCTAAGCACCTCCAATCATCTGGGTGGTATCTCCCCCCACGCTGCCCTGTAATGTCAGATCTTGCACACTGGAAGCAGTGATCTATGTGCCACTTGCCAGGGGAAGCCAAGCAAGTTGTGTGGATGTGAACCATATTCAGCACCACTCCTAGAACTATGGTTACAGGTGAGTAATTTATTTGTCTAGCAGTGTGGCTACGGTTCATGATCCACACTCTGGCAGACTCCTAGCAGTTCTCCAGCAGGAGGGAGCAAGGCACGCACCCCAACTTGGCAAACAGAGACTGGAGAACTGAGGCCCCAAAGTGAGCATCCCGGCATGACTGAAGGTCTCTGTGGTAGTGGGAAATGAAGGTGAATGCTGACTACCAGACAGCAGCTCTGCAGATTTCCTGGATAAAGCCATCCCTGGAAGCAGCCACCGAGGCAGCGGTATGTCTGGTGGAATAAGACACATGCCCTACAGGAAGCTGCCTACCAGCCAACCTGTAGCAGCGGTCGATACAGGATGTGATCCACCTGCCAATCGTCTGCTTTGCTGCCAGTCTGCTAGGTGCAGCTTCAGCATAAGTTAGCATCCTGAAAGGGTTCTCTTTCTGGACTCTGCTCTCCCTCCTCCATCCCTCTCCTTTTCTCCTCCCTCCTAACCCCTTCACTACTCTCCCAACCCCACCTTTGCCTGTTGGTATCCTGTAACAATTATGCCAACTAGCCCTACCCCCCCTTTTGTCCCTTCTCCTCCAGCCACCTCGCAGGATTCCCAGCATCCTGAGGGCCCCCTTGCAGGGTTCTCAGCATCCTGGAGGACCCCCTTACCCAGACCCTTCTTCCCTCATTGCACTTCCTTCCTTCCCTCTCCTTAGTTACCCCTCCGCCTCAAGTAGTCCCTGACCCCTTGCAGTATTTTCAACATCCTGAGGGACCCATGGGTTCAGCTTTCCTCCTGCCCCCTCACCCTTATCAATATGGCACTTACTACCTACTTGCTCCAGCCACCTCCCTTGCACTTGATGTACTGACAAAAACAAAAGCACTTGCTCTTGTCTAACTTCTCTACACTGTCTATACTTAACTTGTTCCTTTTAGATTTTTCTCTCCATTATAGATACTTACACGATTCACTTCACTTGCACTATATTGCCATTTGTTATTTGCCCACTGTTTTTATTCATTGTATGTCACTACTGTCTAACGTACCCTGATTGTAATTACTGTTTACTGTAATTTATTTTTTTATCCTCTCCGTACCCCATCCGCCCAGGTCGCACCAGGAGACCAGCAACTTGTTGCTCAGTGTGCCTTCCTAGTGAAACATTTCCACAAATAAATAAATAAATAAGCCTCTCCCCCAACTCCTGCCGCAAACTCCACATAATAAGCACTCTCTCTGCAGGTTCATGGTATAAAGCCTGCGATCGGCCTCCGAAGATGGACTGCTGAAGTATACCGGTAAATTAATCACCTGGTTTAGGTGAAACTCCTGATACCACCTTTGGGAGGAATTTTCAGGTTGTGGCGAAGGACAACTCTGTCACTGTGGAAGACCAGCTATGGAAACTCCACTGATAATGCCTGGAGCTCCCTGATCCTTCTGGCTGATGTGATGGCCACAAGGAAGACCGTCTTCCATGATAGGGTGACATTTCACACCTGTGCAATGGCTCGAAAGGCTTGCCCATATCAGCAGCAGGTCCCATGGTGGATGTGGTTCATGCACCTGAGGAAACAGGTGGTCCAGGCCCTTGAAAAAGCGTCAACCACCTTCTCCTGGGCCACCATCAGCCTCATCAGCTCTTGCCTGGTAAGCAGAGATGGCTTCCAAGTGCACCTTAAGGGTCGCTGTTCGAAGTCCCAACCGGGAACGGGATCAGAGGTAGTCCAGGATGCTACTCACAGGGCAGGCAAGGGGATCTATTCCCCTGCCCAGACACCACATGGAAGATCTCTTCCACTTAATGGCACAGCATCTGCAAGTCGACTCTTTCTGGGAGGTCTCCACTAGGTGCAGCACATCATCCAACAGACCCAAGGCCTGGAACTCCAGCCATTCTGGAACCCAGCTCTGAGGTGCAGGGAATGTAGGTCCAGGTGCAGGACCATCTCCAGGAGTATGGTCAGCAGATTCGGGCAGAGATACAGTCAGTCAGTAGGTCTGCTGCCGAGGCTAAGAAGATTGGGTACCAGAACTGCCATGGCCAGTCTGAAGCTATCACGATCATCCATACCTTGTCCTTCCAGGCCTTGACCACCACCTTGTGGATCAAGGGGAAGGAAAGGAAGATGTACTTTTGGCCTGGGGTCCAGGGCTTTGCAAAGGCATCCCAAGCAATGTCCTGTACTGTGGGGGGTGGGCACAAAACAGCCTTAGTTTGCTGTTTTCCCAGGAGACAAACAGGTCCACTAGAGGAGTGCCCCATCACCAGAGACGCGTCTGTCGAGAGCGTGACAGTCGGTTTTGGACAGAGAAACGGGATTCCTTCCTCCAGGTGTTCTAAGATCAGCCACCACTAGATGGCAGCCCACAATGGCTGAGTCACTGTGAGTGGCTGGTCAAAGTGGCTCAGGCACTGGGACCACTGAAAGCCCAACCCCACTGGAGGTGGAGCATCCACCAGTCGAGCCAACGGACCAAGCTGGTGCCGGACACCATGTACCCCCACAGCCTCAGGAAATCCTGGGAAGGGTGTTTGAGCCCAATCTGAAATATTCAGGCAAAGGTGGTAAGATCCAGTGCCGGTCTGCAGGGAGATGGGCCTTAGCCTGCAGGGAGTCTAGTTCGACCCTAATAAACTTGATCACCTGCTTTGGTACCAGTCTGGACTTGCCCGGGTTGACCAACAGGCCCACGTCTAACCAAGTCTGGAAAGCTAGATCTCTGGACCTCTCTAGATGGACTGGCTAACAGCCAATCATCCAGTCAGAGGTATACCCTGAACCCTTGGCGCCACAGGTGGGCTGCCACCACTGCCATGCTCTTGGTGAAGACCGTGGGCTCTGAAGAGAGGCTGAAAGGCATGACCAGGAGCCAGTATAGAACCCCTTCAGCTGTGAACCGTTGGTATCAGAAGTGGGACTGAAGGACGGGGATGTGGAAAAATACACATTCTGGATGTCCAAGGAGCAGAACCACATGTTCTACTCCAGCGATAGAATGACTAATTCTGTGACCATCCGAAACTTGCATTTCCGCATGAACTGGTGCAGATTCAGGATGAGGCACTAGTCCCACATCTGTTTTGGGACCAAGAAGTACCTGGACAAGTAATCCTGATTGGCAAGGATATCAGGACATGGGCTATTGCCCCTTTTGCAAGGAACTGAGCAATGTCCTCCCAAAGAGCGGATAGCGTGTCCTGTGACTCCCTGTACCCTCAAGGAGCATGGAAGGCGGTATGGCAGGAGTGCCTCGAAATCCAGGGGCAACCCTCTTCCCACTACGTCCAACACCCACTTGTCCATTGTGACAGCAGACCAAGAAGTGACACAGTTGACCTCCGACAGGGAGTGCAGACTGGGACAGGACAGGTGGAGGGATGATGCCTCCAACCCGTCACTGGGCAGCTCTTGCAGGGCCACCGATGGCTGTGGTCGGAGATGCACCACTATCCTGCCCCCTCCTTTCTTAGGGCCCTGCCCCCCCGCCTCCCAAGGCTTGGGGAGTCCGGCTTAGTACTGTCCCTTCTGGGGCTGCTGCCAAGGTGGCTGTGGCTGAAAGGACCAGTACTGAAAAGCCTGCTTCTTTGTCTGCTTTTTCAGGTCCTTCTGGGACGATGCCACAGAATCTAGGATAGCAATGGACTTCTCGATACAGGTGAAATGTCCTTCCACCCCAAGCCTAAATAGCACGGTGCCCAGGAAAGAGACAGCGGCCATTTTATGTGCCTGCTGTGAAGGTGGACAAACACATTCAGGCCCTGCGATGCATGGGGAAGGCCACTGCCACAGCACGGACACGAGTCGCCCATGTCAAAGAGTGTCTGGAGCTGGTGTTTAGCTAGCGATTGGCCTTGGTCTCTCATAACTGTCACCGTCAACTGCTGTTCAGCAGAGAGGTGAGGGAGGATAGTATCGAAGACCCCCCATCAGGGAGTGACTGAAGCTGGCCATCATCAAGGCATAAGTAGCTGGACGGACACCCAAGGATGCTGCAGCATACATCTTTTTAGCAGCATAGTCAATCTTACAGGAGTCCTTATCCAGAAGCTTGTCGACATCCTCCAGGTGTTCGCACCGAATCTGTGACCAACCCCTTTATGAAGAAGGTGGTCTGAAAATCCAGAAAGCTACCCAACAGGGACTGCATACATGTGGACCATACAGGCAGAGGGTGCCAGGCAGGATGCTGGCTGCTGCCAAACCTCCAGGGCCAGTCCCAAAATGACTTCAGCCAGTGGGAAGGCAACCCCTAGGGATTCGTCCTGGTCCAAAATGTCTGTAAGAGGGTACCTTGCCCTTTTTTTGGACTGTCCCAGCAGAGAAGTGCCCTGAAGGACACCAGGCCATGCTAGGTGGTCAGTGCCTCGATCAAGCCATGGTCAAGGAGGGAGTCCCAGAAGAGACCAGGGATTTATGGTCTGAGCCATCACAGGACTACATGAAAACAGCACTTGATAGTTTCTTACCACAGGCTTCCTGAGTATCAGTAGCCAAATGGGCCTCCCTGGTAGGAGCACCCACTTTCAGCTATGGTGGTACTAATGGCTCCACCTGAAGAGGTGAAGAAGCAGGTGCAGGGGACACCAACGTAGTGTGGATCAGCAGGGGTGCCACTAGCAGCGGCCAGGTGACCAGAGGTCTGGACAGTAGAGCCCTACCCTGCCTCGAAATGACCCACTGTTGCCAGAAGAGCTCCTCGTAACACCGATACAGCTTACTATGGTGCCTCTCCTCACCCGACGAAGAGGAGACTGAGAAGTGTCGACAGTGACACCTCCCGGTCGACTGAGACGTGTCGACAGTGACACCTCCCAGTCGACTGAGATCTCGACCACGATCTCTACCACCAACCAGCCAGTTGACAGTGAGGGAAGCCTTCTGGCTGATTGTGGAAAACCAAGTGCCAGCCCACGTTAAGCAGCATGGGTGTGGAAGCTGTGATCACCAGTGGAGGCTGCTCCAGCAAAGGACAAGACATAAAAACTGTCCTACCTATGTCCTCTTGGGCGAGGAATGGGAGCACTAGGGTCCTCAACCTCGTCCGACAATTAGTAGACAGGCTTGAGAAATATCTTGGCGGCCTGCTCGACTGGAGTTGAAGTCGACTGGTTCGACAGGGGAACCGAAGAGCCCACGACCTGCCCCTCGATTGAGGGGTGCTCGACAACAGTCGAGCAGTTGAGAAACTGGGAGGAACATGATCTCTCCTGGTCCCACGACCAGTGCCGGCAGCGCTTGTGTTTAGCACCATGGTGGGCAGGGCTCTCCCCCAGGGTCTGGAGGGCCAGACACATGTCCAGGAATCCTCTGGTGAATGACCCTTCGATGCTGGCCCCAGCCGGGAATGGTGCCAAGACCGTGGTGTGCCGCTGCTTCCGTCTCAAGGGCTGCAAGTTGCTGAGCGACCCGGTCACAGCAGAAACCTTCCTGTGGTCCTTTGTATCCCTTTACCCAAGGCAGACCCAGCAAGAGCCAGAACTTCCTGTCCTTGAGCGGCACAGGAAGCATGCAGGCCACGTTGTGAGTGCACACCCGTGTCGTGCAGGTTGGTGGCTGACATCTTCTACTGGCACTGAACGCAGAATTTGAATCCTGGCTTCTGTTGTCCAACAGTAGATTGATGAGGAAAGTCAAAGAAACTGAGGAAAAAATCAACAAAACATGAAGAAACCTAGAAGATAAGATTTTGTTGATTGCACATTAGTTGCTCAGCGAGAGCTGCAAAGGGGGTGACCTGTTTTTCTAACAAAAAGAAAGATCTAGCATCATGGGGCAGAGTCAGGGGATCTACCACCTGGGTGGTGGAAGGAACTTAGCTTACAGACCTCTGACCAATCAGACTGTTCCAGTGGAACTGCCAGAGTGTAGACAGTGAACCATATCCACGTCCCTAGAATCCCTCTGCTCTGCACCACACCTTCAGACAACTGCTGAAGTTCTCAGTGCACAGTTCTTTAACCTCCCCATAGTTGTTCACAATCAGCACCTCCGTGAATGCAACCCTTCGTGTTACCTGTTTAAGACCCATTCCCAGCTCCCTGAAAAGCCCCTGCACAACTCCCACTCCTTCCGTTGCTAGGTCATTAGTGCCAAGGTGTACTATGACATCCAGATCTTTCTCGTGGCCTGCCACCCTAGGGATCCCTCTTTCCATCCCTCTGGGCTGGGTATCCCATGAAAAGTGTGACTGCATTATGGCGACTGCAAAAACCTCAAAAGGAAAACGGCGAGGGAAAAAGAGCAACGGGGATAAACAGTGATCACCTGAACAGCGACCTATGGATCCCCCCCCCCCATGTTCATTATATTTTGAAAGGGGGTTGTGGGGCAAAGCCCCCCGGTTGAAATTATTTTTGTCATTTTGGTGATCACTGTTTAGTGAGGGCTGCTCTTTCCTCCCTTGTGCTTTTGCGGTCACCGTTTTTCCCCTCGCCTTTTTGCATTCAATAAATCACACAGAACTCTGGGCTGAGGCGCCAGTGGGGCACCTTACCCACTCTCTCTCTCTCTCTCTGCTCCCCTGTCTATCATCTCAAAACTGAGTTCCCACTAGCGGCTGCTGCTGCTTCTGCTGGGGGCCTTTTCCACCCATCCTTGGACCACCCCTTCAGGGATCCTCCACTTCCTCCCTTGCAACCACTCTGGGTGCCTTCTCAGCTGTCCCGCCTTCATTAGAATGGCATAAGAATTATGTAGCAGCAGAGGTTGAGGAATGTGTTCCACACCCACCACTTCCACTCTCCTGGAGCCCACCAAGGTCCAGTATTCCCTCCTTTGCCTAGGCATCCTTTGAGGCAAAGCTGGCTTAGCCGGTGGCACCTGGGAGGGGCCAGAGAGTTTCTGGATCCTTGCTAACTTAGCTTGGAGTTCAGCAACCTCAGTCTCCAGAGTATATCCCTGCAGACTGCAGTTCCACACCCACTGCACTGTACCACTCCCTTAATAGATTGTCCTTTTAAAGCAATGAATCCAACCTATTTCCTGTTGGGTCTATGAATTCTTTCTGCTTTTTTTTTTTTTTAAACCTTGAATCCTCTTTCCTGTTTTACCACTGAGCTTATCCTGAGTTCTTAAGTCTCCTTCCTTAACCCTTGTTCTTTTACTCTCTTCCTTATACTTCTGGATTTTGATTTACACCCCTACCCAGAGAAGATGCTACCGTCCTTATCTTCTCCTGCTGTTTTTAAATAGGTTAACCCTTCCCCTTTTCTATACCCATTTCCCTACTTCTCTTCCTTAATGTTTTTGCCTGCTTCCCATCTACTTAATGTAACTTAATACCAATCAAGAAAGCCTGCCGATTTAGTTAAGAGATGGTACCCCTACATTACACAGAGTTTTTCAGGAGATATATTAAAGACAGTATCCCTAAAGAAAAAAAAAAAAATACTTGTCATAGTAATATTGTTTCTTCCAAGGAATCCTTCAGTATGCTTGTACTTGTGCAGTGTGGCAGCTGGATTCAGCTGCCCTGCAGGTGGAGTCGATGATACGGATTTATGGCATCAGCCAATCAAAGAGTAGGAGAGAGAGAGAGTGCTGCCTGTAGACTGTGCAGGAGGCCAGTCAGATTCATTTCAAAGCTAAAGAGCAAAAGGCCCCAAAATTCTGTCCTATGCAAAAACTGTTAAAATGTTTGGAAAAGAACAAGTCTGAAAAACTATAGAACATTTATAACTGTTAAAACTCTGCAGTTATTAAATCCGAACAGTTAACATGTGGCTAAAGGCATGGACTGCAGAACTACTCTCAGTCAGGTTATGTAAGAGGAGGGGGATGGGTGGGAGGTCAAGGATACTGAAGGATACCTTGAAAGAAATACAGGTTACTCACCTGCAACAGGAGTTCTAGGAGTGGTATATGTTGTTCATCCACACTTACTGGCAGGTTCCTTGCCACTTTAAATCTTGCCGGAAGGCCTTTAAGCTGGCTCCTCCCACCCACCCGGGTAGTAAAACTCTCGGCTCCGCCCCATGACGCCAGATCTAGCTCGCTGGAAGCCAGGTTGCGTGTCGAAGCCGGGGAGGTTGGGTGGGTTGGTGGATGAACAACATATACCACTCCTAGAACTCCAGTTACAGGTGAGTAACCTGTATTTCTAGGGATGTGATGTTGTTCAATCCCCACCTTACTGGCAGACTCCTAGCAGTTCTCTGGGAGAAGGGAGGCAAGGCACGCACCCCTTACTTAGGAAATAAGGACTGGAGAACAGAGATCCCAAAACCAGCATCCTGGCGTGACTCAAGGTCGATGTGGTGGTGGGTAATGAAGGTGTGTGCTGACTTCCAAGTAGCAGCCCTGCAGATTTCCTGGACAGGGACGTCCCTGGAAGTAGCCACTGAAGCAGCGGTATGGCGGGTAGAATGAGCTCTTATCCCTTTGGGAGGCTCCATGCCCACCAACCTATAGCAGAGATCTATGCAGGAGGTGACCCACCTGCCTATCGTCCGCTTGGCTGCAGGTCTGCCAGGTTCGGCTTCAACGTAGGTGACAAACAGCTGGTGAACCTCTCCCCGAACTTCAGCCATCCGATCCTTATAATAAAAGAGCACTCTTCTAGGGTCCAAAGTATGGAGCCTATATTTGGCCTCCGAGGTGTGACTGGGGTAGAACACCGGCAGAGTCAACACCTGGTTAAGGTGAAACTCCACCATCACCTTCGGAAGGAATTTTGGGTGGGGCGCAGAACAACCTTGTCCCTGTGGAAGACCAGATAAGGAGACTCGATGGAAAGCGCCTGGAGCTCTCTCATCCTTCTGGCTGACGTGACAGCCACCAACAAGGTGGTCTTCCACGACAGGTGAGAGATGTCACACACCTGTGCATCGGTTCGAATGGCCTGCCCATGAGCTTAGCCAATACCAGCAGTAGATCCCACAGAGGTGGAGGTTCTCGCACCGGAGGGGATATGTGATCAGGGCCTTTGAAAAAGTGCCCGACCACCTTCCCCTGCGTCACCAATTGCTTGCTGGCCCGCGCCCGGTAAGCAGAGATGGCTGCCAGGTGCACCTTAAGGGTCGTCGACTGAAGCTATAGCTGAAAATGGGACCACAGGTAGTCCAGAATGCTAGCCAAAGAACAGGAGGAAGGGTCCAACCCCTTACCCTGACACCAAATGGAGAATCTCTTCCATTTGAAGGCGTAGCATTTTCTGGTCGACTCCTTACGGGATGCCTCAATGACGTTGAGGTCCCCGTCGGAAAGACCCAAGGCCTGGAACTCTAGCTGCTCAGGAACCAGGCCATCAAGTGCAGGGATTGAAGGTCCGGGTGGAGTACCTTCCCCTTGTTGACTGAGATCAGGTCTGGGTGGGCTGGAAGCCACCT
Organism: Neoceratodus forsteri; assembly: GCA_016271365.2. Taxonomy (NCBI): domain Eukaryota; kingdom Metazoa; phylum Chordata; order Ceratodontiformes; family Ceratodontidae; genus Neoceratodus; species Neoceratodus forsteri. Next base: position 190,238,619 of record JADMNL010000028.1, on the reverse strand, counting down.
CAGGTGCCTGGAGCTGAGGCTGTGGAGATCTGGATACCAGAACAGGCAGTGCCAGTCTGGGGCTACCAGAATCACCTGCGCCTTGTCCCTCTTCGCCTTGAGAAGCACCTTGTGGATCAAGAGAAATGGAGGGAAGACGTAGAAGAGGCCTGGGGTCCACGGCCTCAAGAAGGCATCCCCCTGCAGCGAGCCCTGCTTGGGGTGGGGGGGGAGGGCGGACATGGAACAGCCTCAGCTTCACATTCTCCCTGGAGGCAAACAGGTCCACCTGAGGGGTGCCCCAGGGGGAGAACAGATCTTGTACTATCTCCAGCAGGAGAGACCACTCGTGAGATGCAGTGCCTATCCGGCTTAGAGCATCAGCCAGACTGTTGAAGGCTCCTGCCACATGGATGGCTAGGAGATCCGCCTCCAGGCTGATCACGAGAGACAAAGTGCAGACAGCCTCCTTGCACAGAAGCAAGGAGAGCGTCCCACCCTGTTGGTTGAGGAAGTACATGGTCGTGGTGTTGTCCATCTGGACCTGGACCACTTGACCCCGTATAACTGGAGCAAAGGCGGCGAGGGTTAGTTGGACCACTCGAAGCTCCAGCAGGTTGATGTGGCATCGAGACTCCTGAGGGGACCAGAGGCCGTGAGCTCCGAGCTCCCCCAGATGGGCACCCCAACCCAGAGAGGTGTTGGTTGTTAGAGTGACCATCGGCTCGGGGCGGACAAACGGGATACCCTCCTGCAGATGAGCTGGAATGAGCCACCACTGGACACCATTCCACATCTCCTGGGTCACTGTCACTGGCTGGTCCAGAAGACCATTGGCGGGCCAGCCCCCACTGCAGGGGACGCATATGCCAGCGGGCACAACGGATCATGCTGGTGCAGGCCGCCATGAGGCCTAGAAGGCGCAGGAAGTCCCGGGCAGGGCACAACTGCCCAACCAGAAATGACTGGACAAAAGAGGAAAAGACCTCGGCCCTATCCGCCGAGAACCATGCTCTGGCTCGAAGAGAGTCGAGCTCTGCCCCAATGAACTGAATTACCTGCGATGGCACGAGTTCCAATTTGGCCTCGTTGATGAGGAGGCCAATCTAAGAGCAGACCTGGACGGCCAGACCCCTGGACTGCTCCACCTCCAACCAGGAGGGGGCTGCAATGAGCCAGTCGTCCAGGCCCGGACCCCTGGGCGCCGCAGGAATGCTGTCACCACTGCCATGCATTTGGTGAAGACCCTGGGAGCTGCAGAGAGGCAGAAGGGCATGGCCCGGAACTCATAAAGGGATCCCTCTACCCTGAAGCAGAGGAATCGCTGGTGAGACGGACGGGTTGGCATATGAAAGAACGCGTCCTGAAGGTCCAGAGAACAGAACCACACGCCTCATTCCAAGGAAGGAATGATCTGAGCCAGAGTGACCATCCTGAAGGGGCGAGACCTTAGGAACTCGTTCAGGTCATGTAGGTCAAGAATGGGGCACCAGCCCCCCCGTCCGTTTTGGGACCAGGAAGTACCTGGACACAAACCCTGGGTCTGGAGGAGGGTCCGCAACCTCCCTGATCACCTCCTTCTGGAGGAGCAGGGCAATGTCGGCTCAATGAGCCGACAGAGAGGCTCCGGAACCCATAGCCCCCCCGTGGGGCGACAGCTCGATAGGATGGGGACTGTTCGAATTCCAGAGGCAGACCCCTGCCTACCACTTCCAACACCCAGCGGTCCATGGTGATATTGGACCGGGCGGAAAGGAAGTGAAGCAGCCCTCCACGGGGAGGGGAGACCGGGAGGAGGATGAGGTTGGGAGGACACCTCAACCAGTCACTGGGCAGGCTTGGAGGAAGGGCGCCAAGGAGCTGCCTGGGCCTTTTCCTCCCGGCTTCCTGCTGGGAGGGAGCAGCAGGCTTGGCTTTGGGGTGTCAACTGTGAGCCTGCTGGCCCTGATGCTGGTGTTGCTGGGCCGGACGTGCCGCAGGGGCTGTAGGACGAAAGGGCTTACGCTGCTGCTGGTGGCCTTTGTCCTTCTGGGCAGACGTGACAGAGTCCAAGGTGGCGTTGGACTTTTCGATCAGTTGGAGATGACCCTCCACCCCGGGACTGAACAAGTCGGTAACCAAGAAGGGAACGTCTGCCAGCTTGTGCTGGGTATCTGCCGTGAAGGTGGAGATCCGTAGACAAACTCTGCGGTGCATGGCCCCTGCGGCCGCTACTGCCCGGGCACACGAGTCAGCAATGTCCAATGAAGTCTGGAGCTGCTGTTTGGCTACCGCCCTTCCCTGGTCCCTCACCTGCTTGACCGTCATTTGAAGGTCAGCCGGGAGATGAGGGCTCACCTCATCCAGGGAGCCCAAAAGGGCGTGTGAAAAGTGTGCCATCAGGACGTCTGAGCTAGCCTGACAAAGGCCTAGGGAGGAAGCAGCATATACTTTCCGCCCTGAATAGTACAATTTCTTGGACTCCTTATCAGATGGTTTGTCCACATCCCGAGCGTTCCAGGAACGCCGGAAAACGCTGTCAGTTACTAACCCCTCCGCAGAGGAGTGCTCAGAGAAACGGAGAGTGAACATGTACGGACTGCATACTTCCTAGCCATCCTGGCCGAAGGTGCTGGACAAGAAGCTGGCCGCTGTCACAGCTCCAGGGCCGGGCCAACAATGGCTTCGGCCAATGGAAAGGCCTCCGTAAGGGAATCCCCTTGGTCCAGTATCTCCGTGAAAGGACACTTGGCCCGTTTTGAAACAGGTTTGAGCTTTATCCCAGTGGATTCTGAGATGAGTCGAAGCATTCCTAAGAACGAGGATGGGCTCTCGTCCACCAACTGACCCCCAGTGGACTCCAGGTCAAGGGGCCTAGAGAACAAGGAGTTGTCGTCATCAGACTCCGAGGAGTCTGCGAACAGCTGCTGAGCGCCTGAGCCACCCTCCACATGCCAAGGTCGATCAGGAGTGAGGGTGACCGACAACCTATGGGGCAAACCCTGACCCGACCGAGAATCCTTGGTCGGGGCCCCAGTCTTTGGTTGTGGAGGTGGAGGATCCACCACAATGGGCGGTGCAGCCAGTTCTGGCTGAACAACCGGTGCTGGTTTCAGCTCCTTGACCACTATGAGGGGTTGTTTCGGCCGCTCCGGTGACAGCCACTTAATGGCCGGAGAAGGCGACTGAGTCAGCTTATTCCCGGACAATAAGAGCTGCTGCCATATTAAATCCTCGTAGCGCCGACGCAACTTGCGCCGGAGCCTATCCTCCGAAGAGGATGAACGCAGCCACCGCTTTCCATGGTGCCGAGATCAAGACAGTCGACAGCGGGAACGGTGGGACCTGGAAGAGGTCTGAGACCGTCGGGGATTCCGAGGGTGGGTCAGAGAGGGGACAGGGGACACCCGATCCTCCCTCGGTTCAGGGACCTTAACCGGGGACTCTGGCACAGGAGGCACAGTCAAGTCCTTGGTTTCCACCGGGTGAACCGGTGAAGAAGGGTTGTTGGCTTCTCCAGTTGACAAACCGTCCGACAGGTTGAGAAAAATCACGACTGTGTAGACAGGTGTCGCGGCTGGCTGACCTGACGGGGGATACCGTGAAGCCAGAGGCCTTAGCCGCAACCTCGACCGAAGTTGACTGTTGACTATCCAGGGAAGGGGATCTCTCCCGCTCCCATGAACGTCGGCGGTGGTACTTACCTTTGGAGTCCTTCTTTTTGGACCGACTGGAATGTCCCGGTGGTCCTTCTCCCATGGTGGAGAGGCATTGGCAAAGCTCCTTAAAAGAAGCTGTATAACAACAGCCCAAGGAGAGCGGGATAAATGCCATGACCAAGGAAGATGAAGATGCGGCCTGGGCCACCTCCTCCTCGAGGGCGATCATCTGCTCCAGCTGGTCTGCTGAGCCTGCCGCTGCGGACTCCACCCAACGGGTCTCCTTCGACTTAACCGGAGGATAACGTTTTTCAGGGCGCCCCAAAAGCAGTCGGGCAGCGCGGTCCTCCAAGGCTGAAGCCGAAAAGGATTTGCATAATTTGCAAGCCTGCGAGTCATGTCCGAGTCCTAGGCTGTAAACGCACATGGAGTGCGGGTCGGTCCGGGACATATTCTGCCCACAGGGGCACAGACGAAATCCGAGAGTCGATTTGTCCATCGCAGCCGCGAGGGAAAAAGAAGACCGAAGTCTTTCAAACTTTAGAATAAGCTGCGGTTTAACCGAAGAGTGTGGATCCATGCCTAAAACGAAGAGCGCTAAGGAGGGAAAGTACAGTTACGTAAGAACTTACCGTAACAGTAGATCTTCGAGAACAGCTCTTGCAGCAGGTTACACCATTAGGACTGAAGCCGGCAGGCGTCAGGACCCCACAGAAAATTTTCTAGCTAGCAGTCTTCAGCGGGGATCGCCTCCGACGTCAGTCCCGCCCCCCCGACGTCAGGCGTAGTACATAAGGAGGCGGTCCCGCCAGAATCCCCAGTTCTCCCGCCAGAGACTTCCGGTACCTGGATGACATCAGAAGAGGAGACCGAGGACCCGCCATCAGATGGCCAAGACTAAGAACCGACCTTTCCGATCCTAAGGATAGTGTTAGGTTGGAACCTACTTCCTCCAAGGGGGAATGGTGGGTGGGATAGTACCTGCTGCAAGAGCTGTTCTCGAAGATCTACTGTTACGGTAAGTTCTTACGTAACTGTACTATCTTCTTCAAGGTACAGCTCTTGCAGCAGGTTACACCATTAGGACTGATTCCCAAGCAATGGCGCCTTGAGAAGCCATCAGGAGGAGGCAAGACAGAGATGCAGACCCGTCCTGAGTCTTAAGACAGGAGGCCCTGAAGAACAGGCGAGGTTCGAACTCGCTTCACGCTTTGAGGCGTATATCCAGGCTATAATGCCTGATAAAAGTGTGCACCAACTCCAGGTGGCTGCGCACATAGCCGATATAGACACGTTCTTCAGTGCTGCAAAGGAGGTAGCCATTCCTCTTGTAGAATGGCCCTTGACCACTCCTGGTAAGGGTTTCATACATTTGTTGTAACAGAATGAGATACACTGAATGAGCCAGCGAGAAAGGGTCTGTTTCGAAACTGGGGCCCCTTTCATCCTCTCAGCAAAGTAAACGAACAGCTGCTCCGCTTTCCGGTGCTGTTTGGTTCTGGTCAAATAATACCTGAGACACCTGTGGACATCCAGGGTGTGGAGTAGTGCTTCTCCTCGATTGGCATACTTAGGAAAGTAGACTGGTAAATCAATGTCCTGGTTAAAAGTCAGGGCTGAAACCACCTTAGGCAGGAACTTAGGATTCGTCCTCAGGGACACCCTATCCTGATGAAAAATTAAATAAGGCTCCTTGCACATGACAGCATATAATAATTCGGAGATTTTTCTCGCTGAAGTAACAGCAACCAAAAACGTCTTCCACGACAGAAAACGTAGCTCGCAATCTGCGGTAGGTTCAAAAGGTGGCAGCGTAACCTGCTCCAGGGCAAAGGGTAAATCCCAAGGAGGGACGGGACCCTTAATGGGCGGTCTAAGGTGGAGGACTCTGCTTAAAAAGGCACGGGTAGTATCCAGCTGGGCTACCATCCGGTGGCCTATGGGGGCATGATAAGCTGAGATTGCACAAAGGTGCACTTTGATCGAGGAGTAAGCTAGCCCGGATTGAAAGAAGAAAAGCAGGTACTCCAGAACCAGCTCCTCAGGACAGTCTAAGGCAGAAACACGAGCTTGAGACCACAGGCAAAACCTGCATGCACTTCATGGCGACAGTTGCGTAAAGGCCGGTTTCTGCGGCAGAAAGTACCTCTGCCATCTTTTGCGAGACCCCGTGTCGCAACATGGTTATGCTCCTAGGAGCCAAGCATGCAGGTTCAGTGAATATAAGTCCGGTGGACTAGTGAACCTCCTCCTGAGACAACAGGTGGGAGCTGATTGGCAAAGGAAGCGGAGGTTCCGGACAACTGATTCAGAAGCGGGAACCAAATTTGCCTGGGCCAAAAAGGCGCTATCAAAATAAATGTTGTGTACTCCCTGCGAAGTTTGAGAAGGACTCTCTGGATCAATGGGAAAGGAAGGAAAGCATAGAGAAATCTGCCCGCCCAGGAGAGGGACAACGCGTCTCGCCAGAAAACACCAGGCCCTGGATCTAGCGAGCAAAATTTGGGCAGTTTTGCATTGGACGGGGAGGCGAATAGATCTAATTCTGGAGTGCCCCATCTGTGGAACAGATCCTCCGCCACCTCCTGTAGAAGTTCTCACTCATGGACTCTGGCCTGGGAACGACTCAGGCTGTCCGTGACAGTGCTGTCCACCCCGGGAACGTGAACTGCAATGAGGTTTGCGCCGTGTCATATTACCCATTCCCACATCCTCATGGCCTCCCTGCAAAGGGGGTAGGAGTGTGTGCCTCCTTGTTTGTTGAGGTAATACATCACCGCAGTATTGTCTGTTTGTAACAGGGGAGTACTCGGTGGAATCTCCGACTGGAAGGCTTGCAGGGCATAAGGACCGCCCTCATCTCCAATATGTTGATATGGAGATGGATTCTGAGTAGTCCATGTTCCCTGAGACTCACCTGCTCAAGTGCGCTCCCCACCCCAGCCCTGAAGCGTCCGTGAGAGTGTTATCACCGGGACGGCACCAAGAAGGGAACCCCCACCGAGAGGGTTCCCGGATCTAGCCACCGTTGCCAGTCTCGAACCACGGCCCTTATGATTCTGACTGGATGCTGCAGATGGTCTTGCCTTTGGTCCCATTGCACTCTCAACATCCACTGGGTTACCCGCATGTGGAGTCTTGCCATCGGGACTGTTGGAATGGCCGCAGCCATGTGACCGAGCAGGCGAAGGACCAATCTGGCTGGGACAATCTTCTTCGCTGATAGGTCCCTTATGAGGGATCGGATGCGTTCCGTTCTGTCTTCGGGAAGAAAAGCTCTTCCCTTGACGGTGTCCAGAACTGCCCCTATGAACTGCAGCTTCTGAGACGGTACCAGGAGAGACTTCTCGGAGTTGATTAAGATGCCCAGAAACTGAAAGAGAGCCTGGGTATGGAGGAGGCCATGAGAAGCCAGTCGTTCAGGTACGGGAACACGTAGTGGCCCTGTCTTCTCAGAGACGCTGCCACGACTACCATGCACTTGGTGAATACCCTGGGTGCTGATGACAGCCCGAAAGGAAGTGCTCGGCATTGATAGTTGCGGCCGAGAAACTCGAAATGCAGGAACCTCCTGTGCGCCTGAGCGATAGGGATATGCAGCTAGGCATCCTGCATGTCTAGGGACGCCAAGAAAGCTTCCTTCTTCAGCATGAGGATTAGTCCCGGGAGGGTCACCATGCGGAAGCGCTTGTAAGCGACCTACACATTGAGGTCGCTGAGGACCAAGATTGGACGGAGGTCCCCTATTTTCTTTGGAACCAGGAAGAAGTGTGAATAATAACCTGCTCCTCGCTGGTTCCCTGGAACGTGCTCCAAAGCTTCTTTCTGCAGAAGCGTGAGCACTTCCTGCCTTATGAGCAGAGCGTGCTGACCCGAGTAACGGGAGAGCAGAGGAGGTCTTGTGGGGGGCTTGTCTAGGAATTCGATATAGCGGCCTTTTTCGACCAACCGTAGCACCCACCTGTCGGTGATGATCGACCGCCACCCTGGCAGGTGGTCTGCGATGAGACCCCCGACCTTTGTTTCCCGTTGATCCTGAGGAGGGGCGGGGGCCGGGAAGGAGTCATGCTGTGGCAGCAGACGGTCCTGCAGGCTGGGCCGACTTGGTAGCCCGTTGGCCTCTACCTGAGGACATCTTGACCTGGGCTTTCTGAGAGAAGAAACCCCTCTGTTGCTGGCCAGAACGAGGTTGTTGCCTCTGAGTCTGGCTGAGGAAACTACTCTGGTTCCTACAAAAGGAACTGAGTCTAGATCTGTATATGGCCTGGACAGATCTAACAGCCTTCCCAGCTTCCTGTAATTTGGTGATGACTTTTTCCGAGGGTTCACCAAACAAAACGTCGCCATGAAAAGGAGCGTCCATAATGTTTTTCTGGACGTCCGGAATAAACCTGGAGACACAGAGCCATGACTGTCTCGAGACATACGCCTGAGGTTGCCGCCTGGTCGAAGAGTCCGCTGAGTCGCACGCGCTCGAGCACCTGGGTCTCCACGCCTGAACCCGCAGAGGAGCTGAAGAAGTTCCTCTTGGCCACCGCCTGGCAATTTCTCCGCCAGTTCTGTCCCTGTTCCCAGCCGCTGCTCTGGAACTGAACCATGGGTCTGGGTAATTCAATGATCTAATGGCGCAAGTCGCGGCCTCGTAAGTGCGCCTGCCCAGCACGTCCAATTGCTTGGACTCCGGGTCCGGTGGCTGCGTGCCCAGATGTTGCGGTCTCTGAGACCGGTCATGAGAGGCAGTATTGACGTGGGAGTCGGCCAGAGGATGGTTAGCCAGGTACTGGTCCTCCCTTGGGGCCTTGTACAGGAGGTCAGCCTTCTTCGGCATTGCCAGGGTCGAATGTGGACGCTTCCACGCTGCCTTGGTGACGTCCACGAAGGTGTCCACCAAGGGTGGCACTACCACAGGCTTGGGGTCTTTTTGCCGAAGGTAGCTGGCAAGGCGTAGTCTTTCGAGGTCGAGTTCCTCCGCATCCATCCCATGTTCTCTTGGATGTGTCTCATTATCTTGGAGAACGAGGGGTCATCTGGAGGAGACCTAGGGAGGTCGTGTGGGTCCAGAGAGGGGGATGCTGATCAGTGAAGGAGACCTGGAGCATTCAGAGATGTCAGATCTGGAATCCTCCGTAGACGATGAATACCGACGTCTTCTGGGTCTCTTGGGGCAGGGTGACCCTGAAGAGGATCTAGACGGAGGCCTTCTCTTTTCTGTAGATCTGCCCCTAGGAGGTGCTGCTGGCTCCTGGGGCGAAGGTGCTCGGCCTGCTGCCCCTTTTGGCGAAGGAGGCGAGGCATCGTGGTACGCTGGTGCGGAGGAGGGTGCGGACATCTTTTGATGGTGTCCCACCAGAAAGTGAAGAGCTCCTTCATTTCTGCCAAGTTTAGGCCAGATGACGGACCAGGCGCTGGTGGCCTGTCGTCGGGGCCGGGCGTTGGCTCCCCGGGGGTTTCAGATTCCGGAGAGGGCTCCTTTGGGAGCTTGACGGGTCCAGAATCGCCCGCCTGGTCTTCGGGCTGAGTGGACTTCTCCTCCGACAACGCCTCCTGACCGACGTCGGTAGGCGGCGGTGTGGTCCTTCTGGCTGCGGTGTCCGACACCAGTCCCCCCACCAGCGTCCTGGGGGTGAATGCCTGACCGGCGACGGGTGACAAACTGCCGCCAGTTCCTGGGAGTGTTTGTGTACCTTGGCCGACGTCTGGTGGGCCGACATCGGGTCCGACGTCCGCTTAAGGGAGGTCAGCTCCTCAGTCTTGCATTGAGGTGGCGGCGGCAGGGAGACTGACCAGACGTCGGGGGCCGAGTGCCGGGACGAGGACTTGTGATACTCCCCTGACCTGGACGAGGCCTTAGCCGAAGAAGCGGGCCTGGAGGTCTTGGCAGGCCACAGAGTCGAAGAACTGCTGGCTGATTTGACCACGACTGGTGGAGGCTGAGATTGGGCTCTAGACGGGGAACGGTTAAACCTGGGGCCAGAGCTGCGGGAGTCCGAGGCCCTGGAGGGGGATCTAGGTCTCTGACCTTCTCCCGGTGCTTCTTGTGGTGCCTGTGCAACTTCCCCGAAGATTCCCCCCTGGAGGAAGGTTCCATGGCCTTGAGCTTTTCTTCAAGAAGGAAAGCCTGGAGAGCTTTCTGTCGGCGGATTCTCGTTCGGCTATTGAAGCCCTGGCAGAAGGAGCAAGCCTGGGTGTCGTGATCCGGGCCCAGGCACCGAACGCAGGCCGAATACGGGTCTTTAAAAGGAATCTGCTTCCCACAGGCACACTTTGAAGAATGGCCCTCCACTGCAGTTGGGGAGGACATCAGATGAAGAAACGGCTTGAAAAAGGATTTCTTCCGAAGCTGGAGAGTTTGGAATAGATTTTCTGGTCGTCGCGTGCTAGTACTAAACCGATGAGGTCGAGACATGCAAGTCGACGGCGGGAAAGAACTGGGGATTCTGACGGGACCGCCTCCTTATGTACTACGCCTGACGTTGGGGGCGGGACCGATGTCAGAGGCGGTCCCCGCTGAAGACTGCTAGCTAGAAAATTTTCCATGGGGTCCTGACGCCTGCCGGCTTCAGTCCTAATGGTGTAACCTGCTGCAAGAGTTGTACCTCGAAGAAGATCCTGAGCTTCCAAGCGGTAAGGAAGATCTGACGTCATGGGACGAAGCAGAGAGTTTTACCAACCAGGTGGGTGGGAGGAGCCAGCTTGAAGACCTTCCAGCAAGATTTAAAGTGGCAAGGAACCTGCCAGTAAGTGTGGATTGAACAACATATCTACGTTCCTAGAAACAATATTACTATGGTAAGTAATTTTTCTTCTCACCCCAGGAATCCTTTAGTATGCTTGTACTTGTGCAGACTACAAAGCAGTGCAGTTGAGAGGAGGGTACAGAACCTACTTTGGAAACCGGTTCTGCAGGACTGCTGTGCCAAATCTGGCATCTGACCTGGACTGCACATCCAAACAGTAGTGATTTGTGAAGGTGTGTACAGTCTTCTATATAGCTGCTTTGCAGCTGCCACTGAAGCTGCAGTGCCCCTAGTGGAGTGGGCCCTGAGGCTTTGAGGTGGTTGCCTGCCAGCCTTAGTGTAACAGAACTGAATGCAAGAGACTATCCAGCGAGAGACAGTCTTCTCAGAGGATGGTCTGCCCTTGCCTACCTCGCCATAGGTGAGAAAGAGCGGAGTATGGGAGCCATCAGCTGCTTAGTGTGCTCTGAGTAGAAGGTCAGTGCCGTTTTGACGTCGCAACTGTGTAGCTTTCGCCTACCAGGAGTGGATTTGTCTGTGAAGAAGACAGAGTGTTACGGACAGGTTCAGGCGAAATTCAGACACTACCTTGGGAAGGAATTTCCTATTTGTTCCGAGAACTATGTTATCTCTGTGGGAGATAATGTAGTTAGGTTCAGTGCAGAGTGCCTGCAGCTCTGAAATTCTTCTGGCTGAGGTGACTGCTGCTGCTACTAAAAATACAATTTTCTAGGTGATGTATTTTACTCTGCTGTAGCCATCGGCTCAAAAGGGGGCTCTCCATGAGTTTGGCTATGCAGAGGTTCAAGTCCCAGTAGTCGAGTACTGAAGATAGGCTAGCTTTCAGAGGGTGGATTTACCTGTCCCTGCACCATAGGGAAAATCTTTTCCATTTGCAAGCATAGGTCTTTTTGGTACTAGACTTCTTAGACAGGCGAAGGATCCTTAGAACTTGATCTGAGTACTGAGGGTTTTTTCAAGTACCAGGCTTTGAGGTGAAGAGACTCTATGTTGGGGTATGTTATCCCCGTCTGAGGTAGTGTCAGGAGACTGTGGCTCAAGGGCAGTCAAACTGTTTGCTTGACTGACAGAGCAAGGAGCAGAGAGTACCAAGGTTGTCTTGCCCAATCTGGCACCACCAGAATCATGATGATTGGCTGGCCTCGGTTTTAGAAGGGCCCTGAACATTAAGAGAAAAGGAAGCAAGGCGTACAGGAACTTACATATCCAGTACAGATTTAGGGCATCCACTGGCAGAGTGTCCCACCTCCTGAAGACTGTGGCCAGTACTTGTCTGTTCAGGGCCCACTCGTAGTGGTCCTGGCTGATATGGCTTAGAGCATCTGCCAGCACATTGTTGTTGCCTGGCAGATGAATGGCAGAAAGCTGTATTTCCAGGGAGTGGGCGAGGGACCATATCTTCATGGCCTCTGTGCAAAGCTTTGAGGACCGTGTGCTCCCCTGCTTGTTGATGTAGACAGAACAAAGCTGTGGTGTTGTCTGTTCTGATTTGGACAGACTGGCCTTTTACCTGGGAAGCAAAGGCTTTGATAGCCAGATACACAGCTCTGAATTTGAGGAGGTTTGTGTGGCAAGTGGACTCCCTTGGGGACCACGTTCTGCTTATGGACTGGTCTGCCAGGTGTGCCCCCTATCCTATAAGGGAAGCATCTGTGGTGAGCGCTCTGGATGGCTCCCTTTGTTGGAAGGGGACTCTTTCCCTAAGATTTTCTGTGTCTTTCCACTAGTCCGGGGCTTGAAGCAGAATCCTTGTGACTAGACTAAGCTTTGACGTAGTTTTTTTTTTCTGGGACAAGTGAACCCTTAGGTAACACTGAATGTCTTTCATCTGAAATCTGGCGCCTCGGACCACAGCTGTAGTAGAGGCCATGTGGCCCAGAAGTCTCAGGCTGGTCTTAGTTGGCCCAGGATGAAAGAATTTGCTAGGTTTTGAAGGTTGTGTGCCCTGTGGAGATAGGGCAGGGGCCCCCCCCCATGTGTTCAGTTCTGCCACAATGAATTCCAGTAACTGAACTGGCTTGAAGTGGGTCTTCTGAGGATTGCTAAGAAAGCCCAAGGACGCCAGGGTGCTCTGTGTTAGGCTGAGGGAGTCTCTGACCTTCTGTAGAGACTGGTCCACTGTTAGCCAATCGTCCAGGTAAGGAAAGACGACACTTGCTGTCTTCCTGAGATAAGCTGCCACTACTGCCAGGCACTTTGTGAAGACTCTGGGTGCTGAAGAAAGTCTGAAGGCCAGTGCTGCAAACTGATAATGACCTGAAGGTAGTTGGAATCTGAGGTATTTTCTGTGGGATGGCCTGACTGGAATGTGGAAATAAGCGTCCTTGAGGTCTAGGGAGGCTAGCCAGTCCCCCGTTTGCAAGGATGGAATCACTACAGCCAGGGTGACCATTTTGAATTTAGGGCCGAGTAAGTGTTTGTTCAGGTACTGGAGGTCTAAAATGGGTCGCCAGTCCCCAGTTCTTTTTCTGAGTAAGAAAATATCTGGAATACAGACCCTTTTCCCACTGAGGAAAGGGAACTCTTTCCACTGCTTCTGTAGACAGAAGGGATTTTACTTCTTACTCCAACAGTAGTTTCTCCGTAGGAACTAGACATTTTAGTGACTTCTGACCCTGATGAGTAAGAAATTTTTTGAACTGCAGGGTAAGTCCCTGACTCACTATCTCAAGCGCCCACTTGTCTGAGGTGATGAGGTGCCATTTGTGGAAGTACTGGATCAGCCTTTCTTCTACCCGGGGGGGTGCCCTGGCTTTTACAGTCAGGAAATTTGCTTAGACTGGGGTTATGAGGGAGGAGAGGGATCAGCCCGTCTCTGAGCTCTCCTTCCTCTTCCCCTGAAAAAAACTTACATCCAAGAATGAGTCCTAGGGCATGGAGCTTGGCATAGGGTAGAAGGCCCTGGGATAGTACCCTCTACCTCTGTTCCCTGCCTTGGAATCTTTGGGAAGTAGAGGCTTTTTCTTTTGTAGCACTGATTTGATAGGTTGTTTTGTATTCCTGCACCTTTATCATATAAGCTTCTGTTTTGTCATCAAACAGTGAATTATTCTCACAGGGAAAATCCCTAGCTTTAGCCAGAGTGTCCTGTGAGAGGTTGGTTGTCATCAGTCGGGCATAGTGACTAAGGGAGATGGCCTGGGCCATGGCTAGCACAGAGCTCCAGCGAGCCTTTTGATACTGAGATCCACAGGCTGAATAAGTAGAGAGGCAAAGCAGCAGGGAAGCTGTTGTGTAGGATTTTTAGCCCACAGAATCCAGTTTTCTAGATTCCTTCTCAGGAGGTTGGGAAGATAGAGGCACTTTAGCTTTGTTTCAAGCAGCAACCTCCACCACCTTCTTGTGGTCTGGGTGCATATAATTCAGCATTACTTTTCACCATCTGGTACTTTTTCTCAATTTTCTTGTCCACTCCAGGAATGGAAGTGGGATTCTGAAGTAATTTAAATGTTGCCCTGCGAAGTGATTTATGTACAGGCAAAAGCAACATTTTAGAGGGAGGAAGACCCATCATATCTAAAAAGTCTTCCTCCTCCTCCTGGTCAGTGGTCTCTTGGGATAGTGAGATCCAGAGTGTCCACCATATACTGAATAAAAGCACACTGAGAGGAAAAATCCTCCTGGCCATTAGAGGAAGAGCTAAACTCTTGGTCAGGGGATACAACTGATTCTAAAGGTTCACCCTCTTCTTCCTCACCTTCATAATAAAATTCCGATACAACTGCCAAGCCTTAGCCATTTCTTCATCAGAGGGTGTATCTTCATGTCACTGGCATCTCCCTTTGCTTTTCAGCGAGAGGGGCAGTGATATGCTTTTCTTTTTGTTTCTTTTTTGCAGGCAATGAATCAGGAACCTGCTCATTATGTCTCTTTTTGGCTTGGTCACTACTGTTCTTTTTATCAGGCTTATTTTCTTGGTGGTCCTTGCAGGACTTTTCTTTAGATGTATGAAACGATGACCCCTCCCTCAGTGTTTTTGTCAGATGGGGAGGCAGACAAAGAGGCCATAATTTCCAGTCTTCTAGTCCCCTTTTTAACTGCTTTACAGCATAATTTAGAGCAAAGCTCACAGTTATGGTCTGGACCTAAACAGCTTAGACAAAGACCATGGCTGTCTACCTTGGCCACTATCTTAGAGCAATTAACATAATTTTTAAAACCAGAAGGTCCAATTTTTTTTCTTAGGTCTATCTGACAAGCCTGTTCATCAGAAGACCTCAAATAAGCATTCTCAAAAGGGAAAAATAAAAGGATCTGGTCGGTTCCCGAGCACTATAGAACTGTGAAGGAACAGTTCAGAAAGCGCTTAAAATAAGAAATTTCTGTGGAAAAGACACGGTACCGATGAAATATAGGAAACTGCTAAGAAAAGACAGTAAAAGGGAAAAAATGCACATTTATTTAGTAAAAAGCGCTACACTTTTTATCTCAGAAAAGAGCGGGAACCACGATTAGAACCGCTCAGGACAACTGAATTTGTGGTTGCTGGGAACCAAGAGGAACCACTAAAAAAAGGAACAATTTAGAAAAATACCTCAGAAAACACTAAAGGCAGCACAAACAACAAAATACAACTGACTTTTAAAGAAATGAACTTCTTCAGGCGAAATTTTGAAGAGAGGACTCCAGTCAGAGGAGAGAATCTGACTGGCCTCCTGCACAACCTACAGGCAGTACTCACCTGCTCTCTGACTGGCTGATGCCACAAATAATTAGTATTGACTAAACCTCTGGGGCAGCTGAACTCAGCTGGCACACTGCACGACTACAAGCACACTGAAGGATTCCTGGGGTGAGAAATTGATAATTACATACTCTCTGTTAATTGTTTATCTTCCAGAATATCTTCACCATTCATTCACACTTATGGGTCTAAGTTGGAGGTGCTAAGACCCCATGGGAGGGAAGTCTTTTGCAGCTAGGAATTGACTGACTTTGGCGGTTAGAGCGGCCGACGTACTTATATTGCGCATGTAAGCCAGCCTGTAACCAACGCCAGTCCCCTCCCTCCCTTTGTTCTGTTTGCCAGTAGAAGAAATAAGTGGGAAGAAGAAAAAAAGAGGGCAACAGACTTGTAGCCCAAAGGGCTAGGAAAAGGATACAGGCTATATAAATAATAACAAAATAGAGTCCGACTACCAGCTTAGAGAAAAAACGAATGGTTGGGCCCAATGGGTGGCACACAGACAGCAGGTACTGTATAAAAAGCCACAGTCTAGTACTCATTGCCCATTCAGGGTACTGACTCTCGAGCAGACTCGACAGACCATGAGGCCTACTCTGCTGGCATTTTTAGTATGTTAGTACGTTACTATCAGCTACCTGTACTGGAAGGTAGAGATATGAAATGGGCAGCAGCCCTGGCATATACACAGAGCTTGAGAAGACCCCTGTGTACTGCCAGCTAGTACTGAAAAAAAAAAACAATTACTTTGTACACCAAAATGACAATCTTAATGTATTAGGGAAAATCCCTCAAACTCCCTTCAGAGGAGTGAGACAACCACAGTAACTAGAGGGAGCTCAGGCAGCACAAGTGCTATCTTCTTGCCACTCCAAAGGAGTGATGAAAAGAAGAAAGTAACAAACATGAAAAAACGTGAATTGTGAACTCCAACAAGCTAAGGAGTTTAGCACACAAAAACCTACTCTAATAAGCGGCGGAGTATAGTACAGAAAATCCTATTATAAGTGCCTCTCCCTGAAATACATAAAAAAATCCAGCAGAGAGCTGCACCTTGTCCCAACTGCCACGCACCTTCCACATGGTCCAAGGTTTAGAGGTATGGGCAAGGTAAAGCCAGTGATGTAAGCAACAACAGAAGAGATATATCCTAAAGAGCTATCACCTCATAGGGAGAGGAAGGAAATTAAGGCAGTGGGGAGAATGAGAGAACTCCCCAAGCTGTCACCACTGAAATCCCCAAGGAATCTCAGTGGCAAGGACACCAGACTGCAACCTACAAAGGATCCTATGTTCCGCTCCCTCAGCATCTCCGTGAAGAAACTACGGTTCACATAGTGCTCAGCTTCTGAGGACAGGTGAAGGAAGAAGTCTTCATCCTAGGAGAAGGAAGCTCGAGAGGAGGATCTGGACTTGGGCAGAGGAGATGCCAGGATCACAGGTCTGAACTAGACCGGGTCAAACTGGACACTGAACTGGTACAGGACACCAGCCGTCCTCCAGTACTGAAGCCAGGTGAGAGGACCGATGATACTTGGTAACTCAGGGAAGGGTGGCAGAAGCCCAGGAGGGATAAAGAAGCCAGAGGCTCCAGGCTCTCTGCCAGGGCTGTGTGTGGACATTATCCTGTTCTTATGTGGTAAGTCTCATAATATGTGACTTCCCCCTTATGTTACTGTATTCCTTGTCTGGTAAAGCTTTTGTACTAGCTGTTGGAATCAATACTGTATATATATATTACATGATTGGGCCCTTGTAACCATTGAAAAAGCCATAATTTATTTCTCCATAAATGATAATAGCCAATCAACATATATATCATCAACACCATCCATAACTGATGGTAATTAACATCAAGTAATTACAGCATGCTATAACATTGTAATTAACACTGTTACAAGCGTGGACAAAATATACACATGTTAAGTACAACATTCTATAACATTGTAATTAACACTCTAGTACGAGTGTGGACAATATATACATATTATTACAGAACTATTAACATATGTAACAACCACCTAATGAACACATGCAACAACAGACTACTAACCACCCATAATAGAGCCTTAACAGCCTCTCCAACTGTAGCCCCTGCGAAAAACAGCCCCCCAAAGCAATACAAACCACTTTTACTGCTCCCTCCATATCACGTGCCAATCTAACAACCACCCATAGAAAGCAAAGTTAAACTGTATAAAACAAAAACCTCCTGAAACACTCGCCAAACACTTCACATGCTGTGCTGCATTTCACTAGCTGTGTAAAAGAGAACTCCTCACTCACTCACCAAACATATCACATGCTGTGTAAAACAGGCCTCCCCAAACACTCGGCAAACATTTTACATGCAGTGCTGCATTTCACTAGCTGTGTAAAACAGGCCTTCTCAAACACTCACCAAACAGTCCACCTGCTCCTTCCATGATGCAGTCTTGAAACAAAACAAAAAAAAAAAAAACACAAACAGTTGAACCAGGCTTCCTTACATACCAAGCCACAGCACTATGGAAACCTGAAATTGACAAAACTATGCAGAACTTCAAATGCCTTACGATATTGAACAGTACTATGAACAAACACTAGAGGGAACACTAGAGAACTACAAAAACACTAACTTAAGCAAATACACTAAACCAGCTACACAAAAAAAAGCACACTTTATCTTAAAGCACAGCCTACCAACCTAATGTAATATATAAAATAAACAAATGGCAAAGTCCCACATATTCGTGAAATAATACCATCTTGGGGTTGAACAAGCTCATGGAGGCCACTCGACCTTCAGGCTCGTGGCTTTATGACTTGTTCAACTCCTCAATGGTATTATTTCCTCATAAATAACACTTTGCCATCATTTATTCTCTATGTATTTTGTGACTCGTGCTTATCCCAATCCTTTATCATCTCCCGGGTTGTGCCTGAGAAATACTGTCCCTGTCTAGTGCACCTACTCGGTTAATAAAAACTAACTAAACAAATAAATGCTCTGGGTACCTCTTCCGGTGGTTGAATCTGGCAAAACCAACCAAATGGAGTCGACCAACGTCACTGACATGATCCAATCGGTGTCACTGCGGGAAGACCCACAGGTGAGGAAAGCAGAACCATGCAGATCCCACAGAGCAGCTCTGGTCCTCACCAGTGACAAGAAAAAATTACTCACCTTAGTAATGTTGTTTCTTCTAATGGAGTCTTGCTATATCCTGACAGTAGCAGTGAGTCCCAACCTTCGAACTGCCCCGGAGATGAGAGAGTTAACTTTCCATGCCAGGCATGGAACGCTGAGCTCGAGCTCAGTTGAGACTCTGTCTGTTGCTGTTTAAACTCAAACCGTCAGATCTTTACGAGCTAAACTCACTAAGGTCCTGTGTGGAAGCTGTAAACCTACACTAGCCAACTGGCTACTAAACATAAAACACATTTTTTGGTCCCAAAACAAAGACTCAAGTCAGGAGACCCAAAAAATGAAAAAAAGAACACCAACTCACCCCAAGAAAAGAAGGGGTGAAAACAAAAAGGTGGGCACCTACTGAGTGCCAACACTGCACTGCCCACCCACATCCCAAAAACAGAGGTTCTGAGAGGGGCAGGCGGGGGAGGTCAGAATATAGCAAGACTCATTAGAAGAAACAACATTACTAAAGTAGTAATTTTTCTTCAAACAACATGAAGTCTTGCTATATTCTGACAGTAGCAGACTACAAAGCAGTACCTCCATGGAGGAGGACAGAACCTCACTTAGAAAATAGGCTCTTAACACAGCTGTGTTAAATCGAGCATCACCCTAGCCTGGATGTCCACGGAGTAATGCTTGGTAAAAGTGTGAACTGTTTTCCAGGTAGCTGCTTGACATATCTCTAGAATAGGAATGTCCCTGGCAGCAGCCAGGAAGCAGCTGTACTGGTAGAGTGAGCCCTCAGGCCTGAGGGAGGAACCTTACCCAGTTTTTCATAACAAAATTGGATACAAGAGACAATCCACCTGGCAATGGATCTTTAGTGGCAGGTTTCTTTACCAACCTCACCATAAGTGAGGAACAGTTGAGGGAGTCAACCCAGGACCCTTGGTACGCTCTATGTAGTAACTAAGGGCTCTTTTCACATCTAAACTGTGCAGCCTCCTCTCCCCAGAGGAGGAATGGTCAGTGAAGTACACTGGAAGAGACATAGATTGATTAAGGTGGAAATGTGAAACCACCTTAGGCAAGAACTTCCTGTTAGTCCTGAGGACCACCTTATCTCTATGAAAGGAGATAAACTCAGGCTCCACTGACAAAGCTTGTAATTCACTTATGCGTCTGGCAGAAGTGATGGCTACCAGAAACACAGTCTTCCAAGTCAAGTACTTAAGCTCTGCTGAAGACAAAGGCTCAAAAGGGGGTTGCATAAGCTGAGCAATGCAAACATTAGGGTCCCAGGCAGGGGCAGGGTCCCTGAATGGAGGGTTGGTGTGAAACAATCCCTTTGAAAAACTTGGAGAATACAGGGTGAGCTGAAAGAGAAGAGGGCTTACCTGCTGAAATAAAGGCAGACACAGCTGCCAGATGCACTTTCAGTGTAGCTGGTCTCAGCCCCAAGCTATTTAAATGGACCATATAATCAAGGACTGTGGGCAGATCAGCAGATCCTGGAGAAATATGCTTCCCAGAGCACCATATGGAAAATCTTTTCCATTTGGAATTATAAGTAGCCTTGGTGGAAGGTTTTCTAGAAGCCTTCAGGATACCCACTACACCTTGAGAGAGGTTTAGATCAGCAAACTAACTCTTCAAGAGCCAGGCCTTGAGATTGAGAGATTTGAGGTTCGTGTACCAAACCCTCCCCTGAGCACAGGTTAACAGGTTGTAATTCCTGGGAAGACACAGGGAAGATGGACTGCTAAGGACAGTAGGAGGATACTAGGCTGTCTGGCCCAGTCTGGAGCAATCAGGATCATCTTGCAGGGTTGAGATCTGATTTCGACTAGCACTTTGAACAGGAGAGGGAAGGGGGAAAGCAGAGAAACTTCCCTTCCCAATTGAGAACTAAGGCATCCAGGGGGACTGAGCCCAACACTGGGGGCCTGCAGCAAAAAAGGGGAAGTTGGTGATTGTCTGCGGCTGCAAAAAGATCGATCTGTGGGGTGCCCCATCTGGAAAATATCACCTCCAAGACCAGGGGGTCCAGTGACCATTCGTGATGGCCCTGGGAAATCCTGCTGAGAGCATCTGCCAGGACATTGTCCTTGCCTGGGAGGTGAACTGTCATGAGGGAGGTGTTCAGGGAGTAAGCCAGAGACCGCAACTTCACTGCTTCGGTGCACAAGGCCGTAGACAGAGTGCCTCCTTGCTTGTTGATGTACCACATTGTGGTGGTGTTGTCTGTTCTGACCTGTACAACTTTGTTCTGAATAGATTTGGAAAAAGCTTGAAGTGCTAGAAATACTGCTCTGAGTTCCAACAGATTGATGTGGAGCAGAGATTCCTGAGGGGACCACAACCCCTGGGTGGTGAGGTCGCCCATGTGAGCCCCCCACCCCAAGAGGGAGGCATCTGTAGTAAGGATTAAAGAGTGAGACTGAGTGACAAAGGGAACCCCTTGTCTCAGATTGTTGTGATCCTGCCACCACTGTAGGGCCTGGATCAGGGTTCGAGTTACTGGGATCAAGTTGGTCAGAGGGTCCTTCCTTTGAGACAAAAAGGCTCTCAAATAGAACTGAATGCCCCTCATCTGAAATCTTGCTCCCTGCACTACTGCTGTAGAAGCAGTCATGTGCCCCAGGAGCTGTAGAAAATGCCTTGCTGGTCGAGACACCTGCAGCGTGAATGAGGAGGTCAGAGAGACCAGGGTCCTTGCCCTGTCCAGGGGAAGGAAGGCTCTGGCCTTTTCTGTGTCTAGCTCTGCACCTATGAAGGTGAGGAGCTCGACAGGCTCTAGAACTGACTTTGGAAGATTCAGAAGGAGACCTAGAGAGGTGAGCAGTTGCTGAGTTATCTCTAGATGTAACCTGACTTGGTCTGGGGACTGGCCTACTATAAGCCAGTTGTCCAGGTAAGGGAAGATGGCAATCTTTTGCCTTCTTAGAGAAGCAACTACCACTGCCAGGCATTTTGTGAATACCCTTGGAGCAGAGGTGAGGCCAAAGGGCATTGCTCTGAACTGGTAATGGCCTGAGGGCAGCTCGAACCTGAGGTACTTTCGATGGGAGCTTCTGATGAGAATATGGAAGTAGGCATTCTTGAGGTCCAGGGACACTAGCTAGTCCCCTGGCCTTAGAGAGGGTAGAATAATTCCCAGAGTCACCATTTTGAATTTTGGTTTTAAAAGGTGCTTGTTTAAGTATCTGAGATCCAGGATGGGCCGCCATTCTCCTGTCTTTTTTGGGGTAAGGAAGTACCTGGAGTACAACCCTTTGCCCTGATGTAGGGGTGGAACCCTTTCCACAGCTCTGAGAGCTAGGAGGGAAGAGACCTCTGCCTCTAAGGCAAGTGCCTCTGATGGATTTGCAGGTGAAAAGGATCTGGTTCTCATCTTTGGAACTTTTGAAGCTGAGAACCAGTCCCTGGCTTACTACTTCCAGGACCCATTTGTCTGATGTCAGAGACTCCCAGTCCTGGACAAAGTAAGCCAGCCTGCCCCCTACAGGTAGCTGAGAATCAGCCCTGGCAACCCCATCAGGGTGCCTGTTTGGCAGGGGCTTTGGGCTGAGGGGTGGAAGCAGGCCTGCTTGTACCCTGTCTGCCTCTCCCTCTAAAGAACCCCCTCTGGGTGTAAGCAGAAGAGGAGGTCTGGGCTTGGTAAAAAGGCCTATGAAAAGGCCTGCCCCTGGGAAGCTGCCTTTGAGGAGTGGCCTGTCTTTCCTTGGCCTGTGAACTCCTATAGGTGGTCCTATACTCATCCATCTTCTTCATGTAATTCTCCGTTTGCTCCCCAAACAGAGAATTACCCACAACAGGAAAATCCATGGCCTTAGTCTGGGTATCCTCTGACAGGCTAGTACATCTGAGCCAAGCCATTCTTCGAAGTGCCACAGATGTAGCCATGACTCTAGATGACACATCATTGGAGTCCACTGCAGCATGGAACTGCACCTTGGATGCCTCAATACCATCAGCAGCCACCTGCTCCAGCTCCTTGGCAAGCTGGCCAGGGACCTGTTTTGCTAGGGCCATAACAGTGTCCCATCTGGATTTTTGATATCTAGCAGTATAGGCCATATAATTGGCCTGTCTGAGTCCCAAGGATGCTGCCATGTACTGTTTCTTTGCCATGGCATCAATCCTCCTGGAGTCCTTATCCGGGGGGTGTGAAGCCAAGGGAATATTTGCCTTATCATAGGCTGCAGCCTGCACTACCCCAACATGGCTGCACTGTTGTGTAAGGAACTCCGTGTCTGAGCCTGACAATGTACACCTCTTGTCCATTCTTTTATCCACAGGAGGTATGGTGTTAGGAGTCTTTAAAATCTTAAATGTCTGTTTCCCAAAAGATTTGTGCAAGGGAATAGACAGCCTCCTAGACTCTGGGATATCCATCATTTCCACATAGTCAGGCTCCTCCTGGTCATCCACAGCTTCTTCCATAGGAAGCTGGAGGGTTTCGCCATGTCCGGGTCAATGGGCACATCCAGACTTTCAAATCCACATTCACTTTCCTCATACTCCTCTTCCTCCTCCTTCGGTTCATAAAATTCCTCTAAATCATACTCTTGAACCGGTGGAACCGGCCGAACCGAGCACCTGCCTGATGGTGCCGGTTCGGTCGCAACCGGGGAAAGCGACTGAACAATTGTGATTGCTTTGGCTATGTCTTCGGCGGTTGGAGAGGAAAGTTTTGGCGCCATACCAGCTGATTTTTCTTTTCTAGTTCTTTTAGCTGGAACCGACTCCTCAGAATCAGCTCTCCTTTTGCCCGAAGAAGTCTCGCCCTGGTCAGAGGGCGCTCCTTCTGGTTCAGTTTGAACCGAACCGGGCTGGCCATCCAGTTCAGCGGACTTTTTGGCCTCCCTTTCCCTGAGCCCACCAGCTCTCTTTTCTAGGGTAGCTGCAGGGAAATTTTTACAAATCTGGCAGTCTGCATTGAGGTGGTCAAACCCCAGACAATAAACACAGGTGGTGTGGGGGTCAGCCTTGGCAAAGACTTCCCCACACACACACTGCAGTGTTGAAACCCAGTGGGTCCGGTTTTTCTTTTGGGTTTCTCAGACATAGTGCCAGTCCTAACCAAACTTACCCTTTTATGGCAATCCGCCAGGCAAGACCCTCTTATTGGTTCCTAACCGTGTCACGGGTCGTGGAAAAAAATGTAATAAAATCCGTCTTTTTAGAACCGATAAGAACTGGTAACCACACTCCAAAATCACAATTTAAGATTTTTTAAACAACTTGATCGGTTCAAACCGAACCGATGAACCGTTTACAAGTTCCACACAGAATAGAATAAAATATAACCTATCTAGTACTCACGAATACCACAGACAGAGACTGAACCGACAGGTTACGGTTTAAATTCGGTAGAAAACTGAGAAAAGTGGTACTTTAACCGACAAATTGAACCGAGCAGAAGGAGAAATCTCCGGAGCGACTGTTCAGTGAGGTGGATTAAAGAATCTGACGGTTTGAGTTTAAACAGCAACAGACAGAGTCTCAACCGAGCTCGAGCTCAGCGTTCCATGCCTGGCATGGAAAGTTAACTCTCATCTCCGGGGCAGTTCGAAGGTTGGGACTCACTGCTACTGTCAGAATATAGCAAGACTTCATGTTGTTTGAATATCCACCACCGGTTCAGGGGAGAAAATGTCCATTGCCAGAACCCAGACCAGTACTGCCTTAGCACCAGTCTCAGGGTCAGCAGTAGGCTCAGTGGCAGGTTCTACCCCTTACCAAGGTCGGTGCCGAGCCCATCAGCAGCACTGGTACTGTCTCTGGATCTGTCCATGCCTCTGTGTATGGCACGGAGGACCGACCTGGCACCGTGAATGGCACTGGATCTCAACCCAGCCTTGTGGATGGCACTGGATCCTGAAATGGCACTAAGGGTGGTACCAGAATGGATTCCAGAACCACCTCCCATACCAAGCCTGGGAACAGCGCCGGGGCAACAGTCACTTACATCACGCTCGGAACCGGGTTCAAATTAGTCGCTACCATCTCCACTCCCATGCTCAACAGTGGTGTCATCATCCTACCCAAGGGTACAAGCGCACTCAGGAGAGGAGCCAACAACCACCATGGACATTGGGTTGGGGGCAGTTCCAGAACCGATCCTTCTTCAGGCACCGCAAACAGTTAACAGAAGGGAAGCCAGTCTCACAACCAGCATCACCCCGCTCATTGGTACCACTGAAGGTACAGGAGACTGGGCAGCACCAGACTGCAACACTGATGTATCCACCAGTGTAGACTGAGCATATAGCTTTGGCCTCAACACCAGGGACATCTGCTGTCCAGGACAGATATGTGTATTGTACTCTCTGTCTCTCTCTCTCTCTCTCTCTCTCTCTCTCTCTCTCTCTCTCATGAGCCAGCTGTCCACCAGACCCACCCCCAGGGCCTCTGATGTCTCTGTGAGGCCAGAATTGGGAGGACCCTAAACTTCCTCAGTACCAGAGGCTCGGGGAAAGGCCCAGATTCCCACCGTTGTAATCATGGGTGTGATGCCTAAGAGTGAGAGAGAGTGTGTGAGTGTGTGTGTGTGGGCAAACGACCCCATTTCATTTTTCAAGGATGTATTTGTCCATGGAAAAACAGGAATTCCACTTGTCTATGTCATGATCAGGGCCGAGGCAAGAGTAACATCCTGGATGCCAGCCCAACACTGCGAAAGGACCCCTAGAGGGGCACCAATGCAGCGGGGAGCTGCAGCTTTCTTTTTTTTTTTTGTTAATATAATTTTTTATTAAAACTTTTCCATGTACAGCATAGGTTATCCTTCAATACAGCAATATTAATATTTTATCTTATTTGAGCTGGTACAACAATATTTCTTGACAATTCAATAAGTAGCCTTACTGGTCTCATTCTCTGCCCCTCCTTAGGCACAGAGAGGGGGCATGGAGTACATATAAAACTCAAAAAGGTAGTCTGGCTACTAGCACAATAGGTTCTGCACAATTGCACCTTGTTGTGGTCGCTGCCTGGGCTGACAGTCCAGGAGGACAGTCCCAGTTAAGGGGGGATTGGCTCTGAACCCTTTATATATCATTAGCTGAAATACTTTTATCCCCCCCATATCATTATTTCTCCTCCTTGCGGCGCAGGCATGGCTGGTTGTCCGTCCACCAGCACCTGCACACACGAACCCGGTCTGCCCAGTGACATGCTCTCCTCCACAGGCTTGGCATACACGCAGTATTCTTACCCCCCCCCCCCCGGACCTAGAACCAACACCTGGGGACACAGCTCTCAGGTCTGGGGGCACAGTGCACGGCCATCAGCCGCTGCGATCACATCGCTATTTTTCTGCCTTTGGTGTTCCCCTGGAAATGGTGTGCAGTGACGTACAGCACACTTGCATGCCAACGTCTGTTGTGCTCCAACCCTCTTTTCTGTGCACCGCAACTTGCAGTGCACCCGACAGCCGTCAGATGCTACTGCAGAGCGACAAGAGCCCCATGCCCACCCTAGAGAGAGGAGAGCTGTCCAGGGACGCTTGATCCTCTCCATTCCCCTGCCGACTCCCAACGACCAGAGTCTGTTCCCAAACCCGGGTCGCCGGTGTGGCGTCCAGCGCCTCAACCCTCAGTGCCACCAGGCCAGTTCTAGTTGAAATACTAATGGAACCCCATTAATATATGGAGTAACTCACGGAATTATAGTAGGATCTCTGCTCGCCGCATAAATCAGCCATCTTTACCACTGGTTTATCCAAGTGTCGGTTCAGTCATTAAGAGAGTATGCAAGTCTTTCCATCTGATAAACTTGATAAATTAGTGTTCTCCAGGCTGCCACATCAGGGGGAGTGGGGGTTAGCCATGATCTAGTAATTCATTTTTTAACAAGTGTGATAAGGATGGTAAGTAGGTATCGGGAGGCAAGATCATTCCTGTCGATAGGGAACTGCAATAAAATGTATAAATGTGGGGTGAGTCAAAGGGAGGGGTTAAAGATTCCTTGCAAGTCCACTTGGACATGGTCAAGGAAGGGTTGAAGTACTGGACATTCCCACATGACATTGTAATGTGTTGCACAGTGTTCCCCGCAGTTTCTCCTACAGGAGGGATCTGATGTTGGGAGATATGGGTCGTTATCACTGGGGTATGAAAGAATCAGTTGTTTCCATGCATATTCTCTCCATTGGTGAGAACTAGTGACCTTTGAGGCGAAATGGCACACACAGGACCAGGTCTCCTCATGTACTAGGGGGTTCATCTCGGTTTCCCATTTCTAGGCTACCTCCATGGATGATATTCCAGAGGAGGTCTGTAGAACTTGATATAACTGTGAGATCATATGTGGTTGTGGGCCTGCTCGAAAGAAGGTTATCATAAAGGAAATAAGATGTGGGTAACTAAGTTACAGACTCCTAGCGGAAGAGCAACGATGTGTCTTAGTTGCAGGTATCAGTAGAAGTCACCTCACTGTAGTTTCGGCAAAGGACAGAATCGTTGATCCACTGAGAAACTGATATAAAGAGAAATTCCACCTGTCACAACCCCACTCATCAGGTCAGGCTCTCTGCTCCCACAATGCCAACCTCCAAGCGCAGTATTGTGAACAGGAACAGAAATAGGGTAACCCTCCTGTCTGTTTTGTGGGGTTGAATCAAACTTTGGTCTCAAGTTCTGGAGTGATTCAAACTGTGAACCTCTTGCTAGCGTACATCTTTTACCTACGGGCACCTAACCAGGAGTACAAAATGAACCCTTAAAAACTCTATGAAAGACCTCAGAGTAAACTTTTACCTTTTCCCGGTTTGGTAAACCAGCAAGCTTTCGCAAAGTGTCAACTGTAACCATATATGCTTCACTTGTCAAAGAAAGAATTTCAAAGGCACACCAAGTAGTCTCTTAAAATAGAGATTTACTTAAAATAGCTAAAAAATATGTAAAATATAAATACAAAAAGTACAGTTACGTAAAAACTTACTGTAACAGTAGATCTTCTACAGAGGCTCTTGCAGTAGATAATTATATATAGAACTGAAGCCGGCAGGCGTCAAGACCCCACGGAAAAATTTCTAGCTAGCAGTCTCTGGCGAGGGACCGCCCCCACGTCAGGTGACCAACATCAGGTGATGTTGGTATAAAGGTGCAGTCCCTCATGTCCACCTTCCAGTTCTGTCCTGCCAAAGGCCAAAAAGGCGAGACGAGAGAGAAGCGGAGATTTCCCTTCCTGGAAAAGGAGCTGAAAAAACTAAGGGGGATAGAGGGCGGGAAGGTATTACCTACTGCAACAGCCTCTCTCAAAGATCTACTGTTATGGTAAGTTCTTATGTAACTGTACTACCTTACTTCGAGAAGGTTCTTGCAGTAGGTAATTACATATAGGACTAAGTCCCAAGCAGTCTGGACAAAGAGAAGCACACGGGAGAAGGAAACTTCTCATAAGAGATCCTCTGGCTGAAGAGGACTTAAGAAAGAAGTCCTTGCAGAACAGCCAACCTGAAGCCCACTCTATGGTGAGAGGCAATGTCCAAATTGTAGTGTTTCGAAAACGTATGGACAGAAGTCCAAGTTGCGGAGGCACAAATATCAGCCACTGACACATTCTTGAAACAGGCTGCAGAGGCCGCGACACCCCTGGTGGAGTGACCCCTGACCTGACCTGGCAAGGTCTTGTGATACTTGTCGTAGCAGGAAGTGATACAGAGAGCCAACCATTTGGACAAACATTGTTTGGAAACAGCGTTGCCCTCTCTTTTGCTAGCAAAAGAAACAAATAGTTGGTCAATCTTTCTGAGATCCTTCGTCCTGTTGGTGTAGTATCTCAGAATCCGGTGAACATCCAGGGTATGTAAAAGATACTCCCCATGATTGGAGTGCTGTGTGAAAGACACAGGCAGGTCAATGGACTGGTTCAACGTAGATTCCGCTGCCACCTTAGGGAGAAATCTAGGATTGGTGCGCAGAGCCACACATTCCTTATGGAAAATCAGATAAGGAATTTTGCACATCAAGGCCTGAAGCTCAGACCTTCTTCGAGCGGAAGTAATGGCCACTAGGAAGAGAGCCTTCCACGAAAGGAACTTAAGTTCTGCTGAGGCTGCCGCTCAAAGGGAGGCAGCGTAAGCTTCTCGAGAATTAAATTCAAATCCCAAGGAGGGACAGGAACCCGAATGGGGGTCACAGATGAAGAACCCCCCGTAGAAAGGTCTTCGCGACCTCCAGCTGAAAGTTCTGTCCCCAAATTGAACATGATAAGTGACCGGAGCCACCATGTGAACTTTCAAAGAGGAATAACTGAGACCAAGGTCGAAGAGAACACATGTAGTCCAGCAGCCACCCGACAGGACAGGAGAAAGGCTCCAAGTCTTTGGACAAAGTCCAAATGGAAAACTGTTTCCATTTTATGGTATAGGTGGAGCGAGTGGACGGCTTCCTGGCATCCATCAAGATCTCTGCCACTTGAGGAGAAACCCCAAAACGGGCTTGTGTTACGTCTGTAGGAGCCAAGCATGTAGCTGAAGGGACCCGAGGCCCAGATGGACCAGGGATCCCCGATCCTGGGTCAACAGTAGTTGCGAAAGAGGAAGAGGAATCGGAGGTTCCTCCGAGTACTGTTGCAGAAGAGAGAACCAAACTTGCCTGGGCCAGAAGGGAGCGATGAGAATCATATGGGCCCCTTCTGAGCTGAGCTTGTGCAGCATCCTCGGAATCAACGGAATTGGGGGAAAAGCATAAACAAATCTGCCCTTCCAGTCGAGAGATGGAGCGTCTCTCCAGAGTCGCCCATGCCCTGGAGCGAGCGAGCGAAGCAGCAAAAGGTGGGCAGTTTTGCATTTAGTGGGACGCCGAACGGTCGACCAGAGGGGTTCCCAATGGGGAAGATGCAGTCTGCTATTTTGTCCAATTCCCCACTGTGAGGTTGTGCCAAGGATCGGCTCATGATCTGGCAATCTAATTTCTACCCCGGGACATGGACTGCCGTGAGATGAAGGCTGTGTAGGGTCGCCCATTCCCAGACCCGCATGACGCTTCCCCGACAAAGAGAGGGTAGGAACGAGTCCCCCGTTTGTTGAGGTACCAGACTACACTCATGTTGTCAGTCTGGACAGCCAAGTGACCGGGAAGCAGAAAGGGGTGTAGCGCTTGACAGCGTACAACACCGCTCTGAGCTCAAGCAAGTTGATGTGAAGCGCCTGCTCGAGTATGGACCACGAGCCCTGGTGCGCCATGAACCCAAATGGAGCCCCCAACCTCGCCTCGAGGCGTCCGCTTGTCAGTGTTTGGGGAGGGGCCAGAAGGAACTCCCACAAAGTTCTCCTGAACCAACCACCAGTGCAAATCCCGAAGCATCGGGGTCTAGACTAGCACCTCTTGGTCCAAGTCGTCGACCAATTGATCCCACAGAGACAGAAGAGTCCACTGAGAGATTCTCATGTGAAGCCGAGCACACGGAACTGTTGGAATTGCAGCCGCCATGAGCCCCAGGAGGCAAAGGACTGACCTGGCAGGAATCCGCCTGTGAGAGGACATGAAGCTTGCCTGAGTCTGGAGTGTGGCCACCCTGTCTGTGGGCAGAAAGGCCATACTGGTGGTCATGTCCAGAATCGCCCCGATGAACTGGAGGCATTGAGATGGGATCAAATGGGATCTGGCCTGGTTGATGGTAATACCCAGGCCGGTAAAAACCTGCCTGGTAAGGCAAAGGGAACGCAGGAGCTCCTCCCTGGATGGGGCCGGCAGGTACCAGGTTCGGGAAAACATGCACTTCCTGAGTACGCAGGTGGGCCACCAACACAGACAGGCATTTGGTGAATACTCAGGGGGGCCCAGAAAAGACCAAATGGGAGGGCCTTGAACTGGTAGTGGTCCCCCTGGAAAGCAAACTGGAGGTATGTGCAGTGGGAAGGGTGGATAAGGATATGCAGGTACGCGTCCTGCATATCCAGAGCACACTGTCATATTCCCGGCCGAATGAGGGGCTGGAGACTCTGTAGGGAGAGCATCCTGAACCTTCAGTACTCCATGAACAGATTTAGAGAGCTGAGATCCAGAATGGGCCTCACGTCTCCTGTCTTCTTGGGGACCAGGAAGAAATGGGAGTAGAAACCCGTCCCCCGAAGAGGGGGAGGGACGGGTTCTATTGCCTCATTCAACAGAAGGAAGGAGATTTCTTCCTGAACCCTGAGAAGATGTTCGGGGGAGTAAGACGACCTGGGTGGGGGTTCTGAAGAAACTCTATGATATGGTCCTCTGCTATGAGCTGAAGGACCCAAGAGTCAGTAGTGATCCTCTCCCAACCAGGCAGATGAAGAGAGTCTCTCCTGCCTACCAGTTCCTCTGGATCGACCAGAGCCTGTGGGAGAGGGAGGGAGTCAGGAGGCGTGGGGCAGTGCCGCGGCTGGAGCTCCCAGCCCATTTTGGGGTCTCAGCCTGGAGGGACCTGGCGCTTGTTGGTCTCGGCTTCCTCATGGTTTTGCCCTTTAGGCCGCATGACAGCAAAACGAACAACACTGTGCTTGAGGGGTTCTGTACATGGAGTCAACCTCCTTGAGAGCAGTGCCCTTCTCTCTCAGTCCGGTACTGATGTCCTTGACATCACCACCGAGCATCATCGAACCTCGGAAGGGGGCGTCCTGGATGGTGGACTGTACTTCCGAGGCCAAACCTGACACCCAAAGCCAGGCATGTCGCCGCAGACTCACAGCGAACGCTGAACTTCGTCCAGAAGCGTCCACCGCATCCTAAGTAGCGCGCAGCATGTGCCTACTGGCCGAACATGCGGAGCAGACTATGTCTGCCACTTCCTGTTTAGTCTGAGACTGAGGAAGGGTGTCCAACTTGGCTTCCACCTCGCTAAGGATAGCCTTCTGGTAATCACCCATGTGAGCCACATAGTTCAAGGCTCTGATACCCAGAGTGGAAGAAGAAAAGACCTTCTTGCCATACTGGTCCAGAAGGCGGGATTCCTTATCGGGCGGGGGCGAGGTCAGGTGTTTCGGGTTTGCTGAATGGCCGTGGGCGGCGCTGATCACGACCGAATCAGCCTTGGGGTGTGGCGAAAGAAAGTCAATTCCCTCGGGAGCATGATACAGCCTCAATCCCCTCGGGAGTCTGATACAGCATATCTGCCTTCCGAGGAAGGGGGGGGCTAAAGCCGATGGTTGTTTCCAGATAGTGGAGACGAGGTCGGCGTGAGGCTCGATCCAGGGTGGAACTAACGTCGGAGTGACCTCAGGCAAATCCAAATGGGCAGTTAGCTTCTGCCTCTGTGGATCTGGCTCCAGAGATTTCCACTGATGAACAGCCTGAATTTTTCTTAGCAACTCTGTAAATGAGGGATCATCCGGAGGGGACTTCCTTCGGAGTCCTGGGCCTGTCAGAAGTGCGAGGCTCGTCCGGATCGGAGTGGTCATCGGAGTCCTCCGATGAGTCCGAAGAAGGAGATGAAGACCCCTCCCCACTCAGGGGAGGAACATGGCCCCTAGGGGGCAAGGTGCCACCCCCAGCCTTAGACCCCATAGCAGTGTCTCTGGGGTTGGGGGGGTCTTTCGCGCCCCGCGACGGGGATCCGGGACCGGGTCCATCGTCGGGAGGTGGCTTGCTACCTCCCTGGTGGGCTGAGCCTTGGCCTCAGCCCACCAAGAAGCCAGAGTCTCCCTCAGACCCACCGGCGGCTGAGGGGGCGGTGGAGGAGAGGAGGAGGGGGATATGGATACTGGGGTTATCCGTAGGGCGAGTATCCGTAGCCCGGCGTTGGGTACTGTGGTGCCAGATACTGCAGAGCCGGATAAGGCGGCATAAGATCCGGCACCAGGGGCTCTACCAGGGTAGAAGGTCCTGGAAGAGGCCCTGCAGGTGGGCCAGGGACAGGTGGCCCGGTGGGCATTGGGGTGACGTCCGGCAAGGTGACGTCAGCCGGTGTCCGAAGTCAGGCCATCTGGACCTACGGGAGGGAGGCCTGACGGAGGCGCCGAAGAGACCCCAGCGGCGTCCAGGGGAGAGCCGGAGGGATTCTCTGGGTCCAGCTGGGGAGATACAGGGGCCTCGGACTGCAGCGGTGAAGGCTGCGGGGAGCCAGCGGCGCCGCATAAGGTCAAAGGATCCAGCGTAGGCTCCATCACCGAGCGACCGCTGGACGGGCTGGCGGGCATCGGAGGAGCCAACATCCGACTGATCGGACCCAGCACCCGAAGAAGGCCACGCAGGGGAGGCAACCTTGACGGGTGGCTTGACGACTGCGCGCTGCCCCAAAGGGTCGAGCAACTTAGCGGTCGACTTCGGGTGGACGTCGGAGGAGCCAACGCCCAACTTACCGGAGAGGCTCGAACCAGAAGGCCGCGTAGGGGCGGCCTTACTGGAAGTGGATGCCTCCTTTGTCCCGGAGGCTCCCGACTGACCCGAGCGCAAACCAGCCGGGGGGACGGCCGTCGGGGAACGGTCCCCCCGGAGGGGATGTTACTTGAAGGGTGGCAACCCCAGTCAAAGTCGCCGCAGCCGCGGATAAGGAGTCACGGTCCTGGTGCTTCTTCTTCTTAAGGCCCTCGGGGAGGTGCAAGCCTGTAGGAGCTTTTTCAGCTCTTTTTCCATGGAGGACATCTTCTTTAGTATGTGAGCCTCCAGGGACTGCTGTCTTCTTCTGCAGGTAGCCACGCTGAACTTCAGGCAGTGCTGACAGGAATCCACGGGGTGGTCGGGGCCTAGGCAGATAGACACCGAGAACGGCCGTCCTTGTGCAGGAGTTGGGCACTGCACGAGCCGCACTTGTTTTTGTGCTCGGACGTGGTAGGGGACGACATACACGGCAGGTAAGAGAATCCTGACGAATATATTAGAAAAATCGAAAAAAAAAAAAAACAACGGTATAATTACCGGTGACAACTGACTGACAAGCAGTGGAACTTAACCACGAGGCGCTGTCAAAAGCAAACAGCGGGAAAGAACTGGAAGGCGGGCAAGAGGGACTGCCCCTTTATACCGTTGTCACCTGACATGGGGGCAGTCCCTCGACAGAGACTGCTAGCTAGAAATGTTTCCGTGAGGTCCTGATGCCTGCCTGCTTCAGTCCTATATGTAATTACCTACTGCAAGAGCCCTCTCGAAGTAAGATCAATATATCACAAAAACATACAATCACTTAAAAAAAAAAAAGGGTTAAAAAGTGCAACATTCCTACCACCAGACAATTACACATATATCTAATGCATCTCTTCTAATAGTGCTAGAGTAGATGTTTCTTCTTCAGAGTCCAAACATGTATATCACCTAAAGGTCAGTCACAGCATAATTAAAACACTGTCTTGAATCTGCTTTCTCCATGATGTCATTATCTAGCTCCTCCTTTTCAGGAAATATAAAAAAACTAAAACAAAATGGTTATATTAAATGCACACTGAAAATAGAAAATAGAGTTAAAAATGAGTTTTTTTTTTTTTCCCCTTCTTCTCTTTTAGATATTTCCTAAAGACGACCCAAGGTTGAAACGTAGATGTTTAACTCTATTTTCAGTGCGCATTTAATATAACCATTTTGTTTTGCTTTTAGACCACATGGTGACGCAACACCTTGTTTTTGTTTTTTATAAAAATATATATGTATACATACATTAGAGGGAAAAAACTCCATTTAATGCATCAGTTAGGGTTGTTCCACAGCGACAAAAGTGAAGAAATTCGGTGTTAGGGTTGAAAAACCACCTTGGACCCCCCCCAACTGGCATTGGGGTCGCATTGGGGTCGTTGGCCCTAACTCTCACCCCATCTCATGTGTAAAGAAGCAGAGGTATAGGAGAATGAGGTGAGAGTTAGGACCGAAGACCCCAGTGCTGATTGGTGGGGCTGGGGGGTCCAAGGTGTTTTTTCAACCCTAACACTCAATTCTACTTTGTCACTGTGAACAACCCTAACTGATGCATTAAACAGATTTTTTTGCCTCTAATTTCCCTTCTTTTTGAGAATGATAATGACAAATAGTGAATGTAATGCGGCAGCGCGGGGCCCGCCATGTGATGTCTTCTCACACAGTAACACAGTGCCCACAAACGCAAATGGTAATGCGCATGGTGACACAAAGCAAAACAGAAAGGTAAATAGTACTGAGAAATAGTGAATGTAATACAGTGATGGGAGCGCGGGGCCCGACTGTGTTCTTGTCGCATAGTAGCACAGTGCCCACAAACAGAAATGGTAATGCGCATAGTGCGACAAATCGAAACACAAAGATAAACAGTACTGTAGACACAAATGGTTAAAATTACAGAAACAGAAGCGCAAATGAAAAAGCAAAGGGTAACGAAGAAGGTGGTATAGACAGGAAAAGTAAGTGAAACAGGTACAGAACCAGAAGCAGAAGCATTAAGGGTAAGAGTTATGGAAACGCACACAATAGTTTTCCCCAAACGGTGCATATAGAAAGACAGTGAGTACAAACAATGCATGCAAAATAATGAGTCTCGTAACAGAAAATGAGGACTTGGAATAGTAAATTGCTTATATCTCAGGAACCGTACGACATAGAAAAAAAATTTAAAAGTCATATGAATTATCACTTTCCTGGCTAGTTTTGTACTTAGCCCCCAGTAGGGAGCCAAACATTTTTCCGACAAAAAGTCTGTATCTTGCACCATTTCCGAGATACGGGCCCTGAAAGGCGCGGTGAACGCCGTAACGTTATCCTATGGGAAAAAAAAAAAAGAGAAGTTCGGAATGCTATAACTTTGCCTCCCTGTAATATGTTTTCACCAAACAATTGAAAGCAACATCTGTAGGACGTTGGCTGTCTTCCCTCCAAATTTCAGCCCCCAAAAAACGAACCGTTATTTTGCAGCATGGCGCTAAAGGATTGCTGCAATGCGTTGGACGCCGTAATGTTATCCTATGGGAAAAAGCGTCAGCTTTGGAGTGCTGTAACTTTGCCGCTGTATAAAATGTTTTCAACGAAACACTGAAAGGCACATCTGTGAGATGTCAGCTGCGTTCCCTTCAAATTTCAGCCCAAAACACCAGACCGTTCTTTTGCAGCGGGGTGCCAAAAAATTGCTGTCATTTTCCCACAGCCTAGAAAAGCACTGTCGCAATTTGTGAAAGCTTTCACAAATTCATTCGACACTGTCGCAAGTGTGAAAGTACTTTTTCCAGAAATGTGAAAAACATATTTCTGGGCCGTTTTAACCCTAAATAAAGACATGGCTAGCACCCTCAGGGTCCGACTAGGTGAATACAAAAATAATTAGGTTGCTAGAAGGTCCCAAATTTAAATGCCAAGCATTTTTCTGATCACCAACTGAAAACAAAATGGCGGATTTGAGACAATGAAAGGGCCATTTGTGAAAGTAAAAACTGCAATTGCAACACTGTTGAACTTTTTGCTAACTTTTCCCATTGACTTACAATGGGAACTTGTTTTTTGAATAACTTTTGAACAGTTTAATATTTTTTCACAAAATCTTCAAAAGGCACATCAGGGACCCCAGCTGCACGTTCCCTGAAGATTTCGGACTGGTCGAGCAAACCGTGCGACCTGTTGGCGCAACCGTAGAATTCCCAAAAAGCGTAAACACACACGCAGGTCACACTTAGCAACTCCGCAGCCGTACATCCAACCGGTACGAAACTTGACAGCTCCCAAGGCGTATGGGTCTTGATCATGTATTCCAAATTCCAGGCAAATCCGTCAAACGGTTGCAAAGTTATTAAGGTGCAAAACTTTGGGTTTAACATGTAAATGGCTCCTCAACCCTAACTATGGTAGCACTACTGTGCTACCATAATTATTATATATACACACACACACACAAAACAGGAAGTCCCATCAAGCGGTATTACATTCTGTGATTTCAGCAAAACTAATTTTCCAAATGATGACACTCTTAATTAAGACTGTGAGTTTCCAGTGTCTTCTTTCATACAGGAGCAGTTTCCTGCTTTCACAAAGACATCAAAGAGCTTTTTACAAGTCAGCAGTTTTCTCACCTAGCCGTATAACAGTTTTTCCAGCTCCAGCTGAAATTAACTGCCCTTCCTGAGGACGTCATAAAATGGATATTTTAGCTCTTAGCTTCAAACAACCCAGATCCTAATTAGGCTATAAAATGTGAGTTTTGCAAGTTAATCACCTTACAGAGATCTGCTGTTTAAAATATATCCTGCCCTTTGAAGTGAAACCTTGTGGGGGGGGGGGGTCATCCAGGAGCACATCATTTCTCATGACAATCACACTATATTTTTATTTTACAAAAAATAATACAGTAATCAGAACCAGCTGTCCGAGCGTCACAATCCTCCCTACCTAGACTGAATTTGGGGGCTCTATCCCCTGCATGGGATAAGCTTCCCAAATCAGTTCAACTCCTCATAGACACGAGACAACCCATCTGAGTTCTGATTTTTCGCTCCAGCCCTATGTAGAATCGTCATGTCATACCCTTGCAAAGCAAGACTCCATCTTAACAATCTACCATTAGTCTTACTCATTTGCGTCAGCCAAACCAGGGGGTTGTGGTCAGTTTGTACCACAAAATGCTGCCCATACAAGTATGGCTCCAACTTCTTTAGGGCCCACACTATGGTAAGACACTCCTTTTCCATGGTAGAGCATGCCTGCTCCCTGGGAAGTAACTTTTTACTCAGATACGCTTCCGGGTGATCTTTCCCTTGGCTGCTTGTCTGACTCAGTACTGACCCGATACCCACGCCTGAGGCGTCGGTCTGCACAATAAAGGGTCTGCTATAGTCAGGACTTGTCAAAACAGGAGCACTGCACAGTGCCTCCTTCAATCTGGTAAAGGCTTTTTCAAGGCTGGTCCCCAGGTAATTTTCTTTAGCATCATTTTCTTTACTAGGTCAGACAGGGGAGCAGCCAGGGCACTGTAACTGGGTACACATTTTTCTATAGTACCCTGCTGTCCCGAGAAAACTGACCTGCTTTTGCGTTTCTAGTCTGGGCCGTGCCTGGATCACCTCTATTTTTATTTGGTTAGGACGGAGCTGTCCTCAGCCGACCACATGCCCGAAGTATGCCACTTCTCTCATAGCCTGGCACTGCCCGGCTTTGACAGTGAGCCCGTCCCTCTGTATCCTGCCCCGCACTTCCCTAAGGTGGGACACATGTTCCTCCCAGCTGGCACTAAAGATGGCAATGTCATCCAGGTACGCCACAGCGTACTACTCAGCACCATTTAACACCTGGCTCACCAACCTTTGGAAAATGTCCGGGGCGTTCTTCATTCCGAAAGGCATTACTTTAAATTCAAATAAGCCTATCGGAGTGATGAAGGCCGACCTCTCCCTAGCTCTGTCCGTCAACTCTACCTGCCAATACCCCTTGGTCATGTCAATGGTTGTAAGGTAGGTCGCGACCCCCTCCCCAAACTTGTCCAGGAGTTCGTCTGTCCGGGCATCAGGTGGGCATCTGACTTCATTCAGTCCACGATAGTCCACACAGAAACGAGTACAGCCATCTGGCTTGGGCACAAGGACTACGGGTGAGGCCCAGGGGCTATGGGATCTCTGGATTACCGCTAAATCCAGCATCTCCTCCACTTCCCTCCTAATGACCTTTTGGACAGCCTCTGACACTCGATATGCTGTCCGCCGTATGGGCATCTATGTCCCTGTCTCCACATTGTGCGTCGCTAAGGGGTTCAGTCCAGGCTTAGCGCTAAACAATGGGGCAAAGTCTGCAAAAACCTCCCTTGCTTCCTAGATCTTGTCTGGATGAGCTGGGGAGACAATTTAACTGCCTCCACAGAGGACTCCCGCTTACTTTCTTCCAGCAAGTCCAGAAGGGGGTCTCCGTCTGTCCCTCCCTAGGACTACACACTGCAAACACCATGTCAGCCCTATTCGCACATGGCTTCATCATTTTGACATGGTACATCCTTTCTGTCAGTCTTCTGTCAGGTAACTCTATAATATAGTTCACGTAATTTACCATCCTAACTACTTTGTACGGTCCTGCCCACTGAGCCTGCAGCTTGTCTTTCCGGACCGGAATAAGGACCATGACTTCCTGACCATGTACGAGCGAGCTCTGGCTCTGTGGTCATACCACACTTTTTGTTTCTGCAGGACAGCTGCCAGGTTGCTCTGGGCTGTCCCCATAAGCTCCTTCAGCCTTTCCCTAAACCTAAGGGCGTAATCTACTATCGGGAGTTCCCTGGGTGGCGTGCTTGCCTTCCCAGTCCTCCCGGATCAAGTCTAGGGGCCCACGTACCTGGCGTCCATAGAAGAGTTCGAAGGGGGGAAAATCCTGTTGACTCTTGGGGCACCTCCCTGTATGCAAACAACAGGTGGGGAAGGTATTTCTCCCACACTGTTCAGCAAATGCCCGGAGCACTGACTTCAGGGTACCATTGAATCTTTCCACAAGCCCACTGGCTTGTGGGTGATATGGTGTAGTGCATCTCTATAACACCCCACACTTCTCCCATAAACTTTTCATCAGGTCCGACATGAAGGAAGCCCCTCGATCAGTAATAACCTCCTGCGGAAACCCAACACGGGAGAAAATCCCAAGTAGGCATGTCACTTTGTCTGTCCTCAGTGAGGATAGGACGACTGCCTCCGAGTACCAGGTGGCATACTCCACTACAGTCAGAAAGAATCTCTTCCATGAGAAGCTAGGGGTATTTAAAGGCCCTACAATATCCATTACCACCCTCTGGAATGGCTCCTTCACTATGGGCATTGGAATTAGGGCGACTTGGGTTTTCTTGCCAGTCTTCCCCATTTTTTGGCACCGGTGACAAGACCTGCAATACTCCTTCACCTGCTGGGTGAAGTTAGGCCAATAGAAATTCTGGGCCAACCGCTGCATAGTGTGTGCGATTCCCAGATGACCAGACAAGGGAATATCATGTGCAATTTGAGCAACTGCTCACGATACCCCTGGGGAACGACAAGCTGGCTCCTAGCACCCCTCCCTCTGTCTGCACAGCCTGAGTATACATCAGTCCATTTTCCCAATAAACCTTATGTCTGCTGTCACCTCCCTGTGTTCTGTCAGAGTGTGCCCAAGCCCTCAGCTTCTCTAGACTAGGGTCACTTCTGTGAGCAGCTGCAAACTCCTCACACATTCCCAAGGCATGGGACAGGTCCCCTTCAGTCGCTAAACCAAGGTCCCTAGCACTAGCGTCAGGGAACTCAGGATCACTGTCAATCCTAACCCTCTGACAATGGGTCACCCCTTCCTCTTTGGAGTAACCTTCTGTAGCCGTGTGGTTAACTGCTACTGCGGAAATTTCTGCCTCCTTTTCGTTAGTCTCCATATCAGGAGACACAGGATGGGGAATAAGCCTCCCAGTGGTTTCCACAATGGCTTCTGTGAGGTCCAGGGAACTAGTGTGTTCCCTTGCTGCTTGGCTACAGGTAACTGCACACACCATCCCTTGTTGGAGAATGCTGCCCAGGATCACATCCACTGTTAAGGTTTTGGCTACAGCCACCTGTTGCCCAGTTCCCCCTGTTTCACCCCAGTCTAGGAGAACACTAGCGAGAGGCAATGTTTTCTCCTCACCAGTAAAGTCCGGTACAGTGACGTATTTATTGGGTGTAAGCTGACCAGGCTCTACTAGATCCCCCTTTACTAAGGTCAGGGAGGCCCCTGTGTCCCTTAACCCTTGGCATCCGTACATCATTCACCATGACTGGGTGCATGTGCTCCCTCACGTTCACAGGCATGCTTCCAGGGACACAAAAACAACCCACTTCTTTCCTAGCCCCTCTGTTGTGTACTGCTTGCCTTTTTGGGACACTGTCTGGCAATATGCCCAGTTTCTTTACACAACCAACATTCATTTCTTTTCTCAGAGGAATCTTTTCTCTGAAACCTAAGGCTAACTGGTTTTGGTGGAGGCAGTGAGGGTTTTAGCTGCCCTAAAGGCACGCTTTTCCCTTTCTCTTGCTGCCACGCCCTTCATTCGCTCATCGGGCAGGTCTGCTCTTGGCACAGTGTCCAAGAGTTCAGCAACCCTCTTGCACTGTTTTGGTATTTCGGTCCTCCAGCCAGGTTTTCAGCTCTGCTGGGCACACCCAGAAAAACTGTTCTAACAAAATCACATTTTCAATTTTACCAACAGAGATTGCTACAAGTCCTTCCCACCAACGTTTTAAAAAAGTACAGTTACGTAAGAACTTACCGTAATAGTAGATCTTCGAGAGGAGCTCTTGCAGCAGGCTATCACAGTAAGGACTATGCCGCAAGCACTAGGACCCACTGGAAAACTTCTCAGCCAGCAGTACCCAGGGGACCGCTTCTGACGTTAGCTCCGCCCGTCAGCCCTGTGGTACAAAAGAGAGCAGTTCAGCTCCACCCCAGTTCTCCACCAAGGCCCATATAAGCAGGCCCAACAGGAGAAGGAGGTGAAGCCTGAAGATGATGCTCTGCACACCTCAAAGGGGATAGGGGCGATAACGCGCCTGCTGCAGAGCTCCTCGAGAAGATCTACTGTTACAGTGGTTCTTACGTAACTGTCACCTGCCAGTGGGAGCTCTTGCAGCAAACTATCAAGGACTAAATCCCAAGCAGTCCCTCGCCAAGGAGGTAATTTACCCCGGGAGGTGGGACAGAGGAAGCTGAACACAGAAGCTCAAGACAGGAGTCCTTGAAGGACTGTCAGGCCGAAACCAGAACGGCGTCTTGAGGCAATGTCCAAGCTGTAGTGCTTTACAAAAGTATGTACTGAATTCCAGGTAGCAGCCACGCATATATCCCTAATCGAGACATTCCGCATAGCGGCGAAGGAAGCAGACACTCTTCTGGTGGAGTGACCCCTAACCGGGCCTGGAAGGGGTTTGTTGTGCTTCTCATAGCAGAAAGAAACACAGTGGACAATCCATTTAGAAATGGTCTGCTTGGACACCGGTTTACCCAAGTGTTGTAGTGCGAATGACACAAACGGTTGCTCCGATTGACGGTGAGAAGCCATTCACTTAAGGTAATACCTTAGTGTCCCGTGGACATCCAAAGTGTTAAGGAGAGCTTCCCCTCTGTTAGAGGGAGAAGGGAAATAAACTGGAAGGTCAGCCGACTGGTTGAGGGTCAATTCTGAGACCACATTTGAATGAAACTTAGGATTCATCCTCAGGGAAACCCTTTCCCTATGGAAAATTAAATACAGCTCTTTACACATCAGAGTCTGAAGCTCGGAAACTCTTCGAGCTGACGTAATGGCAACTAAAAAGCAAACCTTCCAGGAAAGATATTGCAGCTCACAGTCTGCTGCAGGTTCAAAAGGGGGAAGAGTAAGCTTCTCCAACACAAATAGGAGGTCCCAGGGTGGGATAGGATCCCGAATGGGAGGTCTCAGATGAAGAATCCCCTGTAAAAAGGTGCAGGCCACACCAAACTGGGCTAAGGCCCTGTCTCCCGAAAGGGCGTGATAAGCCAAGATGGCCCACATGTGCACCTTTATGGAGGAGTAGCTCAAGCCTTGTTAGTATAAGGAGAGGAGATACTGTAGAGCCGAGTTCACTGGATAGGTAATGGGATCCAGATGGTGAGACGAGGACCACAAGCAGAACCGCTTCCACTTTATAGCATAAGTGGAGCGCGTGGAGAACTTCCTTTGCTGACGAGAACATCCGCACGTCTGGGGATACCCCATACCTTGTTTGCTACATCGAGAAGGAGCCAAGCATGAAGGTGTAAGGATCGGAGATCGGGATGGACCAGCGAGCCATGATCCTGGGACAGCAACTGCGAACATATTGGGCAGCGGGATTGGAGGTTCCATGGATAGCCGCTGAAGTAGTGGGAACCAAATCTGCCGAGGCCACAGCGGGGCAATTAGAATCATTCGAGCCCCCTCGACCAGTAACTTCAACAGAACTCTCTGGACGAGAGGTAAGAGAGGGAAAACGTAAAGGAACCTTCCTGCCCAACAAAGGGACACGCATCTGGCCAGAAAACACCAGGCGCGGGCTCTTGCGAGCAGAAAAAGTACAGTTGCGTAAGGGCTTACCATAACAGTAGATCTTTGAGAACAGCTCTTCCAGCAGGTTACACCATTAGGACTGAAGTCGGCAGGCGCCAGGACCCCACAGAAATTTTCTAGGTAGCAGTATTCAGCGGGGACTGACGTCAGGCACAATACATAAGGGGGCAGTCCCCCAGTATCCCAAGTTCTCCCGCCGGAGAATCCCGGCCACTGGATGACATCAGAAGAGGAGACTGAGGATCCGCCATCACATGGCAGTCAGAGAGATGCTGAGACACCTGATCCCAGGAGAAGGATGTTGGAACTAGAATCTACCTCCAGCATGGATGGTGGGAGGGAAATTACTTGCTGCAAGAGCTGTTCTCGAAGATCTACTGTTACGGTAAGTTCTTACATCAACTGTACTATCTTACTTCAGAAACAGCTCTTGCAGCAAGTACTAAATGGGACTGATTCCCAAGCAATCATGGAAATCACACCATTGGGAGAGGAAGGAGAAATCTTAATGAAACCAAAGCCTAGGACAGGAAGTCCTTGAAGGACTGCTAGACCAAAACACTGCTCTTCGCCTCGAGAGCAATATCTAAGCTATAATGCCAATGAAAGTGTGCGTGAGCTCCAAATAGCTGCAGCACAGATGGCTGAGGTCGACACATTCTTAGGGCACGCCAAAGGAGGTATCACCCCTTGTGGAAAGGACCTTAACCCGGCGCCCGGTAAGGGTTTGTTGCGCTTCTGGTAACAGAACGTGATACACTGAATGAGCCACCTGGACAGTGACTGTTTGGAAACAGGAGCTCCCATCATCCTGTGGGCAAAGCAGACAAAAAAGTTGGTCCGATTTTCGGTGGTGTTTGGTTCTGGTCAGGTAGTATCGGAGACACCTATGCACATCTAGGGTGTGCAATAGGGCCTCTCCTCGATTCGAATAGTTGGGAAAGTACACTGGTAGATCGATGTCTTGATTAAGGGTGACAGCTGAGACCACCTTAGGCAGATATTTGGGATTAGTCCACAGGGATACCCTGTCTTGGTGAAAAACCAAATAAGGCTCTTTTCTGCCAGTGCATGGAGTTCAGAAATTCTTCTGGCAGTATGCACTAAAAATAGCACGTCTTCTAAGTGAGGAGGCGTGCTTCGCAATCTGCAGTTGTGGTTCAAAGGGTGGCAGCGTAGGCTGCCTCAGGACAAAAGGGTAGATCCCATGGCGAATTGGATCCTTGTCGGAGTCTAAGGAGGAGAATACCTCTCTCAGAAGAGGCTTGTGCAGTGTCAGCTAGGGATATGGTGCGTTGGCCTGTCGGGACAATGATAGGCTAATATGGCACAGAGGTGTGCTTTGATCGAGAAGTAAGTAAGTGAAATAGCCTGTCTGAAAAAGGCGGAAGGTAATTCAGACTGAAGACTTTTCTGGACTGATCTAGGCCCGAAACCCCCTCTTGCTTGAGCTCATAGGAAGCAGCACCATTTCATGGGCGTGGTAGCGTGGTGGTCAGTTTTCTCGCGGCCACCACTTGCAAGACCCCGTGCCGCAATATGGCTATGTCTCTAGGAGCCAAGTGTGCAGGCTCAGTGAACGAAGGTCTGGATGGACCAAGGAGCCCTCCTCCTGAGACACAAGTGAGAGCTGATTGGCAGAGGCACCGGAGGTTCCCAGGATAGCTGATGTAGCAGAGGGAACCAGATCTGCCCGTGCCAGAATGGCGCGATGAGTATCAGCGTCGCTTGCTCTCTGCGAAGTTTCAGAAGAACCCTCTGGATCAGTGGAAAGGGGGAAAAGCATAGAGAATCTGCCCACCCAGGAGAGGGACAGCGTCTCACCAGAAAACACCAAGCCCTGGATCTAGCAGGCAAAAAATTGGGCAGTTTTCTAGTTGGATAGAGGCCTTGAAAAGGTCTAACTCTGGTGTACAACCTGTGAAACAGATCTCTACCTCCTGGAAGTAGCTCCCACTCGTGGACTCTGGCCTGAGGCGGCTCCAGGCTGTCTCGCGATGACGTGGTCTCACTCGGGACATGAACAGCAATGAGGTTTGCGCCATGTTGCAAAGCCCAATCGCACACCCTCATGGCCCCCTGCAAGCGGGTAGGAATGGGTGCCTCCTTGTTTGTGAGGTAATACATCACATGGAGTTGTCTGTTGTAACAGAAGAGTACCAGTGGAATCTCTGACTGGAAGGCCTGCAGGCGTAAAGAACTGCTCTTTCCAGGATGTTTTGTGAAGATGAGTCTCTTGGGCTGTCCACAGGCCGGATGGGACTGCGTCAGGTGTGCTCCCCATCCGCATCCTGAGGCATCTGTGGAGAGCGTCACAATCGGAGATGGCGCAATGAAGGGGACCCCTGCCGATAGATTCTTTGGATCTAGCCACTAGTGCCAATCCCAGATTACGGTCTTCGTGATCTGGACTGGAAGCTGCAGATGGTCTTGCTTTAGATCCCACTGGACCTGTAACATCCACTGGGTGACCAGCATGTGCAGACGAGCAAGCGGGACTGTTGTAATGGCCACAGCCATGTGTCCGAGCAGGCAAAGGACCAATCTGGCAGGAACGGTTATCTTTGCCGAATGTCCCTGATGAGGGATCTGATGTGTTCCGCTCTGTCCTGGGGAAAAAAAGCTTTCCCTTGGACGGTGTCCAGAACTGCGCCTATGAACTGCAGAGTCTGAGACGGAACCAGACGAGACTTCTCTTGATTGATCAAGATGCCCAGTGTCTCGAACAAAGACACAGTATAATGAATGGCGGACATAAAGGCCTCCCGAGAGGGCGCCATGAGAAGCCAGTTGTCCAGGTAGGGGAACACGTAGTGGCCTTGCCTCTTCAGAGTCGCCGCTATGACCGCCATACACTTCGTGAATACGCGAGGTGCCGATGACAGTCCGAAAGGGAGGGCTCGGAACTGA
Source organism: Neoceratodus forsteri (assembly GCA_016271365.2). Taxonomy (NCBI): domain Eukaryota; kingdom Metazoa; phylum Chordata; order Ceratodontiformes; family Ceratodontidae; genus Neoceratodus; species Neoceratodus forsteri. The sequence goes on along the minus strand of JADMNL010000028.1, from coordinate 190,193,634 downwards.
AAATGGTGGCCCTGGAACTCGAAGCACAGAAACTTCCTGTGCGCTCGAGTGATGGGTATATGCAGGTAGGCATCCTGCATGTGCAAAGACGCTAGAAAGGCGCCCAGCTTGAGCATGGGAATCAGACCTGGGAGGGTCACCATGCAGAAGCGTTTGTACAAGACCGACTCACTGAGGTCGCTGAGGTCCAGTATCGGACAGAGGTCCCCTGTTTTCTTGGGAACCAGAAAGAAGTGAGAATAATATCCTGCGTCCCTCTGGTTCCATGGAACGTGCTCTATTGCTTCTTTTTTCCAGGAGTGCGAGCACCTCCTTCTGTATAAGCAGAGCGTGCTGACCCGGGTAACAGGAAAGCAGGGGAGGTCTTGCCGATGGGTGGTCAAGAAATTCTATGAAGTGGCCCTTCTTGACCAATTGGAGAGCCCACCGGTCAGTGGTAACTGACTGCCACCCTGAAAAGAGGCGAGCGATTCGACCCCCGACCTTTAGCACCCGTTGATCCAGAGGAGGGGCAGGGGCTGGGAAGGAGTCATGCTGTGGCAGCACTGGCCCCCGCAGGCTGGGCCGGTTTAGTATAGTGTTGGGCTCTGCCTGGGGATGACTTAGCCTGGTCTTTTCGCTGAAAGGTGCCCCTTTGTTGCTGGCCGGAATGTGGCTGCTGTCTTTGCTGCTGGCTGCGAAAGCGGCTCTGGTTCCTACGAAAGGAACCAGGCCTGGGTCTGTACATGGCCTGTACAGACCTGACTTCCTTCTCAGTGTTCTGAAATTTGGTCATCACCTTCTCCGAGGGTTCACCAAAAAATACTTCGCCATTGTAGGGGACGTCAAGAATGTTCTTCTGTACAGTGGCGTGAAAAAGTATTTGGCCCCTTCCTGATTTTCTCTATTATTGCATATTTGTCACACTGGATGTTTTCAGGTCTTTAGACAAAATATAATATTAGATAAAGGGAACCTGAGTGGACAAATAACACTTTTTTAATTTTTTACTTATTTCATTTATTTAATGAAAAAAGTTAACCAACACCAACTGGCACTGTGTGAAAAAGTAATTGCCCCCTAGTTAAATCAACCCAATTAAAGGGATAATTAGAGTCAGCTGATTGAACACAGCCAGAGCTTGATTACAGCCAGCCCTGCTCAATATAAACCTCACTTATTTTGGCCCTTACCATCAGAGTCACATTGCCAGCACAAAGATTCAACAAGCACATTATGCCATGATCAAAGGAAGTTCCTGAAAGATCAGAAAAACATTTTGTTGCCCTCTATCAGTCTGGAAAGGGTTACAAAGCTATTTATAAGGCTTTGGGACTCCATCGAACCACAGTGAAAGCCATAATCTCCAAATGGAGAACACTTGGAACAGTAGTGAACCTTCCCAGGAGTAGGCGGCCTGCCAAAATTACTCCAAGGCGCAGTTTAAAATCATCCAAGAGTCTCAAAGGATCCTAAAAACAACATCCAAAGAACTGCAGGCTTCTCTTGCCTCAGCTAAGGTCAGTGTTCATGACTCCACAATCAGAAAGAGACTGGGCAAAAATGGGCTTCATGTGAGAGTAGCAAGCGGAAACCACTGCTAACCAAGAAGAACATAAATACTCGTCTCTCATTTGCCAAAGCACCTGGATGATCCACAAGCCTTTTGGAAAATGTTCTATGGACAGATGAGTCAAAGTGGAACATTTTGGACAACATGGTTCCATAATGTCTCGCTAAAGCAAACACAGCATTCCACAGTAAGAACACCATACCAACAGTCAAACATGGTGGTGGTAGTGTGATGGTGTGGGGATGCTTTGCTGCTAAGGACCTGGATGACTTGCCATAATTAAGGAACCATAGATTCTGCTCTGTACCAGAAAATTCTTAAGGAGAATGTCCAGTCATCCTTCCGTCAGCTGAAGCTGAGCGTGGTTGGGTCATGCAGCAAGACAATGATCCAAAACACAAAAGCAAGTCCACATCAGAATGGCTAAAAGAAGTAAAATTAAAGTTTTGGGGTGGCCTAGTCAAAGTCAGACTTAAACCCAATAGAATGCTGTGGCAGGACCAAGCGAGCAGTTCATGCTCGAAAACCACCAAATGTTACTGAATTAAAGCAGTTCTGCGAGGAAGAGTGGAGTTAAAATTCCTCCACAGCGATGTGAAGACTGATATTGAATTACAGGAAGTGTTTGGTTGCAGTCATTGCAGCTAAATGTGGTGTAACCAGTTATTAAGTGTAAAGAGGCAAGTACTTTTCACACAGTGCCAATTGGTGTTGGTTAACTTTTTCATTAAATAAGTGAAATAAAAAAAAAAAACACAAGTGTTATTTGTTCCTCAGGTCCCTTTATCTAATATTACATTTTGTCTAAGACCTGAAAACATCCAGTGTGACAAATATGCAATAATAGAGAAAATCAGGAAGGGGGCAAATACTTTTTCACACCACTGTACGTCCAGGGTGAAGCCGGAGACACGGAGCCAAGAGTGTTGCCGGAGACAGATGCCTGAAGCTGCAGCTCTGGAGGATGAGTCCACGGAATCATATGCGGCTCGTAGTACCTGGGTCCCCACATCAGACCCTGTGTGGAGAAGGTTTAGGAGCTCCGCCTTCTGTTCGCCATCCGGAAGTTTATCGACCAGGTCCTGACCCTGTTCCCATAGGGCGTTCTGAAACTGTACCATGTGGATTAGGTAGTTCAGCGACCTGATACAGCATGCAGCGGCCACATACATGTGTCTCCCCAGGGTGTCCAACTGTTTGGATTCCTGGTCTGGTGGCTGTGTACTCCTGTGCTGCGGTCTTTGGGACCGATCATGTGAGGCCGTAGTGACCAGGGAGTCTGCCAGAGGTTGTTGAGCCAAGTACTGGTCCTCTCTCGGGGTCTTGTACAGGAGGTCAGCTTTCTTCGGCACCGCAGGAGTGGAGTGCGGACGCTTCCATGCAGCCTTGGTGACGTCCGTGGAAGTGTCCACCAAGGGTGGCACTACCACAGGCTTTGGGTCTTTCTGCCGAAGATAATGGGCAAGGCGCTGCCTTTTGGGGTCGAGGTCTTCAGCATCCCACCTCATGTTGTCCTGGATGTGCCTCATTATCTCAGAGAAAGAGGGATCATCCAGAGGAGACCTGGGAAGGTTATGTGGGTCAGGTGATGAAATGCTGAGTGGAGAAGGAGATCTGGAGTAATCTGAGGTATCTGATCTGGAGTCCTCCCCCGACGAAATATACCGCCGACGTCTGGGAAACCCTGATGGAGATCTTGAAGGAGACCTTCTCCGATCCTGGGATCTACCCCTAGGAGGCTGAGTCTGCTCCTTGGGGGTTGGTGGTCGTCCTGCTGGCCCCTGTAGTGGAGGAGGGGGCGTAGAAGGCGAAGGAGTAGGAGGGGGGGAGGAGGAGGAGGAGGTTTCACTGGGACCATGTCTTTGTGGATGGCGTCCCACCAGAAAGTAAAGAGTTCCTTTACTTCTTGAATATTCATGCCTGACGACGGGCCTGGCGCCGGTGTTCTGTCGCCGGGGTCAGGATTCGGGTCCTCAGGTGTCTCTGGGGTGGGCGAAGGTTCCCTCAGAAGCCCGGCATCCTCTGTGTCGCCCGCCTGGTCTTTGGGCAATGCGGTGTCCTCCTCCTTGGAGTCCCTGTGACCGGTGTCTACCGATGACTGGGGGGCAGTCTTCGGCTCCGGTGAGGCTGACATCAGTCGCTAGGCCGACGACTTCGGGTCCGGTGAACGCCTGGCGGCGTCTGGTGCTGCCCGATGTTCGGCTCGGTGACGCTGGCTGACTTCAGGTGCTTGGCGATGTCGGTGCTTAACAGGCGTCGGGTCCGTCATTAAGCGAGGGCGTCAGATCATTCGTCTTCCTGGGTGAAGGATCGAGCTCCTAGGGGCTGGGAGACCGGCAAGGAGTAAAGGGTCGGCGTCGGGTGGAAGGAAGCCTTGTGGCATTCAGAGGACTTTGAAGAAGCCCGAGACGGAGTAGAGGAAACCGAGGGCCTGAAGGTCTTAATGGGCTGAAAAGTCGAAGAACCGCTGGAAGCCCGGACCTTGACTGGAGGGGGCTGAGACCTAGCCCAGGAGGGAGAGCGGTCCAATCGGGTGGAGCATGAGCTCCGCGAATCCAAGGCCTGGTTCGGGGATCTGGACCTTGTCTTCTCCCGGTGCTTATCCCGGCATTTGTGGACCATGGAGGAAGAATCGCGCCTAGAAGAAGGTTCTCTGTCCATCCTACCAAGTTTTTCCTCTAGCAGGTAAGCCTCAAGTGCCTTCTGACGGCGGATACTGGTGCGGCTATTGAACCCCTGGCAAAAGGTGCAGGCCTTGGTATACTGGTCCGGGCCAACAGCATGCCTGGAATAAATAAGGATCCTTGAAAGGATCTGTTTTCCGCAGGCACACTTTGAAAGGTGACCCTCAAATGAAGGAGTGGGAGAGGACATTAGTCATGTAGGAACTCTGGAAGTTCTAAGTCGTTGTGCGCTAGGTAGAGACCAATGCTGGTGAGTTGACTGCGGGAAAAGAACTGGGGATTCTGGGGGACCGCCCCCTTATGTGCTGTGCCTGATGTCGGGGGCGGGACTGACGTCGAGGGGTGGTCCCCGCTGAATACTGCTAGCTAGAAAATTTCTGTGGGCTCCTGGCGCCTGCCGGCTTCAGTCCTAATGGTGTAACCTGCTGCAAGAACAGTTTCTCGAAGTAAGATCTGGTAGTTTGGCGTTGCGTGGTGACACAAACAGGTCCAGCTCTGAACGACCCCATGTGTCGAACAGCTGATCCGCTACTGATTGCAGTAGCTCCCACTCGTGCGCCTTGGACTGAGATCTGCTGAGACTGTCGGCTAAGTCGTTTAGGACACCTGGAACTTGCAGAGATGAGCCGTTCCAGTGCCAGATACCAGACTTTCATCGCCTCCCCTGCACAGGGGGTAAGAATGAGCGCCCCCTTGCTTGTTGATACAGAAGACGACCGCCATGTTGTCCGTCTGAACCAGAAGAAAGCCTGGTACAAGGTCCTCCTGAAAGGCATGTAGCGCATTGAGGACCGCTTACATCTCCAGTACACTAATGTGGAGCTCGTGCTCCTCGGGGTTCCAAATGCCATGCGTTTGGTGGGCCCCCAGGTACGCTCCCCAACCCAAATCTGAGGCATCTGTTGTAAAGGTCTGATTCAGGGGCTCTGGACGGAAGAGGACCCCTTTTTCCAAATTGAGTGGATCCATCCACCAAAGAAGTGTTCTCCTTACTGGCTCTATGACTCTGACCATGTGGTCTAGGTCGTCGCAGCACTGATCCCACTGCACCCTGAGCATCCACTGTGGGATTCTCATGTGGAGGTGGGCCAGAGGAGTGACTGGAATGGCCGCCGCCATGTGTCCCAGAAGTCTGAGGCAGGTTCTTGCTGGGACCTGAGGAGTTAATAGGACTGATCTGGCTATCTCCCGCAAGCGATCGCCCCTCTCTGGGTGTAGAAAGGCCATGCCCTGGACCGAATCCAAGAACGCTCCGATGAAGACGAGTCTTTGGCTGGGTTCTGGGGAAGACTTTGGAAGGTTCAGGGTGATCCCCAGGTCTTGGAACAGAGTATAGGTGTCTCCGAGAGCTTGAAGCAGGCATGACCTTGATGGGGCGCCGAGCAGCCAATCGTCCAGGTAAGGGAAGACATAATGACCCTGACACCTCAGAGCCGCAGCCACTACTGCCAAGCATTTCGTGAAGACTCGAGTAGCGGCCGAACAGAACAACTCGAAACTGATAATATTCCCCCTGAAAGTGGAACCTCAGGAACTTCCTGTGAGGGGGAAAGACCTCAATATGCATGTACGCATCTTTCATGTCTAGGGAACAGAACCAGTCCCCTTGGTGCACCAGAGGAAGAAGTCCTGGAAGGGTAACCATCCAGAACCTTTTGTACTCTATATAAAGGTTGAGAGAGCTGCAGTCTAGAATGGGACGAAGGTCTTGAGTCTTTTTTGGGAGCAGGAAGAAGTAGGAATAATACCCCTTTCCCTGCTGCTGCAGGGGGACTGATTTTTTGCAAGAGGGCCTGTATCTCTCCTCCTATGAGAGGGATATGAGGAGGAGGATATCTGGAGAACCTTGGTGGAGTGTCTGGAGGAATCTCTGTGAACTCTAGAGTGTGTCCTCTCCTTATGATGTCTAGGACCCGTTGGTCCACAGTGACCGAGCTCCAGCCCTGAGGGTAAAGGGAGAAGCGACCCCCTATCACCACCCCCCCGGAACCTCCACCGGAGAGGGGAAGTCGGAAGGGAGTCAGTGGGCAGAGCCAGGTGTGGGCAGAGAGGCCTGGGAGGACTTGGGGCCACATGGAGCGCCTCCAGGCTGCTGGTAACCGGCTCTCCTCTGAAAGTCACCTCTCTGGCCCTGTTGATTGCCACGGACTTGTCCACCTGAGGGCTTCCGAAATGGCCGCTTACGCTGTCTCCGCTGGTCTCCACAGTACATTCTGCGGACAGACCAGATGGATTTGCCTGACTCTTGGAGGCGAGAGAAAGAATACTCCATCTCCTGCCCAAACAAAATGATATCCTAGACCGGTAAGTCCCGGATGCTGGACTGCAGATCCTAGTGAAAGCCAGACACCCTCAACCAAACATGGCGCCTGAGACAGACCCCCTGATGCTGCCGCTCTGGCTGCCATATCCGCAGTGTCGTACGAGGCACGCAAAACGTGTGCCTACGTCCAAGCCCGATTTTAGGACATCCAGAATCTCAGTCTTCTTCTCGGAGTCTGGCAAGGCGTTTACCAGCTCTTGTCCCCGCTCCCAAAGCGCATTCTAGTACTGGACCATATGCGTTAGGAAGTTCAGGTATCTAATTTAACAGGTGGAAGCAGAATACACCTTCTTGCCCACCTGGTCCAAATAACAAGACTCCGGATCAGGAAGCTGTGAGCTGAGGGGCTTGGGCTGATTAGATTTATCATAAGCAGCCGTAATCACTGAAGAGTCCACCTGAGGGTGTTCGGCCAGAAATGGTTCATTCCTCGGGACTCTGTACAGCCTGTCCGATTTCTTCAGAATTGCCGGGACTGAAGCCGGACGCTTCCAGGTAATCCGGGTGAGGTCCTGAAATGTGTCCACCAAAGGAGGCATCACCAAAGGTTTAGGCTCCTCCTGTCTCAGGTACTTAGCCAATCAACGGCGTTCCAGATCCAGGTCCTCCATAGCCCACTCACTGGAGTCCTGGGTGTGCCTCATGATATCCACGAAAGTAGAATCATCAGGAGGTGAACGAGGCTGGTCCTTCTCTCCCGGGGAACCCCAGATTCCCGAGATGGAAGAGGAAGAAGAGGAGGAAGGGCTACTGCGTGTTGAGTTGCCGGACCTATCCCTGTGAGTAGCCCCACTCGAATGTCGGTGACTCACCGATCGACGACGGTCCGAAGACCAACATTGGTCACGGGACCGACGGTGAAGCGGAAACTGACGTCAGTCAGAGTATCGATGTCAGGAGCGATCCCGCCTAACAGAACAGGAACGGCTCCTATTGCGAGATCTGACCCGGCGTTGGCTACCAGATCTTGTAGAGCGCTGGTGTCTGTCTACGGACCGTGAATGGGAACAAGCCTTGGGAGGAGGTGTAGGTGGCAGCCTCTTGGAGGTTTTCTGCAGTGAAGATGCACCTCCTGTCTGTAGTTCACCCGAAGATCCCGGAACCGGTGACAGAGCCGGGGGGGGCGTGCTTCTGCACCTGCCCCCACCAGAAGGAAAAAAGATCCTGGAGCTCGTTCTTCGTGAAGACAGAGGCCGCTTCCCCGGAAAGGGAACATCCGGAGCATTGGCCATGGAAGGACAGCATCCTGGAGAGCCCTGGGGGAGGAGAAGGACTTGGGGGATGGAGATGGCAGTCCCTTCGCCAGTTGCGCCTAGATCCACCGCCCCTTCACCCAGCATCGGTATGGGACCGGCTGACAGTGTACCACCGGGGTGGGGCGCAATGTCAATGACTCAAGGCGCACTCTTGACGGACGGCACAGAGGCCTTGGAAGGCGGGGCCGAAGCTTGTGCCTCCAAGGACTTAATGGTGACTCTTAGCAGAGTCACCTTAGGCTTTGCTGGCTTCTCCCCCGAAGGTCCAGCCTTAGCCTTATCTTTAGATTCTGGACGCTCACCTGAGTCCGCAGAACCACGAGCTTTCTTCGGAGTGAGCCGGGAGCGAGACTGGGACCTGGACCAGTGCTGGGACCGACTACGGTCTTTGTCGCGGGACCGCTTGGTTTTATCCTTGTGTTTCACCTTCTCCCCTGAGGTGTGCAGATCCATTTTCTTCTCAGGAAGGTACGCCTTCAGGCGGCGGACCTGGGTCCAGCTGGTGAAACTCTGGCAGAACGAACACGCTGCAGTGTCGTGCTCAGGCCCCACGCAGAAGACGCACTTCTTGTGGCCGTCCTTAGAAGGTATCTGGTGGCCACAACTGCACTTGTTGATGTGGAGTCCCAAAGAGGAACCAGAGGACGATGAAGACATATGTTGGTGGAACAAACAAAATGTCGAAAAGCTGGAAAAAAAAAAAACAGCAGAAAGGGCAAAAAAAAAAAACCCGAAGTTTTTTTAGCTGGGCTGGCAAGCCAAGACTGTTGACCTCTTCACGTGCACAGGACGCGGCAGGAAAAGAACTGGAGTGGAGCTGGGTCCGCCCGTTTTGTACCAGGACTGACAGGGCAGAGCGGACGTCGCGGGGTGGTCCCTGCTGGGTACTGCTGGCTGAGAAGTTTTCGGGTGGGTCCTAAGTGCCTGCGGCATTGTCCTTACTGTGATAGCCTGCTGCAAGAGCTCCCACTTGAAGTAAGATCTGACGTTGATTCGTGGCTAGCTCCTCGTAGCTCATGTCAGAGCTTCTCCTGAGCTTACGGAATTTAGCTCTGTAATGATTCAGCAGTTAATTCAAATTTTTTTAACAGTGCAGCTTTAAGTTTGCTGTAATCATTACTGTCTTCATTGTCCATTTGACCAGTGCATCCCGAGCTTTCCCGGTAAGTAGAGGGGATAGCTGGAAGCTCAGGACTCCCTAGGAACTTTAGCCTGAATACAAACTTTTTCAAAAGAATTTAAAAAGGCATCCATATCCTCCCCTTCTTTAAATTTGGCTATCAATTTGGAATTCAATTTTTTACCCAGTCCTGTAGTCCCAGTTAAACCCAAGCCACTTACCTGCTCTAGTGCTGGTGGTTGGAGTCGTAGCTTCTCCAGTTCATATTGCCTCTGGCGCTCACATGCCTCACGGTCTGCCTCCCATTGTTCACAGTCTGCCTCTCGCTGTTCTCGCTCCCTCTTCTCCTCTGCAGCTCGCTGTTCTTGCTCTGCCTCTCGGCGTTCCCGCTCTGCCTCCCTCTGGAACTCCAGCTCCATTCTGCGCAACTCAATCTGCAATCTGAGTACTTCTGGCTCCAGAATGCTCGTTACCTTCCCCTGCTGCTGTGGCCCTTCACTGGCACTGGCCCTGTTGCCCTCCTCATCGGATCTGGACACTGCACTGGCTGCTAGACCTTCCACACTCAAGGTTCTGTCCTTTACAGTCATTGTCTGTGACTCGATGCTCTGGGTATCTGCTACCATCAGGGCATCCACGAGGTTCTGCTTGGTGGCTTTCTCCTCGAACGGGACTCCTCTGTCCCTGCACAACTGCTTTAAGTAGTCTACAGTGTGCCTGCTGTAGTTGGAAGCCATCTTCTTCTCTAACTACGAATACTCTGACTTGCACTTTAGAGGAAAAAAATAAATAAAACAGGTAGTAACCTGACTGTAAGCCAAGTGATATAGTTCTGTTCCCCCCCTTTTTTTTTTTTCAAATAAATCACTGCCTTTTTCCTTTTTTGCAAGTGAGCTGACAGTATCAAGCTGACACACTGAACAATAAAAGTGCGCAATACCAAACTTATGCACACCGCTGCCAACCAATCTGTCACAACCCCACTCAGCAGGTCAGGGCCTCTGCTCCCACAGTGCCAACCTCCAAGCGCAGTATTGTGAACAGGAACAGAAACAGGGGAACCCTCCTGTCTGTTTTGTGGGTTCGAATCAAACTTTGGTCTCACATTCTGGAGGGATTCAAACTGTGAACCTCTTGCTAGCGTACCCAATGTGCAGGCTCAGATAATTCTGCTCTTCGGGAGGACCAGATATCTTTCGCCTATGGGCACCTAACCAGGTGTACAAAATGAACCCTTAAAAACTCTATGAAAGACCTCAGAATAAGCTCTTACCTTTTCCCGGTTTGGTAAACCAGTAAGCTTTTGCACAGTGTCAACTTTAACCATATATGCTTCACTTGTCAAAGAAAGAATTTCAAAGGCACTCCAAATAGTCTCTTAAAATAGATCAAAAATATGTAAAATGTAAATACAGAACAATATATCACAAAAACATACAATCACTTAAAAAAAAGGGTTAAAAAGTGCAACATTCCTACCACCAGACAATTAGACTTGTATATCTAATGTATCTCTTCTAATAGTGCTAGAGTAGATGTTTCTTCTTCAGAGTCCAAACATGTATATCATCTAAAGGTCAGTCACAGCATAATTAAAACACTGTCTTGAACCTGCCTTCTCCATGATGTCATCATCTAGCTCCTCCTTTTTAGGATATATAAAAATATATATACATAAAGTCCCATCAATAGGTATTAAATTATGTGATTTCAACAAAACTCATTTTCCAAATGATGTCACTCTTAATTAAGACTGTTAGTTTCCAGTGTCTTCTTTCATCGAGGAGCAGTTTCCTGCTTTTACAACTCAGCAGTTTTCTCACCTAGCTGTAACATAGCTTTTCCAGCTCCAGTTGAAAGTAAACGCCCTTCCCGAGGACGTCATAAAATGGATATTTTAGTTCTCAGCTTCAAAACAAACCAGATCCTAAATAAGGCTATAAAATGCAAGTTTTTGCAAGTTAATCACCTTACAGAGATCTGCTGTTTAATATATATCCTGCCCTTTGAAGTGAAACCTAGGGGTTCATCCAGGAGCACATCATTTCTCATGACAGACAATCACACTATGTTTTTATTTTACAAAAAAATCACAGAGTAATCAGAACCAGCTGTCCAAGCGTCACACCCCCACTTAAGGAATCTATTGTCCTGTATAACTGGGATAGAATGTTCTAAGTATGGTATAGGGCATAGGAGTGAAAGAAATAGGGTAAAGTGTAGGGCTTTCCTGATTGCAGATCATACTTTAATTTGGGAAACCAACTATGGGTTACTAGGTAACGTGCGGTCCTCTGGTGGAGTGCAACAGTACATTACCTACATGAACTGTTTAATGGGGAAAAGGTCTCTCTCTATATCTAACCACGAAACTAGTTGTCCGTCAAGGTATCTGAACAACATAAAGTGCACCTGTGCTGCCCAATAGTATATTGTAAGTGAGGGAAAGCCAGACCATCTTTTCCCCTTGCCAGGGTAAGTTGTTGTAATTTAATTCTGGGTCTTTTTCCTGCCCAGATAAAGCAGGAAATTTCCTTATACCACAACTGCCATGTAGAAGTGGGTAGCTGAACCGGGATATTTTGAAACAGATACAGTGCCCTTGGCAAAGTGACCATACACTCTTCTTCTATTTGCCTGGACAAGGATAAGAGCAACGTGCCCCAATTCTTAAAATCTTGCACTATGGTTTGTGTGAATAGCATACAGTTATATGTATAGAACACCTTGGGGTCGGGTGTCAGGAATATTCCCAGGTATTGCTATTTCTTCATGTCCCATCGAAATGGGAACACAGTTCTGATTTTGGGGTTTGGGGAGAAGTGGAAATATAATGTCTCCCCTTTCCCTGTATTTAAATGATATCCAGCCACCTTACTGTATTGAGGCAATGATGCTGAATACCCCAGGCAGTGAAACCTCCAGGTTGCTCAAATAGAGTAACACATAGTCCATGTACAATGCAATTTGGTGCTCCTCCCCTCCTAAGGTGATGCCCATCAGAGCTTTGGATTCTCTAACTGCTTGGGCCAAGGGCTCAATGTAGGCTGCAAAGAGCAAGGGAGACAAAGGGTAGCCCTGATGGGTGCCTTGGTACAATCTTACATTTATGGAGTGATGCCCACTAACTTTAACACTAGCTTGCAGGGATTTATATATATTTTGTAGAAGAGTAAGAAAGGTGGGAACACGAACTGTTTGAGAACTGCATATAGGAAAGGCCCGGATACCCGATCAAATGTCTTTTCGGCATCTAAAAACTTTTTTTTTTTTTTTTTTTTAATGGGAGCGACCTGGGAGCACAGGGAAGTTAAGTGACTTGCTCAGGGTCACACAGTATGCAAGTGGAATCTGTGGGATTCAAACCTAGGTCTGGTCTGCTGGATGTGACCAGATTTGCAGCTCAGAGCCTTAAACCACTGCGCGATACTGCCTCTCTTAGTAATACAGAGGGGAAAGGGGATTGTTGCACCTGTTGTGTGATGTGCAAGGTTCTGCGAATGTTATCTGTTGTAGTTTAGGTTTAAATGAAGCCAGTTTGATCTACGTTGATCAGACTAGGTAGAAGTACACCCGGTGTGCCATAATGGACGTATATAGTTTATAGTTGGTATTTAATACTGAGATGGGGCGATATGATGAACACTGAGATTTTTTTCCCATGGTTTTGGGATTACTAATATAGTGGCATACGCCCAGGTGGGTGAACGGGTTTACCTGTTAATACTTCATCATATACTGCCCCTAAAATGGGTAGCAATTCATCTTTCGTGTATTTATAGAATTTGGGGTCGTATCAGTCTGGGCCTGGGGTTTTCATAGTTTTAGCATGATTGACTGCTGCTCCAATCTCTGCACCTGATACCGGCCGCATCAAATGTTGTCCTTGGGTGACTGTTAAGCACGGTAGGGACAATGGGGCCAAAATATCTTCCATTTCATTCTGTGTTGGAATGTCATCAGGGTGCACAGCTTCTCATGAATGCTTGGGTTATGTCCTCATAGCGTGTCAGCCTTGTCCCAATCTGTGAGTGACAGATCACAGTTATAGTCGCTAGCCATCTCTGTTTATGGAGTTGGTATGCTAATAGGCATGATGATCCAGCACCTATCTCATAAAATCTCTGATGCGGAAATGTACGGGCAATTTCCATTTGTTCGAAGATTAGTTTATCTAGTTATGTTTTAACTTGAGTTTTAACTGAGCAGTTACTGAATTGTCTCCTTGTTGGTGAGCCAGTTGTAAAAAGTGCAGAGTATCTTCTAATACTTGCCTGCGTTCCCGGCGTTGTTTTTTAAGCTGCAAGGTTAACTGTATAAGGTGTCCCCTTAGCACCGTTTTAACTGTATCCCAGCGTACTGCTGCTGAGCTATCGGCAGATAGAGTGTCTGAAAGGATCTCTTATAATTTGTCCTTTACAAAAGTTTGAAATTGTGGGGACTTTAGGAGGTACGAGTTAAGGCGCCATCGTGTGGCTCTTTTCTCTAGCCCCAGGTCCCAGTAGGTACTCAGAGATGCATGATCAGAGAGAGAAATGCATCTCTCAGTGTACTGTTAGTGGCTCATTGCGAATGTTCTACTTACAAGTAATGGATTATCCCCTGGTTCTCAGATTCTGGGCATGCCACATATCAACCAAGCCCACTTTCTTGATGAAGGCCTTAAAGTATTTTTGGGGAGCTTTCCATCGAGACAGATGAACACTGGAAGAATCCAACTGAGGGTTGAGTAGCATACTGAAATCTCTGGCTAGCAGCAGGATGCCTTTAGTACCGGTAATAACTGTGTCTATTAGGGGTTTAAGACCAGGGGTATTAATGCCTGGGGGGATGTAGATACTGGCTAGCGTGACATCCAGCCCATATAGCATGCCCTGAATCACAACCAGACGTCCCCCTGGGTCCCACCACACCTGGTGTTTCTTGAAGTTGGTGCATTGGAGCATTAAAGTAACCATGCAGCGTCTCTGTCTGGTGGGGGATGAGGAACAGCATTTGGCTATAAAGCCGAATTTAGAAAATTTGGCATGTTTGGCCTGGGTGAGAGGTGACTCCTGGAGATGCACCAAATCTGGTTTCAAATTTTTAACGTAACTTAATATTTTTGCTCTCTTTACTGGATTAGTAAGGCCATTTACATTCCATGAGCAGAACTGTATATGAGGGGGAACCATTACTTAAAAAAGAAAAAAAAGCTCTCTAGGATCCAGCCCACCCCACCCACAGCCGCCCACCCAACCAAGTCCGAGCTACAACACACCTTTACCTTTGTAAGGGACAACCATGCTAACCTGTTTTCTACCTGGGGAAAAAGGAGCTTTTCTCCTTATCGCCTTTTGACTAACTTGGCACTGGGACAACAAAATAGTGAAAAACCTGGTTTATACCAAAAACGTAAATCAACAGAGCCAAAATCGAAACATAGCCTATTCTGCATTAAGGAGTAGAAAAAAAATGGTGTTCGAACCGAGGACATGAGTGGGGACGCAGTAGACTTCAGTTGCACCCACTCTGCACCTACTAAAGTGGGAAAAACAGAACTGAGGGAGGGGGCCAGCGCTGGTTACTGGCTGGCTCATGTGCAGGACATAGTTATGTTAGCCGTGAGGGCGGTGCCACCAGCCAGCCTTGGCTCCCTCCTAGCTGCAAAAGACTTTGCTCCCACGTCGCGCCTCCAGCTTAGACACAGAAGTGGGAGTGGTGAAGATTTATTCTTAGATCTTACACTTTACGTAAGCAGGTGTACCCAGCATCAATTTACCATCAGTCACTGAACACAGTAGATACTACACTTTGAATTATGTAATGTGTCAATAGAAAAATGTCCCATTTAACCCCCTTTCACTTTAACTTATCTCTCCAATTACCCCCCCCTTAGCTTAATACTATTGTAATAATACGATTTAACCCACTAACTTACTTACTGTGCCAGTGGAGTCGATGCTGATTGCTGCCGTTTGTAAAATTCAGAAACGCACATAATCACCTTTCATTATACTTAGTTTACATTGTAGTGCAGTTTAGAATGTCACAAAAGGGATGCAGCATCTCCTGTCACCCCACGCTGTTGCCTCCAATGTGTCGCTCTTAAGCTATGGTCCTTTAGCTCAGGTACCACAGCAGAAGACTGCTAGGCCAAAGCCTAGACGTATTACTGTTGGAATAGTAGTCACCAGTCAGCACCACGGTCCTGACTGGAGCAGAGTGGCAAGAGTGGAGAGATGAACTGAAAGCAGGACTGCTTTAGTTGACAGTGACAGTCACAAGTCCGCTTGCAGCAGCGCAGGTGATACAAACCTACATGACTGCCGAGTCTGACTTGCTCAGACACTGCCCCAACCCTGGAACAGCTGATCTGTGTCACTGATTAGGAACACTGCACAGATTTCAAAAGCCTTGGACAGAAAACATACAGTTGACTGGGCTTAGACGGTCACACTGTATGACTGCTGTGGGTTTGATTTATTTATTTATTTAACTTTGTTGACCAGGTGAGTGCGTTGGCAATGAGCGCCTTTTTCAGACACGACCCGGGTGAAAAAGCACAGACAAGGCGGTCGCACATCATAACTCATTGGAAACCAAAATAAACAGTAGTGGTTTAAGACGGCTATTACAGAAGTTTACAAATGTGAACAGTAGCAGACATAAGGGTTGTAATGGGATACATAGAGAATGCATACCAAAAAAACATGCAATATACAATGATGAGACCTGGAGGGAACTTACAGTAGATATATACACACTGGAGGGGTATCTGCCAGGATCACAAATCGCATCCCTTCCTTCAAAATTGCATGGTGGAAGTCGGTATTACTCTATATCAATTAGATCATTACCAAGACTTCATTCAGTAGGACTGGATCTACCTCCCCGCATGTATTTCCTTTCTGTCCCGCTACTCTTCTCTTTCCCAAAACTTGTTTCCCCCCATTTGGGGCTTAACTACATCGATTTCCAATCTATTTTCCTCTGTCCTCTGGTACCTTCTGTGCTGCAAGTTCAGCTAACCCATTCTCTGAATATATGTAGCCACATAGTGATGCTTCGGATGATAAGACCGAGAGCTTAAGACACCTGAGTTTCAGTGGTAACTCAACCCAGAAGACCACCTTTGGACTACAAAAAGACTTTCCTCTCACTTGCTCGTGGACCCAGCTACATAAGTCCAGCAGTATAGTGCTTGAAGTTATGTACATTTTATAAGCAATGTTTAAAGTCAACAGTACCCATCATGTATTGTGTGAGCTTATGTTAAATCTGCTCATACCATGTTGTGTATTTTTATTGTGTACTGTTGCTGAGCAAGTAATGGGTTTTCTAATACAAACTTTTAATAAAAAAAAATGTACAATGAGGACAGAAGGCAGTGAAATTTGCAATCACTAGCAAGAGTAATAGGGGTAATAGTACACGTAAGGGGTTTAATAGCTGGGGGGGATAAACGAGCAAGTGCGCATGGGGCAGGTAAGAGTGAAGGGAGATATAGGGAGGGAGGGATTAGCGGAAGCAGTTACAGGCATTGGTTGAGAAGTAATGAACTTTCAAAAGCTTAGTAAAGGCTAAAAGTGTAGGGGTTTTTGATGATGGGGGGTATGAAGTTCCATATAGAAGCAGCTTGGTAACTACAGTAGCATTGTCCCATGTGAGTATAAAACAGAGAAACTGCAATATTGTTGTTAGGGAAAGAGCTGGATGTGAGCTGATAGAACGAGATTTGTTTGGCTAGGTAAGCAGGGGCGCCTGGTTGCAAGATCTTTTTTTTTACAGAGCGTGGCAAGAGTTAAACTAGCTTTAAGGTCGGTGGTAGCCATTTTTGCACAAGACAGTGATGGGCACTGAACCCACTGCCAGAGGCAAATTTGGCAATTTTATGATATACGGTATGCTTTTTCAGTAATGCTGATTTGCTGGCAGTATCGATGACAATCAAGCTGTCATTTAGTGAAGGGAGAAGATTAACCTGCGCTATTCACATACTAGTATCAGGCGACAGGAACTGGCAAACTCTGTAAAGTGAGCCCAACTTCTGGTGAAGAAGGGTGGTGGCATGCTAGAGATGGGTTTCTTTGTAAATGCCTTTGTAAATGAGTATATGACTCAATGGTCTGTAAACCGATGATCTAATAAATAAAAAATAAAAAAATACATTGTGGGATTAAGGCTGAGCACTGAGATATTTGAAAGAGAGGGTCTTTTCCAGAAAAGTACCATTTTCTGCATTGACGATGCACATAGGTGAGAATTTGTTCAGGTTGTGCCTGGTCCTGAACAACACAGACTGAGTTTTCGGGAGGTTTAAGACCAGTTTCTCCTGAACGAACCACTACTGCAGCCTCGCGAAGCTATTGCTGAGTGTTTGGTTGATTATACCGATATCGTCACTGTGGGTGTAAAGAAGTGTCATCTGCATAAAGGAGGATATACACTGGTTTGCACGTTATTTATGTAAATAGGGAAAAAGAAGTGGACCTAAAATAGATCCTTGGGGGACACAACTGGTGATGATGTTTACTCTGGATAGGGCGTTTCCAATTTTGATGGGCTGTTTCCTGTGGCCTATGTAGTCTTCTAAGCAAGCGAGAGTGCCCCCCTTCCCCTAGCTCGAGTAACCTGGAAGTTAATACTTTGTAGTCAACCAGCTCGAAAGCCTTGATCAAGGACACAAGAAAAAATTTACTCACCTCAGTAATTGTGTTTCTTCAAATAGAGTCTTGCTGTATTCTGACATTATGCAGTTAGCCCCAGCACTTGAACTGCTCCGGAGAGGAAAGAGTTAACTCTATGCCAGAGCACAGAACGTTAAGCTTGAGCCCGGTTCAAACCTCTGTCTGCTGCACATTGAAGTGTAACCGTCAGATTCTTACGAGCTAATACTAACTAACTACACCTGCTAAGTGGAAATTGTAAAATCTACTAGCCAAAAGACAACCAAATATTTTGGGTCCCCGAAAGACTCAAGTCGAGAACTCCAAAACAAAAACTAGGTAGTGAACAAAACATAACTACAGAAAATATATAACCTATCCCACTCCCCCTCTCTATATATAGCGGAGAGTGCCAAGTGCACCCCTGAGGTGCAACACTGCACTCGCCAGCCCACTTCCCAAAAAACAGGTTTTGAGAGGGGAGGCAGGTCAGAATACAGCAAGACTCCATTAGAAGAAACACAATTACTAAGGTGAGTAATTTTGTCTTCAAACAACATTAAGTCTTGCTGTATTCTGACATTATGCAGACTACCAAGCAGTACCTCCATGGAGGAGGGTACCAAACCTATTTTGGGAATAGGCTCTGCAGTACCAAACCTAGCATCACTCCTAGCCTTGATATCCAGAGAGTAATGCTTGGTGAATGTATGGACTGTTTTCCAGGTGGCTGCTTTGCATATCTCTAGTAAGGGTATATCTCTGGCAGCAGCCAGAGAAGCAGCTGTATCTCTAGTCGAATGAGCCCCCAGGCCTGAGGGGGGTACTTTGCCTAGCTTTTCATAGCAGAATTGTATACAAGAGACAATCCACCTGGCAACAGTTCTCTTAATAGCAGGTTTACCCTTTCCCACTTCACCATAAGTGAGAAACAACTGAGGACAGTCAAACCTAAGTGCCTTAGTATGCTCAATGTAGTAGCTAAGTGTCCTCTTAACATCCAAACTGTGTAATCTTCTCTCTCCTGAAGAAGAATGATCAGAGAAGAACACAGAAAGGAACGTGGACTGGTTCAGATCAAAATCTGAAACCACTTTGGGTAAGAACCTCCTGCTGGTTCTAAGGACCACCTTATCTCTATGGAATCAGATAAAATTAGGCTCCACTGACACAGCTTGTAATTCACTGATACGCCTGGCAGAGGTAATAGCTACCAGGAACACAGTTTTCCAAGTCAAGTACTTAAGTTCTGCTGAGGCCAAGGGCTCAAAGGGTGGTTGCATAAGCTGAGCAATGCAAATATTAAGATCCCAAACAGGAGTAGGATCCTTAAAAGGACTGGTATGGAGCAATTATTTAAAGAATTTACAGAAAACAGGATGAGATGCCAGTGAGGAAGTCTTCCCCACTGACAGGAATGCAGAAACAGCAGACAAGTGTACTTTCCGGGGTAGCTGGTCTGAGGCCTAAGCCATTAAGATGAACCATACTGTATAATCCAGAACTGTAGCCAAGTCAGCAGACTCTGGGGATATGTGCTTATTGAAACACCAAATGCTGAATCTTTTCCATTTGGAATTATACATTTTTCTGGTGGCAGGTTTTCGAGAGGCTTTGAGAATGTCCAGAACCCCGTGAGACAAATGCAGGCTTGCATATTCTAGCTCTTCAAGAGCCATGCCTTGAGATTGAGAGACTGAAGGGTGGGGTACCAAATCCTCCCCTGAGAGGAGGTTAACAGATTGTGATGCTTGGGAAGAGATAGGGGAAGAGGGACAGCAATAGAGGATACCAAGGCTGCCTGGCCCAGTCTGGAGCAATCAGGATCACTTTTGCAAGATTGTGACCTTGTCTTGACCAGAACCTTGAATAATAGAGGAAAGGGGGGGAAGGGCATACAGAAATTTCCCCTCCCAATCCAGAAGTAGAGCATCCAGGGAGACTGAGCCCAAGACTGGGGGTCTGCAACAGAAGAGAGGAAGTTGATGACTGTCTGGGGCTGCAAAGAGATCCATCTCTGGAGTGCCCCACCTTGAAAAAAAATCATCTTTAACACTAGGGGATCCAGGGACCATTCGTGTTGGCCCCGAGAAATCCTGCCCAATCCATCTGCTAGCACATTGTCCTTCCCTGGAAGGTGGACAGCTACCAGACATGTCTGTAGGGAATAAGCTAGAGACCATAACTTCATGGCTTCCGTGTACAAGGTCGTAGACTGAGTGCCTCTCTGCTTGTTGATGTACCACATGGTAGTGGTGTTGTCTGTCTTGACCTGAACCACCTTGTTCTGTACCAAGTCCGAGAAAGTTTGTAGAGCCAGGTACACTCACCTGAGCTCCAGAAGACTGATGTGAAGTACAGACCCCTGAGGGGACCACACTCCCTGTGCTATGAGGACTCCCAAGTGAGTTCCCCACCCCAGGAGAGAAGCATCTGTGGTTAGAACCACAGAACGAGACTGAGTGATGAATGGGACTCCTTGTCTGAGGTTGTCCTGATCCTACCACCACTGGAGAGCCTGGATCAGAGTCTGAGTCACTGGAATCAGTTTGGTTAGAAGATCTTTTTTCCGAGACCAAAAAGTCCTCAAGTGGAACTGGAATGTCGCTCATCTGAAATCTGGCCCCTTGTACCACTGCAGTGGAAGCTGCCATGTGGCCCAGGAGTTGAAGAAAATGCCTTGCTGGTCGAGACACCAGGAGGCGAATGGAAGAAGCCAGGTCTATAACGGCCTTTGCCCTTGCCAGAGGGAGAAAGGCTCTTCCTTTGACAGTATCCAACTCCATCCCTATGAAGGTCAAGAGTTGCACTGGTTCGAGAACTGACTTTGGAAGACTGAGGAGGAATCCTAGAGAAGTGAGCAATTGCTGGGTCACTTGCAGGTTTGACTTGCCTTGGTCTGGAGACTGTCCCACAATAAGCCAGTCATCCAGGTATGGAAATATGGAAATGTTTTGTCTCCTTAGAAAGGCCACTACTGCTGCTAGGCATTTTGTGAACACCCTTGTTGCCGATGTTAGGCCGAAGGGCATTGCTCTGAACTGATAATGGCCTGAAGGCAGTTCGAACCTGAGGTATATCTTGTGGAAGCACCTGATGGGAATGTGAAAATAAGCATCCTTGAGGTCCAGAGAGGCTAGCCAATCCCCTGGCCTTAGAGAGGGAAGAATTATTCCCCAGGTCACCATTTTGAATTTTGGCTTTATTAGGTGCTTGTTTAAGAATCTTAGATCTAGGATGGGCCGCCACTCCCCTGTCTTTTTGGGGGTAAGGAAGTATCTAGAGTACAGACCTTTGCCCCTGTGTGTAGTATTAACTCTCTCTATGGCTCTGACAGCCAGCAGAGAGGAAACCTCTGCCTCTAGGGCAATGGTTTCGGAGATGTTTGCAGGTGGAAAAGACCTGACCCTCAGCTCTGGAAATTTTTTGAAACTGAGGGCCAGTCCCCGACTTACTACCTCCAGGGCCCACTTGTCTGAGGTAACAGACTTGCAGGTCTGGAAGTAGTAAGCGAGCCTGCCTCCTACTGGAAAAGGGGAGTCGACCCGGGCTGACACATCAGGGTGTCTGCTTGGCAGGAGCCTTGGACTGAGAGGAGGATGCAGCCCTGCTCATCCCCCTTCTGCCTCTCCCTCTGAAGAACCCCATCTGAGGAAAAGGAGAGGAGGCCTGTGCCTGGTAGAAAGGCATGTGAAAAGGCCTGCCCCTGCCCCTAGATTGCTGCTTTTGAGGAGTTGCCTGCCTTTCCTTGGCCTGTGCACTCCTGTAAGTGGTCCTGTACTCATCCATTTTCTTCATATAATTCTCTGTCTGCTCCCCAAACAAAGAATTATCCACCACAGGGAAATCCATGGCTTTAGCCTGGGTGTCCTGTGAGAGGCTAGTACATCTGAGCAAAGCCAATCTCCAAAGAGACACAGATGTAGCCATGACTCGTGATGATATATCATTAGAGTCTACAGCGGCATAAAACTGATCTTAGATGCCTCTGTCCCATCAGCAGCCACCTCCTCCAGCTCCTTGGCCAGCTTGGGGGGGGGGGGGCCATTTAGCCAGTTCCAGAGCAGTATCCCATCTGGACTTCTGGTATCTGGCTCTGCAGACCATGTAGTTAGCCTGCCACAGTCCCATGGAGGATGCCACGTACTGTTTTTTAGCCATGGCATCCAGCTTCCTAGAGACTTTATCGGGGGGGGGGGGGTGAAGCCCAGGGTATGTTAGCCTTATCACAGGCTGCAGCCTGCACAACCCCAACATAGCTGCACTGCTGGTACAAGAACTCTGTACCTGAGCCTGACAGTACCTCTTGTCCATTTGTCTGTCCACAGGAGGTAAAGAATTTGGTGTTTTAAGCAGTCTTTGTGTCTGTTTCCCCAGGGATTTATAGAGGGGAATAGACAACCTTTTTGACTCTGGGATGTCTATCATTTCCACAAAGTCAGACTCCTCTTATTTATTTAAAAGTTTTACCAGGAAAGGCATACTGAGCAGACTACCGCTCGATTCCAGATGTGCCCTGGCAGGGTGTAGGGGATGGGAGGGTACATAAATACAAACTACAGACATTTCACAGATATGTACAAATTAGCTATATACAATGATATGTACAAGAATAAATACAGAATGTATCACAGCAAGCAACCAGAAAATTTGGGTAGACACGGCAGCTAAATTGGTATAAGGTGCAAATGACAACTTCACAGTGTCGGAGATATAGTAGTAACCACAGCTGGAGCCAGATTGGAGAGCTAGGACCTAGACTAGCGTGAGTTTAATCTGCATGAGCAGTTGGTGGAGAAGTGCCCTTTGAGGAGTAAGTTGATTTGCCGAGAGGAGGGAGCGTGCCGTATGTCCTCAGGCAGGGAGTTCCACAGTTTGGGCATGCGAGCTCTGAAGGCCAACTG
Organism: Neoceratodus forsteri; assembly: GCA_016271365.2. Classification (NCBI taxonomy): domain Eukaryota; kingdom Metazoa; phylum Chordata; order Ceratodontiformes; family Ceratodontidae; genus Neoceratodus; species Neoceratodus forsteri. Next base: position 190,171,147 of record JADMNL010000028.1, on the reverse strand, counting down.
GCTGGCGAGGTCAACATGTAAGGGACATGCAGGAGCCGGGAGTCGAAATTCCTGAGTGAGTATGCAGGGAGTGTTTGAGCAGTTAGGGTAGCAGCGAGGTAGGAGGGTAGTGACTGGGCCCACAATCTGCCCATGAGGCTATTGCAATGGGACTGTCGCCTATCGTGGAGTGAGGGGAGGTTAAGGGACCGGTAGAGGTCGCAGTGGTGGGTGGAGGGTGTACAGTCCAGGGCAAAGTGACAGAAGAAGTGGAAAAGAAGATCCAGTCTAGCCAGGGTGAACTTAGGGGCAGCACTGTAGACTACAGTACGTCCCTGTAATCAAAAATATCGAGGATCATTTTCTGCACAATTACCCTGTGGGCTGGCAGAGGAATACAGGCACGGTTTAGGAATAAGGCGCCCAGTCTAGGGTGCAGTTTTTTTATGGGTAACATTGATGTGTGCCGAAAAATCGAGGTGCTGGTCCAGCCAGACCCCAAGATATCTGAAGGAGGTGCAATCTTCTATGGGAGTCCCTTCTAGGGTTTTGAAAGTAGGACTGGTGGGGAGTCGGGAGAGTCTCTGCCTCGTGCCGAAAGTTAAAGAGACCGTTTTCTTGGCATTTAGAATAAGCTGATTTGAGTGAAACCAGAGCTGAATAGCACTGAAGTCTTGCTGGAGTCCGGGTGCCACTTCCAGTGGGGAGGGTCCTGAAGTACACTGAACTGTATCGTCTGCATACATATGAATGGATCTGTGTAGGCAGGCTGATGGCAGGTTGTTTAGGAAGATGGAAAACAAGATTGGGCCAAGGACACAGCCTTGGGAGACACCAATGGTGACGGGGAGGAAGTCGGAAGTGGAGGTCCCAATTCTGACTGACTGGGACCTGTCAGCCAGGTAAGATTTGAACCAGTTGGTGGCTGCTGTGGACAGCCCTGTACTGGAGAGCTTCGACAGAAGAAGGGCATGTGAGAGTGTCGAAAGCCTTAGCTAAATCAACAGAGATGGCAGATGTGATGTGCAGGGATGTAAGTTTGCCATGGATGAGGTTTTAATGACTCACTGTTTGTTCATGAAATCATTAGTAAACAGTAGTAAATGTTGTGGCACTGTCATCATTGCTACATTCTGATGACACTAGTGAAAGTCATGGAAGTCCTGAATAAAGATCAAATGTCGTGGAATCAATGAGGTGTATGACTGCCATGACAAACTTACATCCCTAGTGATGTGGTCTTTATCCATGCCTGTAAGGATGGAGTCAGTGAGTCTGAGGAGGGAAGTGACGGTGAAGTGGGATTTCCTAAAGCCTGACTGGTAAGGAGTAAAGAAGGAGGAGGAATCAAGAAAGGAGGAAAGTTGCGAGAGGACTAGATGTTCCTGGATTTTAGCTACAATAGGGAGGAGGGAGATGGGGTGGAAGTTACTAAGGGAGGATGGGTCGCCGCCTTTAGGGAGGGGGATGACAGTGGCATGCTTCCAATCAGAGGGGATAGCGGAGATAGAGAAGGAGAGGTTGTAGAGGGAAGCTAGAGGGCTGGCAATGGCTGGGGCCTGTCAGGTAGAGCATTTTGGCATCCAACCCCGAGAGGCGTTTACCCTTAGAGGGATTGAGGGCAAGCAGGGCGTTGAGTACTTCGGTCAGAGTAACCAGGGAGGAGGAGAAAGCCGGGTAGGGGGTTTGGGTTGGAAAGGATGTGGATGTAGGAGGGTGTGTTGCAGCGGTGGATTTGAGTGGAGAGAGGTCACACTACTGGTAAAGGAGCTGAATACAGTGGCCACTGCGTGTGATTCCTGATATAGTGGAGCTGCCTACAACTAGGACAGGGTGGGGGCCGGGTGGGAGGAGAAAGAGTGATTTGATTGAGTTCCAAACTTAGCTGGGTGATTTAGATTTTTCGAAGGATGAGGAGAAACAGAAGGCTTCAGCCTGCCGGGATAAGCCGTTATTTCTAAGCATTCGGTAGTGTTGGTGGTCAGCGAGGGTACCTGATGATTTGTAGGCTTTCCACGCCTGGTCCCTAGCTCGGAAGTGGTCCATAAGGTCAGCTGTGATCCAGGGCAGATGAGCTCCCCTTACTCTGGCCTTTTTGATTTGCACATAGTAGTCCCACATGGCAAGAAATCTGGACTTAAAGAAGTTTAGGGTGGAGTCAACAGAGGTGGCCTTGGGGATGAAAGACCAGTTCGAGTTTGCCAAGTCATTTAGGAGCCCGTCAAGGGATTTGTAAGACCTGATGAGGAGAGTTCTTGGTGGAGGTGACTTGGCTTTAAATATTTTTCTTACTACATATATCATGTGGTGATCACTCAGAGAGTCTGGTGGGAGGCCAGAGGCAATTATCCTGTGTGGGTGCGAGGTGAGGGTCCAATCAAGAAGGGAGTGGTTCTGAGTTTTGTGATTTAGATGCGTGGGCTCACTAATCTTTTGAGCCAGATTTAATGCAGCCACATGGCTGCAGAGCTTGGTGCTAGCAAAATAATCTAAAAAATACTGACTGCCCCCTAGCCCTGACCATTAGAAATAATCCACCTATCTCCCAGTCCCCCCACCTTCTCAGTACCAAATCCCAACCCCTCAAAAATGTTAAGCAGATTTCTGTGAGCAAAGCATTTAGTGTGTATATATGCTCCCACCCATACAGCAATCCCAATCCTCCCCTTCCCCCAGCCCTGCCCAAGTAAAAACCCATTAACCCCCATCACCCCACACTAGTAGCACAGAAACCCCACCCCCATGCCACCCTATAAAAGGATTGTGATAATGGCAGAGTATGATGATCAGCACAGAGACTCTCCAGCCACAGTGTGTAACTGTACTCTCTAATTAACCTTTATTAACTTGGCTCTCCCAATGCTATGGACAGTATCCAGTTACTACATTTGCTGCACTGTGCAACATAAAGTAATAAACATTTCAAAACCAGAGAATGTAAAAATATTGTTTAAAATGTGTGTTTCTTTTCTGAAACTATGGATGACTCAAGACTGTTTTTATGAACACAAATCTACTTGTGTTCTCCACTTACAGCATGACAACATGGAGATAACTTCTGTTTTGGTGTTACACCAGCTGCAATGAACACAGTAACCCGACATCAGTTAATGCTCTGAAGCAAAAGAATCTCAGACATGGTGCGGGGTGACAGGAAGAAGACATGGTTAAGGAGGAAATACTGAACGATTACTTCTGCTCCGTGCCTACAAATGAGAAAGAGGGTCCACTACATGAGGTGAAAGTTGGAACTAGGGTTGGGGGAGGGGGGAAAAGGGTGGACTACTATGGCATCGATAATCATCAAAAAAGTACTCAAGGGACTCTAAACCCTGACAGTCAATAACAGCACCCTAATGTGCTAAGGGAGATGGCGCAGGTGCTGGCAGTGCCCCTAAAGAGGTCTACAACTGCTCCCCAGAGTTTGGGAATATGCCTACAGATGGGAAATGAGTAGATGTTGCACCCTGGATAAAAGTGGAGGAAATCATGAGCTGGTGAACTGCAGACAGGCCAGCCTGACTGATAGCTGGCAAACTTACAGCATCCAAAAAGTCAGATTCTGGAACCATGCACACAACCAAAAAAGTGTGCTATTGTGCTTATAAAATGGGTTCACTATAATAGGTTCATAGAATCATAGAAGCTTCACGGCAGAAAAGGACCATACTGGCCCATCTAGTCTGCCCCTTTTTTCCCCCCTACCTGCCAGCCTACTACAAATGCCCGCGATCGGGCAGTCAGCGGTCCACTGGACCACCAGGGATATTGGACCTAGGTCTGTTTTTAATACAAATGCCTGCGATCAGGCAGTCAGCGGTCCACTGGACCACCAGGGATATTGGCCATAGTTTCTATTTTTGAATACAACTGCCCGTGATCGGGCTGTGGAGCACACTGCCGGCTGCAGGGGGTGTCAGTCTGCGACAGCTGCTGCCTGGCAGGGCGCCAGGCGCAAGTCGTCGGGGATCGGCGCACTTGCATGCAAATGGGGCCATAATGACATGCAAATGGCTCCATTTGCACCTTGCATACATTATGGCCCCATCTGCATGTCAAGTTTTGAATATCGCGGTTGCTGTGCATGGCACAATGGAACTTGCGCTAGCGCATCCCCATGCTCCACTCTGGCCACTTGCGCTGGCAGAGTGCCACTGCGCCATGCACACTGCGGGTAGACAGGGTGCGATATTCAACACTGCTGAGCCATGGCGCAGCTCCATTGAATATTGCCCAGTCCACACCCCTGTGCAGCCAAGTTGAGCTGTGCCCAAGCTTGCGCCACAGCGTGGTGCAGTTTGAATATCTGGGCCATGGTGTACTAGCCCCACCAAACCTGAGAGGAATACATACAAATGAACAAGCCAGCAGAAGAAGGCCATTTGGTCTATCAAGTCTGTTTGTACTGCAGAGTCCACAGCTTGAGCCAATGTCCCTGCCCTCCCTCCCCACTCCTCCCATCATCCCTACCCATGATCCTTACCCTCCCCCTATGCCTATCCCAGCCTCTCTTAAAGCTGCCCACTGTCTTCAACAAGATGACCTCTTCCGGCAGCACATTCCAAGTGTCCACCATCCTCTTTGTGAAGCAGTGCTTTCTGACCTCCCTCCTAAACCTCCCACCCTCCAGCTTAAGACTGTGCCCGCTTGTGTTATGGTTGCCAGTCAGCTTAAAGAGACTCTCCTTATCAACTTTATTTATCCCTTTCAAGTATCTGAAGGTCCCAATCATGTCCCCCTCCTCTCTCTCTCCCGTCTTCCAGGGAGTACATATTCAGTGCCATCAACCTCTCCTTGTATGCCTTGCCCTGCTGACTGGCTATCATCTTTGCAGCCCTCCTGTGGACCTTCTCCAGCAGGTTAATGTCCTTTTTGCTCCAGAGATTATTAGCCATTTCAGAATGAAGGTCAGACACAGGCTGGATAGTAGGAGAAAGAGAACAACTAAAAGATTACCCTGCACTTGGTCCTCTCGTTGGCCCTCCCTAAACTAAAACTAATTAAATCCCCAAACCTATTGACCAGGCACTCTCTAAATTCCTGGGTGAAATACAGAATGATCAGGGAAGCAGACAGACTAGGCCAACTTATACCCATTAGGGGTAATGAGGAATCCAGGCTTCACAAACTGGGTGCAAAAGAGATCTGATGGAGCAAGCTGTACTAGTGAGTTTTGAATACATAAATTCCTTCTCCCACTAACAGACCACTATAAATTCCTCCAGGTTACAAACTACAGTGGAGCCGCCACGATGCAATGCAGTAACCTACAGTAAATGACGTCACAAAATTCTGCAGTAAAAAAGAAGGGCTTAACAGCCACAGCATTACACTGTTCCCTGCAGCATTTTGTCATACACTACAGCATTAGTATGTTGCATCCTGGTTTAAGCCGCTGTATATACAAAACCCGGACACAGCACAAGAACTGGGCAGAATTCCCTCCCCCCCCGGTACAATATATATAGCAACATAGAGAAGAGAAAGGGCAGAATCACATCAAATTTCCTAACTCTATAGTCTACTGCAGCTGGAAAAGGAAGACCACCCAATGGGAGAAAAGGGAGAAAAAAGGAGGTAGGGTGACAGAAAACCAAGTTAAGAGAGAGAGTCTGGGCAGAAACCCAAAGAACAACGTACTCCCAGCAATGGAGGGAATTTAAAATGGAAGGTTCTGCTTAATTTCTTCAGGGTTCCAACTGCGATAAAAACATTTCACTGCTAGCAGGACCAACCGCTGCTTGTGAAACTGTGTGTGGGTGGAAGAGGATGTGGGGGTGGGGGCACCTCTATACATTCTGGTCCCGCCCAGCATTACAGACCTTCTGGGTTGACCTTGTCTAAATCATATCCGTAATCCTGTCTGAAAGTACCCCACAATGGTTTGAAAACTTGATTCTAGGCATTCTGCCTCAGGAAGCAAGATCATCACACAACAAATATCTGTTTAGGATTTTTACAGCAGCAGCCCTGATGTCCATCACCAGACACTGGCTGTCTCACAGCCACCCATAAAAACAGAAAGAGTTCTTTAGTCAAAGAGATTCGTATCACGGAAGAAAAGTATACCAAACTATCCTTTAACCACATCATAGAGAGCATAAACTCTGACAGGACAGCTCAAGTGGGAGGAATACTGTGTGCAAAACTAAACCCTCCCACTCTGCAGGCAGACACTGAATCAGACTAGTAAAACAGGTAGTCGAGCACCAACATATAAATGATGAAGTCACATAGACACCTGAAAAAGTTTATTAAACTTTATTAACCAAAATAAAATGAATTCTTCCCCAAAGAACAGTGACACAAGACCCAGAAGTGTAAATACTGGTATGTTGCTGTGAATTACTACACATGTATGAAGAAGTTGTGCCTGGACAACTTTCCTTGCTTTACTGATGAATTTCCAGCCTGTAACTCGACTGCATGTCTCTGTAAACTGATGTATAATTTGTAGGTTTGAAACATTTAATAAAATTTAAGTTAAAAAACAGAAATTATAGGAAACACAACAAGAATTATGTATTGTGTGCCTTAGGTTGTCACACAGACAAAATGCTAGGGACTGCTATGCCTGCCTCCTTGGCAGTCTGTCTGCAGCATTCTGATCAAGCCTACTCCCTGCAGTCTGGTGACCTATCTCTCCTGTCTGTCCCTAAAGGTTAAACAAATATGGAAGAGCAACCCTTTCCCTTTTTTAGCTCTTAAGTTCTGGAACTTCCTTCCTGTTCCCCTCAGACACTCTCAATCTCAGCTATGTTACTTTGGTTCCACTGATAAATACACCTGTACCTGATGCCTGTTTTATAAACCATTAATCAGTTATAATTTATGCATTATGAACTGAATTCTATTCAACTTTGTCTTCCCTGTGTCTGCCTATCTAATGTTCTGGTAACCATTGCTCATACCTTACTTTGATGTTCAAATACTTAATATAACTTAACTTGTCTGTAACCGGTCTCTGTATCCTTGCCACATGTTTTTTGTAATTACTGCCTTGATTTCTGCATTACGTACAACTTATGGCTTCTTTTTTACTATCCTGGGTAATGCCTGAAAATAGTCATTGTCTAATGCACCTAACCTGAAAATAGGCATTGTCTAACACACTTACCAGGTAAACAAAAACTAAATAAAAATAAATACAAGTTACTCACCTGTAACAGGAGTTCTAGGAATGGTATATGTTGTTCATCCACACTGTCTGGCAGGTTCCTTGCCGCTTTAAATCTTGCCGGAAGGTCTTCAAGCTGGCTCCTCCCACCCACCCGGGTGGTAAAACTCTCAGCTCCGCCCCATGACGCCAGATCTAGCCCGCTGGAAGCCAGGTTGTGCGTCGAAGCCGGGGAGGTCGGGTGGGTCATGTGGATGAACAACATATACCATTCCTAGAACTCCTGTTACAGGTGAGTAACCTGTATTTCTAGGGACATGGGTATGTTGTTCATCCATACTGTCTGGCAGACTCCTAGCAGTTCTCCGGGAGGAGGGAGGCAAGGCGCGCACCCCCTACTTAGGGAATAGAGACTGGAGAACCGAGGCCCCAAAACCAGCATCCTGGCGTGACTCAAGGTCGATGTGGTAATGGGTGATGAAGGTATGTGCTGACTTCCAGGTAGCAGCCCTGCAGATTTCCTGGATAGGGACGTCCCTGGAAGCAGCTAGCGATGCAGTGGTATGGTGGGTAGAATGAGCTCTTATTCCTCTGGGAGGCTCCATGCCCGCCAACCTATAGCAGAGATCTATGCAGGAGGTGACCAACCTGCCTATCGTCTGCTTGGCTGCAGGTCTGCCAGGAGTGGCTTCAGCGTAGGTGACAAAAAGTTGGTGAACCTCTCCCCGAACTTCAGCCGTCCGCTCCTTATAATAAGCGAGCGCTCTTCTAGGGTCCAAAGTATGGAGCCTATATTCGGCCTCCGAGGTGTGACTGGGGTAGAACACCAGCAGAGTCAACACCTGGTTAAGGTGAAACTCCGACACCACCTCCGGAAGGAATTTTGGGTGGGGGCGCAGGGAAGACCAGAAAAGGAGACTCGATGGAAAGCGCCTGGATCTCTCCCATCCTTCTGGCTGACGTGATAGCCACCAAGAAGGCGGTCTTCCATGACAGGTGAGAGATGTCACACCTGTGTATTGGTTCGAATGGCTTGCCCATGAGCTTAGCCAATACCAGCAGTAGATCCCATGGAGGTGAAGGTTCTCGCACCGGAGGGGATATGTGATCAAGGCCTTTGAAAAAGTGTCCGACCACCTCCTCCTGCGCCACCAACTGCTTCCCGGCCCGCACCCGGTAAGCAGAGATGGCTGCCAGGTGCACCTTAATGGTCGTTGACCGAAGCCCTAGATGAGAAAGGGACCACAGGTAGTCCACAATGCTTGCCAAGGGACAGGAGGAAGGGTCCAGGCCCTTGCCCTGACACCAAATGGAGAATCTCTTCCATTTGAAGGCGTAGCATTTTCTGGTCGACTCCTTACAGGATGCCTCAATGACGTTGAGGACCTCGTCGGAAAGATCCAAGGCCTGGAACTCTAGCCGCTCAGGAACCAGGCCGTCAGGTGCAGGGATTGAAGGTCCGGATGGAATACCTTCCCCTGACTGACCGAGATCAGGTCTGGGTGGGCTGGAAGCCGCCTCGGGAGCCTGAAGCGGAGGCTGAGGAGATCTGGATACCAGAACTGGCGGGGCCAGTCTGGGGCTACCAGAATCACCTGCACCTTGTCCCTCCTCACCTTGAGAAGCACCTTGTGGATCAAGGGAAATGGGGGAAAGGCACAGAAGAGGCCCGGGGTCCACGGCCTCAAGAAGGCATCCCCCTGCTGAGGGGGGGTGGACATGAAACAGCCTCAGCTTCGCATTCTCCCTGGAGGCAAACAGGTCCGCCTCAGGCGTGCCCTAGTGGGAGAAGAGATCTTGTACTACCTCCAGCAGGAGAGACCACTCGTGAGATGCAGCCCCTATCCGGCTCAGGGCATCAGCCAGTGTGTTGGAGGCTCCTGCCACGTGAATGGCGAGGAGATCCGCCTACAGGCTGCGCACAAGAGACCAAATGCAGAGAGCTTCCCTGCACAGAGGCGTTCCTCCCGCCCTGGCGGTTTAGGTAGTACATGGCTGTGGTACTGCCCGTCTGGACCTGAACCACTCGACCCCATAGGAATGGAGCGAAGGCGGTGAGGGCTAGACGAACCGCTCGAAGCTCCAGCAGGTTGATGTGGCATCGGGACTCCCGAGGGGACCAGAGGTCGTGCGCTCTGTGCTCCCCTAGATGGGCACCCCAACCCATTAGAGAGGCATCGGTCGATAGAGAGACCGTCGGCTCGGGGCGGACAAATGGGATGCCCTCCTGCAGATGTGCCGGAGCGGTCCACCACTGGAGAGCATTCCACATCCCGGGTCACTCTCACTAGCTGAGCCAGCGGATCGACGCGCTGTGACCACTGGCTGGCCAGTCCCCACTGAAGGGGACGCATGTACCAGCGGGCCCAACGGACCACGCTGGTGCAGGCCGCCATGAGGCCCAGGAGGTGCAGGAAGTCCCGGGCAGGGCGCGATTGTCCAACCAGAACTGATTGGGCAAAGGAGGAAAGAACCTCGGCCCTGTCCACCCGGAGCCGTGCTCTGGCTCGAAGAGTGTCAAGCTCTGCCCCGATGAAATGTATCACCTGCTTTGGCACGAGTTCCGACTTGGCCTCGTTGATGAGGAGGCCAATCTGAGAGCAAACCTTGAGGGCCAGGTCTCTGGACCGCTTCACCTCCGCTCTGGAGGGGGCTGCAATCAGCCAGTCGTCCACGTAGGGGTACACCCGGACCCTTCAGCGCCGCAGGAATGCTGTCACCACTGCCATGCATTTGGTGAAGACCCTGGGAGCTAGGGAGAGGCCGAAGGGCATGGCCTGGAACTCATAAAGGGATCCCTCTGCTCTGAAGCGGAGGAATCTCTGATGAGACAGACGGATTGGGAAGTGAAAGAACGTGTCCTGGAGGTCCAGGAAACAGAACCATACATCTCGTTCCAAGGATGGGATTATCTGAGCCAGAGTGACCATCCTGAAGGTCCAAGACCTTAGGAACCTGTTCAGGTCGTGCAGGTCGAGAATGGGGCACCAGCCCCCCGTCCGTTTTGGGACCAGGAAATACCTGGACACACACCCCAGGTCTGGAGGAGGATCCGCCACCTTCCTGATCACCTCTTTTTCGAGGAGCAGGGCAATATCAGTTCGGCAGGCCGACAGCGAGGCTGCGACCCCGTGGCCCCCCAAGGGGTGACTGCTCGAAAGGGTGGAGCCCGTTCAAACTCCAGAGGCAGGCCCTTTCCTACCACCTCCAACACCCAGCGGTCCATGGTAATAGCGGACCAGGTGGAAAGGAAGTGGTGGAGTCGTCCCCCCATGGGGGGATCCCAGGGGGGAGTGACGAGGCTGGGGGCGACACCTCTCAACCCGTCACTGGGCAGGCTTGGAGGAGGGACCGGCCGAGGGACCTCCTGGGCCTTTACCTCCTTGATTCCTGCTGGAGGAAGCCGTGGGCTTGGGTTTGGGATGCCAAGCGTGAGCCTGCTGGCCCTGATGCTGGTGCTGTTGGGCCGAACGTGCCGCAGGCGCAGAAGGACGAAAGGGCTTGTGCTGCTGTTGGCGGCCTTTGTCCTTTTGGGCGGAGGTGACTGAGTCCAGAGTGGCATTGGACTTTTCGATCCGCTGGAGTGACCTTCCACTCCAGGGCGAAGAGGTCGGTCCCAAAAGGGGCGATCCGCCAACTGTGCTGGGTATCCGCCATGAAGGTGGATATCCTCAGCCATGCTCTCGGCGCATGGCCACCTGACATAACCGTTCTGGCACAGGAGTCCCTATGTCCAGAGCTGTTTGGAGCTGCTGCTTCGCCACCGCCCTACCCTGGTCCCGAACCTGCCGGACCGTGGTCTGCAGGTCAGCCAGGAGATGAGGGATCACCTCATCCAGGGAGCCCATGAGGGCGTGGGAGAAGTGTGCCATCAGCATGGCCGAGCTGGCCTGGCGGAGGCTGAGGGAGGGAGCGTAGCGACACCTTGTGCCCGGCATAGTCCAGCTTTTGGACTCCTTGTCGGGGCTTGTCCACGTCCCTAGCATTCCCGGAGCGAGCAGCTGTCGGTGACCAACCCTCGGTAGAGGGTGTTCCGAAAAACCGGACAAAGAGCTGGTAGGGACCGCATACTTCCTGGCCATCCTGGCCGAGGGTGCAGGACAGGAAGCAGGCTGCTGCCAAAGCTCCAAGGCTGGGCCGACAATGGCCTCAGCCACCGGAAAGGCCTCCGTGGGTGAATCCCCTCGGTCCAGTATCTCCGTCAGGGGATACTTGGCCCGTTTGGATACGGGCTCGAGCTGCATCCCGGTGGACTCAGAGATGAGCCGAAGCAGACCCATAAAGGACAATGGGCTTTCATCCAGTGACTGACCCCCAGAGGACTCCAGGTCAACCGGCCTGGAGAACAGGGAGGAGTCGTCGGACTCTGAGGAGTCCGCGAAGAGCTGCCTAGGGCCTGAACCACCCTCCACCTGCCAAGGACGGTCGGGAGTGAGGGTGACCGACAACCTGTGGGGCAGGCCTTGACCCGACCAAGAGTCCTTGGTCGGCGCCCCCGATTTCGGTTGTGCAGGCGGAGGTTCCACCACAATCGGTGGGGCAGCAGGTTTCAGCCAAACAACTGGCCCAGGCTTGGGCATCTCGACTGCAGCGAGAAGTTGTTTCGGCCGTTCGGGTGACAGCCACTTGATAGCCGGGGAAGGCGTCGGTGTCGACTTGCTCCCGGACAAAAGTAACTGCTGCCACATCAGTTCCTCGTAGCGTTGACGCAATTTGCGCTGAAGCCTCTCCTCTTCCGAGGAGGAAGACGAGGACGAGCAGCGTTGCTGCTTAACTCGGTGCCGAGACAGAGACCGCCGATGTCGGCGGGATCGGCTGGACCGAGAAGAGGTCCGAGGATGGGCCTGGGAAGGAGGGGGGACACCCGCTCTTCCCTCGGCTCGGACACCTTAACCGGGGACTGCTGCACTGAGAGCGCAGGCAGATCCTCGGTCTCCACCGGGGGAACCGGCAAAGAAGGGTTGTTGGCTTCACCAGTTGACAATCCGTCCGACGGATTGAGAAAAATCTCGACCGCGTCGACGGGTGTCTCGGCCGACTGACCTGACGGGAATGCCGTGAAGCCAGCAGCCCTAGCTGCAACCTCGACCGAAGTCGACGGTCGGCTGTCCAGGGAAGGGGACCTCTCCCGCTCCCACGAATGCCGGCGATGGGACTTACCCTTGGAATCCTTTTTGGACCAAGAGGAATGTCGATGGTCCCTCTCCCTTCGTGGAAAGAGACTGGCAAAGCTCCTTGTCGAAGCAGAATACGAGGTACCCAAAGAAGCGCGTATAAATGCGCGACCGAGGAAGGAGGAAGAAGCGACCTGGGCCGCCTCCTCCTCGAGGCGATCATCCTCGAGCTGCTCAGCCCGAGGCCAGCCACTGCGGTAACATAGCAGACTCTTTCACTTTACTGGCAGATGGGTGCTTCTCGGGCGCCCAAGCTTGAACCGGGCAGCGCGGTCCTCCAAGACGTTGGCTGAGAACGAACAGCATGACTCGCAGGCCTGCGGGTCGTGTTCTAGACTGAGGCAGTAGACACACATGGAGTGCGGATCCGTCCTGGACATCTTCTGCCCACAAGGGCACCGCCGGAAACCGGGAGTCGATTTGTCCATCGCAGCTGCTAGGGAAAAAGAAGACTGAAGTCTTGAAAAGTTTAAAACGAGTTTTGGATGAACCGAAGAGTTAGGATCCAGTCTATCACGCAGAGCGTTAAGGAGGGAACCTGAGCTTCCAACGGTAAGGAAGAGCTGGTGTCATGGGGCGGAGCCGAGAGTTTTACCACCCGGGTGGGTGGGAGGAGCCAGCTTGAAGACCTTCCGGCAAGATTTAAAGCTGCAAGGAACCTGCCAGACAGTGTGGATGAACAACATATCCATGTCCCTAGAAATAACATTTCCAAAGACTCACCGGAGGTGTCCCAAGCCCTTTAAAAAGCAATGCACTGCAACCCTTTTTCATTCTACCCTCACATCTTGGTATACCCAATGCTGCACTTTTCACCCTCTCCCCACCCTTCCTACATTCCTTCCCCCCACACCCCTTCCTCTCTTCCCGCTCCCTATGACTCTGGCACTTCTTATCTGTTGTCTATTTTCTCTGACAAATGCCGCTGGCTGCCTTGTTACAATGCTACCCTTGAATTGTATTAATCTGTACTCTGTTTGCAATGTCCACATTGTTGTAATGTCTGTCTTGATGTTCCCCATAATTTGTATTTCTCTGATGTGGAACCTTTGTAAAAGAGCCAAGGCTCAAAGGTATTTGTAATCCTAGACTTGATAAATAAATAGGGCACTGTATCACTGAGTCATTGCTGACTTGCTTGCTCAAACAGCACCAAACACAGCTGAGGGAGTGCCGACAACAGTCCCACCATCAGCTGTGTGCAACTCTTTCAGCTCTTTGACATTATGGAGGCGGCAGCCCCTGCAGTGGTACAGTGCACTATGATTGTTACAAAGCTTTACTTCAAGGTACTGGGAAAAAGGGGGTGGATGTGTTTTTTTAAAACCTCTAAGAACGTGTGTGTGTGTGTGTGTGTGGGGGAGGTATTTTAAATACAATTTTAATACTTATGGGGAATGGGTAGGCACGCCATGGGAAACTGGCAGTCATTTTGGCTATGGTAGGTTACTTCTTGTGTGTGAGTGTAGTGATTTGTGTTGGTGATGCAGCTACAAAGTTTGGATCCATGAATTTAAAGAGCAAGTGTACTGCCTAAAACTAATATTAGATTTTAAAAGCAGACGACCATAATCTTTTATATCTGAGGTGCTTTTTCGTTTTCCTTTGTTTAATTAGAAGATTGTTTACTGATGTTAGTAGATGTGATGTGTGGAACAGCTCTTAGTCTGGCTGCTGACATATCTTGCTCCACTGCCCTATGCTATATCATCAGCACTGTGACATCTCTGCTACTAAGGAACATCAAGTGACTGGCTGCTAGGTCATTCACCTGTGATGTCACTGTTAGTGAGATCATAATGCTGGTGATGTAATGTGGGGCAGCAGAGTTAGATATGTCAGCTGCCAGGCTAAGAGCTGTTCCACACATCCAGCACAATATCATATATTAGACTTTCTAATGATCAAAAGGAAAAAAGGAAAATACTTCAGAAAATGAAATTTAAATACCTGTAAATTTTCTTTCTCCCGACGGCTGGTCTCCAAGCTGCCATACAGATGGGCGATGCAGATATGCAGGCAGGAACTAAGCTCTGTAGTTGGGGCTATCCAGTCCTCCATTTCCTGTTTCCACTAGTTCTTCCGAAAGCAGTCCAAATGTGGCAATACTATCTGAACTTGGAAACAAAAACAAGAAAATTAAGCCATACACAGCCGATTGGCCAACTTTGTACATTCTAGGAGGGAAGCAGCATCCCGGAGACCAGCCGGAGAAAGACAATTTACAGGTATTTAAATTTCATTTTCTCTTTCCTAAGCTTGTCTCCAGGTTTCAATACATATGGGATATACAAAAGCAGTACATCCCCAGATATCCCGGGTGGGAAGAATGTAAATGCCCTTAAGGGTCCACCACTGCCTGAAGAACTTGGAGGCCAAAGGATGCCTCCGCCGAGGTAGTCACATCCAGTTTGTAAAATTTTGTGAACATGTGAATAGATGACCATGTGGCTGCCCAGCACAGGTCTGCTAGAGATGCTTCTCTGAAGTCCGTCCACGAGGTGGACATAGCCTGGGTAGAATGGGCTCTCATTGGGCCACACAAGGTTACTCCAGCCTGATCATAAGCAGTGGTGATGATAGAACAGATCCATTTGGATATAGAGTCCTTCAAAGCTTTTTTACCCATATTTTGACCTGTAGTTAGAATGAATAAACCGGAATATTTTTGAATAGAATCCGTTCTTTTGATATACACTTTCACCGCTCGTCTTGGATCTAGCTTGTAAAATTCCCTTTCCTTTTCATTTTTTGGGTGTGGACAGAAGGAAGGCAAGCCACCTGCCTGCCTGGACGAACATTCCTGCCCAGCCTCCTGGTACCCTGCTCCGGATCAACTAGCAAGGTCTCTTGCGCCCGAGCAGCGCCCCATGAATAGGCGGCCCCCTCTACAGCCATTCTTTACGCGGCCGCCACCTACCCGAACATTCCTGCCCGGCCTCCTGGTTCCCTGCTCCGGATCAACGAGCAAGGTACGGCTGTGTTTTACTGGAGCCGTCCAGATACCGGCCGCATCTCGACTGGTGCGGCAATTGTGGCTGCTGGACACAACTTGGTCTGTCCTGCTCCGCAACTATGTTGATTAGAGCGCTTTTTTCACCAGTCTCTGGCATTGAAACTTCTCCTTTTCTTCAGTACTACTACTACCATACCTGCTTTTGAAATTGCCTCAGTGTTTTCTATATAGTTAAATTACCTGCCGTTTGCCTGAAATACTATATTTTAAATCTTAAGCTGCCTATATTTTGATTTGCACTGCTCTGATTAAGATTACTTGTACTTTTGCTTACCGTAGCCTGATATTTAGCCTGGGGTATCTAGTTGATCTACTGTCTGCTGTCTTGGTCTGTATTCCTGTTTCTTTTTCTGACTACCCACCCCTCTCCTGTTTTTCATCTCTCCTGTACACTTTTTCTGCCTAAACAATCACTCTTTGCCTGTTTCTCCTATTAAGCCCCTTCTCCCAGCTCAACTCTTTGTTTGAATCTACCCACTAAATCTTTCTACTCGTAAACCCTCCCCCCCACGCTCTCCTCTCTCAACCACTGCTGTGACCTCACCTTTTGTCTTCAACTCAAATCCCGACTTAGCAGTTTCTCACCATGGCACCTTTTGTTTAAGCTTAATCACTCCCAACCCCCGCTGATTGTCTGCCGCCAGCCTCCCGCCCCCTCCAGCTGTATTACTTATTTCTTCCCTCTCTTTTTGATCCACCAGGTCTCTCGCGCCCGAGTGGTGCCTCGTGCATTAGGCGGCCCCCTCTATGTGGCCGCCGCCCACCCGAACATTCCTGCCTGGCCTTCCTGGTTCCCTGCTCTGGATCAACTAGCAAGGTACGGCTGCTGTGTTTTACTGAAGCCATCCGGATACCGGCCGCATCCCGAATGTGGCTGCTGGACACAGACTGGTAAGTCCTGCTCCTCAACTATTTTGATTGGAGTGCCTTTTTTCACCAGTCTCTGGCATTGAAACTTCTCCTTTTCTTCAGTACTGCTACCATACCTGCTGCTTTTTGTCCTACCTTCTCTTTCCCTCCCAGGCCTCCCTTAAATACTCTACTAACCCCTCCCTCCTAGGTAAACCTTCCACCCATTGGTATTCCCCTGCACTGCCTATCTACCTGACCTTCACGAAGATAGGTCTAATAGTTGCTTCATTGGGCTAGGCTCTCGTGTGAATCTGCGCTCTCAATTTCTTCTCCTCTACACCCATGCACTGTCCCTCTCATCCTACATCTCTGACTTAAATTGTTTTCTTGGGCCACTGAATCTTAATACTACCCACCCTTGGTTAACCACTCTCAGGTCATATACGTTCTTCATCCTCATTTTTCTACTAGGAGCCTCCAGTTTCCCCTCAGGCATTTCCTTTCATTTTCTGGACATCTTCAATGAATCATCATGTGTTGTTGTTTCTCCTGGCATCCACTCTGCCTTTGCTCCACCTGTCATTGTTAACTGTATCCCAAGTTACTCCAGAATGCCCTCCCCTCCTGTCCTATGAATTCTGTTACTCGAACCTGCTACTGGCACCTGAACTTCACTGTGACTCCACACCATTACTATTACGGAAGGCATGGATCCAGATGGTTACTCTTGCCTATCATAACTGTTCCCCTCGTATACGTACCCTATACCCCTTCTTTTGCCACAAACTCTGGTATCTGCTTTTTCTGGTTATTCTGCTAAACTCTGGTTCAGGTAACTTCATACCAAATCCTATTAATAACGCCAAAGGCCTGATAATTGCTCACCACAATACTAGGAGCCTTGAGCGCAATTTTGCTGAACTGGAAGCCTAGACCTCACTCTATGAGCCTGATGTCATTTGCCTAACTGAAACTTGGCTAAAATCCTCCTTCTCAGTCTCTGTGTGTGCCCTTCCTTTCTACAATCTCTTAAGACTTGACAGACCCTCATCCAGAAGAGGGGGTGGCGCTATCTATTTTAAAGATCATCTTCAACTCTCCGCCATAAACTTGTCTCCCCTACAACATTGTGTAGCGCATCATGCCCTTCTCACACTTGGGACCAAAAAATTACATACTGTCTGCGTCTACAACCCCCCAAAATGCATTCAAAAAAGACTGGATGAGCTGTTGGATCAAACCTCACATCTCTCTGGGAGAAATTAATTTCTTATACTTGGGGACCTAAACATAAACTGGCTAGATTGCTAACAATCCCTATCCCTGTCCAAGACACAAAGTTTTAACCTTCACCAGCTCATCACCGACCCCACCAGAATCGCCCCTCACTCAAATACAAGCACACTGCTGGACTGGATAATGACTAACCATCCAGAACACATAATCGACTCTGGTGTACTAGCCGACGCCATCACTGACCACTCCTCCACTTTCTATATCTGGGGTAAGGCGAAAACTGCTCCAGCGAAGCCCCGTCTCATTACCTTTCACAACTATGCTAATCTCGACCCACAGGCCTTCCTGCTAGATGTTGCTAGTATTGACTGATCCTCTCTCTATAAATCTAGTAATGCCCAGCTTTCTCTTGATCTCTTCCTGACCCACTTCCTAGCACTACAGGACAAGCACTGCCCTCTTGTAACACGCCAGGTAAAAACTAGGCAAACCCATTGGCTAAAATCTGACCTACTCAATAAGCTCCAGCAGAGAGATAAAAGCTGGCTCCGTTTCAAGTGCTCCGGTCTATCTGCAGACCTTTACACCTATGGGGCTCTTCGAAATTCCTGTAAGAAAGAGATCAAACATGCCAAAAGCTCCTACTGTAAAGACCTTCTAGTAAACTCTTATGGTGACTCCAAGAAATTCTGGTCCCATAGTAAGCTCTTCCTGGGCTCGAATATGTCCTCTAACCCAAATGAACCCAAATGACATGTCGCTAAATGGGGTCCATTGTAACAATCCGCACACCATTGTCAACTTTTTCAATGTGCAATTCTTCGACCTTACAAACTACACCTCCTCCTTCCCTGCCAAACCTAACTTAATCAATCTGGCTAACGCTACAGGGCCAAACTTCTTCTTTAAGTCTGTCTCTAGACTTGAGGTGCTAAAATCACTTAATGATATCTCAGAGCATGCGGCCACGGGCACAGATAATCTTGAACCCAAGCTTTTAAAACTAGCTGCACCGTACATAGCTGCTCCCTTATCCAAAATCTTCACTCTCTCTCTCTCTCTGTGCCAGGGTCATGTCCCCGCTATTTGGAAGATGGCTAGGATTACCCGTTTTTAAAAAAGGCAACCTGAAGGATTACAGACCAATAGCTATCCTGTCTGTTCTCAGTAAAATTCTCAAAAAGCTTGTTGCAACTCAAACTATCGATTTCCTCCAGAAATATGACCTAACTCCGGCCCAGCATGGCTTCCATAAGGGTCACAGTACCACTACTGCACTACTGAAATTTACATTGGATACCCTAGTGGCCATGGACTCTGCTTCCCTCACTGGGGCCATTTTCATCGATATGACTAAGGCATTTGACCTAGTTGACCACTCAGTCTCTTAGCCACACTTTGATCACTAGGTTTCTCACCCAACGTTGTACATTGGTTAAGTAGCTACCTAGCTGACTGAACAGAGATTATAAAGTTTAACTCCACCCTCTCGAACAAGGCCACGACTAACACTGGAGTGCCTCAGGGGTCCATACAAGGTCCACTGCTCTTCTCTATTTTTATAAAGAGCATTACACCTCAAACCTCAATGAGACTGCCTCCCTGTTGCATGCGGATGACACTGTTCTGTACTCCAGTGCTAAATGCATTGAGAACATAAATGTGAGTCTCTCCCATGACTTCCAACAACATTCAACAGTGGCTGGCAAATCACAAACTAGTCTTAAATGAATCAAAGACCCAAGCTATGTTATTTGGCTCAAGCTCCAAACTTAAACACTCCCCTACACAATTTTAAAGTCTCCACATTAAGTGGTACATCAGTCGGGGTGGTAAACTTGTTCAAATACCTGGGTGTCACTTTGGACCCATTACTAAATTTTGATCTCCATATTCAGCTGACCTGCAAGTCTGTAAACACTAAATTTGGTATCTCCTATCGAACCAGCTATGCTTTCACCCCCTCTGCTAGGCTCACCATAGCCTGAGGGATACTCCTACCCTCACTTACCTATGGGGTTGCAACCTATACCTCCGCATATAAATTAAGACTCCGTAAACGGGATGTCACCTATGACAATATATGCTGCTTCGCATCCTCCTCTCATCGACTGAAGCACCACAGCCTCCTTTACTCTGACCTTGGTTGGCTTCCTCCCCATGTGTCAAGGCCCTATACTCTCGGCTCCACTATTGACAACATAATTAGGTCTCAAATACCCAAGCCCCTCGTGGGTCTCTTTCAAAATCAGGCATCCTGCTGACCTACGCTCCTGCTGACAATGCCCCTATCTGCATTCCTAGACACATCACCTCCAAAGGAGCCAGTGCTTTTGCCTGTCACGCATCCCCCAATACTGAAACTCCCTCCTACTATCTATTCGCCAGGCCTCTTCCCACACCTCTTTCAAGAAAGAACTATGATACCATCTCATCTCGTTCTGTACTTGCTCCTGTTTCAAACCACCCTAGCCCCTAACTACTGCACCGCTTACCACTTCTCAGTTTTGTCCTTACATACGCCTCAGCACTTCTTCACAGCTGGCTGACATAACTCCACACCCTGCTGTCTCACACTTCCTACCATTATCCCATCCCTTCACTACTTCCACTACCCTGTTCCTTGCTACTTTACTACAATTTCCTTCCTCTAAATTTTTCTTTCCATAACTATCCTATTTTTGATAGTAATAATGTCAATCAGTTCATTGTTGTAATTGTTCCTCCTATCAAAATGTGCCCTAATTTCTGCAATATATTTTATTACTTTGTTGCATGTGTTCTTTACCTGCTTGTATGTACAAATAGCTTTTGACAAATTTCTAATGTAATGTTACTGTTTCTGATGTTTGTTTCTGTACCCTCCAGGGTTGTGCCTGAACATAGTCATTTTTATGGCTAGTGCACCTACCCGGTCAACAAAAAACTAAATAAATAAAATCAACTCTTGGTTGCAATGGAAAGGAGACATAACTTTAGCTAAAAAACCTGGATCTGTTCAGAGCACCACAGAGTCCTGATGAAACACAGTATACGGCTCTTTGGTGGACAAGGCTCCTAGCGCACTGATTCTCCCGGCTGAAGTAATAGCTATAAGAAAATCAATTTTCATTGTGAGATGCATGAGGGACGTCTCCTTGAGAGACTCAAAAGGAGCCTTGGTTAAAGCTCTGAGAACCAGACTAAGCCTCCAAGGTGGTATCGTTGACTTGACTGGAGGACATTTTAATGTTGCTGCCCTTAGAAACACCGACATGGGGATGTGAACCCAACGATTCGCCTGAAGCCACCAACAAGAGTGCCCCCAGTGCGGAAACCTGAACCCTTAAGGTGGCTGGCTGCAGATCTTTGTCAAACCCATCTTGAAGGAACCGCAGTAGTACAGGCAATGATATTGGCTTATTCTGTATGTGTTTGGATTGAAACTAGAACAAGAATTTCCTCCAAATTCTGTAATATATTTTAGAGGAAGAAGGGCGATGCAAGTTCACCATCATTTCAATAACAAGACCTGTGTAGCCTAGCTCTTTGAAAGTTTCTCGTTCAATCTCCAGGCCGAGAGGGAGAGGTTGCTCAGACTAGGGTGCAGTATCAGACCCTGTTGGAGGAGGTCCGGGCTGATCTGAAAGGTTAGAGGTGGTCGCCTTCAAAGATGAATGAGAAGTGGGAACTATGGGCAACGAGGCCATCGGGGACAGACTAGAATCAGTTCTGCCCGGTCCAGAGCCACTTTATGGAGGACTCTGGATAGAAGCTGTATTGGAGGAAAGGCATACAGGAAACCGAACTGACCCCAGTCTAGGGAAAAGGTGTCCTGAGCCACCGCTAGTTCGTCCTTGGCCAGAGAGCAGAATTGCTTTACCTTAGAGTTTTACTGGCAAGCAAAAAGATGCATCAGAGGATTGCCCCACCATTCAGTTAGGATGTGGAAGGCACTGTCCTTCAGCTCCAATTCCTCTGGTAGAACATTTTTGCGACTGAGCCAGTCTGCTATGACATTTTCCTGCTTGGAATATACACTGCCCTTATGCAAACCAAGTGGTGCTCGGCCCACTGAAAGAGAAGCAGGGACTCGTACATTTTTGAGCTTCTTGTTCCACCCTGATGGCTAATGTATGCCACTATTGTCCGATTATCTGTTATAATCAGAATGTCCTGATTGAAGACTTGCTGTTCGAAGTGTATCAGGGCTACGCATACCACTCTCATCTCGAGGACATTTATGCTGTGCCTTGTTTCTAACAGCGACCACTTGCCCTGAGCTGACAGCTGATGCAGGTGAGCCACCCAGCCTGAAGCTGGTATTGGTCGTGATTTGGATTTGGTGTGGATGGCCCAACTTGTGACCCTTTATGACATCTGTCCTCAGAATCTGCCACTGGAGGGAAGTTTTTATCTATTGAGAAATTGGGATCAGTTGGTGCTGGATGTGTCTGGACTGAGACCTCAGCCTGAGCAAGTGTGCTTGAATGGGCCTCATGTGGACTAGAGCCCAAGGGACTGAACTCGCCAGCGATACTAGAGTCCCAATTAGCAGCATGGAGTGAGCCGACAGCCGAGGAGCTGTGTGAAACTTCTTGATGAGCTTCAGCAGGTCCCTTAATTTTGCTTCCGGGAGAGACGGACACCTTGTTGGCCTGTGTTATAAAGTCTGCTCCCAGGTGGTTCAAGGTCTGGCTTGGAGTTAGGAAACTTTTTTCCCCCCAGTTGTTGACAAAACCATGGGCAGACAGGCACCGGACTACCTCCACCACTGCTTGGTCAAGCTGCAGGGCCTTGATGAGAATATTGTCCAAGTAAGGAACAAGTTGTATTCCTCATTTCCGAAGGTGAGCTATGACCATTACTAGCACCTTGGAGAATGTTCTTGGGACTGAAGAAAGCCAGAATGGCAGTGTTTTGATTTGGAAATGCTGCTCCCCCAACTTGAACCGGAGATACTGCCTGTGTAGTTCCTGAATGGGAATATGCAAATAGGTATCTTGCAGATCGATGGATGCCAGAAAATCCCCTTGTTGCAACTCCCCGATGATTGATGACAAGGTTTACATCTTGAAGGGTCTGCTGCGGACAAAATGATTCAAGAATTTGAGGTCTAGGATTGACCTGAATCCCCCTGTGCATTTTGGCACGAAGAAGAAGAATAGAGAGTAGAACCCCCCGGACTGATCTCTGTGGGGGAACTTGTTCTATAGCCCCTGCTTGAAGAAGGTCTGTAATGGCCTGTAACATCGCCTGTCTCTTGGACGGGTTGCCTGAGATAGGGGAGGGCACCACATGAGGTAGAGGAGGCTTGGATTCTAATTCTTTTAGGTAACCCTTGCTGATGATGTCTAAGGCCAATCTGTCCGATGTTGTTTGGACCCACTCCTCAAGAAATTTTGAAAGTCTGCCCCTACTTAAGGATAGGCCCTGATAGCTTCATTGCATCTGGGGTCCGAGGACTATGATTTGCCCCTGCCTCTTGACTGCGGCATATGCACTTTAGCTGTCCCCCCGAATTCCTTCACCGCCTCCTTCAGAGCTGAGCCAAACAGGAGACTACCTTCATAGGGGGTGTTTACTAAATGGCTCTTTGAAAAGGCGTCTGCTTTCCAGGCCCGAAGCCAGAGGTTGTGGCGAACAGAAGTCTGATAATGGTCAGAGCGGCGCACCTGACCACCTCCTCCGATATGTCTGCTGCGTAAGCCAATGCGAAACCCATTAATTGCATAGGATAAACAATATCCTTGTTCTTTTCTGGGTCCTCAGCAAATTGAAAAGCTAATTCTGAGGCCCAGGACAGGGCGGTTCTGGCCGAGAAAAGATTGGCAGTTGCCGCCTTGAGAGATGTTGCTGATGCCTGGAAGGCCTTCTTGAGTGAGGCATCCACTTTCCTGTCCACTAGGTCCCTGAGTAATGCTCCTCCCTCGGCTGGGATGACCGTCTTCTTGATGCGGTTCAAAATCAGAGGGTCGATTCTGGGGCAGTCTAGCCACTTTTCAGATTGTTTCTTGTCAAACTTGAGGAGCTTAGAGATAGACTGGGGCACTGGATAGGTGCGTTCTGGACCTTGCCAGTCCTCTTTTAGCACATCCTCTATGGCTGGAGGAATAGAGAAGGCTGTGGCTGGTTTGGTGGAAGATGCTAGGCGAAAGGCCCATTTTGGCTGTGCTGGAGCCACTGGAGAAGAACTGAAATGAATTTCAGCTATGAACTTCTTGATGAAAAAGTCTAGGTCCTCCAGGTCAAAGTTTCTGGACGGGGAGTCATCAGAGTCTGAGGAGGAGGAGTCCCCTAGCTCCCCCTCTTCTAGAGAAGAGGAACTGGAGTCTGAGGAGTCCGGGGAATAGTCTCTATGATGATTCCCTTTATGGGTGCCCCTAGATCTACTCTGAGAACGAGAACTTCTCTTTCTCTTGTGGCCTGAGGAATGCTGATCCTCTCTGTCTGAGGATCTGATCCTGTATCCAGATTTTTCTTTTTATCATAGTGATGTGAGGACAACTGCCCCTCTTCGGATGAGGATGGTGGGTCTCTTTCTTTTTGCCTTCTTGTGAGGCCTCATATCTGGTGATCCCAGAGGTTGCCAGTCAAAGCATGCAGGGTCCAGAGCAAAGGCCCTATTTAGCTTGTCTATGAGGTCCATGGCTTGGGGGGGGGCTGTGGACTGCTGGGTCTCCCTGGTGGCCGCTGCTCTCTCAGACCTGATGGCTGCTGCTAGCTCAAACCTGCCTGTCTGTCTGTTGGTTGTCTGAGCCGAGGAAAGGGAGGCCTCCGTCATGTCCTCCCCATTTGTTGCCTTCTCACATTTTAGGCAAAGTGAACCTGTGAAGGTGATTAGAAGAGAGGATCTGCAACACTGGCATTTTCTACCCCTAGCAGGCTTGTCTGAGACCATGACTGAAAATGGCTCTAATCCCCTCTGATTCCACGTACCCCCCCGGAGGATTCCAGATAATATGTGGGGGGCTGTCTGGAAGAATGCTGAAGCCCCGATGGAACACTGCTGCTGGTGCTTTAAGGGCAAAAAGCTGAGGTGTTTAAACCGTTGGTTGATTAATATTTTCTTGCTCACTTAGTGCTTTCTTGCTCCCTTTGTGCTGGGTGGGGGAGGCCTGCAGTATGCATGAGAAACTGTTTATTCCTGGGCAGCACTTTTTGTAAAATGCAGCGCTCGTTGACAAGATAGCAGTGGATCGTCGGCGAGCAACTGAACTGGAGTGCAGGTCCACAGTTGACGAGTGTCTGAAAGAGTCAGGAAGGAAGCCAGCCATTGATGGGAGAAAAATGGCCCTGCCGTTGACAAGGAGAGAATCCTCTCAGAGCACTGAGGCACTAATACTATCCAATCACCGTAAAAACAGCATCCATCAATAAAATCCACCAGTAGACGAACTCCAAGGCTACAATGAACACTGGGTTGGGCTCAGAATCACAGGAAAAACCTCCATGGTAAAATGGGGCCAGTCTGTGCCGCTTGCAAGGCTGAGACTGGAGCCCATGCAGGAGTACTCTAAAGTGCTGAGAGTCTTCAGCAAATCCAATTAAATTTTGTGACTTGCAGTCTGATGTCTTCAGCCCTGCCACATGGTGACAGAGCTCTGCTGCAGAGTACATGCTAGCTGGAAGGCAGAAGTAAACTAGTGGAAACAGGAAATGGAGGGCTGGCTATCCCCAGCTGCAGAGCTTAGTTCCTGCCTGCATATCTGCATCAGGAGGTACAGACCCCATCTGTATGGAAGCCTGGAGACCAGCTTAGGAGAGAGAATAAAAAGTTACAACAACTAACTACTACTTAAAATTTGTATTACTTTCCTGTCTGCCTGTTTTGGCTCCACTGTCTCTTTAAGCTAACAATTGCACTCTTTCAAACCAAGCAATTTGTTCTCGCTAGAGTAGGTGCATGTGCCTCAGGACTGGAGAATGGCTCATGTGGTGCCACTTCACAAGAGTGGTCCTAGGGATAAACCTGGCAACTACAGACCGGTCAGTCTAACATCCATTATTGGCAAATTAATGGACCCCAATGTAAGAGAAAGGCTTGTAAACTTTCTGGAGGTTAATGGTCTCCAGGACGATAGGCAGCATGGGTTTGTCATGGAGAGATCCTGCCAGACGAACATGACAACATTTTTCTACTGGGTCACAAGGTTGTTAGACAAAGGCCAGACAGTGGATGTACTATACCTGGACTTCAGTAAGGCCTTCAACTCCATGCCGCATGGAAGGTTGCTTAGCAAATTGAGTAACTTGAGTGTCTGAGATAAGCTGCTGGGGTGGGTCAGGAGCTCGCTGCAGGAAAGGAAACAGAGTAACGGTAGGGGTGAACTATCCAAGCCTAGTTCTGTAACCAGCAGGGTACCACAGGGATCAGTACTTGGTCCAGTGTTATTCAATATCTTAACTGGTGACACAGCGCTAGGGGGTCAAAACTAAGTCTGTCTTTTTGCAGATGATACCAAGATTTGTGGAAGGGTGGACATAGAGGAGGGAAGACAGGAACTCAGGGAGGATCTGGCCAGATGAGAGAAATGGTTTGGACTCTTGACAGTTTGGGTTCAATGCCAGGAAGTGCAAGGTCATGCATCTGGGAGCTAGGAACCCAGGGGCCAGCTACTGGTTGGGAGGTGTACAGCTGTCCAGCTCAAATGAGGAAAAGGATCTAGGGGTGACATGAAATACCCTGTGCAGTGTTGTACAGCAGCAGCCAAAGCAAATAAAATGCTGGGATGAATCGCCAGAGGAATCACTTCCAGGAGGGAGAAGTCACTCTGCCCTTGTACAGATCACTGGTTAGACCACACCACTTGGGAGTACTGTGTGCAGTACTGGTGCCCTTATTTGAAGGGCATTAAACTACTTGAGGGGGTCCAGCACAGGGTGACTAACATGATCAAGGGCGTGGGAAACAAACCATATGATGAGAGGTTAAGTGAGCTCAATATGTATACCTCAGTATACTCATGTATATTCAGTGTCAGTGGCTCAGTAGGTAGCACACTCGCCTCTGAGGCCGGGAGATCAGAGGGTTGTGGGTTCAGTTCCCACATCTGGCACTTGGGTTAATATCCAAGTACTGACACTGTAGTGCAGCATGAGAGGGGTGCTGCACTTCTGAGGTGCCGTCTTTCGGATGAGACGTTAAACTGAGGTCCCATCTGCCTGGATTGGTGGTAGTTCAGGTAGATGTTAAAGATCCCATGGCACTTATCGAAAAAGAGTAGAGGAATTTCCCCTGTGTCCTGGCCAAATTTCCCTCATTCACTAAAAATACCACCAACAGCTTAATCTGGTTCAAGGTCAGTTGGCATTCATCTGTATCCCCCTCCCCCGGGTCGTGCCTGAAAATAGGCAGGATCTGTCTAGTGAACTTAGCTCGTCACAAAAAATAAAACAAATAAATACCTTGGAAGACAGAAGGGAAAGGGAGATATGACAGACACCTTTAAGTATCTAAAGGGTATAAACAGGGCTGGTGTAGAGGGCATTTTCAATTTAAAAAGGGAAAGGATCACTAGGGCCACAGTCTGAAACTTGTGGGGGTAGATTTAAAAAGGAAATGAGGAGCCACTTTTTCACGGAAAGGGCGGTGTCAAAGTGGAATGAACTGCCTGAGAAGGTGATACTTGAAAACAGTGGGAAGTTTTAAAGGTGGGTGGGACAGGGTAAAAATGACAGTGGCAACAGGAGGGAGAAAAGGGATGAGGAAGGGGGAGGGGGAAAATCGCTCAGGGGGAGCAGGAGGGCAGGGCAGCTCAAGTAACAGACTGAGCTGCATACTCGAGCAGACTTGATAGATCACTAAGGCCTTTTTCTGCTGGCAATTTTCGTATGTTAAAAAAAGCCTTAGGCAGAATAAGCAGTATTACGATAGCTAGCTAGAGAGTACTGCACTCTACTGGCTGAAATACTTGTTGCAAACTGCTACATTCCTGTATCTTTACCAACAGCAGCAATGTTCCTGCAAACAAGCAACAAACACCGAAGTAAAAGTTCAGCAACATGCATCTACGGCTACCTAAAGGAGTCACACTGGTCAAGTGATTTAAACAGTAACCAGGAAGTGGAGGTCGCTTCAAAAAAACTGACAGTGCTGAAGCCAACTGCATACAGTCAAAAGGAGAGATGAACCGATCCCGCCTAAAGTACGGAAAGGGATCCCTGAAAACCTTCACAGGAAGCAAAATGCCGTTAGATGTATGCAGTTGACACCGTTACACATTTCAGCACTTTATCTGAACTACAATGGCCAGTTTACTCACCAGAAAGACAAGCAAAACGGATGTTGCCCTCAGTGCTCCAGAAAGGTGTGTACTAACTTTATGTATGTTTCTGAAAAGGATACATACGCGTCTTTTATGAAACCCACAGTGTATTAAAAACGCAAGCTATATTTTTGTAGAAGTCTGACTGGCTCCATGCCCGGCCATAATTTACATTCACCCACCCAACCTCAGATTGTGTCTGGAGTTCCTTTGCCAGGGCCCGTCATTTTTTGGATGTCCTTTTGCCCACTGCCCTGCCTTCCTTCCCAGTGACTGTTTTGCGCCAATGTAAAAATAAAAAATGGGACCACGCCTGCAGCTTTGCTTCTGGTTCTGATATACTAGCTCCTGCAGAAACAGGCACGCAAGTCATTTACTGATTGGGGAAGAGTGGGAGTGAGTCTCAGAAAAGCAAACAAGCAACTTGTGGGCAGGCAAGTGAATGGCAATAATCATCAAAGTAACACTAGTCCACAATGAGGCAGTGACAAAGGCACAGAAACAGGGTGGGCAACACAGCCATGAACAGGAATTTTGCTGGCAGGAAAGCCAGAAGCAGTGGGGTTTTATGAAGGTCGATGAAGCATAATGTAATTTGCTTGTGTAGGTTGAGGCCTCCATGTAAGACAGGTGATCAGGAGTATGTGGTAGCATAACTCAGAACGGTGTCAGAGGACAGACAAGGTAGTTAACAAAAAGGGCTTAGGACGACAGGCAAAATTAAATAAAGGCAGTTAACAGAGCAAAAGCAAAGCACAGAAACAAAGACAAGAAGAGGCAAGGCAAACAAAATTAAAAAAAGATCAAATGAGGATAAAGAGGAAACTAAATGAATAAATGGAAAAGAAATAAAAGAACATGTTTAAGGAGGAAAAAAAAAAAAGAAACAGACCAGTGTGAGGCGAGTAAAACCAAATTTGGATGCATACATTATTAATGTTATTACTAGAATACAAAGTATTCTTTCTGCAAAGAATTTCAACATTTGTAAGCATGCATCCAAATTTGTACTTGATTCACTTTTAAAGGGGAACTCTCAGCTCCCCAGGAATAAGCCATGGATCTATAGGCCCCGATTAAGAAAAGCGCAATGAAAGTAAAACTGTTGATCAACTTATTTGTCTGTAACACTTTGATTTATCTGGTTGATCCTACCCCCCCTTTCCATTACCGGCAACAACTGTTCCCATATAGGCATCCCCATGGCTAAGCCCAATTGTGTCCGTCATTAGAGGGTTGGCTGATGGGGAAGCCTATTATGCTTGTAAGCTCACGGTAAATGTTCAACTCTTATACAACGCATTATTGTGCTTCTAACGGCTGCTATCGATTAGCCAAGGAAAGCACTTGCAGGACAGGACTATTTAAAAAACACCTACTCCAGTTCTTCTGCATGAGGCAGACAAATTAATAGGCCAGCCTGATAAGTTGTAAAGGTATTTATCAAGCATGTTCAATAAATAAATATTTCATACCTGTATACTTGACCAGTGGTCGTCCTGTGGATATCTCCCAAAGTTTTGCTACAGAGTCCTTTCCACTTGACAGAATATATTTTGAATTCTTCGAAAATATAGCCGAACAGACCTCGGCACCATCATGTGCTTTGTCAAAAGTGGAGATGCAGCGGTTCGAGACCCCATCCCACAATTTGATGCTGCCATCTTTACTGCACGTCACATACATGTTGGCGCTGGAGTTGTAGTTGACACTGCAGATGGCATCGGTATGCTGATCTCGGGGGTTGCAGGACACAAAACACTGGAATGTGTTGATGTCATACAGACGCAGGGTGGGATGCTGAGTGCCAACCAGAATGAAATCTCCAGAAGGGTGAAACGAGATCGAACGCAGCATTTCGACTTCCTGTCAATTCCAAGAGCCAAAACAGTGCTAGCGTTACACACAAATAAAATTCAAAATTCATGTAAAAATGACTATTTCTTAGCTATTCCTATTATACACACACACACACACACACACACACACACGTTACCACCCTATTATCTTTTTTTGTTTACGAAAATGTAAAGCTGCACGTGCTTACAACTGAATACTGCTGAAAAATGGCTTGGTAGCAGCTTATTTTGCAATATGGTTAGTATTTAAATGCAAATGTTCAGTTTTGCAGTACTATAATATTTCGGCTTTTTAGTGCAGTAGGAGAAATGCAATAACACTTCAATTTTGAAGAATTCCAGTTTAAAACAGATGGTCATCAATTGCCCAAGAATCGAGACACGCAATCTTTATACCATTAAAACATAAGTCAATGGAGCCGGCCCAGTGGCCTGGGTCCGGGAACAGACTCAAGTGGTTGGGGGTCAGCTGGGGAGGGAGACAACTGAGCATCCCGGGGACTGCTCTCCTCTCCCAGAGTGGTGAGGCCTGTCATTCCTGCCTAGGCTGCCCCCAGGTGGAGGCCTGGGAGTACAGCAGGTCAAGGAGGTAACATAAGACAGGGTCAGTGGGGAACATCGGATGACTGTGCCTCTATGCACAAGTCTGATGCTCCTCAGTGAGAGGTGGGACCAGAAAAAAAAATGGAAAAAGGAACATCGAGGGGCTTCATGAAGCCCGGAGTGCGCGTTCTGGGAGGAGGATTGCCCTCCTCCAACCCCTCCCACGGAGGAGAAACTCTTGGGGAGAACCCGACCAAGTGCACAGCCCAGGGAAATGGACCTCAACGCCACAGGGCCGGCTAGTAATGTTTCTTTTCAGGGATCCAACAATGAGCCGTACAAATGGCATCAATCCACAAGAAAGACAGAACATTATGCAAATTTTAGAATATGGAATACAAATTCAAAATCTACACTGTGGTCCCACTTCCTCTACTGACTAATGGTAGATTTGTTTCTATAGCCAGGGAAGCAGTCACCACTGAACTAAGTGGCTATTAAAATATTTATAACATTTTGAAAAGCCCAGATAAATAGTGGCAGACAAAACATGTAACGTCGAAGTGATCACAATTTTAAAATCACAGAGAAACTGCAGTAAGTAATGTTCAACCAACCATAAGAACTTATTTTTGTACGCAACTATTTTCAGGTTCTAGAAGGGGAGGCAGGGTAAGGGATTGAAAGGCTCATTGATGGATTCCTGAAAAACAACATTACTACTGGGAGTAATTTTTTATTCTAACGATTGGAATCCATCAATAATGCCTTACAAATAGTAAACTCGCTACCAGAACCTTGGGAGGATGGGTCTAGATTCAATTTAGGAGAAAGGGTCTAACAAAGTCAGCAGTTCCAAAACGTGTATCCCTCCTGGACTGCATCATCCAAATCGTATTGCTTGTGAAAGCGTGTACTGTTTTCCAGATAGCTGCTTTACAAATGTCATGGTGGGGGTTCCCTTGTAGCTGCCACAAAGGCACAGGTGCCCCTTGTAAAATGTGCTCATGTGCCTATTTTACTTTTTTTTTTTATTCTATTTTTGCACTGTGCTACAGGTGGGGATCTACCCAGATTCTGTCCTCCAGCCATCCCACTGACATCCCCCAACAGCAATCCAAACCAGAGGCCCGCAGCTTAACCCCTGTAGCAGGGCTCCCAAGGGAAGGACCAAGATCAACCTTTGGACCGGTCCAAGTCCTACGCTGCCAGAGTCATTTGGTGGGGGTAGGGTCACTCTGCACAGATCCATGACAGTCGGTCAACAAATCTGTTGTTGTCTGACGTTACAGCGACACCTTAATGTCGACTGCAATTGCGGTCAGCATAAAGACCCACTCCCAAGCTGCACAACCTGTTGTACTTTGGATCTGTATAAGGGCTTGCAGTTCACTTACCCTGCTAGCAGATGTCATGGCTATCAGTAAAATGGTTTCTCAATTGACATACTTTTAAGTCAGCTGTATCCACTGGCTCAAAAGGAGTCTCCATCAGCTGGGCAAGACAGATGTTTAGGTCCCATGAAGCAACTTGTTCCCTTACAGGTGGATGCGGATTGTTGAGGTCTTTGAAAAACCTTTTAAAACCAGGCTGTGAGGCCAAGGATCTGTCTTTGCCTATTGATGTGTAAGCTGACACAGCTACCTAGGTGCACTTTCACAGCTGAGGGCATCAGACCAAAGGACTGTAGGCATACCTGGTAGTCCAGACATGTAGACAGCCCTGCTTAAACTGGGAATATTTTTTCTGTGTGTACATCAGTGTGAAAATCTATTCCCCTTAGAAATCCTGAAAAACTTCAAAAACAGCACATTCTCTGACAGATTCAAACTAGAAAATTCTAGCTCTTCAAGAACCATGCCCTCAGACGCAGTGTTCTGAGGTATGGGTATGTTATCTTGCCCTGAGACAGAGTCAACAAATTGTATTTCAGTGGCAGGCTGACAGGAACCCTGCTGGACAAGGTCAGCAGCATTCAGTACCATGCCTGCCTTGCCCAGTGTGAACTACCTGGCTCACGGCCCTCTCCTGTGCTTTATGAGCACTTACTGTATGAGTGGGAATTGTGGGAAAGTATACAGGAACTTCCCTGTCCAATTCAGGAGTACGGTGTCTTCTGGGACTGTGACCCTGGCCTGTGGCCTACAACAAAACTTTGGTTGTTCTCCTAAGAGGCAAACAGATAGCTTTCTGGGGTTCTCCATCATCTAAAGACTGATGCCAGCACTTCCCAGTTTAATTCCATTTGTGGTTGCCCTAGCTGATTCTGCTTAAGATGTCTGTCAGCACACTGCCTTTGCCTGGCAAATGTACTACAGAAATCTTTATGTCCAGGGAGTAAGCTAGGTCCCAGATCCTCATAACTTCTGTGCACAGTCCTGAAGATCTTGTTCCTCCCCAATGTAGTACATTGTTGTAGTATTGTCTGTCCAGATTTGGACCGACTCACCCTGTGCTGGGATGAAAGAGACTGCACTGCCAGCAGTATTTCTCTGAGCTCTAGGAGGATTATCTGCTCTTGGGTCTACTGAAGGCTCCAGATATCACTTACTGTGAGGACCTCCGGGTGGGCACCCCACCCACCCTATAAGAACAAATTACTCACTGCAGTAGTCGTCTTTCTTCCAAGGGGTTCTTTAGCATCAGTAACATTTTTTTTGCACTTAGCTGGCAAGGTGCAACTGAACTGCCCTGGAGGTGTGCCTTTAAGAGATATTTAATGAGCTTAGGGTCAAGCCAATCAGAAGAAAGGAAGGGGAGTGAGCAGAGTGAGAGCTTTTAAAGGCTTCAGAATTTTTTTGAGGAAAAACAAGGACAATTGTTCTAAAAAATCAACAGGATTCCAAAAAAACATGCAAATGTACACAAAAAGTGGAAACAGAAACAACACCAACACAAGCTAAAAACTCATCAATAAGAAACTCCAAATTTAGTAAAAGGTGGCATAAAGAGCCCTTCTCTGACAGGTGAACCAGGGAGAAAGGGTGGGAGCTTACTGATGCTAAAGGACCCCTTGGAAGAAAGAAGATTACCATGGTGAGTAATTTTTTCTTCTTACCCCAGGAGTCCTTTAGCATCAGAAACTCTTTTGCAGACTACCGAGCAGTACCAAGTGGGAGGTGGGCAGAGAATCTACTTAGGAAAGAGGCTCTGCAGAACTGCCCTGCCAAATATGGCATCGGAGCTGGTCTGCACATCCAAACTGTAGTGTTTCACAAAGGTGTGCACAGATTTCCAGGTAGCTGCTGTGCAGACATCCAGTAGGGGAATTTCCCTTGCTGCTGCAAGCGAGGCTGCAGTGTCCCTGGTGGAGTGGGTCCTGAGCCCCACTGGAGGTTGGTGACCAGCTTTCTCATAGCAGAATCTAATACAAGAGACCAACCAATGAGAAACATTTCTCTTGGTAGCTGGTCTTCCTCTGCCTACATGCCCGTAGGTGAGGAACAACTGAGTGGAAGAGCTTCTAGACTGTCTAGTACGCTTTAGGTAGTGAAAGATGGCTCTTTTGACATCCAGGCTGTGGAGCTTTTGCTCACCGGGAGTGGACTGCTCAGTAAAGAAGACAGACAGAATAATGGACTGGTTCAAGTGAAACTCTGAAACCACCTTTGGCAGAAATTTCCTGTTTGTCCTGAGCTCAACGTTATCATTGTGAGGGATGATGTAATTCGGCTCAGTGCACAGGGCCTGTAGTTCTGAAATCATCCTGGCAGATGTAATGGCTACCAGGAAGGCTGTCTTCCAAGTTGCAAACTTGATGTGGGCTGTGGACACAGGCTCAAAGGGTGGCTTCACGAGCCTATCTATGCAAAGGTTCAGGCTCTAAGGAGGAACAGGCTCCCTGGTTAGTGGCTGGAGGTGCAAGATGCCTTTGAAAAACTGTTTAAAAATGTCATGGTAAAGAACCGATTTTCTCTTTCCCACTGAAAGGTAGGCTGAAATTGCCGCCAGGTGTAGCTTGAGGGAAGATGGTTTCAATCCTGATGCCTGTAAGTGTACCAGGTAGTCTAGCAGATGAGGGTCTGAAGCTGATAAGGGTTCAACCTTTTCACTCTTGCACCAGAGGGAAAATCTTTTCCATCTGGCAGCACAAGCTTTCTTAGTGTTCGGCTTTTTAGCCATCCTCAGTATCTTAAGGACCTGTTCAGAGTACTGTGAGGATGGAAACTCTTAGCTCCTCAAGAACCAGGCCTTGAGGTGAAGAGACTGTATGTCTGGGTACTGCACTCCCGTTTGAGGAAGGGTCAGCAGGGAGCGAGTAGGAGGCAGGCGAATGAACCTGCTGCAGGACATTGAGAGGAGAGGGTACCAGGCTTACCTGGGCCAGTCCGCAGCCACTAGGATCATCGATGTAGGCTGCTGTCAGAGTTTCTGCCTGCAAATTTGCAGGGTTCTTCCGCCACAGCAGGTTTTGGAGGAACTGCTCCGACACAGGTATCAACTCTGAAAATGTGTTGCTTCTCTGAAACCAGCGAGCTCTGAGATAGGCTTGCAGGAGTCGCATCCTGTACCTGACCCCTGGGAGTACTGCAGTCAGAGGCCATATATCCCAGAAGTTTGAGGAAATGTCTGGCTTGTCTTAGCTGTCCCCAGGTGAAAGAATCTGCCACTGAAAAGAAACTCTGAAGTCTTTACTGTAGGAGGAAAGCATCTCTCTTCCGAGTGTCCAGCTGGGCCCCATGAAGGTGAGCAGCTGGGTGGGTCCAGGTGAGATTTCTTTAGAGGTACCAGGAAATTCAGAGACTCCAGAGTGCGTTCTGTGAGGGAAAGAGTATTCCTGACCAGGCAAGGAGATTTTGCTACTATGAGCCAGTCGTCCAGATAGGGGTAGAGTGCAACACCCAGTCTCCTGAGATGTGCTGCTACCACAGCCAGACACTTGGTAAAGACTCTTGGGGCCGAGAACAGACCAAAGAGCATTACAGCGAACTGATAGTGACCCGAAGGAAGTTTGAACTTGAGAAACTTCCTGTGAGACCTCCTTATGGGTATGTGGAAGTAGGCGTCTTTTAAGTCTAGGGAGGCTAGCCAGTCTCCCTGATGTAAGGACGGTATGACCAGTGACAGAGTGACCATTTTGAATTTGTTTTTTTTCAGATGTTTGTTTAAATATCAGATCTATGATAGCTCGCTACTCCCCAGTTTTCTTCTGTGTCATAAAATACCTGGAGTAGAGGTCCTTGCCCTTCTCTTGGGCGGGGACCCTCTTCACTGCTCATAAAGCCAGAAGGTTTTGTACCTCCAATTCCAACAGCGGTATCTTGTGTTGGGGACAGAGGTCTGGCATCTGCTTGAACTGTAGTGGCAGACCCTTCTCCACTGTCTCCAGAAACCACTTGTCAGACGTGATGAAGGACCAGTGCTGAAGATAGTGGGAGATCTGCCCAAACTGTCCCTGGGATGGGATCTCTGAGGGGCAGTTGGCTTAGGCTTGGATGAGTGGCTCTGCCACAAGGCCTTGTACTCATTGATTTTTTCACGTAGTCAGCGGTTCTGTAATCAAACAGCATATTCTGATCACAGGGAAAATCCATGGCCTTGTTCTGAGTGTTTGTGGTCAGACTGGTTGTTTCTAAGCCAGGCGAAAGCGTCTCAGAAAGATAGCATGGGCCATCACCCTAGAGGCTACATCACTGTTGTCGTCTGTCATGTGGAATCGGTACCTAGTAACTGCCAAGGCAGTTTCTGATGTATCCACCAGCTCCTGCACCATAGAACCTAATCTGTTGTGGGCAATAGCCTAGACAGATTTCCAAATGGCTTTCTGATATCTGGCTGTGAACGCCATGTAAGAAGAAAGTTTGAGAAGCAGGGAAGCTGTGGTATACATTTTCTTTGCTATAAAGTCAATTCTCTTGGAATCCTTGTCGGGGGAGAGGGGGACAAGAAGACTCCAGCTTTCTCACAAGCTGACTGCTACACTATACTTTCATGGTAGGGTGTGCAGACAGGAACTAGGTACCATTTTTAGACAATTTATATTTTCTCTCAAAGCCGCTTTTCAACTCCTGATACTGAAATGGGGTGTTGAAGCACCTTCATGGTATTTTTTCTAAATGCATTATAGATAGGGACGACCAGGGTCTTTGAGGATGAAAGACCTCTCATCTCCCTATAATCTTCGTCTTCATTGACATCTTGGTTGGGCTCCTACATAGGGAGGTCCAGGGTATTCAAAATATTTTGTATAAATGTAAACACAGAGGAAGGATCCTCGTTGTCACCCGGGGGATCCCCAAGATGAGTGTCTGGGGACTCCTGGGGCTCAAGGCCCTCAAAATCCATGTCAGGGGAGTCATAAAATTGATCATCTCCTACGCCACCCTCATAGTCTGAGAACTGTGGAA
Source organism: Neoceratodus forsteri (assembly GCA_016271365.2). NCBI lineage: Eukaryota > Metazoa > Chordata > Ceratodontiformes > Ceratodontidae > Neoceratodus > Neoceratodus forsteri. The sequence continues at coordinate 190,134,777 of JADMNL010000028.1, read as the reverse complement.
GAGTGCTTGCCAGCCCCGGTAAATAGAGACCCATCTTTTGAAGGGTCTGAAATAGTTGCCATGCTTTTTCCATATCTTGCACTGACGGAAGAACCTGCGCAGACTTGATTTGTAAGTGTTTTGTTTTTTTCTGTACGCTTTAAGTTGCTTGTTGTCTCGCTATTGGCTTTCCCAAGGGCAACGGGAGTATTTTTGTCTTGACAGAGTTTCTTTTTAGCCACTTCAGAGACTTGATCAAGCTTTCTTTTTTCATCACTCTTTATTTTTTTTTTTTTAAATTTGTGAGGAACTTCATCTTTGGAAGCTTTATTTTTTGGCTGGGATCTGGAGGGTTCCTCAGCACCTCTGCTTTTAGTATTAGTACTTTTGGATGGCTCCCCATCAGAAGCCTTTGATTTACCCTCAGCCGTAATAATCAAAGGTTTGTCTGCTATGTTTGCAATTTAAGCAAAGCAAACCAGTCCTCGATCTATGAACTGAGTGCAGGTTTCTGTGAAAATGCCACCGGCCGAATACTCTATTACTAGTGCCCCCCCCCCCCTTTTTTTTTGGTTGTAGAACTGGGATCTATACCAGTGCCAATCTTAATAGAAACCCAGTAATACTGGTCAACTGCGCACAGGTGGCTGCTGGACCCTTACGGTCAGTCCTGACACGGATGATACCAAGGTTCAGTAATATAACAAAAAAGGTTTCCTCGTAATTGCGAATGTATAGAGAAACCCCCAGGCACTTTATAAATTTGAAATCCACTGCAGGTGCCTTGCGGTAAACCCCGTGAAGTCTGAGGTAAAAACAAGGCAGCTGTCCCTAATTCGACAGTTCCCACAAGAATTTGCCCCAAAATGAAGGGAAATGTCAAAAATAAGCACCCGTGATAAAATTAGAGTTTAAAATTAAAGTCACAGTAAAAATAAATTCAAAATAGCGCAGTTGCGCTAAAAATAAAAAAACTAGAGTGGCGCTAATGAAAAAGTAAAAAAAAAAAATTTCACTCAGCACACTAAAGGAACTAAATTATGAGGAAAACTTTACCCAGATAAGCACTAGGAGGCTGTCAACAAGGAAAGCTGAGAGACACCTCAGGGGCAATGTTGCTCAGTCCAGCAAAGAAAGAATTCTGAAACCTTCAACAGCTCTCACTCAGCTCACTCCCCTTCATGTTTTCTGACTGGCTTGGCCCTAAGCTCAATAAACATTTCTTAAAGGCACACCTCCGGGGCAGTTCAGTTGCACCTAGCCAGCTAAGAAAAAAAAAAAAAAACTTTACTGATGCTAAAGGACTCCTGGGGAAAGATTGCTGGAGGAAGGGAATACTCTCGCTAAGATGTCTTTCTCCTTCCACCACTACATGCTTATACAAAGCTTTTTATGACTGGCACTACTTGAGAGGGGAGTTCAACCTTTGGGACCAGTGACCTCTTAGGTGGTGCTGAATGTCCCTAATTTGAAATGCACCACAGCTGTGGATAAAGCTATGTGACGCAGTAGTTGCAGAAAATCCCTTGCAAGCTTTGGATAGCCCACAGTGAATGATTCTACACTGGCAATCAGATTTGATACTCTTTATTGTGGAAGGAAGGCCTTTCTCTGCTTGGTATCTAGCTCTGCTCTTATAAACTCAAAGTCCAGGCTCTATACTAGTTCTCTCTGGGACTTCTGCAGATTTATGAGGAATCCCAGATTCTCCAAAGTGCTTCTTACCCAGTGTATGGAGTAGACTGCCACCTGTTTTTTCTTGAAGACTAGCCTGTCATCCAGATAAAGAAAATCATCACACCTTACCTTTTCTTCTTAGGTGAGCTGCCACCACAGCTAGGCACGCTGTGAACACCCTTGGTACCAAAGTTAGACCAAAAGGAAACTGGTACTGGAAGTTTGGTAGCCTGAACCTGAAATACCGTCTGTGACTAGATCCGACTGGGATATGGAAGCAAGCATCCTTCCGATCCAATAACCTTAGCCCATCTCCTGACTGTAGAGATGGTATCACTGCGCCCAGTGTAGCCATCTTGAACTTTCCTTCTTGAGATATTTATTCAGATATTTAAAATCTAAAATGGTTGCCATTCGTCATTTTTCTGGTGGGTCAGTACTTATTTTGAGAGGCTCTTGACCCACTATGCTGCAGGGACCTGTTCTACTGCTTTTGCTTGCAGCAGTTTCTTTACTTCCAGTTCCAGCAGAATTATTTCTGCTGGTAAGTGAGCTGGGAGGCTTTCAGTCCTCTGCAGCTTCAAAAATCTTTGGAACTGCAGAGACAATCCCTGACCCACTACCTCCAGGACCAATTTGGTCTGTGCTAAGTTTTCCCCATTCCTGGAAGTAGTGGGTCAGTCTTCCTCACCCTGGCAATGGCTGACTAGCAACCTGGGCAAAGCTGCCAAGGGTTTGGTTTTGGTTGTGGCTTAAGGGTTGGGTTCTGCAGCACGTACAGAGCCCCTCCTGCCTTTACCTATGTAGTACCCTCTCCGAGGTTGGTACTCAATAGGTAGCATAGGGTCTTTAATAGTAACCCCTGCATCCCCTTCCATAAGGCCTACAGAAGTGTAAGCCTTTTTTTCCTCAGTGGAATTCTTAAAAGTGGTTTTGTATTCATATACTTTATTCATGTACGCTTCTGTTTTGTCAAACAGAGAATTTCGTTCAAAGGGGAAATACTGTAAATTGCCTGAGTGTCCTGGGTAGGGATGGTAGCCCTTAGCCAGGCAAACGTCTTCAGTGCCACTTCATCAGCCAAGACACGAAGCAGACTGACTGGAGTTAATAGCCATATGAAACTGGCATTTAGTGGTATCAAGGGCTAACGTTTCTGTGGCAGTCAGGTCCTGTGCCACATCACTATCCACCTTATCACTCACAGCTAGCAATGTATTACACAGTGCTTTCTGGTACTGAGCTGTATATGCCAAATAAGCTGCCTCTCTAAGTTAGGGAAGCTGTTGTGTGTACCCTTTTTTGGCCATAGTATCCAGTTTCCTGGAATCCTTTCTAGGAGGCTGAGGAGAGAGGAACCTTGGCCTTCTCACAAGCAACTGCCTGTACCACTCTTTCATGATCAGGGTGCACATACAGGTATTCTATCCCCTCTCTGTCCACCTGATTCTTCTTTTCAGCTTTCTTATCAATGCCAGCAGCCGAGTTAGGTGCTGACACGACTTTTGCTGTGGCCTTCTTGAGGGATTTGTGGATGAGGAACCTCCTTGTAAGGGCTTGTCCCATTATGTCCATGACCTCTACTTCCTCTTCATCCTCCTCTGTGTCATGAGAGGGAATGCTGAGCGTGTTCACCATTTGTTTGATGAATGTGGAGTAAGAGGTGTAAACAGGGCTAGAAATAATGAGGTTGAGGTGGTCACATTTCCACTGGAAATGTGAATCTGACCATTTACATTTCCAGAGACCATCTTGCATTTCCACATTTGCAGGAAAGGGACAGATGACAATTGGGGGATTAGTACTTTCTAATTCGTGTTTACTTCTAACCCCACATCTACTTCTTACTGTACCTTGCTTTGTATTCTGCCCTAGAAGATTTTTTATCAGATTACTTCAGGCTTTTATTTTGCCTTCTGCTGCCCTTCTGTTTCTTGGGATTGCTGCCTTTTTACCCATAACCTCTAAACTAACGTCCCTTTATCACATTGCCATTTCACTGTTGTTTCAGCCCCTCTTTCTTACCTACTTACGGAGAAATCATTTACTAATCCTCCTGTGCACCTTTTCCACAGTCTTCTCATTCATCGCACGTTTTTGAGACACCAATATCTCCTCTGCTCCTGTGACCGACTTCTGCCTCCCGCCACTCCTATGGCCGACTTCTTCCTCCTGCCGCTCCTGTGACCGATTTTTCCCTCGTCACTCCTACAACCGATTTAGTCTTCCCGCCACTGCCATGATCAAATTCTTCCTCCCATTGCTCCCATGACCGAATTCTGCTTCTGCCACTCCCACAGTCAAATGTTCAGCTTACACAATGTACTGTACTTTTGGCGCTTTCTCCGGTACATCATGTCACGATCCTAACTCCTGCTCCTCCTCCAGTATGCCACTCCTGTACTCTGCCTCCAAAAAGGACTCCTCCTAGCATCTCGTGCTGCCACCCAAATTCCCGTTAAAAAAAAAATTAAAAAATCAAGAGTGTCACCTGCCTACTCCGATATTAGTCTCTAGGTCCTCTTCATGCTGCTAGTGCCGGCCTATAGAACTGCCTGAGAAGACATAACAAAAATACATTTCCAGACGGAATAATGTTTTGAAACACATTTCTGTCTGGAGATGTATTTTTCCACAGAAATCCGGAAAGCCTATATTTCGAGCCCTGGTAAACCTCTGCAGCTGTAGGAGAAGAACCAAAAACCTGGTCAGGGAAACCATCAGGTTCTATTGGTTCATGTCCCCCTTTCCTTCATACTACATATCCCTCTCCTCTACAGGCAAGTGGTCTGTATCTAGTATGGGGGCAGAAGGCAGGTACATTATACAGCCTGAAAGGCCTGGCAAAACATCCATATCTTGGTCACGTCCTTTGCTGTGGCCATTTGATTCCGTTCCACTGCCTTCTTTTTTTCAGTCACAGAAGGAGTGGCAGGGATCCATTTTCTTTTTATTTTTTTCTTCTTCTTAGCAGACACTGGTTCCTGCACCCGCTCAGAGTCTTATTTGTATTTTTGCCATCATTGGAATCAGGGTGCCCCCTTTCGAAACCTTGCCATCTTTAACATCTCCTCTTCAATGTCTTTCCGATAGCTGAGCAGCTTTATGCTTTTTATCTGTCTCCTCGAACAGGGACTACTGCTTATGAGAAGAACCTTCTTGTGAGTGCATTCCACCATCATTGGGAGCTCCCCCCTCAGCCTCTACTGTACTTTGGTGACACAGAGGCAGACTGAGAAGCCACAAAGTTCTCTTTTCAAAGCCCTTTTCTTATGGGTTTTAGGGCAAAACTTTTTACAAAGTACAATTAATAAAACTGTGACCTGGATCCAGGCACTTTATGCACAGCTTGTAACAGTCTGTCTTTGCCAGGAGCTTAAAACACTTTATACAATTTTTAAAACTTGTGGGTCCTGTTCCCTTTTTAGTTCTATCAGTCATGCCAAACACTGGTAGGACATGTAAATTAAAGTATTCGGTTCCCAGTCATAAAAGTGGCACAATAAAAATATTTTAATCTGAAAAAAATGCTTTTAAGTGAATAAAAACGTAAGCAATTTAAAGTTTTTATTCAATGGGAACTGCAATATAAAGCAGCTTTCTTCAGTTCCTAAAAACCAATCAGGAACTGGAGAAAACGCAAAAATTATTGCAATTGTGAAACAGACAACCTAAACAACACAGAGTAATCAACAAACTGACCTTACAATAACACAATAAATTACATTATTAAAATATAATGACTTCGGGTCAAATGCTCTCTTCAAGTGGAGAAACAAATCTGACATTAGTCAGCGGGGGCACATGACTACAGTGCAGAGTTTCGACTTGTAGTCCATGTTCTAAAATTTACATAAAGGTCTGCTTCTACAGCAGCACACTCCTGCGGACTGTGCTAATTGTAAGGCATCACTGATGAATTCCTGTTGTTTGAAACAACTATTTGTACCTTAGATGACAAAAGCAAAAATTAGTTTTTGTAACAGAACTCTGTCTGAAACCATCAAATGAGGCATCACCAAATGGTTCTTGGGCAATGTATGCACAAGTACTTGCACCACAACGTCCAAGGGAACCAGCACTTTCCATTAGAAAAGAATCTGCCTCTTCTCATTACTAAATAGATCCCTTCACAGGATACAAGAAAATCTAAGCCCACATCTACAATAACATTCAGTAATTCTGTTTCTTGTATTTAATCGCCTCCCTCCACCAGCTGGGGCTTCTGTCGGCCATCACCCGTGCCGACTTCTGTCTTCCCAAGCCCCAGTCTGGATCCTCTGGCTCCCAATCCACCTACAACTCAACTGCAGGATGCCGCCCCACCGACTTGCTCCAGAGGCATGGTTGCCTTCTTCACTACGGTGACTCCCCACATGTTCCAGCTGCATGTAGACAGAGGTGAAGACCAGGACTCCCCAGGGACAAGGTGGGTGAGGTCTGGCAGTGGACATGGTGGGCATGGTGAGGTGTCACCTGCCCAGGCAACAGTTTCTTGGTCCCGTGCCCCTAGAGGAATGTCTGGGTAACGTTCTGCATGCTCCAGCACATGATGCGAAGTCTGCCGCTCCTCCAGCCCTTAATGTGCATGGTCCCCATGCTCACCAACCCCTAGCTACCACTACGGGTCAGATTATCACTGGGTGCCATCTCCCGCCCTCCGTGAAGGAAGCGATCTGTCAGTCAGATGATCAAACATCCTTCCCCATGCCATCCCTACGAAGCTCTAGGCTTGTTCCTTGAACCCAGTTTGTCAGTGTCACAAACAGCAGACCTACTGCTGTGCTGGTGGGCTGGCTTGCATTTAGTAAATCTTATACCACTGAAAGCAAATTTTGCATGGCAAATAATTATCAGGGTAAAACTTGTGATTTCAGAAAAGCAAACATCTCAAATGTTTACCAGCTCTGCCTCGGGTCCCCCATTCTCCTTTATAAAAAGCTAAACAAGTGGCATATTTCGGCTCTGAAAGCCTACCATGCCTGTATCTTCTTCAAACCTTGCTCTTGGCTCTGTGCTGAGCTCCGTATTGAACAGTAGATCCCACTTGCACTACGCAAAGAGAGACATAAAATGCACCTCGAGGTAATTGTGATTTTCTGTGGCAAACTCCAGGAAGCTTCACAGAATCACAACTAAATTCAGGCACTGTGTGTCTCATTTACATAGTGCAAGTGGCACATACTGCTTGACAGGAAATCAAGAGCAAGATACAGAGGAGTTATAAAGGATCAGATTAAAAGGTACTGGCTTTCAAAAACATGTACCAGTCATCTAGCTTTGCGTAATGGTGTTAGGGGACCTCAGACACTGCGGTTTTACAATTGTGGAATCTGCCTTTAAATGGTAAGCCAAATGCCTCTCAATGCCACCAGATATGCCGTCTTGCCACAATATTCATGATTTACACATTTCATTTCTGACCTGGATATATTTGAAGGCCCTTTTGGCGGAAGGTTTTGAATAGTCAAACAACTTGAGAGTATAATCTCGAGAACCTGAAGCCAAAATTTGCTCTGATGGATGAAAAGCCAGGCACGTGACCTCATCTACATGATCATAAAGCGTTCGAATTACTGGATGGTTTTCCATGTTCTGCTGTGCTGTTTCGTTCATCATGACCTAAAAAACAAACAAAATGGGGTCAAATCAGAAGCTTAATTCAACTAGGCTTCAGTAAACTTAGTTAGTTTGCTAGTACTATAAGTGAGACCTGAGTACAGGTCTCGCTCCAGACTGTGGCAGCGGATGTAATTAGGCTGCAGCCTCCCCCACGCTGCTTTAAGGCGCTGAAAGCTGCCTACCTCAGCCTCACCAACAGTTTGCTGCGTAAGCAGCGGAACCAATGCCAGGAGATGCCAATATGGAGATCAAGGAAAACAGGCCAGCCTGCCATGTCTGATACTGGCCTCCCCCCCCCCCTTTACTGGCCTCTGATATCCTCAGGCTTCCTCCCGCATCCACCATGCTTTGATCTGGTGGCAGAAGAGGGCTCCATGTTACTGAATAGCTATGAGATCTCTGGTGTCAGGACAATGGGTGTGCCTGAACAGAGTATTCGGGGCCCTAGGAGAGCCTGAATGGCTAGAGGGGCTCTGCAACAGAGTGCAACACTTATGGCGTGGTAGGGGTCAAAACCCCACTTCAGACACATAACAATAAAAACACAAAAACTGGAAAAATGGCTCCAAGCCATCTGGATGACTGCAGCCTGTCCTCCCATCGCCGCAACAGCCCGGGAATGACTGTGCTGCATCCTCACCAACCCAACAAGATTTGAAGATGGGGCTGTGGCCCTGGAAAAGTCTCCCTTCCCGTTCATGACCACAGGAGGGGGGCCCCTTTGAAGGATTATATCGGGTCGGTCGGGGGGGGGGTGGCAGATGGCTAATGGCTTACCTTGGTGGTGGAAGCTTGGCCGCCTGAAGGAGAGGCGGGTGGGGCAGGCAGGGGGATAAACCTACAATGCCACAAAAAAAAAAAAAAAAACAACCACATACTGATACTGGAGCAGAGACAGGCACCAACACACATACCGCTATACAGGGAAAGGAAAGGGCAAATTGTTTAACCAGGAAAGGCACATTAAGCCTGAGCTTGTTTCCAGGTGTGACATGGGAGCACAAGGAAGTTAAGTGACTTGCTCAGGGTCACACAGTATACGGCTGGGGCGCTAATGGGAATCAAACCCAGGTCTCCAGGTTTTTAACTCTCTGCCCTTAACCACTACACTATATTATGAGACAAGGCAGCCTGTGCAAGGTAATGCCACCTGGTGGTGAAAGCTGGGAATACACTATTCTGTTTACTAAATTGATTTACCTGCATTTTTTTCATTGCTGTGTCACTTACATTAATAGGTACCTTATGCTGGCGATAGTACGTCCCTGCCATTTTCATAATTTCAGGCTGCACATGTATTTAGGTGGAAGAAATTGTAATTTGGCCCTGACAACGTGGCCAGGTGATCCCTTCCACTTCCTGATTCCTCTGGCATGCCCCCGTGCTCAGCACATAATGACGTTAAGCAAGGAAGAGTGCGGGAGCAAGCCACACTGAAGTCAAAGGGAGCCAAATTTTGTTCCTATGTAATGCATAATGATGGCCAGTTGGAGATTAAAGAAGGCCACTGACTGATTAACAAGGGCCTTTTATGACGGAAAAACACTCTCTTATTTAAATTAGGTATGAAATCACTTCAGAACCAAAATGGCTTCAAATGGTCTTATCTGGTTTGTTGGTATGAAGGGTAAACCCTTCTGCAATAACTCTTTCTGTATCTGTGAGCTAGTATGTAGAAATGTTAATAATATGCTGGCTTGGTGGCGCCGAGTGTTGAGGCGCGGGATGCCACATCTCATACCACTCTGGCGACCCGTATTCGGGAACAAGCATAGGCCACTGGGGAGAAGGACTGAGCGCCTGAGGGACTGCTCTCCTTCTCTGAGGAAGGGTCACCAGTGGTTGTGGCCGACTGGCCCCTAGCAGAGGCTGAGGGCAGTGTGCCAATGCTGCAGAAGGGGGCGGAGATGGGGCAGACACTTGGAGGAGCACATGCAGACGCGTGTGCTCTCTCTCCACAGGTGTCACATCACGTCTCACCTCCGCAAAGGAAAAATCTGAGAAAACAGTCGCCGCGGCATATGATGGAAGGCACCTCGCAGGCCCCGCTCCTGGCTAGCCACAGCGCTGGCCACACTGGATCCTGTCTCCAGTGGGGGAGATAAGCCCTGGGGTACAGGTCAGCGCCGGATGGTGGATGCCGAGGGACGGGGGTAGGGGCTCCCTCCTGAGGTGGGGAACTGTGGCAACAGGAGTACAACTCAATAGGAAAAAAAAAAACATGTTAATAACAGAATCAGTTACCAGTGTCTCCTCTGTCTATTCTGACTGTTGCTCCAATTCTGTTCAGACTGTTGCTCCGATTCTGTTCCGACTGTTGCTCCGATTCTGCCGTGATAGCCTGGTCTCCAATAATATTGTCTCCAGCCTCTTAATGGTCCCCCCTGCCCCATGTGCCCCGTATGGTACCGCCTCCAGAATCTCACTATCCTGTGGCTCGCCCTCAGCAGTCACTGCGGCAACTGCATTGTTTGCAGCTGCTCCATCAGTCCCAGTTGATTCGGGGACAAGCTGGTCTGACTCCCCCCCTTGAAAAAGGCAGCACTTGACCGTTATTCAATGCGCCTTCAGAGTCAATTCCACTTGTGTAAGTCTCTTGTCTTGGTGATGGAGATTTTTTAAGGATGGGGTGGCAGTTTCGTAGATTGTCTCTTGACCAAATATTCGGCCAAGTAAACAATCCAATCACATTTGAATTTGTGGTGTTTTACTTTCTCACCTCTGGCATCATACGGTGCGACAGTTTAAGTTGCAGCCCATATTCTGGATATTCTGCTGAATTCGCAAAGAACAATATTTGTTGTTCCTTTTCTGTGACCAAATCCTTGACCTCAGTTTCTATCTCAATGGCATCACTTAAATCAACCTAATCAGGTCAGCAGATGATTCTAGTAAATGGGTCTGCCAGCATGTAAGGAAGTGGTCCCTATCAGTTCCAAGCGAGGACTGTTTAGTCACTCTCAACCCTCTCAAGATCTGGTTGACTTTTAAATAAGCCTCCAAAGTAACACTTTGCCAATAAAGTGTTTAGCATTTAAAACAGTTATTTTGAGTTGTAGAAAGGTTTCCTTAATAGAGAGGGCTTGGCTCTGCTTGTGTGCCATTTCTTGTGTAGAGACGGAATTGTCATCAACTTGAGTTTGGGCAGTTAATAAAGGAGTTTGTACCCCTTCTTGATAAAATATTGATTCAACAAAAGTAGGAAAGATTTGATACTGTGTGTGTGAGCGTGTGTGTGTAGGGCGGCACACAAACTAATCAAAAATCCCAGATGGAACAGAAGACATTCTCTTCAGTAATTCACTCCTTCCCTGTGCCATTATGATTTACAAGTTTTGCACAATAAAGATATAATTCATACATTAAATATATTACACAATAAAGATATATTCAGACATTAAATATGTTACACAATAAAGATACATTCATACATCAGATATGTTACACGATAAAAATATTCATCCTGCACCATAGTGAGACTTTTCATTTCCTTATGAAATGAACCAAGCTTTTTGCTGCGACTTGCTCGGAGGAACTGACCACCTGATCCCTTCCCCCTGGCTGGTAGATTTAGAAAAGCCGTGCTATTGCCACGATCCAGTGTGTTCTGACATAGGAGTCTGCAGAATGTGGGGGGCATGCTCCACTGACATTAATGGGAGTGTGGTTTAGAAAATATGGTCCGATCAAAGTCACAGCTTAACTATCAGGAGCCTTTAACGTGTGGCTCAATGATTCCATCCTAGTTGAACAGGACTGAGATGACAGAAAGGATTTCATATCCATCTTGGCCGCACCTCTTGTCGCTTGGTAAGAAAACACATCCAGGCTAATCGGACAGAATCCTATTTAGTATTTATTTATTTGAATTTTGGTAAATGGGTAAGCCCACTGAGACTGACAAGTCCCCTTTTCAGGGGCGACCCAAGGGAGGGTAAAAGGGGAGGTACAGAGATATAATGAATATCAACAGATAAGTGCACAAAGACACTTTACAATAGTTTGTAGAACACAGTATATATCCTATCCCTACTTATACTGGGTAATCTTCAATGCTATTCTCAGTCAGGAATCTGCATTCCCACTTTGAAAGCTTAAACAGTGCCAGGTTCCACAAGTTTAAACAGGAAGGCTATTCCACATGTTGGCCACCCTGTATGACAGAATGCTTAATGTTTCCATTTATCTAGACATCCCCCCTCTTTTCAGTCTGAGTGCATGTCCCCTGATTTTTCCTGCACTTACCATCTCAAACATCACCTTTGGTTAATTGCAAAATAATAGGATGGTATGACATCAATATGAAAAAATTACTCACCTTAGTAATGTTGTTTCTTCTAATGGAGTCTTGCTATATTATGACATATGCAGTGAGTCCCAACCTTCGAACTGCTCCGGAGGTGAAAGAGTTAACTTTCCATGCCAGGCATGGAACTTTGAGCGTGAGCTCGGTTGAAAACTCTGTTTGTTGTCCTTCAAACTCAAACTGTCAGATCTTTACGAGCAAAACTCACTAAGGTTCTGTGTGGAAGCTGTAAACCTACACTAGCCAACTGGCTACTAAATATATGAACACATTTTTTGGTCGCAAAACAAAGACTCAAGTCAGGGGATCCAAAAAATGAAAACACAACACCCAATCACCCCAAAAAGGAGGGGTGAAAAAACAAAGGTGGGCATCTACTAAGTGCCAACACTGCACTGCCCACCCACATCCCAAAAGCAGAGGTTCTGAGAGGGGCAGGCGGGGGGGAGGTCATAATATAGCAAGACTCCATTAGATTAGAAGAAACAACATTACTAAGGTGAGTAATTTTTTCTTCAAACAACATGAAGTCTTGCTATATTATGACATATGCAGACTACACAGCAGTACCTCCATGGAGGAGAGACAGAACCTACTTAGGAAATAGGCTCTGAAGCACAGCTGTGCCAAACCGAGCATCACTCCTAGCCTGGATGTCCAGGGAATAATGCTTAGTAAAAGTGTGAACTGTTTTCCAGGTAGCTGCTTGACATATCTCTAGGATAGGGATGTCCCTGGCAGCAGCCAGAGATGCAGCTGTACCTCTGGTAGAGTGAGCCCTCAGGCCTGAGGGAGGAACCTTACCCAGTTTTCATAGCAAATTGGATACAAGACAATCCACCTGGCAATGGATCTTTTAGTGGCAGGTTTCCCTTTACCAACCTCACCATAAGTGAGGAACAGTTGGAGGGAGTCAAACCTGTGACCCTTGGTACGTTCTATGTAGTAACTAAGGGCTCTTGACATCTGAACTGTGCAGTCTCCTCTCGCCAGAGGAGGAATGGTCAGTGAAGTACACAGGGAGAGACATAGATTGATTAAGGTGGAAGTCTGAAACCACCTTAGGCAAGAACGTTCTGTTAGTCCTGAGGACCACCTTATCTCTATGAAAGGAGATAAAATTAGGCTCCACTGACAATGCTTGTAATTCACTTATGTGCCTGGCAGAAGTGATGGCTACCAAAAACACAGTTTTCCAAGTCAAGTACTTAAGCTCTGCTGAAGACAAGGGCTCAAAAGGGGGTTGCATAAGCTGGGCAATGCAAATATTAAGATCCCAGGCAGGGGCAGGGTCCCTGAATGGGGGGTTGGTGTGAAGGAACCCCTTGAAAAACTTGGAGAATACAGGATGAGCTGAAAGAGAAGAGGGTTTACCTGCTAAGAAAGCAGACAGGGCTGCCAGGTGAACTTTTAAGGTAGCTGGTCTCAGCCCCAGAGTATTCAAATGCACCATATAATCCAGGACTGTGGGTAAGTCAGCAGATTCTGGGGAGATATGCTTGTCAGAGCACCATATGGAAAATCTCTTCCATTTGGAATTATAAGTAGCCCTGATGGAAGGCTTCCTAGAAGCCTTCAAGATATCCAATACACCTTGGGAGAGGTGTAGGTCAGCGAACTCTAACTCTTCAAGAGCCAGGCCTTGAGATTGAGAGATTTGAGGTTCGGGTACCAAACTCTCCCCTGAGCACAGGTTAACAGGTTGCGATTCCTGGGAAGACACAGGGGAAGGTGGACTGCTAAGGACATAAGGAGTGGGTACCAGGGCTGTCTGGCCCAATCTGGAGCAATCACCATCATCTTGCAGGGTTGAGATCTGATTTTGACTAGCACCTTGAACAGAAGAGGGAAGGGGGGAAAAGCATAGAGAAACTTCCCTTCCCAACTGAGAAGGAAGGCATCCAGAGGGACTGAGCCCAACACTGGGGGCCTGCAGCAAAAAAGAGGAAGTTGGTGATTGTCTGGGGCTGCAAAAAGATCTATCTGCGGGGTGCCCCATCTGGCAAATACTACCTCCAGTACTAGGGGATCCAGTGACCATTCGTGATGGCCCTGGGAAATCCTGCTGAGAGCATCTGCCAGGACATTATCCTTGCCTGGGAGGTGAACTGCAATAAGGAAGGCGTTCAGAGAGTAAGCCAGAGACCACAACTTCACTGCTTCGGTGCACAAGGCCGTAGACAGAGTGCCCCCTTGCTTGTTGATGTACCACATTGTGGTGGTATTGTCTGTTCTGACCTGAACAACTTTGTTCTGAACAGATTTGGAAAAAACTTGAAGTGCTAGAAAAACTGCTCTGAGTTCCAACAGACTGATGTGGAGCAGAGATTCCTGAGGGGACCACAATCCCTGGGTAGTAAGGTCCGCCATGTGAGCTCCCCACCCCAAGAGGGAAGCATCTGTAGTAAGGATTAAGGAGTGAGACTGAGAGGCGAAGGGGACCCCCTGTCTCAAATTGCTCTGGTCCTGCCACCACTGAAGGGCTTGGATCAGGGTTTGAGTCACTGGGATCAATTTGGATAGAGGGTCTCTCCTTTGATCCCAAAAGGCTCTCAAATGGAACTGGATGTCCCTCATCTGAAATCTTGCTCCCTGCACTACTGCTGTAGAAGCAGCCATGTGCCCCAGGAGCTGCAGAAAATGCCTTGCTGGTCGAGAGACCTGCAGGGTGAAAGAGGAGGCCAGAGAGACCAGGGTCCTTGCGCTTTCCAGAGGAAGGAAGGCTCTGGCCTCTTTTGTATTCAGTTCTGCACCTATGAAGGTGAAAACCTGGACAGGCTCTAGAACTGACTTTGGAAGATTGAGAAGGAAACCTAGAGATGTGAGCAGTTGCTAAGTTACCTGAAGATGTAATTTGACTTGGCCTGGAGACTGGCCTACTGTGAGCCAGTCGTCCAGGTAAGGAAAGATGGCAATCTTTTGCCTTAAGTGGGCAACTGCTACTGCCAGGCATTTTGTGAATACCCTCGGGCAGAGGTGAGGCCGAAGGGCATTGCTCTGAACTGGTAATGACCTGAGGGCAGTTCGAATCTGAGGTACTTTGATGGGAGCTTATAAGAACATGGAAGTAGGCATCCTTGAGGTCCAGGGACGCTAGCCAGTCCCTGGCCTTAGAGAGGGTAAAATAATTCCCAGAGTCACCATTTTGAATTTTGGTTTTAAAAGGTGCTTGTTTAGGTATCTGAGATCCAGGATGGGCCGCCATTCTCCTGTCTTTTTTGGGGTAAGGAAGTACCTGGAGTACAACCCTTTGCCCTGGTGTAGGGGTGGAACCCTTTCCACAGCTCTGAGAGCCAGGAGGGTAGAAACTTCTGTCTCTAGGGCAAGTGCCTCCGATGGATTTGCAGGTGGAAAGGACCTGGTTCTCATCTTTGGAAATTTTTTGAAGCCGAGAACCAGTCCCTGGCTTTCTACTTCCAGGACCCACTTGTCTGATGTTAAAGACATCCAGTCCTGGACAAAGTAAGCCAGCCTGCCCCCTACAGGTAGTGGAGAATCGGCCCTGGCCACCCCATCAGCGTGCCTGCTTGGCAAGGGCTTTAGGCTGAGGGGTAGAAGCAAGTCTGCTTGTACCCCGTCTGCCTCTCCCTCTAAAGAACCCCCTCTGGGCGTAAGCTGAAGAGGAGGCCTGGGCTTGGTAAAAAGGCCTATGAAAAGGCCTGCCCCTGCCCCTGGAAGGCTGCCTTTGAGGAGTGGCCTGCCTTTCCTTGGCCTGTGCACTCCTATAGGTGGTCCTATACTCATCCATTTTCTTCATGTAATTCTCTGTCTGCTCCCCAAACAGAGAATTACCCACAACAGGAAAATCCATGGCCTTAGTCTGGGTATCCTGTGACAGGCTAGTACATCTGAGCCAAGCCATTCTGCGAAGTGCCACAGATGTAGCCATGACTCTTGATGACACATCATTAGAGTCCACTGCAGCATGGAATTGCACCTTAGATGCCTCAATACCATCAGCTATCCACCTGGCTCCAGCTCTTTGGCAACCTGGCAAGGGACCTGTTTTGCTAGAGCCATAACAGTATCCCATCTGGATTTCTGGTATCTAGCAACATAAGCCATATAATTTGCCTGTCTGAGTCCCAAGGATGATGCCACGTACTGTTTCTTTGCCATGGCATCAATCCTCCTGGAGTCCTTGTCAGGGGGGTGTGAAGCCAAGGGAATATTTGCCTTGTCACAGGCTGCAGCCTGCACTACCCAAACATGGCTGCATTGTTGTGTAAGGAACTCCGTATTAGAGCCTGACAATGTGTACCTCTTGTCCATTCTTTTATCCACAGGAGGTATAGTGTGAGGAGTTTTTAGAATTTTTACTGTCTGTTTCCCAAAAGATTTATGCAAAGGAGTAGACAGTCTCCTAGACGCTGGGATATCCATCATTTCTACATAGTCAGGCTCCTCTTGATCATCCACAGCTTCCTCCATAGGGAGCTGGAGGGTTTCAGCCACTTTTTTATAAAACAGAAAATGAGAGGGGGACTCAGAAGGCCTGGGGAGACACTCCTGAAGGTCTGTCTGGGAGATGTCAGGTTCAATGGGCACATCAGACTTTCAAATCCACTTCACTCTCCTCTACTCCTCTTCCCCTCCTCCGGTTCATAAAATTCCTCTAAATCATATTCTTGAACGGTGGAACCAACCGAACCGTGCAGCTTACCGATGGTGCGGTTCGGTCGAACCGGGAAAGCGACTGGACAATTTTAATCGCTCTATTTCTTCAGCAGTTGAGGGAAATTTTGGCCCAAACCTGCTGATTTTCTAGTCCTTTGCTGGAACCGACCCTCCGGTCGGCTCTCCTTTGCTCGAGGAAGTCTCGCCTGGTCAGAGGGAGATTCTCCAAGTTCAAGTTACAACCCAACCGGGCTGGCCATCCGGTCATGGACTTCTGGCCTCCTTTCCCTGAGCCCACCAACTCTCTTATCCAGGGTAGTTGCAGGAAAATTTTTTGCAAATCTGGCAGTCTGCATTGAGGTGGTCAAACCCCAGACAATAAACACAGGTGGTGTGGGGGTCAGCCTTGGCAAAGGCTTCCCCACAAACACTGCAGTGTTGAAACCCAGTGGGCCCGGTTTTTCTTTTGGGTTTCTCAGACATAGTGCCAGCCTAACCAAAACTTGCCCGTTTATGGCAATCCGCTAAGCAAGACTCTCTTATCGGTTCCCAACCGTGTCACGGGTCGTGGAAAAAACCGTAATGAAATCCATTTTTTTTTAGAACCGATAAGAACCGGGAACCGCACTCTAAAAGACAGATTAATGTATTTACAACAACCTGATCGGTTCAAACCGAACCGATAATACCGTTTACAAGTTCCACACAGAAAGTAAATGTAAAACCTATCTAGTACTTACAATACCACAGACAGAGCTTGAACCGACCAGTTGTGGTTTAAATTCGGTTTAAAAAACGAAAAATAAATACTTTAACCGACAAAATGAACCGAGCAGGAGGAGAAATCTCCGGAGCGACTGTTCAGTGAGGCGGAGTAAAGAATCTGACAGTTTGAGCTTGAAGAACAGACAGACAGAGTTTTCAACTGAGCTCGCGCTCAAAGTTCCATGCCTGGCATGGAAAGTTAACTCTTTCACCTCCGGAGCAGTTCGAAGGTTGGGACTCACTGCATATGTCATAATATAGCAAGACTTCATGTTGTTTGAAATAATGGTTGTACATCAGCATATATGATAATATAGCATTAAGTGAATATGCACGTATGAAAGCCGAATGGGTTTTTAAGACATAGAAATATTGATATATTCATTTTTTTTTTTTTTTTTTTTAATTGTAACCAGGTTCACCACGTTATGATGCCAACTGAAAATTAGCTGTGGCCTCACGGGAGGGAGGAGCAGGATTTAGCAACCGAAAGCAGCTCTCCTCTCCAGGGGTGGTCGCTGTCATCTCCAGTAGTCCTGCTGCCACTGAGTGGAGGTCCTGTGGGTTGGTGTAGGCAGAAGGGCAACATGTAGTGAGACAGGACTTAAGAGACACGGCGTGAGCATACCTCCACACAGATACATAGACAGTGTCGGCAGATAAGGGCCTATGGCCCACCCAGTCTGCCCATTTGAGCTTGTAAGTTCAGTTTATGTTTTCCTAGAAGTCTGTTGCCCCTTACCCCTGATCTCCAGAATTCCTTTATGTCTATCCCATGCATTCTTAAATCCCGTGATTGTTTCAGCCCCCACCACTTCCTCTGGCAGGGTGTTCCACTTGTCCACCATCCGTTCTGTGAAGAAATTCTTCCTCACATTTCCTCTGAATCGTCCTCCCTCCAACTTCATCCCATGCCCTCTAGTTCTGGAACATCTTTTTCGCTTAAAAATAGTGTATTCATGCACCCTGTTCCTCCCTGTAAGATACTTGTATGTCTCTATCATATCCCCTCTCTCCCTCCTCTCCTCCAGGGAGTACATGTTCAGTTCCTTCAACCTGTCTTCATAGGACTTGTGATGCAATCCATGCACCATCTTTGTTACATGCGCATCCGAGGTACAGGGGATGGGTTACTGGGAGAAAACTGGAAAAAACAATAGCACAAAAATATATATGAAAAAAGAAAATGAGCTGCAGCTCAATGGGGAATAACCAAATTCATATACAAGTATGTTACACTGAATAACAATTCTACTACTATAAATATGCCCACACTTAACCCTATTTATTCCTTTTAGTAATAAGATCACTGTGATCATGTCCCCTTCTCAGACAGGGGTTGAAACTGAGACCAGCCCATTAGCGAAATGCTGCCAGATTTTGTATCGAGCTAGCAAGATTTTCCTTTAAAGTAGAACTAACTGCAAACCCTGACCGATGCACAGATCAGGGCTTCAGTACACCAGTTTCTCCCTGCTGGCACCAAATAAAATAAATTATTTTCTTACCCCACCACTCATAAAATTCTAAGCCCCCTGAGCTCCAGCCAGCATACTGTAAGTGCTGCGGTGCCGGCTGGGTGCCCACCCCTGAGATCTCGCTGATTATAACGCGAGATGATGACGTACTGTTGCCTCAGCCTATGATATGCCCCTATGTATGGAGCTTTAATAAACTCCGTTTCTGCTGTGCCCAGTGTTATTTTTGCATAATCTGATTATATGCCAAATGTATACATGGCATACATTTGACATATCAGATTAAAAATAACGCCGGGCACAGCAGAAAAAACAGGTTACTCACCTGTAACAGTAGTTCTAGGAGTGGTACATGTTGTTCATCCACACTTATTGGCATGTCCTGTTCCCCTTTAAGAATCGCTGGAAGTCTTCAATCTGGCTCCTTCCACCCACCCGGGTGGTATAACCCTCGGCTCCGCCCCATGACGCCAGATCTCAGCCCACTGGAAGCTAGGTTTGTGCGTCCGCAGCCAGGGAGGTCAGGTGGGTCCATGTGGATGAACAACATATACCACTCCTAGAACTACTGTTATAAGTGAGTAACCTGTTTTTCTATGATCGTGGATATGTTGTTCATCCACACTTATTGGCAGACATCTAGCAGTTCTCCGGGACGAGGGAGGCAAGGCGCACACCCCCACTGATATTCACTTGGGAAATAGAGACTGGAGAACTGAGACCCCAAAACCAGCATCCCAGCGTGACTCAAGGTCGATGTGGTAACAAGTAATGAAGGTGTTTGCTGACTTCCAGGTAGCAGCCCGACAGATTTCCTGGATAGGGATGTCCCTGGAAGCAGCCACCAATGCAGCGGTATGGCGGGCAGAATGAGCTCTTATCCCTCTGGGAGGCTCAATGCCTGCCAACTTATAGCACAGACTTATGCAAGACGTAATTCACCTTACAATAGTCCATTCTGCTGCAGGTCTGCAGAAGCAGCTTCCAGCGTGAGTGATGAACAACTGCGTGAACCTCTCCCCGAATTTCCGCCGTCCTCTCCTTATAACAGGAGGGAGCTCGTCTCAGGTCCAAAGTATGGAGCCTGTACTCTGCCTCCGAGGTGTAATTAGGGTAGTATACTGGCAGAGTTTACACCTGGTTAAGGTGAAACTCTGACACAACCTTCGGAAGGAATTTCGGGTGAGGGCGTAGGACAACATTGTCCCTGTGGAAGACCAGATAAGAGGAGTCCACCAAAAGTGCCTGAAGCTCCTCTGTCTTTCTGGCAGAAGTGATAGCCACCAGGAAGGCTGTCTTCCATGACAAGTGTGACAATGCACACTTGTGCACTGGTTCGAATGGCTTGCCCATGAGCTTTGCCAGTACCAGTAGTAGATCCCATGGAGGTGGAGGTTCACGCACCGGAGGGGATATGTGATCCAGGCCTTTGAAAAAGGCCCTGACCACCGTCTCTTGTGCCAATGTCGGCTGACTGGCCCACGCTCGGTAAGCAGAGATGGCTGCCAGGTGCACCCTAAGGGTAGATGACCGAAGACCCCCTTTGGAGAGAGAGACCAAAGGTAGTCGAGAATGTTAGCCACCGGACAGGATAGAGGGTCCAGGCCCTTGCCCTGACACCAAATGGAAAACCTTTTCCATTTGAGGGCTTATCATTTCCTGGTCGATTCCTTTCTGGATGCCTCCACCACGGTGAGGACATCCTCGGAAAGACCCAAAGCCTGGAACTCTAGCAGCTCTCAGGTACCAGGCTGTGAGGTGCAAGGATTGAAGGTCTGGACGGTATACCTTCCCTGATTGAGAGAGATGAGGTTCGGGCATGCTGGAAGCCGCTCCGGGGGCCTGCAGATGAGGCTGAGGAGATCTGGATACCAGAACTGGCGTGGCTAGTCTGTGGCTACCAGAATCACCTTCGCCTTGTCCCTCCTCACCTCGAGGAGCACCTTGTGGATCAAGGGAAATGGAGGGAAGGCATAGAGGAGGCCTGGGGTCCACGGCCTCGAGAAGGCATCCCCCTGCAGTGAGCCCTGCTGAGGGGGGAGGGCATGAAACGGTCTCAACTTGGTGTTTTCCCTGGAGGCAAACAGGTCCACCATCGGTTTGCCTCAGTGGGAAAACAGGCTGTAAGCTACCTCTGGATGGAGAGACCACTTGTGGGATGTCTAGTCTAAGCGGCTGACAGCATCTGCCGATGGTCTGAGGCTTCTGCCACATGGATAGCTAGGAGACCCACCTTCAAACAGCTGACGAGGGTCCAGATGCAGAGCGCCTCTCTGCAAAGCAGACGGAGTGCATGCCGCCCTGTTTGTTGTGGTAGTAAATGGTCGTGGTATTGTCCATCTGGACTTGAACCACTTGACCCTGGAGCTAAGCAGCGAAAGCTGATAGTGCCAGTCTGACTGCTCTGAGCTCCAAAAGGTTGATGTAGTATCGGGACTCCTTGGGGGTCCAGAACCCATGGGCCCTTTTGTCCCCCATGTGGGCTCCCCAGCCCATGAGAGGCATCAGCCGTAAGGACGGCCATTGGCTCGGGGCGGACAAATGGAATCCCTTCCTGCAACCGATCTGGGGTGGTCCACCACTGGAGAGCATCCCACATCTTCTGGGTTACAGTGATCAGCTAGTCGAAATGACCGTGGCACTGAGTCCACTGGGCGGCCAGTTCCCATTGGAGGGGGGCGCATGTGCAACCAGGCCCAATGGACCACTGAGGTGCATGCTGCCATATAACCCAGAAGGCACAGAAAGTCTCGGGCAGGCTGCAATTGCCCAACCAGAAATGATTGGGCAAAGGTGGAGAGAACTTCCACCCTGTCTGCAAGGAGCCGAGCTCTGGCTTGACGAGAGTCAAGCACTGCCCTGATGAAGCACATCACCTGGAAAGGCACGAGTTCTGATTTGGCCTCGTTGATCAGGAGACCGAGTTGGGAGCAGGCCTGGAGAGCCAGGTCCCTGGACCTCTCCACCTCCTGTTGGGTGGGACCTGTTAAGAGCCAATCGTCTAGGTAGGGATAAATCCTGACCTCCCCCTCCCGAGATGAGCTGCCAACACTGCAATGCATTTGGTGAAGACGCGTGGGGCCAATGACAGGCAGAACGGCATGGCCGGAATGTGTATAGGGTCCCTTAGGCTCTGAAGCAGGGGAACCGCCGATGAGACGGATGGATTGGGACATGAAAGAACACGTCCTACAGATCCAGTGAGCAGACGCAGATGTTTCACTCCAAGGATGGTATGAACTGTGACAAAGTGACCATCCAAAAGGTGCATGACCTGAGATATTGATTCAAGTTGTGCAAATCTAGAATGGGTCACCAGCCCCCTGTCCACTTGGGCACAAGGAAGTACCTGGAGACAAAGCCTGGGTCTACTGGAGGATCCGCCACTGGAGCTACTGCCTCGAGGAGGAGCTGAGCAATGTCACCTCGGACAGCAGACTGAGTCTGGACAGATACTCTTTCCTCCCGAGGGACGCGGGCTCAACTTGGAGGGTACTGCTCAAATTCCAGAGTCAGTCCCTGACCGACCACTTCGAAAACCCACCGGTCCGTAGTGACAGCGGACCAGCCGGAAATGAAGTGGCGGAGCCAGCCCCCCACGGGAGGACCCAGAACTGGCGTGACGGGAAAGGGGGAGGCAGCCCCTGCCCTGTTATTGAGCAGGCTTGGAGCAGGATGATCCAGGACCTGAACCTCGGCCTCCTTTACAGGTCTGGGAGGGCCCGGGGTGGGCCGGGGGCACAAAGCTTGAGCCTGCTGCTGCTGTTGTTGCTGCTGCCCTCCTTGAAAGGAGGGATGCTGTGCCGCAGGGTAAGAGTGCCGAAAAGGCTTCTTCTTTTGCTGGTTCTTACCTGAAGAACCCTTAGCAGAAGTAGCGTCCAAGGTGACAATGGACTGCTCAATATGCTGAAGGTGACCAGCCACACCAGGAAAGGCACATCGGCTAGTTTGTGCTGAGTACCCGCCGGAAATGAAGATAGTCTCAGCCAAGCCCTGAGATGAGAGGCAACTGCGGCTGCCATCGAATGGGCACAAGAATCTCCAATGTCCAGGGCTGTCTGAAGCTGCTGTTTGGCAACAGCTTGGCCCTGATCCCAGACCTACATGACCGTGGTCTGCATTTCTGTGGGGAGTGTGTGGGAGGACTTCATCCAAGATGCCAAGAGGGCATGGGAGAAATGTGCCATGATGACGGCCGAACTTGCCTGACGAAATCCTAATGAAGAGGCCGCATAGACCTTCCAGGCCGAATGATCCAAGAGTTTGGATTCTTTCTCGGGAGGTCGATCCGTGTCGGCAGAACTGTCAGTATGCCTGAACATAGATGCGGTCACCAGACTCTTGGCCGAAGGGTGCTCTGTGAACCCCGCAAGGGACCCCATGGGCACCGCATACTTGCAGGCCATGTGGGCAGACCAAGCTGGACAAGAGGCAGGGCACTGCCAGAGTTGTAAGGCCGGGCCAACAATGGCCTCGGCCAGAGGAAAAGCCTCCATCGGGGTATCCCCTCTCTTGAGGATGTCCGTGAGAGGGTACTCAGCCTTTTTCTGGATTGGCTCCAGAGGCATCCCTGTGGACTCAAGAGATGAGGTGAAGAATGTCTTGAAAGGACGAAGGACCTTTCTCCATTTCTAACCCACCGGCCGATTCGTCATCCTTGAGATGAGAATGTAGGCTGGTCACATCCGAATCTGAATACAGCGGTCAACCGCCCAGGTCACCCTCAACCCGAGGGCGGTCTGGGGTGACAGTGACCGAAAGACATGAGGAAGCCCAGTGTCTGGCCTATCTTCCTTAGAAGGAGACCCTCCCACAGGCTGCTTGGGCGGTGGTTCCACCACTATTGGTGGAGAGACCAGTTTAGGCTGAACCGGAGGTTTCGCCAGCTCTGCGGGTGGGGGAACCAATTTGATTGACTACGAAGGAGTCGAAAGCCAAGTAATGGCTGGGGTAGAACCCGGGGTCGACTTGCGCCCTGTCAAAAATCAGCTGTTGCCACGAGGTGCTTGTAGCGCCGGAGTTTCCACCAGAGCCTCTCCTCATCAGAGGACGACGAGGATGACCGATGGCGTCACCTCTTTTTAGAGCGCTTGTGGCTCTTACTCTGCCTTTTGGTTGAGGGGGTCCTGAACCTCTATCAAGATTGGACAGGCCGACTCGGTCACTCGGGAGACACCGGAAGGACCGGCGATTTCCCGGGGTCGGGGACCACTTCCTGGATGGGATTCCCAACGGGCTGGGTCTCCTCATCAGACAAAGTAAGGATCGGAGTCCGATCAAGAGAGTTGGTGACCGGAGTCAGCGACAAAGGGCCGATCGGGTTGATGACGACTTCAACATCGTTGGTCGACACTTCGGTCGACTGGCCAGACAGCAAAGCAGAGAAGTCAGTGGCCGAAGAAGCAATTTCGATTGAAGTCGAGACTGCCAGTTCCTGGGACCGAGATCTCTCCCAATCCCAAGAGCACCTTCGTTGAGACGAAGATATCCCAGGTCCTTTTCCCGCTTATGGGACCGAGAGGAATGCATACCCGTAGGACCCTCCCCCTTAGTCGGGAGAGACTGGCACAACTCTCAGAAAGAACCTGAGAAGGTGAAGCCCCACTTGAGCGGAACAAAGAAGCTCCGAGAGGAAGATTCTGCAGCCTGAGCCGCTTCCTCCTCGAAGGCTTGCATGCGTTCCAAATGCTCGGCGGATCCTGTGGCCGCGGAAACCGTTTTTCCGGCCTCTCCAGCTTCAGGCGTGCGAGACGGTCATCGAGGATGTTCGCATTTCAAGGTGTCATTGTCGACACTGAGTCAATAGATCCACGCGGTGTGGGAATCGGTGCGCGACATCTTCTGGCCACACGAACACTGGTGAAATCCGGGGGAATACTTGTCTTCCATAGTCGAAGGTAAATAGTTGCGATCGCTAATGCGAACTAGATAAAGTTTCGTAATAACCCAAGGTTTTGACGCCAGGGCTTACAAAATATAGCAGCACGAAGGAGGCAACCTGAATCTTCCAGAGGAAAGGAAGATCTGGCGTCATGGGGCGGAGCAGAGGGTTATACCACCCAGGTGGGCGTGAGGAGCCAGCTTGAAGACTTCCGGCGATTCTTAAAGGGGAAAGGGACATGCCAATAAGTGTGGATGAACAACATATCCATGATCCTAGAGCGGAGTTTATTAAAGCTCCGTACATAGGGGCATATCATAGGCTGAGGCAACCATGCCTCATCATCTCGCATTACAATCAGTGAGATCTCGGGGGTGGGCACCCAGCTGGCACCGCAGTACTTACAAATATGCCGGCTGGATTGGGGGATTTAGAATGTTACGAGTGTTGGGGTAAGAAAATAATTTATTTTATTTGGTGCCAGCAGGGAGAAACCGGGTACTGAAGCCTCGATCTGTGCATCGGTCGGGGCTTCCAGTTACCCCATAGTTCTCCTTTAACTAGACCTGTGGGCTTGGAATGGAGAAGGTAACATTTCAATAAGTACACCAGCTAGGCCAGCGGAAAAGTCTGTGGGGCTAGTGGATTTTCCCTCGTCACTAGCCCTGCTGGCTAGTGGCAGCAAAATTTAATTTCGACCCGTCAGATCTCTCACTTCTAAGCTAATTAATCAGAGTATGTCCAATCTCTCTTCATAGCTCTTGCCCCTTCCCGATCACAGATTCTGTAACTATCTATGTACTAGTGTAAGAAAAAGACTCCTGGTCTGGCCAGTGTGCCCAGTTCCTCCTTAGACCCTAATCAGTCTAGCACTGACTAAGGCAATCATCCATTAGTTCTGCTTAAATCCCCCTTCCCTATTTGCACCACCCCTTCCCCTATCAACCTCACCAGTCCCATGCGTCTATCCGAGCCACTCTTGAAGCGTGCCACTGTGTTAACACTGACCAGTTACATTCACAGACGGCTCCACTTTTCCTCCACTCTCTCCACCATGATGAAGTGTTTCCTCATGTCCCTCCTATATTCACCTCCTGCCAGCTTACAGCTGTGGCCCCTTGTGATGGATCCCTCACTAAGCGTAAACAGTTACTGGCTGTCCACCCCGTTTATACCCTTTGGGTACTTGAAGTTTCAATCATAGGACAATCACGCCTCATAGTGCTTGCCCCCCCCCCCCCAAGCCACTAATCAGCTAGGTGGCCATGTGCTGGAAATAAATCTGCACTCTGGTGGCGTATGAAAACCACAGGATACTCTGCCTCTTACGAGTTATGCGTCGTCATTTCACTCAGGAGAAATTTCCTATGATTCAACGCACACAAATCCATTTTCATTCTCCCTCTGTAAGAAGCGACTTACCAATGTAAACATAACAAATACTTAAGCAATAACCCACAACAGGGCATCAATTTCTAGAGAACCAATGCATGGCCAGAGTAAACTGGAAGGCAGAAAGCCATCAGCTGAGTGACTTTCAACGCACCTGGGAAGTGCATCAATTCTCAAGAAACCTTTGCCATGAAATGGGTTACTGTGTTTATAAATTGAAACAGGACTTTTTTTTTTTTTTTAAATGGAAAAGGTTTTATTCTCCTTTAGTTAGGTTGATGCTAGGTAAAATATGTGAGTTTGATAACAAAGGCCAAATGCCTTTAAATGAACCAAGGAAGTGCGTTTATTTTAATTAAACCTATGCTCATATGTAGGTTTTTGTGTTTAAAAAGTGGAAACTTTTTTTTGTTAAGTTGTTGCTATGTAGATTAGGGCAGGTTAGTATGAACTATTCATACTCTAGAGTAATCAGTGGTCAGCTGACGATCGCTACATGTAAGCACCTTGCAAATGTTGTCCTCACCGCTAGCCCACTAACTCCACAACTCCCCCTGTCCATCCTGATGCTCACCATGTTTCTACCCCTGGCTCTCACTCTTTCCCTATTAACTCTTCTGGCTGCACCCACCCTTCCCTGTCCACTCCAGCCTGGCTAAAGTCCCACCCCATCCATAGTAGTGTCCCAATTATCTACCCCTCCTCCGTCATTATCATAATAATCAAGTACACGACAGCCATCGTCACTTTCTGTGGTTTTAGCTCAATTCCCCCCCTCCCCGTCCGTCGGTAATATATCTCTCCTCCTCTTTAACTCTCTAACCTGCCACCCCATACACGGCCTCTTTCCCCTATATGTGCAGCTGCCGGCTGCCTCACTCAAAAGATCTCTGCTTATAACCTCTGTATGCCTATGGTTGACTGTACATCTGCTGACTTCAATTGTAAAATAATGCTTTTTTTATTTCAACCTTGTACTGTATACACGGTATATACTTTTTCTTCCTTGCACATTATTGCTTTTTGTATACCTGCTTCTGTACTGTACTTTGATGTATTCATGACCAGGTCCACCTTGCAAATGAGCCTGCCTGGATAAATAAAGATTTTGATTGATTGATTGATTTAGACCAACGGAACTTGCTAGGATTCTGAAGCACATTTTATAATCGGTTTTAGAACATCAGATAAGTGCACCTGAGAAGTAGCATAAAGATTTCTTTTTAAACATATCTGGGAACATGCTGTTTGCAGTTCAGTATCCTTTCCTGACAAAAATCTTAGTCAATCAAACTGACAAAGAGCAATATTATACAAGATACAGGAATTCACTGGTTTCAGTTTAGATAGTTTTCCTTCCACCTACCTCGATAGGCATGGCACTTTTTGCCAACATCCTCTCTGTGTCAAGGATCTTGATTGAGGCATCAGCAGACCCAGTAGCTATTAGCTGCCCATCTCTGCTGTATGTAGCCACACGGCATGGTCCTTTGTGTGATGTCACATAGCAGGTCTCATATTCCGAGGCTTCTGGTGACATGGTCTGGACATCTGCATCAAATTCTAGGTCTATCCCTGTGCCTGGAGCTACATTATCAGATCGTCCAATTGCGTACTGAACTGCACTGTCATCATTTTCCAACCCTAAAAACAGAAGCAACCAGTTACAAAATCTCTCTCGCTATATATGTTTTTAATTATTCTTTTTCCATTCCTAGCCTGGTGGCCAGTGGCCCGGCTACTGCCTAGTTCCATCTTCGAACCCAACCCCGGAGAATCCCCGCTTACCTGCCCTGAGGGGGGACAGACCCTCCTCCCATGTTAGTAGAGTTGGTGGGATATCCTCCCAGTTTTATCATTCTGAATCTGGTGGCAGCAGGGATTCCTTGTGCTAGGCAGGCAGCACAGAACCGGGCATACTGGTGTCATCTGTCACGTACCAGAGATTTCCCCTGCTATTTCATCCTTGAGGCCAGGAATGTGCATTGCACACAATAGACCCTTGCCATCTCCTCTCACTCTGCCATCCCATTCTAACCTATGCCACTTAGAGTCTCCATGATGGCTTTCATATAGTGGGGAAATGGACGAACTCTGACCAGGAGGAGGAGGAGGAGGAGGATAGCGTCCTCTAGGACACTCAAAACTCCTCCTTCAGCCGGCAGGCCCCTGATGGCCCCGGCTCTTTCCCGAACCTGGGACACCAGTGTCATGAGACGTACATCTATCACTGTGCCAACAGGGTGGCTACAGCAGTAAGTTAAACAGAATCAAATAAAGCCACCTAATGCCACCCCCCCCCCCCCGTGAACTTAATCAGGGTACAAAAGACAGTCTGGAGCCAGCTGAAAAACCGAGGAAGGAATGGTACGGGTTTTGGCACTACAGCAACACCTGTGAAGGGTGGGGGACCTTGCCCTCCACAGGAAGTCATCTTTGTTCATGAGGGGCCATGCTTTAACACAGGGAGGTGGAGAAAAAGAGGCCGTAAAACACCACTAACTTCAGGATAATGGCTGGTAGTACTCCTGACCCTTGGGGAAGCCTCCATGGAACACAGCTTCAGGGCCAAGGCCTGGGTGAACGGTAGGTGACTGAAAGAAAGCGTCATCAAAAAATAAATAAATAAAAAGCAATTTTAATTTATTTGGCAGTGAAAGGGGCCATCCAAGGGTCCAGTCTTCCATGCCAGTGATCTGGGTTCGGAAGCGGACATGGGAAGCCAGATGAAAGTGACCAGGACTGGGGAGTGCTGCCATCTACAGCATGAACTAGCTTGGGAGGGAGTGGACGATGCACGCCCGAGCAGCCACCCCTCACCGTGGGTCTGGGAGCCTTTTCCCTCTTGAGGGTCATGCATGTGCACACTGCACTGCACCAAGTGATGCTGTGAGAGACTGCAGCAGATGCATGGAGTAGTAGTAGCAGGAAGAAAGAAAAATGGGGGAAACGAAAATGCCTGATGTGGATGCAGCATTGAGCACTCTGTCCAAATGGATCCTCTGTACCTGGGTGCAAGGGGGTGAGGAAAGAGGCCTGCCCTTTGGGACTTTACCACAGCAAACAAGCTGCCTGATGCAATTAGCAGACAGGTTACTGACAGAGGGGCCTGGACAGTAGCCTCTCATGTGCAGGACAGTTGGCAGAAAAAAAATATACAAATAAAAAATGATTGTGATAGTAAACAGTAAAGGAAATGCTCACTTTCACTAAATGAAAGGTCTGACTGTTCTGCTGGCACAGGAATGCCTGGCAATTAGCGTTCCATGCAACAATATTTTGTTTCAAGGAACTGCCCCCAGGTTTTGCTGCTTGAGAGCCACAGAGGCCTCTTAGGGAATGATTCTGGTTTCCCAACTATGGTCACTTTTTTTTCTTTTTTTAATTAAACGTAAACAGAAAAAACTGGATTAAAACAGAATTTGCCATTTTAGACACTTAATAGACAAATTTTCACATATAAAAATAGTTTGCACCACATTTTTCTAACCACATCTGTACACCAAATTTGTGTAAACTCCCCAATTTGCACCACATTTTTAGTGCAAAACATGTTTTGCACTTAAACTAGAGAAGAAATAGAATAATACAGATTTTATGATTTTGTAATAGAGCTGTGGGCAACGCAAACAGGATGCTGGGCTGCATAAGGAGGGACAGAAGTCGTGAGGGGAGCCTCCCGCTGTACAGGTCACTGGTGCGACCACATCTGGCGTACTGCGCAAACTAGTGGAGTCCATGAGGAGAGACTGCGACAAGGTGGAAGCAGTACAGCACATGGCAACCTAAGACAGTCCATGGTCTAAGGGGTAAGACATATGAGGAGAAGCTGCAGGTCTGAACTTGTACGACGTTAAGGAGAGAACGGGACAACATGACAGAGACACAGAAGTACATGAACAGACTAAATAGAGTGGACGCCAATTAATTTTTCTCCTTGAATTCCACTACAGGAACGAGGCAACTTACAGGGGGAACTTCAAAAGGGACATCTGTATCCACTTTTCACAGAAAGAGTGATGGACAAGTGAAACCAGCTGCAGAGGAAGTGGTACAGACCAAAGAAGTAAACAGCTTCAAGCAGGGGTGGGAGAGGCATATGGTATTACAACAGAAGGGGGGGGGGCAGAAACAAAGGGGAGGATGGCCACTTAAGCGGAGTAGTTAGTTAGGGTGGGTTGATGAGCCTTTTTCTGCCGTCATTGTCTATGTTATGTCTATAGAACTGGTCAAGAAAACGACGACACCCAGCTACCAAAGTTTTCTCCCTGATGGCAGGCTGTATCCCCACAACTGCTGACTGAGGCTGGCACCCCCCCCCAAAAAAAACATGGGTCCTTGTGAAGCAAGTATCCAACTGGACAGACCTCGGCATATTTACTCCTAGCTTTCTCTCTGGTCCTCCCACTGCTCGGCTCCCTCAGCCATCCTGTGCTTAGTCCCTCCTGTGACCGCACAGGACTTCCCACAGGCAGCACTCCTCAGTCATGGCCACAATCTGGAGATGACCCAAACTCACTCATTAACTCAGTTCCCCTGTATGCCAGTGTAATGCACCCCCCCTTTTTTTTTAAATAATACTTTGTTTTTGCTCCTCTATGTGGTGGGGCAGAAATGCCACTTTCTAGTCATATTGGTCGACATGGAGCTAGACCAGTAGCCCCCCCCAAGCCTACTAGGACAGCTCAATACATAAAATAAGTGAGTCTGTATTGCAATTTTTGACTCAAAACACAAACTGTGAATCAACCGCATTTTCTATTACCAGCATTTGCCAATCAATTTCTCTGGTGCAGCGGTGTGCTTAAAATGAAAAGCCATGTACGTTTTTTTTCCCCCTGACTTAATGGAGCTTGGCACTCCCTTCCCCTCCCAGTACACATCACACCTCCTGTGTCTTCAAAAGGCCTTGTGCTAAAACAGAGTTCACTCCCACCCAATACTGTAAGCAGCAGTGAAGGACACAAAGTAAAAAGAACAGGAGCAAAAGAGTGGCAGTGTGCAGCATTTAGCATGACCAGTAAAATGACTTAGAAGTTTACAGTTTAAATTAGAACTAAAGGTAAGCCCAGGCCTGGCTAAGAAGGGCCATCTGTGACAGTCATGGGACGACTGAAAAAAGACCTAGGGCTGGATATTCAAAGGGAAGCACAAGTGTGGCACAAACTGTGTCTGATGCAGCAGCTACAATATTCAGTTGGACAGTGGACTGGCGCTCTCTCGGAACGCATATCAGTCCATGTCGATGCAACACTAAGTGAAACTGCGCTGCCCCAACATAGACCTGGCCTGTATCTAACCCACAGTGAATACTGCTCCCTGGAACAGATAGCGCTGGGACCTCTGCGGGCTATATTCAGTCACAACATGCAAATGAGCCTACTGGGCATACAAGGTGCTAAGGGGCTATTTGCATGCCAATTATGGGCTCATCTGCATGGTGCAGAGCAGTCCACTTGTACCAATCCTGACAGTGTCGTGACACATTCACATTCCCTGGTGTCTAGTGGCATGCCCCACCCCCAAGCACCAGTATCGTGTACATATGCCTGGAGTCTAGTGGCACCCTCCCATCTCCCCCCACCGCCCCAGTACCCGTACCATGTACACATTTCCTGGTGTCTAGTGGCACCCTACACCCCCACCAAGCACCCGTCCTGTGTACTTATCCCTGGTGTCTACTGACCTCCCATGTTGCCTGTATACAATGATACAGAACGCTCTGGTGTCCAGTGGTCCCCCCCAAATGCCCCGCTGACATAAGTGAAGGCAAGCACTGATGGTCCAATGTCCCCCCCACCTGCTTACAGACCACTACCTATCTCACACACACACCCAACCAGGGTGTTCCAGGATGTCCATGGAATCCCAATACAGCAACCAGCACAGCCCTCCTCTCAACTCCTTGGCCATCCACCATATAAGCAGTCAGTGGCGCACCTACAGTATTTATACTGTACACACACACCACTGACAGCTCATATCATTGCCAGCTGAGGAGGTTAAAGGAGGGTTGTGCCCCCCATCCATACCATAGTGTCCCTGGACATCCTCAGACACTATGGTGGATTGGGGGGGGGGGGCATGATGGGTGGTGTTCTGTAAGTGGGCGGGGGACACTGGACTGCCAATGCTTGACTGCATTTATGTCAAAGGGCATTCAAGAGGAAGAGCGGGGGAACCACTGGACCCCAAGGTGTTCTGTATCATTGTACACAGGTGACCAGGGGTGGGGGTGGGGTGCCACTAGACACCAGGGACACATTCACAGTATAAGTGGGTGTGTGGGGGGGGAAGAGGGAGGTACCACTAGACACATGGCTGTCGACAGGCATACTCAGTGTACTTTGCAGGGTACAGTAAAATCTGGAAAATACAGGGGCAACATGAGCCTCAGGCCAGGGCAACAAACAGAGCCTGATGTACCTGAAGAATGTTTTTTCCCATCCTTAGATGCTTTAGTGTGAGTTTGTAAATGACCTTTGGAAGATGTGAGGGTGCTAAACTTAAGAGACCAAGATTGATTATGTATGCATGAGTGCTGGTGTGAATGGACTTCTGTAAGGCTGACTACCTTGATGTGGTACAGAGGCTCATCACAATACATCTTAAACACTGTCGCTAAAAGCCAACCAACTTCTGTCTGATTGGTAGTGTGTGTTAAATTAAATAAAATATAAATCTGTTAGGATCATTCACTTATTACATGTTCCTGGCTGACATGGGGTGGAGCAATGTTTGTGTGGGCGGGCAGGACATCTTTGGTCTGTTTACGGGGGGATACAGTTTCACAACTCTCGAGTACAAGTTTAAAATTCCTGGCTTCACCCCTGATTAGTTACCAGGGGATGTGTACATGGTATGGGTTATCAAGGGGTTCGGTGCTACTAGATGCTAGGGAAACATGCATGGTACAGATGCTGTGGGTGGGATGTGCTACAGACACCAGGGAATGTGTACACAGTACAGGTGATGGGGGCGGGGTGCATCTACGGTACACAGGTGTGACAGGTGATTGGGGTCGGGCAGCTGCAGTAGGCTGCACTGCCATCAGTGGGGTGGGGACACAGGCTCAGCACCCAGTTAAGTCATGGTTTTTGGCGGTGGTAAGTAGCACCCCTTTGGGGGCTGTTTACTGCCATTGCAAAACTTTGAGCATGCTGCTGTGCTTGTATACAGGAGGCGACTCCCTCATTTGCATGGGTGCAGCGTTAGGGTGCGCTTACTGAGCCTCTGAACATGGCCCCACCCTGACTGCAAACTACAAACCCGGGCAGCACTGGCACCAACGTTTGAATTATCAAGCCCCTGGTCTGTTGCTGTGACTGATGACATGTTTGAAACCTCCAGGGTGAGCATTAAAGGTAGGTAACTGATTTATATGGGCAGGTCAGAGTAGGGCAAATGGTGAGTTTTTGCAATCAGTTTGCTTGTTTGGGGCACTGATCTGGTAGTTCAGGGAAGCCTTATCCGAGGAAAAATGTCTAAGTAGAGTAAGGTGGTAAGAAACCTCTACTGTAGCAAACCACGGCCTCCCTACTTTGTCAGAATATAAGGAACACGAATGCAACAGAACAGTGCAAAGCAAATTAATTTTTTGTTTTGATGCCTGCTGTTTTGTTTTTATTAACTAATTGTGTGTGACCAGCTGAAACCATTGTTTTAAGCTTGAAGGTCCAAGAAAGAAGTCTGTCTGAATTAAATAAATAGAAAAATTACACAGAACGTTGACTCAGAATTACACAAAAGCTTGTCTTACGTGTTTATTTTATTGATAAAGTGAGTCTGAAGATATGGTGCCGTGAAAGACTGCCATTTTTAGAAACTGCTCCTCAAACTCAGGTGATCGCTAATCAGTTCTTTTAGTTTTATTTTATTTATTGAAATGTTTCACCAGGAGGGCACACTGAACAAGTTGCTCGTCATACGGTGCTACCTGGGGGGAGGGGTTACACAGGGTTGTGAGGCAATTTTTGTGGGAGGTAGGAAGAAATAGGCTGTTGGTTAACTAGGATCTGCAGCTTATCCTGTAGGGAGGGGAAATGGGCTGACTAGGTGGGCCAAGCGGTCCTTATCTGCCGTCAAAGTCTATGTTTCTACGTTTCTATGATCAGTTACAATAGTATCTGGGTAGTACAAACAATATAACATTGTAAGATTGTGCAACAGTTGGAACACAAGGTATTGTACAATAAACAGTATTGGAACATTGGGTAAATTACAATACATGTCCAAAATTATACAAGAGAACGTACAAAACAGTAATAATGTGATAGAACCATTTATAGCGCATGAGTGTACCAGGAGCAGGCTCGAGGTAGTACGTACGTGCTGTTGGAGTAAAAAGGATGGGGTTAGGTTGTGCGCACCGATGACCCAGAAGGGCAGGAAGAGAAGAGAGAGGGAGAGGCAAGAACTAAATATGAGGAGAAGGGGTAGCCATTTCCCAATTCCCCTTTCAGGATGTTGAGAACCCTGCCAGGGGGGTCATGGTAGGAAGGCAGAAACTGGGAATAGGTATTAAGGTGGGTTAAAGCAGGAACAGCTGAGGGAAAGTTAATTGTGTAGGGTAGAGGTAAGGGAGTAGCTGAAGAAGGAGTGTCGTATTTCAGGGGGGAAGGAATTCTAGATTTAAGGGAAATGATGGGCGAAACCAGTCTGAGTGATGAGGGTGGAGCGGTGAGGGACCGTCAAGATGCGGGTGTCATTTGATCTGAGAGAGTGGGTGGAAGGAGGTGGAGTGGAGAGAGAGAGAGAGAGAGGAGGGGAGCCCCCTGAACCAGAATTTGGAGGTTAGTTTAGCACAGTGAGAGATGTGTCTGTGAGACACTGGAAAGAAGGTTAGAGAGCTAAAGAGTTCACAGTGGTGGGAAGGGGAGTCGACTGCAAAGCGGCAGAAGGAGTTAAAGAGTGTATCCAACTTGGTCAGGGAAGATTTGGGAGCAGCACTACAGACTACAACACAGTAGTCAAAGATGGGGAGTATCATCTTCTGGACAATTCTGTGCCTCGCGGTCAGCAGGATGCAACTACGATTCCTGTACAGAGCACCAAGCTTGAGGTGCAGTTTCTTCAGGATAGCACTGATGTACACAGAGAAGTTGAGGTGCTGGTCTAGCCAAACTCCCAGATATCTAAATGAGAAGGTATCCTCCAAGATGGTCCCATCAAGGGTGTGGAAGGTGAGTAGGGCCAGGAGCCTAGAGAGTCTCTGCCTGGTGCCAAAGGTCATTGCGACTGTCTTCTTGGCGTTTAGAAAAAGCTGGTGAGAAGCAAACCACAGCTGAACTTGGTTGAAGTCATGCTATAAGCTGGTTTGCACAGCAGCAGGGTTTTTGCCGGAACTGTACAAAACAGTATCATCAACGTACATGTGGATAGGAGAGGATGAGCAGGCTGTGGGAAGATCATTAAGGAAAATGGAGAAGAGTAGGGGACCGAGCACTGAGCCCTGAGGGACACCAGTGTTGATGGGATGGGGAAGGGAGATGGAATCAAGGATTCTCACTGACTGGATCCTGCCAATGAGGTAGGATGCATACCAGTTGGTGGCTGACATAGCAAGGCCAGCTGAGGAGAGTGAATCAAGAAGCAGGGGATGGGAAACAGTGTTGAAAGTTTTTATGATTAGATGTAGAAGAGAAAAAAAAAATATGTTGCAGGCAATACCTTTTATTGGACTAACAAAACTGTTTTTGAGAGTAGTTTTCGAGAGGTAATACACTCTTCTTCAGCCAGATATAGAGGACAGACGTGGATTCAAATGACACATGGGATTACAAAGTTCAATTCACATTCCTGAAAAACAGACAGGAAGAATCCCACTGTCATCAGGGAGTGCGTGCTTAAGAGACAAACTTAAGATCAAAGTGATAGTTCCATTTTGGTGGTGGAGGCTGATGCGACGGTTTGAGGATGAAAGGAGAAAAATTTCAAGCATTTTATTGAGTTCTCTGAAAATGTGCCAAAAAACAGTATCTTTATTAAAACCTTTTTCTTTAGTGTCCAAAGGGAGGATTGTGGAGGGGGGCAAGGTCAGTAGCTGATGCGGAGGACCCTGCAATACGAACAGATTACACAGACCTAATGGCTTTATTCTGCTGGCTTCTTTTTATGTTCGTAAAAAAAAATGCTTGAAATGTTTCCCCTTTCATCCCAGAACAATCACATCAGCCTCCTCCCACAACAAAATGGAACTGTTACTTTGATCTTAAGTGTGTGTCTTCAGAAGGTACTCTCTAATGACAATGGAATTCTTCTTCCTGTTGTCTTATGGAGCACATACCCTTTATTCTACCTGAACAGACTGACACAGACAACAAGCTTTAAAGAAACTGACCAAAGCCATATATTTATCACCCATAATAACAGCACAGCCAAGTCAGTGTGACGTGCACAGCAAGGTAGTCCTGGTTGGTAATAACTACAATACCAACCCCACGAGGTAACCTGCCTCCAGGGCATGAGGGATGATCTCTTGACCAGGTGCCGAAGCGTCATCCCCCATTAGAGGATGCTGCAATACCACAGGCAAGTGCCTGAAGAGTGTGCCCATCTAACAGCAACCCCCAATGAAAGGGAGGACTCCAGCAGTCCGGCCCAGACCTCCTGTCAGCCTCAGGGTGATTTGGCTGAAAAAGCCTCGTAATCCCATTACTCCCTCTGTACAGACTTTCCAAGACTACCGTGCCACTGTGAACTGACTTTGTAGTGCTCTGATGTTTAAAGGGACACGGTCAGCTGTTTTTGCCCACAACTATCATAAAATACTGTTTTTAACAAATACTTACAAAATAATATCATGAGCAGTCTTTCCATCTTTCTGACCGCCTCCTGATACAGATGCGCATCCATCTCATTCTAAGGTTCTAAGAGAGCAAGAAAGCCAAAGGCCCTTACTAATCAATCATAAAATGCTGAATATGGCACTGAGGTGCTGGTAAACTCACGCACGCATGAGTACTTCACTGAATATGCAGACTGAGCTAAATACCATTTTGATACACTCCAGCCCCTGAATGTTGTAAAATTAGAAACTTCTAAATAAGTGCTCTATCACACTAAGAAACAGTTTTGAAAACTAAAGCTGTGACTCCAGGCAGCGGATTGGGCATGCACATCATCGCATGCCTGGAGTCATGGTTTTCATTTTCAAAACAATTTCTTAGTATGACAGAGCACTCATTTAGAAGTTTCACTAATGTTACAATGTTCAGGGGGCTGGAGTGCATCAAAAATGGTATTTCGATCAGTCTGTATATTAAATGAAGTACTCATGCACACACGAGTTTACCAGCACCTCTGCTCCATATTCAGCACATGGACGTGTGTCTCCATCGAGAGGTGGTCAGAAAAGCGGACTGCTCATAATTAAATTTGGCAAACAAAATAGTATTTTATGATAGTCATGGACACAGTGTAGTATACTTGTCAGAAATGCTATTAGAAGGCACCACAGACAGCTACTTACTAAACAAACTCTGGCCAGAACCTAAAAACAGCTAAACAGTGTCCCTTTTACACCAACTGGACTAACATGGCTACCACATTTTTTTTTTTTTGATTAGCAAATTGCGCTCAAGTTCCCACCATTAATTTATGGCTTGCCATGTGCTCCGCCACACCCCTCCACTCCGTCCTGTCTGCTACCCTACTGCCTGTACTCCTACCAACAAAGGTGACAGAGCAAAGGCAATGCAGTTCTCCCTCCCCAGAGAAGGAGAGTCCTCAGAGATGCTAGACGCTCGACCCACTGCCCCTGGCCTGCCTCCTGATGTCCCAAAACCAAAGGTTTTGGTTTTTTTAAACTGAAAATTGCCACTACAGAACAAGGCAGCAGCTCCTCGATGACTTGGATATCAGTGCTTCTCCCTCCCCCCTCCTTCATGTCAACACAGAGACTCTGCAGTGCGGCAACGAGTGAACTGTTGGCTTGCGACTCTTGACAGTCCAAATGGTGTTATCTGGTGGACCATACATCATCCCGCCATCAAGGTGTTTCAACATCATTTGTTTAACAATACTATTACAGTATATAGTTAGACCATAGTGTGTATGAAATATTACGTGCAATTTTCTTGTTACAGAAACATGAGTTTGTCAGCAGATAAGGACCGCCAGGCCCACCTAGTCTGCCCATTTTCCCAGTCTCCCTACTGTAGCAACACAGACCTTGCTTGATCTCAAGTCTTTTCTTCCACTTTCCTTACTGCTAAGGTTCCCTTTTGCCTATCATGTGTCTTCTTGAATCCCGTTACAGTTTTTGCCCCCACCACCTACGCTGGGAGGCTGTTCCAGGCATCTACCACTCTTTCTGTGAAGAAACACTTCCTTACATCTCCCGAGTCTACCCCCCCTCCAGCTTCACAACATGACTCCTTGTTCTTAAGCATCTTTTACTCTGAAAAAAGGCTTCCTTCTTGAACCTTATTTATACCCCAGAGGTATTTGAAAGTCTTCATCATATCCCCCCTTTCCTCCAGGGTACACATACTGGGGTCCTTCAGTCTCTCTTCATAGGGCTTTTGATACAGACCCTGCAACATTTTAGTTACTCTTGTCTGGACCGCCTTCAACTCTGTCTATGGCCTTCCAGAGATGTATTCTCCAGAACTGGACACAGTACTCTAGGTGAGGCCTTACCTGTGATTTATAAAGCAGTATCACCACCTCCCTCTTTCTGCAGGCGATATCCCTCCTTATGCACAGTAGCATCACACCAGCTCTCCCAACTACCCTGTCACAATCTGGCAACTTTCAGGTCATCAGATACGATTACCCCCAGGTCTCTCTCTTGTTTTGTGGTCACCAGTACCACTCTCTCCACTTTATGGTCCGCCCCCGTGTTTCTGCACCCCAGTGCACGATTCTGCACTTCTTCACATTCAGATTTAGTTGCAATCATCTTGACCACTCTTCAAGCTTTCTTAGACCCCTCTTCATTTTTTCCACTCCCCCCCCACCGAGTGTCAACCCTATTGCAGATCTTACTGTCATTAGCAAAAAGGCATACCTTCCCTTCTAGTTCCTCTGCAGTGTCCTAGTGAAATAAAAATAGATACAATAAATATCGCTAATAAAGACATTAAAGAGGATCGGTCCCAGTACTGATCCTTGTGGCACCCTACTGGTCACCCTCCTTTCCCCGGAGTGAACTCCATTTACCACCACCTTCTGTCTCCTATCCCCCAACCAATTTCTTACCCAGTTTGCCATCTCTGGACCCATTCCTAGGCTACCCAGCTTATTTATGAGTTTCCTAAGTGGAACAGTGTCAAATGCCTTACTGAAATCTAGGTAGGCCACATCCACCGCTCCACTTCCCTGGTCACTCATCAAAGAATCTATCACATTTGTTTGACATGACTTATCCCTTGTGAATCCATGCTGCTTCGGATCCAAGCCACTGGATAGACAATACAAAGGTCACCAAAACTTGTAGACAGTTCAAATGTTGTACTATAGTACTAACGTCACTAATATACTACACTACAACTTTTCCCTTTGAAGTCTGTTCCAAAAGTCTCTCCGTGTGAGGCTCCCCGTCCCCCATCCACACCTGAAACACAAATCTGACATTCATATTTTACATTTCAGATTTTATAAATAATTTTTTTCTTATTTTTACTAAGAACAGAAGCACTACAGCAGCCTCTATTTTATTTACTTATATACTATAAAATCCATGTACTATAAAAAAAAACACAACACATGGGCCAATTAAAATACCACTCAGCATAAGCTTCCATCTCGGGGTTGAGATGACATCACTGACTTCGCTCTAGAGGCCCATATGACCATATGATGTCATCTCAACCCCTCGATGGAAATAGCCTTCATGTATATGGTTGCCCATATATTTGATGAAAATGAACTAGCATGCAACACACTGTTCCCTGCCCTTATGGGACGATGGGTGTTTAAAAACAGCTGAGACTACTAGTAAACCAAACCTAAGGGTGGGCTTATTAAAAGGAGCGATCTTTTTAAATATTTCAAATCTTTAACAAAACAAAAAAAAAAGCTAACGTTTAATTCAAACTAGGGAACAGGGCACCTTACAAGGCAGGAGAAAAGGGTGATCTTAAAACTGAAAAATAACCCCGAAAAAAGAGGTTATGGGTTCACAGTTTTTACTCTCACATGCACTGCTGCTTTCAGTGAAATAAGACTAGCAACCGCTAGAGACAAAAGGATCTTTCTTAATGATTTACATTTGACCTCCAACAGCACGGCATGCCCATCCATCCAGTCGGGCATAGTGCTGTCCCGCGACATCTCCTGCGCTTACCTATGTACCCCGATTCCATAGCCCCCCCCCCATGGTGAGGTGGGAGACACCCACAGCAGGATCAGACTGGCTGGTAGCGGAAAGGATCCTCAGCACTCTCTTCTCAGGAGCCAGGCAGCAAGCTTTAGAAACAAAAAGCAAAACGAAGCAAGCACTCCACTGCAACAGGAACAATATTTCTTTTTTTAATGTGCAAACTATGCAAAAAACAAAAAAAAGTATAAATACGTTAGAATCTAGACCACATAAACCACAGCCTGACAAGCCCCAGTGCTTTGAGACAAAACCACCTCTTCCTCAGTGGGTGTGAGCTTTAGAAAACCTGAATTCTGGTGAAGCATAGGTCCCTGACTTAGAAGATCCTGGCGACACCTGAGCTGAAACAGCTTCCCCATTGCAAAGTTTATCAAAGCAGAGTACTACAGTCTTCTTGGACACTCTGGGGCTATTAGGAGGAGGTTCCCTCTTGACTGCCTGATCTTTTGCAGCACCTTTGGGATTAGTGGGAGTAGGTGCTGAGCGCCGTAGCTTGGGCTGTTGAATTTTGAGCACCGGAATCCTAATATGTTTTTGGAAATAACTTTTTGCAGTCTCTTAAGTGTTTTTTAACTGGATCTGGTTCAGAGTGCTGCACCCTTGGGGCCTTGTTTGTTCTTTCCATGGGCTGGCTGCCCATTTGTGTTTAGCACCTGCCCTGCACAGTTTCAGTTGCAGCAGTTTCTGTTTGGAACAGATTAGTGGGAGCAGAAGGAAGAGATATGCTGTTCTTAAGTTCCACGTCTGCGATGGTGCATCCACTGCTTTTGCCTTTCATTGGGAAGTGACTGATCTGGGAGCCTAGACATCTTCCCCGGAAATCTGAGTAGTCCGAAACTGACAGCACAACATGCTGAACACCTCAGCGATAGTGAAGGACTCCAGACCCACTTACCCGGTATGCTTTTCTGTTAACTACACAAAGCTCTATGCCACGTCTGCAGTTCTCTGTGCGATTCTGGAGTCCTTCACTATAGCCAACACCTCTGGGTGCAGGGACCACTCCCCCGGATGGATGATTTTTCAACTTAGCCAGTCCACCTGAATGTTTAGGTCCCTTGCTAGGTGAATGGCTGATAGGGAGAGAAGATTCTCCTCTGCCCTTTGAAGGAATTTTTGGGCTTCTAGGAGCATGCTTCTGCTTTTTGTGCCTCCTTGCTTGTTTATGTAGGCACCGCCACCGCGATATCTGACCTGTTCCTAAAAGTGAAGGAGGGCCAGGGAGGCTGCCCTTATTTCCAAAGCTTTGATCAACAGAATTCGCTCCTCCAAGCTCCAGGTTCCCTGAACTGGGATTGGATCCAGGACAGCACTACAAAGCAGCAAAGATCCTTTCCTCAACTTCTCTGGCTGTTAACACCAGACCAGGAATCTCCAAAAGGAAAGAGGGAGCCAAATCAGGGCACGATACTGCTCTGACACTGGTGACAAGGAGACCAGAAGGTGAAACTGGAGCAGTCACATATGCAGCCGTGCCCAAGGCACCAGCTCTACTGTCACTTATGGGGATGGGATAAGGGCAGACTGGACAGGCCAATGGGGTCCTTTTCTGCCGTCAGATTTCTATGTTTCATTGCACATACAAAACAATTGTTATAAATGTAGAAAGCGCTGTAAGGTACCAGGTCAATATGCCATATGAAATAAGGCACCATCAAAACCACGCACCAGACACAACGCGGGGGAATATAGCAACAGGATACAAAACACCACAAGGAGGAAATGTTGCAAGCGCGGTTTTGTACCCTGTTGCTCACGGTTGGTAGGCAGTGACACAAAGCAGAAGACCTCTGCTGGGGAGTTGGTCTGCTGAGCAGCTGTCATGACTCAGAGGGATGTGCCGCCGGCAGTGGAGGGAAGCAGTACATCTGCAGATCAGGGCTCAAATCCCGGCCCCAGATCACTGTTTTTTTTTTTTTTTTTAGTTTGCGCCATTTCTTTATTTCCCCGCCTGTGTTTCTCCCCATGTTCTACTCCCCCCACAAACCCCCAGAGTTGATTATATAAATGGGGGTGAGCCCCCCCCCCACTAAGGACTTAATGTGTCTTTTAGCCGATGTTTGTATTTGGCTTTATTGGCGAGCGCTGGCAATATACCTGCTGTATTGACAGCGCAGTACACTGCTGCGCTGTTTTTGTTTTCGGCATAATGACCCCGTGCCCACTGTAATAATATGTTAAAACACACAATAAAATAGAAAACTTCTATTTAACCTATTGGATTTATCTGCAGTCAAAGCAGGGCCAAGCCTGTAGTGAGGTCATTGCCTGTCAGAAGCCTAAAAACACATGGCTGACTCCAGCCCTTAATTATAGGCTGATTTACACATGAATAACACTAGACTGCTAAGATTTACAGGCAAGCACAATAGCTCACTCAAATTAGCTTTTTATGGGCTTTCAGACATTAAGAAGTCCTGAAGATGAGAGTTCCCATTTAAAAGGTCTGGTTTCACTACAAGTAAAGAAACCCACTGACAGACAACATTGGAGCTAACAGAAAAGAAACTACAGTAAGTTTGACAGAATTTCTTGGTTTCCATTTTCAACCAAAAACACTGGTAAAAAATGGAATTTGCCATTTTTTTTGTATCACTTTATCATGCAAAAAAACTCTACTTTACAACTTTTTTTTTTTTTTTGCAAATCCTTTCATTTTCAGACAGGTTTTTTGTTAAAGCAGGTAAATTTACCCTCAAATTTTGGGGAACAAATACGGATTTTAAGATTCTGCCAAATGGAATTTGCAGTTTTTGAAAATAGATGATCATTCTCCGAGTTTCACTGACCCACATCCCAATAGAACATACCTAGTTTAATGAGGTGTAGAAGTTGCTCAGACGGTCCACACACGGTCTTTGGTTTCACTTCATTAATTAGATTGTTTGCAATGTTTCCATATCCATCATATAGCAACTGGCTAATAATCAAATCATACAGATGCTGCCGATCCTTTAGACTTGCTTTGTGATGACGATACATCGTGAGCAGTATTCCTCCAAAAAGGCTGGGAAAAAAAAAAAAAAAGAGACGAGAGTAATGTTTAACGGCTCATCTGTCCCAAAAACAATTCACTAGAATACACACAGTAAGCATGCGAAATAAGACGGTCCTGACATAGCAGAGAATTTCCAGTTTGAAATGTGTGGAACTCCACATAACCAAAAAAAAAATTTGAAAAATGATCAAAATCTATGGTAATTTATTTGATATGGTGAGCCCCGATTTTTTTTAACCTTATGTTTATCCCCAACTACCTCCTCTCTCGACTCTCTCAGACATCCACACTAACTGTTCCCCGCGGTCCCGCTGCGGTCTGCCCCTAGAGTACTTGATCCACTAGCCTAGCAATCCCGGATAACCCCCCGAGCGGGGTGAGGAGGAACCCCTAGTGCTTACCTCCTCAGAACCAGCACTCTGAGTCGTGGATCCTCGTACAGTGGGATTTGCCGCTGCGGGCCAGAGAAGCGCAAGGTGGTGTCATCGCCTAGGAGAGACCGAGGGGTGTTTCCTGGTTTTCTCCCTAGACGTTGGCATGCAACGGAGCCAATGAGCTAGGAGGCACGCTGAGATACGCCTCCCGCTCCGCCTCCTGCAGACATCTACTCAATCTCCTTACTGCTGCCCCAACGTACCACACCTACCACCGGGCTCCCCCAGATGGCGGTACTGCAGCGGGAGACTGCAGAGATCCCCCCCAGGAGGAGAGCAGCCATTGGGCGCTCTATTCTTCTCCTCCCCGGCCGACCCCCGGCGTCCTTGGCTCATTCCCGAACCTGGATCGCCAGTGTGGTGCGAGGTGTGGCATCCAGTGCCTCAGCGCCACCGGGCTGGCTGTAAGCCCCGATTTTAAGAGATGTAAAATGTTTTGCCACTTGAAATTTCTCAGAATAAAAGTTTTGCTTCCTCATTACCTGTACATACTCTTCCACATGTCCACTTATCCACTTCCGTAGAGGAGAAGGATCGGGGGTACTAGTAACAGGGGAAATGAAAAACTCGGTGCAGTGTAGGAAGGCAGCAGCAAAGGCGAACAGAATGCTGGGGTGCATCACCAGGGGAATCACCTCTAGGAGTGAGGAAGTCATTCTGCCCCTGTACAGGCCCTGGTCAGACCCCATTTGGAGTACTGAGTGCAGTTCTGGTGCCCCATCTGAAAAGGGTCATCAAGCTACTGGAGGGGGTACAGCGAAGAAGACGATCCTTGGACTAGGGGACAAACCATATGAGGAGTGACCGAGGGAGCTCAACATGTATTCCCTAGAGGATAAAAGGGAGAGTGGATAAGATTGAGACCTTCAAGTACTTAAAGGGCATGAACACAGTTAATATGGAGGGTATGTTTAAATTAAAAGAAGGGAGGGACACCAGAGGACACAGTCTGAAACTGGAGGAAGATTCAGGATGGACATGAGGAGGCGCCATTTCACAGAAGCAGTGGCAGCAGGGTGGAATGCGCTGCCAGAGGTGGTGGTATCACTGAGGTTGGTGGGCAGGTTTAAGAGAGGGTGGGACTGGGTCAAAGGGAAGGTCAAAACTGAGGGGAAACTGGGGAGGGGTGACTGACGGAAGAAGAAATAAAATGGAAGGGTGGGCAAAGGTGGGGGCAGCTACAGTTTAACAGACTGGGTGCTGCACACTCGAACAGACTCAATAGACTGCAAGGCCTGTTCTGCTGGCAATTTCAAATGTTTGTATGTCGTATCTTCCGTTGAAGTCGATCAGAGTTTTGGAAATAGCAAATATATATATATATTTTTTTTTAAA
This sequence comes from Neoceratodus forsteri, assembly GCA_016271365.2. Lineage (NCBI taxonomy): Eukaryota > Metazoa > Chordata > Ceratodontiformes > Ceratodontidae > Neoceratodus > Neoceratodus forsteri. Next base: position 190,089,967 of record JADMNL010000028.1, on the reverse strand, counting down.
TTTTACAACTTATTATTTACTCAAGATCGCCAACTAAAATGAAACATCTCATTTCCAGTCTGGCTGGGGAAGTCTGGTGGAAAATTATCATTTACATGAGAAAGACAAGCATCGATATTTCCAAACGGAGAAGGTTTGAATAACAACGATGGATACAAACAAAATCAATTATTCTTTTTTGTAAACCGAGTAAGAAAACTGCAGGATTCCGACTGGCTAAGAATCACTCCAACCCATGTAATTATTAGTTCATAATTACACGAGTTGTAGTACCAGCCACCAAGCCAGCCAAGTTACGTAAATAATAAGCCACGCCAGTGTGCGCATTTCAAGGATTTTAATGCATGCCCCAGGGGTGTGCTAAGGCACGAGGCTGAAGGCCGAGTGTCCTTATGCCCCTGGGAAGTGCATTAAAATCCTTGAAATGCACACCCAGAGTGACTTATCACATTTATAAAATGGGCCACCATCATACAAGAATTAGGTCGAGTCACTCTGATTGGGATTAAAACTTCTTTACTACTTTCAAACAAGTACAATACATTGCCTCAAACTTTTAACAACTGAAAAAAGCAGTCCTTCCCTGTTACTGCATAAATAGCATATTTCAGCAATAGATTAGCTAGTACTTTGCAGTAAAAGTATTTATTAGTAGTGTTAGTTGAAATTATACAGCATATTTTCTCTAATGTAAATTTATGCATTTATAACTGCACTGCAACGTATGTAAATTTGTAAACATAAGCAGCGTTTAAACTTTTATTGTCATTACATTGTAGTAATATAGTTTCTTTGAAGACAACATTCTCTTTAAAGGACTGAGGCGAAATGTTAGCAGAAAAAAAAAGTTTCCTTGCATTTCAAATCAGTACAAGTAATGTCTCATAATGGAAATGCGTTCAAAACTTTAAACCTGGTTGCCTTTTTTGGTGTGTGTGTGTGGTGATAGATTTCACCTGAAAACACTCACATACAATTCAAATGTACATGCTTTTATAAACTTCAGGAATGTATCTGAGCAGATTGAGTATGCCTCTACCTATGTAACTGTGTTTTCCCATCTTCACCCTTGGATTATGTAAACAATAAGACACGACAGGGTGTGTGTTAAACACTTTAACACACGGCTAGGAGGCGTAGTGAGGCGCAAGGCCACTGCCGAAAGGCCCAGCCCCTAGCCGTGTGTTAATGTGTCTAACACATACCCTTGAGTGGCTTATTGCGCTTATGAAATGGCGTGTGAATTTTTTGGATTGAAATAATTAGTCAAAATCTATCAAATTTCAATTAAATAATATTTATTGGATGAAAAATCCCTATGCAGGAAATAGTAGTTCCATTTTGTAACTTTTTTTATTTTATTGCATTTCTAAAGTATTGCTTAGTTTGCTTTAAGAACACAGCATTTAAATAATATTATGAAGATTTATATTTTTTTAAACAGCAAACTTTTTTTTGTATTATCTTTTTACCCTCCTGCGACACTCTGGCGTCTGCCTCCCCTTCGGGCCCTTCAATCCTCTCCACTCCCTGGCCATCCTCTTCCTGAGTGCTGCCTTCACACCACATATCGCAGCCAGCCCTCCGAGTCGTCCCAGAGTAACCCATCTCCGGGCTGGTCCCCCTCCTCCGAAGTGGAAGGCACCGGGGGAAAAGGGGAAACCCCAGCACTCTATTTCCTTATTAACTTGGGGGTGCTGCTGTGGAGGAGCAGGCTCCCGGAGGTTCCAGGGGTGTGGAGAATGCGAAGGCCATCATCTGGCGGGTGCCAAAGTTGTTTTCCAGCTTTCTTGGTTGTCCCTCCTGCACCGCTGCATAGTAGTGCCTCCGGTCTCCACACAGGGGTCACTACAGGCCAGAGACTTCCACTAACCCACCCAGGAGAGGAGAACAGTCCTCCGGACGCTCAATCCTCTTCTTCCCCGCCAGCCCCAACGACCGAGTCCGTTCCCGAACCCAGGTTGCCGGCATGGTTCAAGATGTGGCATCCAGCGCCTCAGCCCTCTGCGCCACCGGGCTGGCAAACTTTTTGATAACATCTATAAACATGTAATTCTGAAGTTAAATACTTTTAAAATGGTGGTGTACATTTCATTTGCAAGATTTTGTCACATTTTATTTTATAGCAGCAGTACCAGATTTATTTGTCAAAGTAAACTGGTCCATTAAAGGCGAGATTGCACTGCTGCATTGCGATTCCCTCAAAACTGCAGGTTTGGGTTGCTGCCTCCTATTCCTGTGGTGGCGCCCCCGGCACTCAGCATTTCTGTTCTGGTGACTGAACTTCTCTTGTAGCTGGTGACATTGAATGCTGGTGGGTGGGTTTTCCTGCTGAAGTATTTCTACTGTTGGTTTGTAGCTGATGTCGTCGATGGTATTACATAACTTCCTGCTTTTTGAATCCAGTGAGCCAAGTTCATGTTTAGGAGCTATGAGGCAGAACTTCTGCTGGTTAGGATGCGGTGCCGGTGTTTCTTGGCTTTTTTGGCCCTAGGATATTTGACCATTTTTTTCTGTCATCCGGAGTGGGTCTCCAGTAACTGTGGAGATTGGATTTGTTGTGATGGCCTGTTATCGTCATTTTTTCTCAGCTTTCTAAACCAACATTGAATAGTAGCTGGACTGCTGTCGCATGGAGGCAATGATTAGCATAGCGCTGGCTGAGGCTCACTTCTTCACTTAATCGGGACATCATCGTGGCAAGGTAATTGAGCCCCATAGGCTAAGATGAGTACCACATTGGCAGTTCATTTAACTTTTCTTGGGGCAACCTGCGAGGGTGGAGGTACAGTGCCTTTGGGTCAATGGGCAGTTTGCTGATGTATTTTTTAAAACTGTGAACAGGGCAAAGGGGATTGCCAGGTTGTGACTAAATGTAGCTAGCCTCTGTGCCCTTGTCATTTTCTGCTGGATTAGAAGGGTTCTTTGCATGCTCATTAAAGTTGAGCATTACATATTCTAGGCCATTCTCGTTAGTTTTAGTGGCTAAGTTTTCAGGCTTGAGTTGACATAGTCCCTCCCTGCCACGCTTGGCAATGTGGATCTGAATGTCTGTCTACACTTTCCTAAGTCAGGCGCGGTTAAGGGAGAAAGTGCCGCTGAATGCCTCAATTTGCGCAAGTCTACAGCAGTTAAAGGGTCGTGGTGCTGAGAAGTGTCTTTTTGTGAATGTCTATAAGACTTCATTTTTGCTGTCAACATTGCATTACTGGACTTGAAATAGTTGTCTGCTATAATATTCATCGAGCAGCCCATGGCCATGGAACCCAGTTTTCTATTTAACGCTGCACAGAGACCGCAGAAGCAGGAGATGGCATACTCTTGCCCTGCGATCTTCTGTGCTTCAGCGTGAAACTTCTGGAAAAATTTGATTTAGCTGTTTTGCTTGCCATTGTCCAACTTATTGCTGTATTTGTCGCCACTGCCCACTCGCCTGTTACTTTCAGTGCCCAACTGGTGGCTCTTACTGTATTTTTTCCATTTTTCTGTAACTCAAAGTTGTCTAGCTGAGTTTCACTCAGAATTTCAAACCGCTTACTTACGGTTGGCTCAGTGGCAGAAGGTTGGCACGGCGGCACCTCATTTTGAACTTCCATGGTTTCTTTTTCAACAGGTTCATTTTCAGGCTGGAGGAACAGCAAGACATCTTCCTCGGAAAAGCAGACTTCACACTGTTTCAGACATCGTGATCAGGTATTTCTTAGTAATTAATAGCTTATCTGCTGTTTAGTGTGTGCTGGTAAAGGCAAGATGGCATTTTTTTTTTGAACGTTCTATGTTGGCGCTTCTCTAGAATCAGTGCCCAGCTGGCACTGCCTGATCTGGCTTGTGTGTGTTAGAAACTTTAACACACTGTTGGCATCCAATCAGATGGCTTGAAATTCACAAGCCATTTCATAAAAAGCATTACTGCCTACCTTCTCCCCCCAACCCCATTCAAGACATGGAATTTTTACCATGGAACACAGGGATTCAAAATTCTGCTCAGTTCCACTGGCTGATGGAAGATAGTTCTGGTTGTAGGCGGACTGATTTGCTCATTGTGTGATGTGTTTTAGGACCAGGATGACTGTGCATTTAGAGTTTTAATGCAGAGTCAGCTGACACCTCTTGGCCAATGAGATTTCTAGATTTTTTCTTGCCATTTTATAAATGGCCATATCCCTATACCATGAAATGCTTTTCCGGCCCAGAAACCACTATGTGACACTTAAGTTTGTCCTGGTTGCCAGACCTTGTTTTTTTCCCCATCCTGCCACACAGCAACGAGTTCTTCCTACTGCCATTCAGCAAAACCACTGAAAGGAAACCACTGAGTCACGCTCGAGGAGCAAGAGGTGGAGCTGTGGAAGGGCAGACGCAGACACCAAAACCGCTGAAACAAAACACTCTGAGCGAGGAGGTTTGGGACCGAGGTGAGCAAACACACAAACCTTGAAACTGATGAGTCATACCTGGAGGCAAAGGCAGACAAAAGGAAGATACTTTTTAGACCAGGTAGAAACAAGAAAAAACAGTTTGGTTGCATTAAGAACTTTACATAAGAAAAAATTACTCACCGTAGTAATCTTCTTTCTTCCAAGGGGTCCTCTGTGTGCCTTTAAGAAATATTTAAATGAGCTTAGGGCCAAGCGAATCAAAAGACAGGAGGGGATATGAGCCGAGTGAGAGCTGTTGAAGGCTTCAGAATTTTTTCCGAGGAAAAACTAGGGCAAATGCCACGAAAAAGAATCAACAGGATTCAAAAAAAACATGTAAATGTCCACAAAAGTGTAAATAAAAACAGCAGCAACATGAGCTAAAAACTCATCAATAAGAAACTCCAAATTTGGTAAAAGGTGACATAAAGAGCCCTTCTCTGACAGGTGAACCGGGAAGGAAGGGTGGGAGCTTACTGATGCTAAAGGACCCCCTGGAAGAAAGAAGATTACCACGGTGAGTAATTTTTTCTTAACCCAGGAATCCTTTAGCATCAGTAACTTTTTTGCAGACTACCGAGCAGTACCAAGTGGGAGGTGGTCAGAGAACCTACTTAGGAAAGAGGCTCTGCAGAACTGCCCTGCCAAATTTGGCATCAGATCTGGTCTGCACATCCAAACTGTAGTGTTTCACAAAGGTGTGCACAGATTTCCAGGTAGCTGCTTTGCAGACATCCAGTAAGAGAATGTCCCTTGCTGCTGCAAGCGAGGCTATAGTGCCCCTGGTGGATTGAGCCCTGAGCCCCACTGGAGGTTACTGATCAGCTTTCTCGTAGCAGAATCTAATATAAGAGACCAACCAACGAGAAATAGTTCTCTTGGTAGTTGGTCTTCCTCTGCCTACATCCCCGCGGGTGAGGAACAACTGACTGCAAAAGCCTCTGGACTGTCTAGTATGCTCTAGGTAGTGAAAGATGGCTCTTTTGACATCCAAGCTGTGGAGCTTTTGCTCGCCAGGAGTGGATGGCTCAGTAAAGAAGACAGACAGTAACAGACTGGTTCAAGTGAAACTCTGAAACCACCTCTGGCAGAAATTTCCTGTTTGTCCCAAGCTCAACCTTATCATTGTGAGGGATGATGTAATTCGGTTCAGTACACAAGGCATGTAGCTCTGAAATCCTCCTGGCAGACGTAATGGCTACCAGGAAGACGGTCTTCTAAGTTGCAAACTTGATGTGGGCTGTGGACATGGGCTCATGAATCCACCCTTTTGAGCCTATCTATGCAAAGGTTCAGGTTCCAAGGAGGAACGGGCTTCCCTGTTTGGAGGCTAGAGGTGCAAGAGGCCTTTGAAAAACTGTTTAAAAAATATTGTGGGAAAAAAATTAATTTCTTCTTTCCCACGAAAGGTAGGCTGAAATTGCCGCCAGGTGTAGCTTGAGTGAAGATGGTTTCAAACCTGACGCCTGTAGGTGTACCAGGTAGTCTAGCAGCTGAGGGTCTGAAGCTGATAGGGGTTTGACCTTTTCGCTCTTGCACCAGAGGGAAAACCTTTTCCACTTGACTGCACAAGTCTTCTTAGTGTTTGTTTTTTTAGCCAGCCTCAGTATCTTAAGGACATGTTCAGAGTACTGTGAGGATGGAAACTCTAACTCATCAAGAACCAGGCCTTGAGGTGAAGAGAGTGTGTCTGGGTACTGCACTCCCGTCTGAGGAAGGGTCAGCAAGGAGTGAGTTGGAGGCAGGCGAATGGGCCTGTTGCAGGACACAGAGAAGGAGAGGGTACCAGGCTTGCCTAGGTCAGTCCCGAGCCACTAGGATCATCGATGCAGGCTGCTGTCTGAGTTTCAGGAAAACCCTGAATATCAGGAGAAAGGGAGGAAATGTGTATAGGAACCTCCCTGACCAATAAAGGCATCCAGAGGAAGTGTTCCTGGAACTGGGGGCCTGCAACAATACTGAGGAAGCTGAAAACTGAGGAGAGAGGCAAACAGATTCATGTCTGGTGTGTCCCACTGCCTGAACACTGGGGCTAGTACTTGCTTGTTCAGTGTCCATTCGCTCTGGCCTTGACTGATGCGGCTTAAGAGCATCCACCAGAGTACTGAGTTTGCCGGGGAGGTGAATAGCCAAGAGGCTGACTCCCAGGGAGAATGCTAGAGACCAGAGCTTCCGAGCTTCCAAACAAGAGTATTCCTGATCTGGTACCACCCTGCTTGTTTACGTAGAACACTGCAGTGGTGTTGTCGGACTTTGAACCGCCTGCTCTTCTATGCTGGGAGCAAAACTTTTGACAGCTAGTAAGATTGCACTGAGTTCCAAAAGATTTATGCACAACTGTGACTCTTCAGGAGTCCAGTTACCACTTACTGAGGCACTGTCCAAATGAGCTCCCCAGCCCAAAAGGGAGGCATCTGTGGTGATCACCTTCTTGGGAAGAGGAGCTTGAAAGGGAAACCCTGCCTGCAAATTTGCAGGGTTCTTCCACCACAGCAAGTTTTAGAGGAACTGCTCAGACACAGGTATCAACTTTGAAAATTTGTTGCTTCTCTGAGACCAGCGAGCACTGAGGTAGGCTTGCAGGAGTCTCATCCTGTACCTGACCCCTAGAACTACTGCAGTTATAGAGGCCATATGTGCCAGAAGTTTGAGGAAATGTCTGGCTGATCTTGGCTGTCCCCTGGCGAAAGAATCTTCCACTGAAAGGAAACTCTGAATTCTTTCATGTGGGAGGAAAGCATATCCCTTTATTTTTTATTTTTATTTTATTTAGTTTTTGTTGACCGGGTAAGTGCACTAGACAAATCCTGCCCATTTTCAGGCACGATCCAGGCGAGGGGGATACAGATGAATGCCAACTGACCTTGAACCAGAGTAAGCTGTTGGTGGTATCTTTCGTGAATGGAGGAAATTTGGCCATTGCACCGGGGAAATTCCCCTGCTCTTTTCGAGACGTGCCATGGGATCTTTAACATCCACCTGAACTACTATCAGAACAGGCAGATGGGACCTCGGTTTAACGTCTCATCCGAAAGACGGCAACTCAGGAGTGCAGTAGCCCCCTCATGCTGCACTACAGTGTCAGTATTGGGATAATAACCCAAGTGTCTGGTGTGGGGATAGAACCCACAGCCTACTGATCTCCCGGCCTCAGAGGCGACTGAGCCACTGACACCGAGTGTCCAGCTGGGCCCCTATGAAGGTGAGCAGCTAGGTGGGTTCTGGGTGAGATTTCTTTTTATTTACCAGGAAACCCAGAGATTCCATAGTGCGCTCAGTGAGGGAAACAGATTCCTTGACCTGACAAGGAGACTTTGCTACTATGAGCCAGTCATCCAGACAGCGATAGACAGCGACACCCAGTCTCCTGAGATGTGCTGCTACCACTGCGAGACACTTGGAAAAGACTCTTGGGGCCGAGGACAGGTTGAAAGGCATTGCGGTGAACTGACAGTGACCTGAAGGAAGTCTGAACCTGAGAAACTTCCTGTGAGATCTCCTTATGGGTATGTGGAAGTAGGCGTCCTTTAAGTCTAGGGAGGCTAGCCAGTCTCCCTGCTGTAAAGACTGTATTAACAGTGAAAACAGTGAGGAGGTTGTGGAGTCAAAAACAGTGGTTGAATTCAAGCATGCATGGGACAGCCATAAGGCAATTCTAGGGGGTTGGGGGTAGAAAGAAGTAGGCTGCTGGTTAACAAGGATCTACAGCCTATCCATTAGGTAGGAAAATGGGCAGACTGCGTGGGCCAAGCGGTCCTTATCTGCCGTCAAATTCTATGTTTCTATGACAGAGTGACCATTTTGAATTTGGTTTTTTTCAGATGTTTAAATATCTGAGATCTAAGATAGGTCGACACTCCCCCCCCCGTTTTCTTTTGTGTCAGAAAATACCTGGAGTAGAGGCCCTTGCCCTTCTCGTGGGCGGAGACCCTCTCCACTGCTCATAAAGCCAGAAGGTTTTATACCTTTATTTCCAACAGTGGTATCTGTATTGGGGACAGGGGTCTTGACACCTGGGTACGCCTGAGGTCTGGCAGCTGCCTGAACTGTAATGACAGACCCTTCTCCACTATCTCAAGCACCCACTTGTCTGACGTGATGAGGGACCAATGCTGAAGAAAGTGGAAGAGTCTGCCTCCAACCAAAAGCGGGAAGGCAACCTGGACACACACACACACACACACACACACATCAGGACTTAGACTGAGAGGCAGATGGCTGGGTAGAGGTGGCTCTTCTTTGGCACCTTCTGCCCCTGCCTCTGAGAGACCTCCTGTACTGGCCGAAGTCAGATTGGGGATAGGGACTGTAAGGTCTGGGAACAAATTTTCTGCCCCTACCGCCCCGGGACAGGATCTCTAAGGGGTGGCGGACTTAGGCTTGGATGAGTGGCTCTGCCAGGAGACCTTGTACTCATTTACTTTTTTCATGTAGTCAGTGGTTCTGTAATCAAACAACATATTTTGATCACAGGGAAAATCCATGGCCTTGTTCTGAGTGTCTGTTGTCACACTGGATGTTCTAAGCCACGTCTTAAAGAGATGGCATGGGCCATCGCCCTAGAGGCTGATCACTGTTGTCGTCTGCCATGTGGAACTGGTACATAGTAGCTTCCAGGACAATTTTTGACGTATCCACCATAGAATCTGATCCGCTGCGTGCAACAGCCTGGACAGATTTCTAAAGGGCTTTCTGAAATTTGGCTGTGAATACCATGTAAGAAGAAAGTCTGAGAAGCAAGGAAGCTGTGGCATACATTTTCTTTGCTATAAAGTAAATTTTCATGGAATCCTTGTCAGGGGGACAAGGAGACTCCAGCTTTCTCGCAAGCTGCCTACTGCACTATAGTCTTGTGGCTAGGGTTTGCAGACAGGAACTCAGTACCATTTTCAGACAATTTATATTTTCTATCTAGCCGCTTATCAGCCCCCGATACCGGAGTGGGATGTTGAAGCACCTTCATGGTATTTCCCGGGTCGTGCCTGAAAATAGTCATTTTATGGCTAGTGCACTTACCCGGTTAACAAAAGCTAAATAAATAAAATAAAATTTTTTTTCTAAATGCATTATAGATATGGATGACCAGGGTCTTTGAGGGTGAAAGACCCTTCATCTCCCTATAATCTTCGTCTTCATCGACATCCTGGTTGAGCTCCTGTGTAGGAAGGTCAAGGGTGTCCAGCATATTTTATATAAATGTAAACATAGAGGAAGGATCCTCATGGTCACCAAGGGCATCCCCAAGATGAGGGTCTGGGGACTCCTGGGGCTAAAGATCCTCAAAATCCATGTCAGGGGCATCATAAAACTGACTGTCATCTGCGTCACCCTCACAGTCTACAGAACAGAAAACTGTGGAAGAGTGCTTCCCATCCCTAGTAAATCGAGGACCCATCTTTTGAAGGGTCTGAAACAGTTGAAACATAGAATTTGATGGCAGATAAGGACCGCTTGGCCCACCTAGTCTGCCCATTTCCCTACCTAATGGATAAGATGCAGATCCTAGTTAACCAACAGCCTACTTCCTCCTAACCCCCACTAGAATTGCCTTATGTCTGTCCCATGCATTCTTGAATTTCCCCACTGTTTTTGACTCTACAACCTTCTCAGGAAGGCTGTTCCATGTAGCCACAACCCTCTCTGTGAAGAAATACTTCCTCACATTACCCCTGAGCCGTCCCCCTTCTATCTTCAAATTGTGCCCCCTTTTTTTTGCACATCTCTTCTTCTGAAAGATGCTACCCTCTTGGACTTTGTGATTCCCTTGAAGTATTTGAAAGTTTCTATCATGTCCCCTCCTCTCCCTCCTTTCCTCGAGGCCATACATCTTTAGTTCCTTTAGTCTTTCTTCATATGTCTTCTGATGCAGACCCTGCATCATTTTGGTTGCCCTCCTCTGGACAGCCTCCACCCTATGTCTTTACAGAGATGGGGTCTCCAGAACTGTACACAGTACTCCAGATGTGGTCTTACCAACTGTCTGTACGGAGGGCCAACAACTTGCTGTTTTCTACTGTTGATGCCTCTCCCTATGCAACCCAGTATCCCCCAGCCCTCCTTATTGCCTTCTCACATCGGTGGCCCACCTTTAGGTTGTCTTAGATATGTCTACCCCAAGGTCCCTTTCCATTTTTGTTGTTGTCAGTATCTCACCCCCCCCCCCCCAAACTGTGTACTCTTCCCCTGGGTTTTTGTTTCCCAGGTGCATTACTTTGCCTTGAATCTAAGCTACCATACATTTCACAATTCCTCCAACCTTGCCAAGTCCCTTTTCATACTTTCCACCCCACCTTGTGCATCAACCCTGTTGCACATCTTTGTATCATCTGCAAAGAGACATACTATCCCTTCCAGTCCCTCTGCAATGTCACTTATAAAGACATTAAAAAGGACCGGCCCCAGTACTGAACCCTGCGGTACCCCACTAGTAACCCTCCTTTCTTCACTGTGGACTCCATTACTATCACCCGCTGTGTCCTGTTGTCCAACCAGTGTTTTACCTAGGCTACCACCCTGGAACCCACTCCCAGGCTGGTTAATTTGTTTATTAATCTTTTGTGTGGGACTGTGTCAAATGCCTTGCTAAAGTCTAGGTAGGCCATATCCACAGCCTCTCCCTGGTCTACTGCTTTGGTCACCCAGTCAAAGAAATCAATTAGATTTCTTTGACATGACCTTTCTGCTGTGAATCCATGCTGCCTTGGGTCCTGTGCCCCACTGGCTTCTAGGTACTCAACAATTCTTTCCTTCAGAAGTGATTCCATCATTTTCCCTACCACTGAGGTCAAACTGACAGGTCTGTAGTTTCCTGCCTCTCTCTTGCTCCCACTTTTGTGAAGGGGAATCACATCCGCCCTCCTCCAGTCCTCAGGTACCACACCATCCTCCCATGATTTATTAAGTCAGTGTCGGTGGCTCAGTAGTTAGCACACTCGCCTCTGAGGCCAGGAGATCAGAGGGCTGTGGGTTCAGTTCCCACATCTGGCACTTGGGTTAATATCCCAATACTGACACTGTAGTGCAGCATGAGAGGGGTGCTGCACTTCTGAGGTGCCGTCTTTCAGATGAGATGTTAAACAGAGGTCCCATCTGCTTGGACTGGTGGTAGTTCGGGTAGGTGTTAAAGATCCCATGGCACTTATCGAAAAGAGTAGGGGAATTTCCCCGGTGTCCTGGCCAAATTTCCCTCATTCACTAAAAATACCACCAACAGTTTAATCTGGTTCAAGGTCAGTTGGCATTCATCTATATCCCCCTTCCCTGGGTCGTGCCTGAAAATAGGCAGGATTTGTCTAGTGCACTTAACTGGACAACAAAAACTAAATAACAAATAAATAAAAAAGGGTAGTTAGTGGCATTACTAGTTCATCCCGTAGTTCTTTTAGAATTCTGGGGTGAATCCCCATCAGGCCCCATTGCTTTATCCACCTTCAGTTTTAAGAGTTCTTTCAGAACCCTTTCTTCTGTGAAAGGACTAATATTAACCCCCCCCCCCATCCAGAGTGCTTCTATTGACCGGATTAGGTATTTCCCCCTGCTTTTCCACTGTGAATACTAAGCAGAAGTATTCGTTCAGTATCCCTGCTTTTTCACTGTCTCTCTCTGCCCAACCACCTTCCTCTTTGTTCAGCCTCAGTATCCCTGCCTTAGTCTTTCTTTGCTTCCTAATGTACCTATAAAAGGTTTTATCCCCCTTCTTACCTGAGTTGGCTATCTTTTCCTCGGTTTGGGCCTTTGCTATTCTGACTGCCTTCCCTGCTTCCTTCTGCTTTAACTGATACAGTTCTCTGTCCTGCTCCTTCTGTGTTTCCTTATACTTCCTGAATGCTATCTTTTTCTCCCTTACCTTCCCCGCCACTTCTTTTGAGAACCATAGTGTTTTTTTCTTTCTTTTGAGAACCATAGTGTTTTTTTCTTTCTTTTGATTTGTTTATTTGGTTCACACAAAGGCTTGTTGCCTCTGTGATGGCGGTTTTGATGTTTCCCCATTGTTGCTCCACCCCACCTTCTTGCCTGTTTACTAGTGCTTTTCTGAGGCACTCTCCCATTTTGACAAAATCAGCCCTCCTGAAGCCATGCCTTTTCCATATCTTGCACTGACGGAAGAACCTGCACAGTTTGTGTTTTGTTTTTTCTATATGCTTTATGCTGCCTGTTGTCTCACTACTGGCTCTCCCAGGAGCAACGGGAGCATATTTGTCTTGACAGAGTTTCTTTGTAGCCACTTCAGAGGCTTGATCAAGCTTCCTTTTTTTGTCACGCTTATTATTTTTCAATTTGTGAGGAACTTCATCTTTGGAAGCTTTATTTTTGGCTGGGATCTGGAGGGTTCCTCAGCACCTCTGCTTCTGGTATTAGTACTTTTGAATGGCCCCTCATTGGAAGCCTTTTCTTTATCCTCAGCCATAATAATCAAAGGTTTGTCTGCTATGTTTGCCGATTTAAGCAAAGCAAACCAGTTCTGGACCTATGAACTGAGTACAGGTTTCTGTGAAAATGCCACTGGCCAGTCCTGCCCCAGTTAATAAACTCTATTACTAGTGCCTTTTTTTTGGGTTGTAGAACTGGGATCTATACCAGTGCCAATTTTAACAGAAACCCAGTAATACTCAACTGCACACAGGTGGCTGCTGGACCCTTACAGACAGTCCTGACACAGATGATACCAAGGTCCAGTAATATAACAAAAAAGGTTTCCTCGTAATTGACAATCTAGAGAGAAAAACCCCAGGCACTGTTTAAATCCGAACTCCACTGCAGGTGCCATGCGGTAAACCCTGCAAGGTATGAGGTAAAAAAGAAGGCAACTGTCCCTAATTCGACTGTTGTCACAAGAATTTACCCAAAAATGAAGGAAACCATCGAAAATAAGCACTCGCGATAAAATTAGGCTTTAAACTAAATAGTTGCGGTTAAAATAAAGTCAAAATAGTGCAGTTGCGCTAAAAATAAAAAATGTGCACAGCATTAATGAAAAAGTAAAACTTTCACTCAGCACACTAAGGGAATTAATTTATGAGGGAAACTTTACCCAGATAAGCACTAGGAGAGGCTGTCAACAAGGAAAGTTGGGAAACACCTCAGAGGCAATATTGCTCAGTCCAGCGGAGAAAAAATTCTGAAGCCTTCAACTTCTGTCACTCAGCTCACACACTCCCTCCTGTCTTTTGATTGGCTTGGCCCTAAGCTCATTTAAATGTCTCTTAAAGGCACATCTCTGGGGCAGCTGCACCTAGCCAGCTAAGTGCAAAAAAGTTACTGATGCTAAAGGACTCCTGGGGTAAGAACAGTAGATCTTCAAGAGTATTTCTTGCAGCAGGTCATGACCCATTGGATTACAGCCACAGGCATCATTTTCTCCGCATGACTTCTCTGCAGTCGACCCTGAGACCTCCACCCAGCACTACCACATGGTATTTTACCTGGCAGGTATAAATGGGGTCTCAGCTACTCCTCAGTTCTTTTCCATCCCAGCAAAACGAATGTGAAAACATTATCACAGGCCTCCCATGGGAAACAGAGGAGGGAAATTAAGGCAGCAGCTCGTGGAGCCATAAAAGACAAGAGTAGGGAATCCTTCTGAAGCAACAGCAAGGGGTAAGGTGGGAGGGGCTGCATGACCTGCTACAAGACATACTTTCAAAGATTTACTGTTATGATAAGTTCTTACACAACCGTACTATCTTCCTCGAGGCAATCTCTTGCAGCAGGTCATAACACATGGGAAGATTCCCAATTAGTTATAATACCAAGGGTTGCGTTAACGCACTAGTGACGTCCTCCTCTGAGAAATCTCATCTTTTTGACGCACGGTTTCTGATTCAGTGCGTCTTGAGTGACGCAGCACTCCTTTGCTGCTTTTACACTCATCACGGCTGAAATAAAGAGCTTTATTCATTAAGCTTGCCTGGGAGTTGCAGTACCAAAAGCTGCCACATGGAGCATGCACTTTGCCCGTTTTTCCATTACGGTGTCTCAGATCGGTATCACAGGTCAGCCCTGATGTGCCATCTAGATCTGGGTAAAAGTTATAGTTGTGGCCGGTGATTTTGTGGTGCTGCCGTACCTTGCTGGACACTAGTGTTAGATGGGAGTTTGGCAGGAGGAGAGAGAGTCAGTGTCAGCATGCTCTCTCTCAGCCCATGATTTCTTCACAGGAGGGTAAGACTGAGTGACAGAACTAAATTGGTACCGTGCCTATTTGTTTGGGTTGGGGTCTGGTGGGGGGGGAGGTCGCGGTCTGGTTGGGGGCATTTCACTGGATCGTGGCGATGGGTAGGTCGTGGTCTGGTGAAGGGTCCACTTTCACTGGATCGTGGCGAAGGGCTCATTTGGGCATATGGATCTGAATGCAGAATGCTGGGTTTGCAGTGAGGAATGTGAAGGAGGGTGCAGCCAGCCAATGCGCGAGTCAGATAGCAAAAGCTGCTTCACTGCTAGTCCGTGCCTGGCCATAAAACTATTAACTCAGAAAAAAAAAAAAGTGCGGCTGGCTTATTTAAATGACAAGCCGTCAGCAGCATATACTGAGCCTGCAGTGCAATGTCAAGAGAACAACAAAAAAACACCGTCACCTGATGCAGTACAAAACATAGAAGGATTATAATACATACAATTGCAACAGTGTAGTAAAAGACAATGTGACCCTCCCAACCGGTTGTATCCCTTAGAAAAAGTACAGTTGGGCAAAACTGGCTGAGAGGTTCACTTACCACATCGCTAGAACTGTATGTATTAAAGTCTATGCTTTTTTATCACATCTTGTGCCAACGTTCTTTCACTGTTCTGTTGACACTCCGTGCAGGTTAATATATACTGACCCAGCTTGCCATTTAAATAATCATACGGACTAGAACTTTTTCTTTTATTGGGAGAGGGATGAGACCTGGAGATTATCTGAACTGTTTATTAGAAAAGACAATGACACAATATGCAGATTTAAATAGCTTTATTAAAAAACTGATGCAGGTGCATGGGTGTAGGCAGGCATACTCCACTTACTCCATGGTGTACAATTTTATTTAAGGGGGGCAGCAAACAAGCTCTGAACTACTTTCTCAGTTCATGAAAACGTAACACTGAACCAGCTAAATCTTTCTGAAATTTTATTCATGGTAGTCAAAACTAGAATTGGTCAGATTGGTCACTGATACTGTATTTGCATCCCAAGGACTATACAGCTTTACAGGTTCTGGGGTGGTATGCTGTGTCTGAGGGAGTAATGTATGGCATCTGTAATTACCCGTGCATGAAGGGGAGGCAACAACCAGTGTCATGGGGTACAAAAGTTGTATTTGTTGTGCCAAATGGAGCAACAAACATGGACCTGGTGTACATATTTATACTGTCTGGCTACACCCTTGTGCAGGCGTCCAGTTAAACAGTCAGTCTTTACTGGAAACGACAAGAATTTAATCCTGGAATGTTATTATGCTATAAATACTAACTTAGTATAAAAAACACATTTTTTTAAACAGGCTTAAAAAACAAACAAAAAGAAGACAACAATGAAAGTAGTATTTAGCCTGAGCATGAATGCAATTTGACAGAACTGTTGAAAAGAGACAACAAAACTCAAAGCAGATATATTATCAGTTACATTTGATTTTTGCAAACTAAAAAGTCAAGACAAACGTTACTTTAACATAATATAAATGCATTTAAGCTTCATTTATTTTTGGTTCAGAAATTTAAAAAACGACTATAGGCTAAAAAAACAGGCTTTCCACCCACCGGTACGCAGACACACATTTAAGCTATTTTAAATAAAAGCCATTTTTGTATTTCACAGAAATTTATAATTTTGGTGCAGTGACCCCCAACTTTTGGCTTCTGACCCCCTACTTTGGAAGCAGGGGGTCAGATTCACCCCCTGATTTCTGACCCTAACGTAAGGCCTGTAATACCCAGCGGGAGGAGGAAGCAAATTAGTAGAATTTAGGACAGGAGACCTTGTAGGATGGCCCATCCAAAAATGGTCCACTTCTTAGAAGCAATGTCCAGATTGTAATGCTTGGTGAAGGTATGAACAGTAGACCACATGGGGGCTTTGCAAATACCCAAAGCAGAAATGCCCCGGAAGCATGCCATAGAGGCAGCCATGCCTCTAGTAGAATGGGATTTCACAACTCTTGTTAGAGGTTTTTCGTATTTTGCATAGATAAATGGAATGCAACTTTCGTAAATTTTGGTCGGTAAAACTCTTCGTCGATGACAGGAAAGCAGGAGCTCCGAAGGAGGACTTGTTGCATGCAGGGCGCGGTTGAAAGGGAACCTTGTTTAACCAGGAGTAGCACACTAAGCTGAAGCTTGTTTCCAGATGCAACCTGGGAGCACAAGGAAGTTAAGTGACTTGCTCAGGATCACACGGTATGCACCTAGGCGGCTGTCGGATTCAAATCCAGGTTTCCAGATCTGCAGCTCAGAGCCTTCTGAGTAGTAGCTGGAACCTCCCCCCACTTTATACCTGCCAGGTAAAACACGTAGTAGTGCTGGGGGAGGTCCCAGGGTCAACTGCTGAGAAGTGATCCAGAGGAAATGACGCCTGCGGCTGTAATCCCATGTGTTATGATCTGCAAGAGATTGCCTCGAGGAAGAGCTCATGTTACTATTGAGACACTTTTTCTTGTTTTTGAACTTATTGTGCAGAACCCATGTGTGACAAGGTACTTCAGGGATGTGTAATTACGGTCAATAATCAGACCTCTCAGGTGTTTAAAGGAAAACTACACCCAAAACTTGAAAAAATATATGTAGTGCAGAATGTTTTAATTTGTATGTAAAGTTCTAGTGTTTCCTTCCCTCTGACTGGTATTTGGAGTTTTTCCCAAATTGGCTTGCTAGCTTTATACTAGTTTTACGACCCCTGGGGATCTTCATACCTGATAGTGTAATTGTATTTCTTGTTCCCACAGTGCATCTTGTCTCATGTGACTGTGATGTAAGAGAGACCCAACATTCAGCACACACATGCCAAACAAACTTAAATATCTTGGAAGCTTTACAAGCTGCACAAAAATTACCAGCAGCAAAGTTTTTCAGGACAGTAAAACCTTTAGGATGAGGGTGGTCACCAAGCTGAATTCTACAGATTTTAAAATACAGCCATCTCTATTGTTGTGAACTGATTGTAATGCAATGCTTTCTGCTGGATTTATGGGCTCTGCTACATCACCATTACATGAAACAAGGTGCGTTGTAGGACAAAGAAATGCAATAAACCTATTTGATATGGAGATCTCCAGGGGTCGCAAAACTACCCTAAAGCTAGCAGGCTAATTTAGGAAAAACTCCTAATACCAGTCAGAGGGAAGGAAACACTAGGGCTTCACATACAAATTAAAACACTCTGCACAGCATATATTTTTTCAAGTTTTGGGTGTAGTTTTCCTTTAAAGACACTCAACGTGAGCGCTTCATGCCTAAAACTACACTCACAAGGCATGATTACTGACCTATGATTATACAGTGTCGTGTTTTGCTGCATACGAAAACTTGGCTTTTATTAATATATGGAAACCCCAGAGGTGTGATTTCCAGGCTCTACAAGTTATCTTAACCTGAAAGGACACAACCACTTGAGAGCTAAGGTGGTTACTCACATGTAGCAATGGGCCCAACTGGGAGTCGTTCTTAGGACCACTACAAAATTGGTGTTGTATCCACTGAGTAGTACTGCCACACAAACTGGACTTTCTGCAAGCCACTCTTGCACTGCACAGGGGAGCAGTTCCCCACTCTCTGAGTGTGGATCAATGAAATATCCTCTTATGATAAGGGGTGCACAGACAAGACACTATGTAGTGTTGCGGCATGCTACAAACTACAGAATCACATCTGTAGCACTGTACACCCCCACCACCCCATGCCTAACCCTGGTCACACAACTTCGTCGATTTCACTCTGAATGTGAGGCCTGGAACATGTAAAAGACATGACTGGCTAGCAATACAGGAAGGGATACTACCTACAATGTCAGCTGCCAATCACTTTTGTTTGCATCACAAGTCTTGTAATGAAACTGAAGGCTCCTTTGGTGCATTGGCTGGAATCTTTTGATGGTGCTGGATTGCTGTTAACTGTCGAATGGCTGGCAACCTAATTTAAATGTGTTGTGGTAGTCTCACTCTAGTTTGAAGTGGAGACAGTCCACAAAAACTACTGTCCCATCTCCCCTCTCTTCTTGCCAAGCTGCAAGAGTCTCTTGTCCAGACCAGACTGACTTTCTCAGGTTCACAAATTACCTCTCCCCATACCAATTTGGGTTCAGGAAGCACCACTCCACAATATAGTCCTTCCTCCGTGTCACTGGACTTATCCAATCTGCCTCTGACCAAGGCCAACTAACTACTGTTATTTTTGTCCATTTGGCTAAGGTCCTCGACTGTCTCCCACCCTCTGCTTCTTGACAAATTCATGTGTGCACTTTAAAATCAGCTTTGGTAATTTCAGCGTGCAGGAGGCTCGGGGAGCCGGCTACTGAGATCATTGGAGGGGCAGAGTCTGCATCTTTAAAACTACGTTGCCACGCGTAAGCGTGACCGTTTACTGAGTGGCACTCCAGAGAAAAACTGTTAGACACACTCACGTATACTATAGTTTTAAATTGTATGTTTTTAAAGTGAGGCTTAGACAGGTTTTATACATAGATACATAGACAGTGTCGGCAGATAAGGGCCTATGGCCCACCCAGTCTGCCCATTTAAGTTTGTAAGTTCAGTTTATGTTTTCCAGGAAGTCTGTTGCCCCTTACCCCTGACCTCCAGAATTCCTTTATGTCTATCCCATGCATTCTTAAATCCCGTGATTGTTTCAGCCCCCACCACTTCCTCTGGCAGGGTGTTCCACTTGTCCACCACCCGTTCTGAAGAAATTCTTCCTCACGTTTCCTCTAGTCGTCCTCCCTCAACTTCATCCCATGCCCTCTAGTCCTGGAACATCTTTTCGCTTAAAATAGTGCATTCCTGCACCCTGTTCCTCCTGTAAGATACTTGTATGTCCCCATCATATCCCCTCTCCTCCTCTCCTCCAGGGAGTACATGTTCAGTGCCTTCAACCTGTCCTCATAGGACTTGTGATGCAATCCATGCACCATCTTTGTTGCCCTCCTCTGAACCTTCTCTACCCTGTCTATGTCCTTACGGGTAAGGTCTCCAGAACTGCACAGTGTACTCCAGGTGCGGCCTCACTAGTGTCTTGTATAGTGGAATTATGACCTCCCTTTTCCTGCTGGTGATGCCCCTGCCTATGCATCCCAGCATCCTATTTGCTTTACCTGCTGCCTTGTCACACTGTTTCCCTGCCTTGAGGTCATCAGAGATGATAACTCCAAGATCCCTTTCCTGCTTGGTGCATGCTATATCCTCACCCCCCAACTGATATATTGTGCCAGGGTTTTTGTGCCCCATATGCATTATCTTGCACTTCCTTGCATTGAATTTCAACTGCCAAACCCTGACCATTCTTCAAGTTTCTGCAGGTCCCTTCTCATTCTGTCTACACCCTCTGGTGTGTCTACTCTGTTACAGAGCTTTGTGTCATCAGCGAACAGTGAAATTCTGCCTTCTAGGTCCTCGCAATGTCACTGATGAAGATATTGAATAGTACCGGTCCCAGCACTGATCCCTGTGGTACCCCACTGGTCACTCTTCCTCTGTGGAGTGACAGCCATTTACCACCACCTCTGTGTCCTGCTGCCCAGCCAGTTACCTACCCACCGCACTACTGTCCTGCCCACACCCATATTCCCCAGTTTGTGCAATAGTCTTCTATGTGGCACAGTGTCAAAGGCCTTGCTGAAGTCCAGATAGGCCATGTCCACTGCCCTCCCTGATCCACGTCCCTAGTCACCCAGTCAAAAATTCAATGAGGTTGGTCTGACATGACCTTCCCTGGTGAAACCATGCTGCCTTGGGTCCTGTAGTCCATCGACAACCAGATGTTCCACCAATCTCTCCTTCAGTAGTGCTTCCATGATCTTCCCCACTACCGAGGTGAGGCTGGCTGGTCTGTAGTTCCCCGCTTCCTCTTTGTTCCCACTTTTGTATAAGGGGACTACATCTGCTATCCTCCAGTCTTTGGGTACCTCCCCTGTTTCTAGTGATTAGTTTTTATGTTTTTTTATTTTCAGTTTGTATAATAGGGCCCTTCTATGGGAAAGACAGATGTTGCTTAATTAAGGATGGGCAATGTGTGTGGGAATACAGTGTATTCCGGCTGAATGGCCCTGTGATATCAGAGTTTACCAATTCACTTCTATACTCTAGTTTTAAATTTTTTGAAATATCATCACAATGTTTAATTATGCAAGGAGATGTGAAGATTGGTTATTATGTACATTTATACCATTGTTATAAACATGTTCAGTTTTCAGTCTTTCTTTGTAAAAATATTAGGAATACACGAATGGAAAGAAAAATGTTTAAATACATTATTAATTCTTCTTATGTTATCAGGTATAGTTTGTCCTAACCCAGGGCCTCAAGAGATTTTTCATACGCATAAACAACCCCTTAATAGAAATGTTACTTCCATACGTATGGCTCATTTAAATGTTCGTAGTCTGACTGCCAAAAAGCCTCTAATAGAGAGTTTGATACATGAAAAAAATCTTGATGTTCTAGCTTTGTCTGAGACCTGGTTGACTGATAAAATTTCAAATCAAAAATTAAATATTCAGGATTATACAAGTTAGGAGAGACAGGGTTGGGAGGAAAGGGGGTGGTTGTTTGTGTTTATGTAGCTAATTATTTATTGGTTACTGAATCTAATATTATCCCAGTTAGCTCATTATATGAATCCCTGACCATAGTTCTTAAGTTTGGCCAAAAAAAAAACCTTAACCATCATTAATGTTATGTTCCCCCTGAATAACCTAGAGAAGGTGTTCCAAACTTTCTTGATAATATTTTCAATCAACTTTCCAATAGAGATTTAATTATAGCTGGTGACTTCAATCTTAATTGGTCATCATCCCATAATTTAGCAATTAGGAATCAGGTTGTAGATTTAGGGTTTCATCAACCTGATTACATAAACCATTAGATTTGATTATAAGACAGGTTATGAGTCAACTTGGATTGAGTTATTACTAATAACCCAACATGAACTGTTAGTTTTGGGATTTCCCCTGATGGTATTAGTGACCATTGTGACTTTCCGTAATATTAAAGCATTGGATGAGATGAAATTTAAAGAGGTAATCCAGACTTGCGATTGGTCCTTCTTGGATAATACTGTGGATATTGATGTAGCTTCCCAAAAGTTTTGTGATCTTTTTATTAGTATTTGTGATAGACTTCTTCCGGCTAAGAAAGTCAGAGTTAGAGTAGACAAAGTCTGGATGACTTCTGTCCTATTAAAGTTGATTAGGACTAGAAATAAGGCTTGGAAAATTTTCAGGAAAACAAAATCTCTTCAACATCAACAAAAGTATAGGGAAATAAGGAATAAATGTCAAGTAGCTATTACTGCTGCTAAAAACTGAATTTTATAAGCAAAAGTTTATAGAAACTAATGGTAACTCATTTTCTATATGGCAATTTTTAAATTCTCTAATGGGAAAGATGCAAGTGCAGGATAATTTTGCTCTTGACCTTGATGGTTTATTAGTTAAGGATGCTAAAAAAGTTGTTGAAGCTTTTAAATTTACATTTCTCTAACCTTGACCACTATAGAAAAAGGTTTAATAGTGAGGATAGGTTGGGGAATAATTCAGACACTTTGCATCAGAGATTTAAAACAAATACAGTAAATAAAACAGTGCCTAATTTTTATTTTCGGATTTGCAAACTACTGATTTAGTAAAGTATGTTCTTAAGATGAATCCATGACTCCAAAGCTTGTTTTTGGTCCTGACCAATTGGATTTCAGGATTAAGAAGGTAATACATGGCCCAGTGGCGCTGAGGGTTGAGGCGCTGGACGCCATACCTCGCTCCATGCCGGCGACCCAGACCGGGGAGCGTACTCAGGTCGGGGGTTGGCAGGGATGGAGAGGGACTGAGCATCCGTGGGACAGCTCTCCCTCTCCGGAGAGAGGGGGACACCAGTTGTCGACTCACTTGCGACCTCTGGCAGAGGCTGGGGGCAGTGAACTGGCACTGCACTGCAAGGGGTGATGTTGGGACACGACACAGGAGGGAGCATGTGCAGATGCGTGCGCGCTCCCTTCTTGGCGTTCTTGCACACCCCTGTCACGCTGGCGAAGAAAAACAGGGAAAACATGGCACTCGGCTACGGCAGCTTGATGGCTGTCTTGGGGACTTCTGGCCTCGAGGGCACCACTGCAGAATACTGGATCCTGGTTTGGTGGGGAGTGAAGGGGGGCAAGCCGCGGGGGTAAATGGGCAGAGGGGGCTTCACTGGGGGCTGAGACAGAACCAGATGGTGGCTGGAGAAAGGATGGATGCCAGGATGTGAAATGCAGACTGGAGGTGTCAGACAAGATAAAAAGGACTAACAAAAAAAAATTATATATTAATACATTTCATAGCAGAACCTTAAGAATTTTATTTAATTTTTCACTTTGTAAAGATGTCTATCCCGAGGTTTGGAAGAGTTCCACCATTAAACCTCTTTTTAAATCTGGTCCTAGGTCCAATTACTGTCAGATTTCTTTACTAGCTCCCCTTTCTAAAATACTTGAAAAGATTAGTAACTTGGTCTAGTACAATCAGTTGGAAAAGTATAATTTATGGACAGATTCAAAACAGTGCAAGAGGCGTTTGTGGAGATGGGGAGGGGCCTTCGACAAATAGCACACACGGTAACCTTCCCAGAGGTGCTACCTGTCTATGGTACGGATGATGCTAGGGTGCTCCACACCATGGTATTCAATCAGTGGTTGAAAAACTGGTGCAGAGCTCAGGGATTTGGCTTCATTGGAGACTGGGGGTCCACCTGGAGGGATGCAGGCCTATACTGGCATGATGGTCTGCATCTGTCCAGGAGGGGAACCAGGATCCTAGGTGATAGGTTTAAATACTTCATTGACAAGTATTTAAAAAAGCCAAGGGGAGGCACTGGAAAGGAGCAGGAAATCCCAGCCCCAAAATATCAAGGTACTGAGTGGAGGTAGACACCAACATAGAGATGTCAATAGGGAGAAGCGAGGGGTAAATGGAGAAAGTGACAAATGCAATGAGGACAGGGATGGGGAAAAAGGGGTAAGGCCATCAAGAAATGGATGGTAATGAGTACCAATGCCCGTAGTCTGGGCAACAAGCTACCTGAACTGGTGGCCTTGATTGAAGAGGATGCCTGGATATTGTAGCAGTCACAGAAACATGGTGCACAGAGAACCATGACTGGGATGTTAATATACCAGGGTACACAACCTACAGGAGAGACAGGGAGGGCGGGGTAGCTCTCATGTAAGGGAAGGGATAAAAGCAACTGAACAAAATAGTAAACAGGGAGGAAAAGAGGCACTGTGGGTCACCTTAGAGACTGGAAATGGCACCACAATCCACACAAGGGTTGTATATAGACCCCCATGTCAGGGGGAGGGAATGGAGAAGGATATGATAGAAGGCATACTTAGGATGGCAGAGAAAGAGGAGATACTGTTGATGGGGGACCTTAACATGCCAAATGTTAACTGAAGCACCTTTGCGGCAGCCACTTCCAAAAAGCAGGGCCATTCTTGATGTCCTTCAGGTGGCATGCCTCAAACAGCTAGTTTTGGAACCCACTCGTGAGGGAGCAATCTTAGACCTCGTACTCCCAAATGGGGACAGTGAGAGGATCTCAGATCTAGACGTGGGTAGCCATTTGGGAACAAGTGACCACCAAACAGTGTGGTTCACGATAAATTCTGCTACAGAGTCAAGCCATACAAAAGTGAGGGTTCTGGACTTCAGGAGGGCTGACTTTGGCAAGATGGGAGAGTGCCTTAGAAAAGCACTAGCAAACAGACTAGAAGGGTGGAGCAACAATGGGCAAATATCAAAACTGCCATCACAGAGGCAACAAGCCTTTGTGTGAAGCAAATAAATCAAAACGAAAGAAAAGGCCACTATGATTCTCAAAAGAGGTGGCGGTGAAGGTTAGGGAGAAAAAGATAGCATTTAGGAAGTATAAGGAAACACAGAAGGAGCAGGACAGAGAACTGTACCAGTTAAGGCAGAAGAAAGCAGGGAGGGTAGTCAGAATAGCAAAGGCACAAACTGAGGAAAAGATAGCTAACTCAGTTAAGAAGGGGGATAACACCTTTTATAGGTTTATCAGGGAGTGTAGAAAGACAAAGGGAGGCATAGTGAGGCTGAACAGAATGGATGGTGGGTGGGCAGAGAGTGACAGTGATACAGCAGGGATACTGAATGAATACTTCTGTTCAGTATTCACAAAAAAGGAAGTGGGGGAGGTGCCTAATCCAATTAACAGAAGCACTCTGGAGAGGGGGGTTGATCCCAGTCCTTTCACAGAAAAAAGGGTTCTGAAAGAACTCCTAAAACTGAAGGTGGACAAAGCAATGGGGCCAGATGGAATTCGCCCCAGAATTTTAAAAAATTAAGCAGAGAACCAGTGACACCACTGACTACGCTTTTTAACAAATCATGGGAGGATGGCACGGTATCCGAGGACAGGAAGAAGGTGGATGTGATTCCCCTTCACAAAAGTGGGACCAAGACGGAGGCAGGAAACTACAGACCTGTCAGTTTGACCTCTGTGGTAGGGAAAGTGATGGAATCACTTCTGAAGGAAAGAACTGTTAAGTACCTAGAGGCCAGTGGGGCACAGGACCCAAGGCAGCATGGGTTTACAGCAGGAAGGTGTCAGACGAATCTAATGGATTTCTTTGACTGGGTGACCAAAGTAGTAGACCAGGGAGGGGCTGTGGACATGGCCTACCTAGACTTTAGCAAGGCATCTGACACAGTCCCACACAAAAGATTAGTAGTCAAATTAACCAGCCTGGGAGTGGGTCCCAAGGTGGTAGCCTGGGCAAAACATTGGCTGAACAACAGGACACAGAAGGTAATTGTAAATTGAGTCCACTCTGAAGAAAGAGGGGTTACTAGTGGGGTACTGCACAGTTCAGTACTGGGTCCAGTCATTTTTAATGTCTTTATAAGTGACATTGCAGAGGGACTGGAAGGAAAAGTATGCCTCTTTGCAGATGACACAAAGATCTGCAACAGGGTTGATACACAGGGCGTGGAAAGGATGAGAAGGGACTTGGCAAGGTCGGAGGAATGGTCAGGAGTATGGCAGCTTGGATTCAATGCAAAGAAGTGCAAAGTAATGCACCTGGGAAACAAAAACCCAGGGGAAGATTATACAATGTGGGGAGGTAGTAACAACAACAAAAATGGAAAGAGATCTAGGGGTAATCATATCAGATGACCTTAAGGTTGGCAAGCAATGCGAGAAGGCGGTAGGGAGGGCTGGGGGGATACTGGGATGTATAGGGAGAGGTATCACCAGCAGAAAACAGGAAGTTGTTATCCCCCTGTACAGACAGTTGGTGAGACCCCATCTGAGTACTGTGTCCAGTTCTGGAGACCCCATCTCCGCAAGGACATAGACAGGTTGGAGGCAGTTCAGAGGAGGGCAACTAAAACGGCGCGGAGTCTGCAAGAAAAGCCATACGAGGAGAGACTAAAGGAGCTTAATATGTATACCCTTGAAGAAAGGAGGGAGAGAGGGGACATGATAGAAATGTTTAAGTACCTCAGTGGAATCAACAAAGTTCAAGAGGGTAGCATCTTTCAGAAAAACAGATGTGCAAGAACAAGGGGACACAATTTGAAAATAGAGAGGGGACGGCTCAGGGACGATGTGAGGAAGTATTTTTTTTCACAGAGAGGGTGGTGGACGCATGGAACAGCCTTCCTGAGGAGGTTGTGGGGTCTAAAACTGTGGGAGAATTCAAGAATGCATGGGACAGACATAAGGCAATTTTTGTGGTGGATAGGAAGAAATAGGCTGTTGATCAAATAGGATCTGCAGCTTATCCTCTAGGTAGGGAAATGGGCAGACTAGGTGGGCCAAGTGGTCCTTATCTGCCATCAAAGTCTATGGTTCTATGTACAATGGGGTTCTCTCTGAGCATGCATTTACACAGTGTGGAGTACCGCAGGGCTCCATACTTGGACCATTTTTATTTTCTGTTTTTGTGAATTCTCTGTCAACTGTTTTTTCTAATACAGAATTAATTATTTACGCAGACAATATGGTATTATTCTGTTCAGGAGCCAATTTGACAGCTCTTAATGTGTCCTTGCAAACAGATTTTACCTTACTGCATCACTGGTTTGATCTACATAAAATGGTAATGAATTCTGTTAAAACTAAAACCATGGTCTTTTCCACTCATAAGAAACCCTGTTTCTGAATTTAACATTTATGACAATGATGGCTTATTGATTATGTTAGAGAATTTAAATATTTAAGGATAATGCTAGATTCATATTTTTTATTTGAAGCGCATATACTGTGCTTAATTAGTAAACTACATAAAAGATTGGGTCTTCTTTTCCACGCAAGAAAATATCTCACTGTAGAGACTAGAACTATGCTTACCCATAGTCTCCTTTTTTTCAATTATCGACCATGGGTCATTGGTCTACTCTTATTCTTCAGGTAGGCTGTTAAATAAACTTCAGGCAACTTACCATTCTGCCGTATGTTTTGTAACTGGACAGTTGAGATCGACTCATCATTGTACATTATACAACTCTTAAATGTCCTTCACTTCTTGAGAAATTTAATTACAGGTCTCTCATTTTTCTGCATAAAATTAAGTTGGAACTTCTTCCTAATAGTATATCAAGTTTGTTTCCAGTTATTCCTATGACCTCAAATACTCGTCTTCAAAGTAAATGTAATGTTGTCAGTTGTCAAAAAATCTCTACATTCAAGACAGTATGTAGGGGGAATTTGTTAGTAAACTCTGTTTGTAGGCGTTTTAATCATATGTAATTGTTTTGATATTGTCCTGGCTGTGTCATAGATATTTAAATGTGTATGCATTTTGTAATGTTTATTTTGCTTAAATGTATTGAAACTGGGCGTCTGTGAAAACGGGCAATGCCCACAGACCTTTTCAGTATAAAATAAAATGAAATGTAAGCTGGACTTGCCCCAAAGTACAATGGTTGAATCCTACCTCAAAAATAGACAACAGTCAATCAGGATCATGAACTCCACGTCCAACCCTCTCCACATCTTCGCAGGTGTTTCCCCAAAGGTCAATCTTAGGCCCAGTTTAATTCTGCCTTTCCATCAACGATCTCCACGCAGTCTGCACAAGGTCCCATATACATATGTATGAAGACAGCACTATACTTTTGGCATCCGGCCCTGTTCTAAGTGACATCCACGCTCTACTACAACACAACCACAACCACAATATCATGCAGTCTTGGTTTCATGCAAACAATATCAAAATAAATACCACCAAAACTGTTTCCATTACCTTCAGGTCAGCCCAAAAACTGGCAAGAATATCCAGCCCCCCACCCCACCCCCGATAATCACCACCCTGGATGGAAACACGATAAACATGGTCTCTACCTAGAAGTATTTACAAGTATGGCTAGATCCCTGCTAAACTACTCAACCCACAGAGATGCCATCACTTCGAAGTGCCACCCAAAGCTTGGTCTTCTGTACAGAAACCGTGACTCCCTCCCACTACCTATTAGACGCACACTGATAACAAGTATGATCACTTCTGTCTTTGATTACGCGGACACTCTGCACAACACCGCCACTTCGCTATCCAGGTTGGACTTCTCATTCCACACTTCTTGCTGTTTTGCAACAAATTACCCTTTCAGAACACACCACTGCACGCTCCTTTCCTCCCTCAGGTTAGAGCCACTCTCATATCACCTTTTTTGCCACTCTGTTTCGTTTACTTCCAAATTTTGGTTTGACCTACTGCCCCCCCCCCCCACCTGGCTGAGAAACTAACCCCTGTAGCCCTTTCTCTTTACTCACTGCGCTCTAGGGACTCCCGCTCCTTCTCCCTCCCCAAACCATCATTAGCTGGCAAATCTGCCTTCTCCTGCTGTCTCCCCTACCTTATGGAACCAGCTTTCCCAGCCCCTCAGAAACTCACCCTAGCACAACTCCATTAAATCTCAACTTCATCAGCTCCCCTCCACCACCCGTAACTGCAACTTGTCTGCATTTAGCCAAATGATCATGGTTTAAACTTCAAAACCTCTGTGCTGTATACCATTGTATTCATGCAACTGACTGTAAATTGTATGTAAATAACTCCTTTGTACAAAATTATGTGATTGCATGTAATATTCTCATGTTTCCATTCTATGCATGTATATGTCTTAACTCCCCCCTCCCCCGGGTCGCACCTGGAAACGAGACTCAGCTTGGTGTGCTTTTCCCAGATATCAAATGGTTAAATAAATATTACTCTTACAAGCAATATAAAAAGAAACACTAAATACGTTTTCATTTTCATTTTTCATTTTTAATTTTTATACTTGTAAATCCAAATGAGCAAACTGCCCGTTTTCATTGGAGACAAGTTTAAAACTAAAAAACACACAAAAAATTAACAAAATATTCAATCCATAAAATACAATACATAAAAATATGTCACGTTTCCAAAGATAGCCACTGTTTTAACCATGTCGTAAAACCCTGACAAGAGTTATTATTAACAACTTCTGAAGATTTCAGGTGAACCTGAAAAGAACTATTCCGAACAATTTCTAATGAAATTCTATTAAAAAAAACTAGGTGCTCTAAATAATAAGGATCTTTGCCCAAAAGTAGTCTTAAAAAATGGTATTTTAAATTTATAATTGTGCCGGGACCTAGTAAACAATGCATTAACTAATCTAGGAAACATTAAAGAAATAGAAAAATGAAAAAAATTACATTTAACTTTATAAGATGGGCATTTTCTTATTTAAAGTACTCGATTTTCAAAAGATAAGGAAGATAACTGATTGTACAGATCAGAGCAATGGGTTTGAAAGGGTAACTTTAGCCAAAACCTCAGAGCTGAATGATAAATTACTTTAAGAGGACTCAAAACATTAGTACATGAAGATGTATAAATCAGTATGCCATAATCGAGTATAGAGAACAGAAAGCTATGAACTAAGAGCTTTCTGGATTCCAAAGTCAAAAAAGATTTAACTCGATAAAGCATACCCAACCTCTGATGAAGGATTTTCCTAAGATTCTGAATGTGAGGTTCAAAAGAAAAATGTGTCCAACGTAATACCTAAGTATTTAAAAACAGATACATTTTCAATTATGTTTTCTGTCCTATCAGAAATTGGAAGCAAATCAATGAGTACATTTTTCTTCTTAGAAAACACCATTACTTTGGTTTTCTGGGAATTCAAAACCAGGTGACTTAAGGATAACCAAGCCTGCTGCAGGAAATTGAAATCAGTTTGAAGATAGGAAAGGGCGACATTGGGTCTGGGATCTGAACAAAAAAAGAACAGCGTCATCTGCGTAAAGAATCATTTTAGTTTTTGTACCTATATCAGATATGGAATTCATAAATAAGGAAAAAATAAGTGGTCCCAGAATTGAACCCTGGGGCACACCACAAACTAAGGGAAGAGAATGAGATAAAGATGAACCAATAATAGTTCTAAATGATCTTTCAGACAAAAAGTTTTGATACCACATATTTACTTCATCAGAAAAATGAAGACCTTGAAGCACACTGGGAAAAAAGGTCAAAGTCAACCAAATCAAAAGCCTTGGTGAGGTCCACGAACAGTGCCGCACATGCAAGTCCACTATCAAGTGCTCCATGGACACTGCCCGTGAACCCCACCAAGGCTGTTTCAGTGTTATATCCTGGCTTAAAGCTATGTTGGTTCTCTGATAACAAAGAATACCTCCCAAGAAACTCCAAGGTTTGGTCCATGACAATCCTTTCCAGAATTTTTTGAAATGGGCGATAAAAGGGAAATAGGACGATAATTAGTAACTAAAGAAGGATTTCCATTCTTTAGGGTGGGTTTTATAACTGCTCGTTTCCAGCTACTCAGAAAAACATTATGATAAGGAAAAGTTAAAGATATGAACTAATGGATAAACAAAACAAATCAATACCCATTCTAATTATCCTAACGTCAACACCATCCTGGCCCTGAAAAGGTTTTGGATTATTTTTCAAAAAGTATTTTTTTACTAAGAAAGGGGAAAGAGACTTAAAATAAAACTTTGGATTAGTGTTATGAATATCATTATTATCAGATACATCATCCAAATCTATGGGAGTTCTATTCTATAGGGGGCCCAAGTTCCCAAAATGACTATTGAAAATATTAGATACACTAAGATGATCAGTTATACTTTGTCCATTATGATGAAGAATAGGAACAGAATCTACTTTACCCTGTCCCAAAATTTTATTTAAGGAACTCCAAGTCTTTCTAGGATTGGCCCTGGAATTCCTTTGTTCATTTAAAAAATAAGCGACCCTAGCTTTCCTAATTTCAGATTTACACTTATTTCTAAGCGTCTTATACTCTTGAAGAGCAATCAGGGTTCTAGAAAGAGTATAAGATTTCCAACACTTGTCACGTTTTCTCATTAAGTGAACAAGCTCCCTTGTAACCCATTCTTGTTTGGATGATCTAATTCTTATTTTCTTTAAGGGAGAGATTATATTTGCAATTGCATGATAAACTATGCAAATAAATTCCCACAATTCATCAGTGTTAGTGCTAATTACCAAAGGGGACCAGTCAATTTTATTATATAAATCTTGGATTCCCTTGAGAGATAAACTTAGCAAATTTCGACATTCAACATATCTGGGAGGACTTTTTAATAATTTTATGGACCACTCACATTTGACAGGACAATTGTCACTCATGGTGTCGGCCATAACCTCAGATTTAAAAATTCTATCAACATGAGTGACAATGATCCAATCAAGGATGGGCCCTACACCGGTTTTATAACTGAGTCTGGAAGTTTCCTTAATCAATTGTGTTACACCCAAATTAACCAAAGTCTCTCTGATTCCACCCTTCAAACTTTTATCCCAACTGCAATTAAAGTCACCAAAAGTAATCCATTCTCTATTGGGGGAAAAACTTCACGAAAAAAATAAAGTCCTGGAGTAATAACCCAACTAATATTCTTCAAACAGCATAGAACAATATCTTCTGTTTCTAATTGGTTTAACACCTGTAGAGAATTTTGTTTACCACCCAATTTTCAATGGTAATGTCCAGCCCTTTCTTAAAGGGCCACTGTTAACCCTTTTTTGCATCACAATATTTCTAGTTGAAAATCCACATTTTATTATTGCTTACTTATCTTCTCTAGGACTCAGTGAAGTTGTTGGTTGATCAGCTCCCTTTCTTAGAAGAACTGAAATGCATGTGAGTGGTGCAATAAATTTTATTTATTTTATTTTGGTAAGCAGGTAAGTGTCTGCTTTCAGGGGTGACCCGGGAGCACTAGGGTGGTTAAGGGACTTGCTCAGAGTCGCACAGTATGCAAGTAGAGGATTTGGGAGTCAAACCCTGGTCTGTTGGATGTACCAAGCTCATTCACAGTTTGTTACTTTAACCTCTAGGCTACACTGCCAGCCCAGGTTATACCCAATCTCGTTTTGCTTCAAATCTTTGATCTACTCTTATTGCATATTTCCTGAACATTAGGAACACCCTCCTAAACAGTGCAGCCACTCATGATGCAATAGTCTCCTTTCCTACCACAGCATCATGAGGATCATGTTTTTGTGCAGTAACACCAGTATGGTGGGCAGTCTTTTTTTACTTTTTAAAAGAAAAACCAAAATCAGAATAAAACTGTAAGCTACATCAGCAACCTCTACAGAATGTGAGCAGTCATAATGTGTTTTGTAATCCAAAGGCAATCGGCAGCCTAAGGGGGTTGACAGTGCCCCTTTAAATGTTGCTATCCATTCTGAATTTACTGCATTGTTTGGAAGAGTTCCCAATTCACACCACACTCTGCGATAAATCATATCTACCCTAAAGCATTTATGCACAGTTGGGGGAGGGGTGCACCATGGTTTTGTTTTGCATCCCATGCTTTTTCAACCCCCACTCCATGCTCAAGAGCAGCCAAGGTCCCCAATATTAGAGAAACAGCATGTGTGCAACATAGGGATGTCACAACACCACAATATGACAATATATCATCATAATTATCTCTGACGGTAAATTATCGTTGTAAAAACACCAATACCACAATTATCATGCAGCACGATATACTACAATTTACAATGATAAAGCATCTCAGCTTGCTTTCCCTGCAGCGCGTCTCTTTCCAAGTGCAACCATGAGTCCTGATTCCCCACCATCCTATCAGATTTTTGCTATTTTTCCTTAAAATTAGAACTGCAGTGCCAGCCCTGTGACATGGAGTTTTGAGGGCCTGGGCGCCTCACCTGCCACTAGGTCAGTAAACTAGGTTCAGGAAGAAACCTAGGTCGCTCAAGGGCTGACGGCATTAAGGAGGACTGAGCATTCACTGACAGCTCTCCTTCTTTTGGGGGGGGGGGGGGCGGAAGAGGAGACAGTGCAAGCCGCTGCTTGGTCGCTATCTAGCAAAGGCTGGATGATGCAGCAGTAACAGCCTTCTGACTGGCCGGGTGCAGGGGCTGAGTACATGCAACATCTTTAAGTCACCCACCCGGAAGACTTCCGGTGACGTCAGTAGCTTGATGGCAGCACAGCTAGAGACTTTCCTCACCCCAATCGTAAATCCAAAGGCATCCATCGGGTAAAATAAATGCAATCACCAGCTAAAGTGACGCATTCCAGAGCAACACTTACTGTATGAAGGGGCCCCAAACTCCAGCACAGAAGCTTCAGATGCTACCACAAGGAAAGAAAGCAGTGTGAACTTCAGACCCCTTCGATGATGAAGGAATCATGGCGTCCGCCAATAAATAAGAGGAGGGCTGTACTCAATTAGTCAAGACCATATTACAGACAGCCAAAACGGTGGCCAAAATAGACAACTCCATAACGGCACTAAGAACCAACATCGGGAACATTGAACACAGAGCAGATAAACTCAAGGTGAGGCTAAATGCAGTAATCGAGCAATCAGACAGACAGGACCGCCTCTTGTTGTTCCTCATGGCTAGGGAACGAGAGATGATGAGCAAGATTGATGATATTGAAGGGAGAAGCCAGCGCCAAAATCTGAGAGTTTACGGAATACCGGAAGGCGCAGAGAAGGGGGCTCCGGATTTAATTACATTCCTTCAGGGAGTCCTAAGAGAGGCCCTGAAACTCCCAGAGGGCTTTGACCTAACCATGGACCGGGACCATCGCTCACTAGCCCAGAGGCCCTCTAACCCGAAGGCCCGCCCGAGATCCTCTGTGGCCAAAATGAGAGTCTACAGCACTAAGGAGGAGATCCTCTGTTGTGCCTGGAGAATGAGGTCCGTCATGTCTGGAAAAGTCACAGTTTCAGTGGACAATGATTATACCACACAAGTGCAGGAGGCCAGATGCACCATGTGGCTGGTACTCAAACAGCTGAGGGGGAGATATGTAAAAGCTCAGATGTTATATCCCGCTCACCTAAAATTAGAAACCAGCAAGGGCACCAAAGTATGTGATGACTTTGAGGCGGCTGCTGGGGTCCTTAAAGAAATGGGGGTGATACTGCCCCTACTTGGAAAGGAATGCCTGGAGAAGGAGCTGAGACACGCAGCATGGTTGGTTGCTTGCAGAGGAATGGCTCAGATGCACCCATCAAGCCTCCCCCACGCATTGAATTTGCAGGCTGATATCTACGCTCTTCTAAAGCCATACATCTTGCGGATTGAGCTTGCAGACCTGGATCAACAAACTGCGGAGTAATAGGACACACGGGGGGGGGGGGACTGAGACCCCACTCCCTAGCACCGGGCAATAGAATGTCTTCTCCTTTATTTTCAGATGTGCAGCATGACTGGGACATTTTCTCCCCAGACCCCATGGTGAGGAACCAAGGTACTGTATATAAATGAAGGCTTTGATATCCTTTTTTTGGGGAGAGTTCTGGAGAGGCCCTCACTGGGGGGCCTCCATGCCTGGGGAGATTTTGCCTGCAACTGTTTTTTTTTTTTTTTGCTAGCAGGAACCTCTGGCTAACTGCCCCTTGTACACCTACCTATGTTTGGGACACTCACGGCAAGACTCAACGAGTGCTCCACTTAGGCCTAGCCATGGTCGCAGAGGGAAGGGACTCACATGATGACAAAAATGATTAAGCGCAATTGTATACAAATAGAAAGCTAGATGTTAAATGTATGGTGGTGGGGGGGGATTTTATTTGGGATCGTGATAAGACCACCATATATGCATACTAATGTTCGGATCAGTCGCTCCATTTAGCTCCGACGATGGATGCCTTATAAAATAAGGTGGAAAAGAATAGAGGAGGGTCCCTCGACAGAATGCAGGGACTTTTTTTTTGGGGGGGGGGGGGGAGGCTCGGGCTTACCTATTTGAAATCCGAAAATGTTAACTGTTTTGACCCTGCTGATGCTGGCCATACCTCGGGGACCAGGGCCACGATCCTACAGTGTCCCAGTTGAGAGGTTCTGCCCATACCAACCACTAGGGCAAAGTGTCCTGAAGGCGACACGCACTAGCCCACATCCTACAAAATGGGCTGACCTAGGAAGTCAAAAAATTCATTATCCCACAGTACCAGATCTGAAGGTACAGATAAGTGAATTCCATCACTCAGATGAAATGAATGACAGAACCCGATGGATGAGTCGTGGGGGTGTCACTCTCCTCGAGGCTTTCTCCTAAGAGGCAACATATGGAACACTGAACAATATGTTATGCCTGTTTTGTTATTGTGTTGACTCAGCCTAATGTTGTAGGCAAAGTTATACTCCCATCTAGTGGGAGAAAGTTGAAAGTGTTATTTTACTTAATCCTTAGAAGCCGTTTGGGGCTGAATGGTACCTAATATTTACAAGACACTGTGGGCACAGGGTCAAGTTTGCAAGACTAAAGGATAGACATCAGAAAAAGAAGGTAAATTCTGATTACAGCAATACCCCAGCAGGAATTAAGCAGAAACAGGGCTTGGTGGGAAGGAGAAGTTTATATACTGCAGTGTAAACAAGAATAATTCCGTAGATGGCTGTATCGGCCCTCAACATGGCTCAAGTTAGTTCCAGGATTATGTCCTATAATGTAAATGGGATCAACCATCCCACAAAAAAGAAAGCAGATACAAAAACTCCTCAGAGACCGAAAATGTGAGACCAACTTTTTGCAAGAAATGCACTTAACGCCAAATGAGAATCAGAAGCTGAAAAGTAAAGGGTTCCCAAAGCTGTATCATGCATCCCTAGATAGGAGAGCAGCCACTCCACTCTTCCTGCCCCTATCAGCATCTCTTCCCTTGGAAGAGGAGGAGATTATTACAGATACAGGGGCGCAATATGTCATGATAATAGGGAAAATACAGGACTTGGAGGTCACCCTCCTGAATGTATACACTCCCCCGGGACCACCGATCTCTTTTTTCTCGGAGCTCTGCAAGCTAATCTCAGAGAAAGCAAAACTCTTATGGTAGGAGGACTGGAATGTGATACTTAATCGAATGCTGGACACTATGTCCTGTATTTCAGCATCACACAGTAGAATAAGCAGAACACTGGAAAAACTAATGGAAGACATAGACCTGGTTGATGTCCGGAGGGTGAAATATCCGGCAGCGAAAGATTTTACCTTTTACTCTGCAAGACACAAAATATATTCGAAACTAGATAGGTCTGTGACTTTCGCTAAGGATCTACATTTATTCAAATCCATGTGGGTGGGAATGGAGACTTTCTGATCATCAGCCAATTCTGGTGGATGTAGAGCTACAACTCCCGAAGAAACCTACTCAGTGGAGACTGAATACAAGTCTGCTGAGAGGTGAAGGAGGAGATCCGAGGGGTGATAAAACAGACTGTCCAAGTAATTGAAGGCCCAGACACAACACCACAGATTCTATAGGATACAGCTGAAACAATGATCAGGGGGAAATTAATTTCCATAGCAACCCACAGAAAAAGGGAAAGGACCAAACAAAAAGAAACCCTGAAACACTAGTTCCAGACCCAAGCAGAACAAAAAACCTAGGTTTTGTAGGCTGAGAGAGAGGGAGATAAAAATCATTAAAAATAAATTACAAAAGATGCAGAGAGAGGAAAGAGAGAAATCCCTACACTATCTAAAACAAACCTTTTATGAGGGGGTCCCAGAGCCACTAGGCTATTGGCCTATCATCTAAGGCAAAGGGCAGCAAGGGCCACTATCACGGGCCTCAGACACCCGATAACAAAACAGGTCTCACACAAATGGGAACAGATAGCAAATTCAATGGTCACATACTATAAGCAGCTTAACCAAGCACCCACCAACACCTACCCTGGAGAGACTGAAGAGTTCCTGAAAGAACTGAAACTCCCAAGGCTAACAGAACTGCAGACGTAAACACTGAAAGCACCCATCTCCTAGACTGAGGTAAATAAAATAATTAAGAACCTCAAAATGGGCAAGTGTCCAGGACTGGACGGCTTTGGCAGTGAATTATACAAGACTTTCACAGCCGAAATAACACTCTTGCTCCAAAGCACATATAACCAAGTGTGGCAGGAGGGAGAGAGAGTACCCCCTTCTTGGAATTAAACTACCATTTCTATGATCCCCAAAGAGGGGAAAGACCCAACAGAAGGTGGCTTCTATAGGCCAATATCCCTTCTAAATGTAGGACATAAAATGTTCACAGCAATAATAGCGAACAGAATTAAGGCACTGTCAGCTTTCCCCCTTCATTTTCTGAGTAAAGTGGTCAGTGTGCCTCTTGGCACCCATCTGTCCTA
Source organism: Neoceratodus forsteri (assembly GCA_016271365.2). Lineage (NCBI taxonomy): Eukaryota > Metazoa > Chordata > Ceratodontiformes > Ceratodontidae > Neoceratodus > Neoceratodus forsteri. The sequence continues at coordinate 190,052,723 of JADMNL010000028.1, read as the reverse complement.
GATGCACCCCAGAATGCCCCTACATGTACAAACTTACAGCCTTCTGGCCGGTTTTTGAAATATGTGCAAAAATATTCGCACACTGGGTTAGAGAAAAACTCACCCGTGTCCTGGAAGCACAATGAGGTCAGGAACGTGCCTCTGGCACGAGCGCTGTCCCAAACTGATGTTTTTCAGAATGAAACTGAGATAGAATAATAAGCCTGCTCCTCGTGTAGAAATAAAATGTTGCTGGTATCTTCGTGCAAAAACCGAGCGCTGTACACTGCACAATCTTAAATTTCTTGTAGTTGCAATCGTAAACTTCCTTGAGCGCGAACAGAGATCCTGCGCACATGCGCAAAAGGCGGCGCCTCTGAAAGCGTAGTCTGGCGACCGGCAACTACTGAAATGGAAAATTGTGCACTGTAAGCGCTTAGTTTGTCCCATGAGTTACCAGCAACATTTTATTTCTACGAGGAGCAGGCTTATTATTCTATCTCAGTTTTGTTCTGAAAAAAATCACAGTTTGGGACAGCGCTCATGCCAGAGGCGCGTTCTCGACCACATTGTGCTTCTGGGATGCAGGTGAGTTTAGTCGACCTGAGTGTACAAATATTTGTGCACAAATCTTAAAAACTGGCCAAAAGGCTGTAAGTTTGTACATGTAGGGGCACTGTGGGGTGCATCTAGGATAGATGGGTGCCAAGAGGCACACTGCTCACTTTACTCAAAAAAAAGAGGGGAAACACTGACAGTGTCCCTTTAACCCCATTATGACAAAAATAATACACCCAGACCAGATGGGCTTTATAGCAGCCAGACAGACCCCAGAGGGAGTGAGAAGAACCATTAACATAATAGACATCATTAATAAAAAACTGTATCCCATCCTGTATTATGAGCTTAGACCCTGAAAAGACATTTGACAGGGTCACCTGGAACTTCCTATTTGCAGTTCTCTCCAGAATGGGCTTCCTGGAGTCCTTTCTGGAAGCCACTAGGGCCCTGTACACATCCCCACAGGCATGTGTGAGGGTGAATGGCAGAGTCACGCAGAGGTTCGTTCTCGGCAGTGGCACCAGGCAGGGCTGTCCCCTATCACCCTTACTCTTTGCCATATATATTGAACCTCTGGCACAGGCCTTGAGAGAAGAGAGGGAGGTGGAAGAAGTCACAATCAGGGTACAGGAGCATAAAATATCCCTCCGTGCGGATGATGTGCTGTTGTACATCTCCCAACCCAGATAGATCTATCCCCAAATTATGGACCATACTGGATAAATTTGGACAGTACTCTGGCTACTCCCTTAACAAAGCAAAGACTGAACTACTTAATTTTTTTCTATCACCCCTGCCCTGGGTGTGAAACAGTTACTTCCACTGAAAATGGAATGCCCAGAAAATAAAATACTTAGGTACCCAAATTCCTAAACACCTACCAAACTTGTACTCCATAAACTATGGGCCTCTGATACACCAACTCAGACAGGATATTAGGAAGTGGGACCTGCTCAACCTACCTCTTTATTCCAAAATTCAATCAGTTACAATGTCTGTTCTGCCCAAATTCCTATATCTTTTCCAATGCCTCCCAGTGAAAATTCACCATAATCAATTTCAAATCTGGCAGGGAATAGTTACCAAATTTATTTGGAACTATATTAGAAGACCCAGGATTAACACCCAAATTATTCAGTCCAATAAAAAAAAAAAAAAAAAAAAAGAAAGGGGCAGAAATGTTCCCAATTTAAGAGGACTACTACTTGGCCACCCAAATGAAATGGGCTCTTCTCTTGTCCACAGGGGATCTCGGAACCCATTGGCCCAAAGCATCTGAAATTAAGACACACAAACTGATTTTTTAATTAAGAAACAGTATACAAAAGGGCAAATGTCCCAACTACACATCAGTGGCAGCACACCCCTCTAGTATGTCAACGTTTCACGTTTATTCCCTATGCTTTTCAAGAAAAAGCGTCAGGAATAGACGTAAAACGATGACTTACTGGAGAGATGTGCTGCCACTGATATGTACTCAGGGCATTTGACCTTTTTATACTGCTTTTTTTTTTTAAATAAAAACAGTGTGTCCTAACACGTAGACTGCTCTTCCTTTTGGCAGTTTTTAAGCCCGTTGCTAGTGTTGTTTTTGCTTTCACACCAGCAGTCCCAGGTTCAGGCAACAAATATGGGTGGTCAACATGCCAGTGCAGTCTGTTACTGCTCCATGCCATGCAGCAGTTTGGGACAAATTTTGCTACATGAAAAAAACTTTCAAAAATCTGCATGAGAAACCAAACTGCACGTGCCAACACTTGGAATATAAGGCCATATGTACCCATTGTTCAAAAATCTGCACGAGAAACCAAACTGCTGCATGTGCCAACACTTTGAATATGAGGCCATATGTACCCACTGTCCAGGCTACGGCCTCAGCTAGTGAATCCATTGGAAATGTTAAAGTCCCTATCTGCAACAAGACAGATGGAGCGTTCTAAGAAGTTAAAACGGGCCCTGCGCGTCTGTCACTGTGTACAGTTTCCCACTACACGAAGAAAGCTGCAGGTGATGATGGCTGTCACACAGCCGGGTTTACAGGAGAGTAAGAAGGCCTGGACCATTGGCAACTTCGGACCCGAGCAATACTTGAATCAACAGCCCGCTGCCCGAATCCCACGCCGCCCCGAGACACAGGTCCTGACTACCTGACATTTCAAACCAAGAACCGAGGGCACAAGAACAAAACCGACGACTTGGGCGCCGGCTAACTACAGCTGGCGCCCTCAGAGCCAATGAATGACTTCTCCATTCGGCATCTAGCAGGACTGAATGAATTCACAAGAAAGTCAGCGGGGTTACTGATTCGGGTACAGCTCGGGTGTTACTGTCCGATTCCTTTGACCGTACGATATCCGCCGGAAACGGAGAATCGCTCACGAATCCGTGGCTACTTACCGGGGATAGCTCTTCCACACAACAACAGTCGCTGAAAATCCCACGAACTAGAACCGACTGAACTCACACGCAGCACTCTACTCCAGTGCTTCCAACGTCGCGCTGTGCGTGCACGAGCCGCCACAGCACGTACGGCGCGCCCAAGAGCCTCGCATGGTAACGCCCTCTTCCGAGGCGCTGCATGGCAAAGTCTTGAGAGACTGCAACACATTGAAAACAGTGGCGCTTGAGCACCGTTTAGTTGAGGTCCGAAGGGAGACTATGGAAGTGAGATGTTTTTTTTTTCCTGGTAACCGGGTAAAGCCCACTGACACAAGTATCTGCTTTCAGGGGGCGACTTGGGAGCACTGTGGAGGTTACATGGCTTGCACAGAGTCACACAGTGTGCAAATGGAGGTTGTGGGAATCAAGCCCAGATCTGCAGGGTGTATTGAGTTCATTTGCAGCTCGTTGCTTTAACCTTTAGGCTATACTGCCAGCCCTAAAATATATTTTAAGAAGCGGACATGGAGGGGGTGTTAATGCGCTGAACCGTAACCCCCAATTTTAAAATCAAAACATCTATAGTTGGGTTTAGCAGCAGCACTTGTTTGGCAAATTTCACGTTTAAACGGCAGAGTGTGCATTGGCTGCTGCTGCTTTCTCGACATAGCTAGTACAGTTCTTCCTCACTTTGTGCTGCGACCCCCACCGTCTCCCACCTTCCCCCAACCCGTACATGTTTACAGTGTGTGCAGGTGCCAGGTTCCCTACAGGTTTATATATCTAGGCTAGAGCATGCACATTTCCCCCTCTCTCTTAAATTTCCTACTTCTCCCTCCTCTAAATCCATGTCTTTCTGGTTGACAGTAGAGCACATGTACCCTGGTCTGGATCATGGCTCTTTTCTCTAAACTAGCACTCTTGTACTTCTTAGGACCTTCAGTCCTGTGGTTGCTCACAATTTGACTCTATTGTGTTCCTACTTAAGGCAATGTTTAAATGCACGTTTATGGTATTTTGTCAAATGTTTGTAATATCTTTCATATTTTGTATTCCGAATATTGTTGAACTCGCACTTGCATCTCTCTTGCTTTTGTATTCCTATCTCACTGGTAATTGTATTTGTGCCTGTACCCTCTGTATTACCAATTGTTGTACTGCTTCAAACTGTTTGTTATTTGTATCCTCCCGGGTTGTGCCTGAAAATAGGCATTGCTATTCTTAGTGCTCTTACTCGGTTACCAAAAGCAAAAAAATAACTTCCTTACATAGAGGACCTGGCACCTGCATGCACTGTAAACCTGTAGGGGACCTGGCACCTGCATGCACTGTAAATATGTAAGGGACCTGGCGCCTGTGCGTACTGTAAACCTGTAGGGGCCTGGCACCTGTGCACACTGTAAACCTGTAGAGGACCTGGCACATGTGCGTACTGTAAACCTGTAAGGGACCTGGCACCTGCCCGCACTGTAAACATGCAGGGGACCTGGCACCTGCACGCACTGTAAACATGTAAGGGACCTGGCGTGTTTAGAGTTCTGTGCACAAACCATGACATAGTTAAAACTCTAAATTGTTGGTTCCATGAAGAGAACTGTAACATAATGCTGCCCATAAAAACAAGACAGTGCAAAAAGCAGCTGTTTATATTGCTTTTTATTCAAGTACATTTATATATGGCTAATTTAGGAGAATGCATATCATTTCTGAGAATAAGAACTTTATAAACAGCTGCCAGTTTGAAATTACTTGGTATGAAAGAACAGAAGAAGGCCAAAGCCCATCGAGACTGTTCCCCACACTATGTGGGACATTATTTATCTATTATCCCTCTACCAAACATCTAATTTGTTTTTAAAGACAGTGGTACTAGTTGCCTCTACCAATTCTTGTGGCAAGGTGTTCCATACAATGGATGCTCTTATTGGAAAAAAGTTTCCCCTTCTGCTGGTTTTATAAGTTTTTACTTCAAGCTGTTTATTATGCAGTCTCGGAACATGTCTCCTTTTGGAGAGTGTTAGACCACATTTTTTCCATTAGATCTGGTGAATTTATTAAATGAAAAACCATAAGCGTATCACCTCTTAATCTTCTAGTTTGAAGAGAGAAGAGACCAGTAGCTTTTAATCTGTTCTATAATCCAAGTTTGTTAATCTTGGGATCATTCTAGTAAGTTACTCTCCTTTGAACCTGTTCAAGAATTGCTGTGTCTTTTTTTTGGTTTGGATTCCAAAAAGGGGAGCCATAGCCTAGATACGGTCTAATATATGCCCTATACAATGGAATAAGGCATTGTTCAGTGTGATTAACAAAAGTGCGTTTTATTTGCCTCAAAAGTCTGTTGGTCATGCACACAGTTCTAACACAGTGATCATTTGATGTAAGTTTATTAACATATATCCCTAAATCTTGTTCACAATTTGATGAGTGAAGTGGTAGTCCATTTATATAATATATTGTTTTTGGATTATTTACACCAAAATGCACTACTAAACATTTGTCTTGATTAAACTGCATATGATTTTCATTTGCCCAAAGTGTTAATTTTTCCAAATCCTTCTTTAATGCAGAAATGTTTTCTTGATTATTAACCTTGCCCCCCAATTTAGTATCATCTGCAAATTTAACCATGAAGTTATTTGGCCGTGTTTGTAAATCACTGATAAAGAGATTAAACAATGTTGGTCCCAAGACCGACCCGGCGACCCCTGTGGTACACCACTTGTCACATTACCCGAATCAGACAAGATATCATTAATTCTGACTCTCTGAGAACGATTTGTCAACCAGTTTAAAGTCCAGTTGACAATATCAGGTGACAAACTTAGATTGTGCATTTTAGTACTGAGTTTTTCATGTGAGACTTTATCGAAAGTTCTACTGAAGTCCAAAAGAATTACATCAGTAGGGATACCCACATCTAGAAGAGTACTTATATTATTGTAAAAAGATATCAGATTGGTGGTGCAGGAATACTTGGGAGTAAACCAATGCTGATTTGAATCATAAATTCTTAATTTTTTACAATCTTGATCTATTAGAGACTTCATCACTTGTTCCATTAATATACCAGCCACTGAGGTCAGGATAATTGGACGATAATTTTGCACAGAACCTCTATTGCCTTTTTTAAATAAGGGAGTAACTATTGTTGAACGCCGATCATTTGGTACATTGCTTTCTTGTAAGGATTTGTTGAATATAATTGACAAAGGTATAGAAATATTTATAGAGGTTTCGATCAGAAACCATGGATGAATACCATCTGGGCCCAGACTAGTATTTTTTTTTTTAGTTTTTTGATAGCCTGTATAATGTCAGTTGGATAGAACCTATGATAATCCATGTGGTGAACTTTTAATGTACTAATAGGTGACTTTTGAGAAAAGACGGAACAAAAGTACTTATTAAAAAGATTTAAGGTTTCTATATCAGATAGAAAAGAGCCATTGGTTATAATGGGACCAATGGTCCTTGATACACATTTTTTACTATTTATATAGGAGAAAAGAGATTTGTGACAGTCTTTTGTGTGAGCTAGTTTAAATTCTAGCTTATTTTTTTACCAATTTAATAGAATTTTTTAAGTTTTTCACAGATAGTCTGTATTTATGTAATAGTTTTAAATTGAACAGAACTATTCTTAAGTTTCCTAAAAAGTAAATTTTTTATTTTAATCTGATTTTTAATTGTCTTGTTGAACCAAGGGGGGAATTTTCGTTTATTATTACATTTCCTCTTAGATGGAATAAAGGTATTTTCCAAATAACGTACAATGTTTAAAAAAAAAAAGTTCCAAGCTTGTTGTGTTATACAATTAAGAAGATTAGATTCCCAGTTTATGTTTTTGTAAATATTCATTGATTTTAGAAAAATGTGCTTTATTATAATTTTTTGTACAGTATAACTTTCTTTGTTTAGTTTTAAACTGTTGAATTTCAAAAAGAATAGATGAATGATCACTGGTCCCAAGTGGACCCCAAATCTGTAAATTGCTAATTTGTTGCTCTATGCTACTAAATAATAGATCCAAAATATTAGGACCTCGAGTGGGTTCAGTAACAAGTTGTTGTAATCCAGTACTGACTACCACATCTATTAGTCCTTTCTTGGCATAGGACTTTCCTGAGAATGAGTCCCAGTTAATATGAGGGAGGTTAAAGTCACCAAATATTACAGTATCTTGAGATTCTGAAAAATGTATAATTTCTTTAAACATATCAGTTGTGTAATCTGAATTTGCAGATGAAGGTCGATAGATGTTACTAATAGTTATATAGGTCCTGTCCTCTTTAATGTACTGGGTTAAGCCAAGGGAGTGGTTGTGCAGTTCCAAAAAAAAAAAAAAAAAATTTAAGCTGTTCATGTTTGTGTTGGGTTAGGTGGGGAGAGCCCGGGAAGCTGTCAAGTAGTGCTTAATATGTGACAGGCTAGTGCTACAAGTTTGAAAAAGAAAAACTGTTGTTGTTGACAAAGTGAAAAAAATGTTTAAAAAATGTGTATATTGTGTGCTGTACGTGTTTGTTGTCTGACATTTCTTTTGTATTTGCTCTGAAACTGTACTTGCTTGTTGGGGGGAAGGGCTGGCTCACTCAGTCGTCCACTTACTGAGTGGAACAAAAGTGGCAGTTACTGAATTTTCAGTTCCAAACTGCAACAAGGATACCAGTTTGGCATTGGGGCATGGCAGGCTGGTACTTTTTATTTCCTGGGCAACAATTCGATTGATACCTCTCTGGAATAGGTACCAGCCAATCAGAGCCCAGGAAATAAAAAGACCATTTTCTAAGGCAAAATAATGTTAAACTGTTTTCTCACATGAATGTTTATTCAGGTATGGTTGCATATGGATGACTGAAGGTATGCATTTCATTTCTGTAAATAGGAACCTTACAATCATCTGGCTTTTAGTACACCTTTCCTGAGACAATGGTGAAAACCATCAACCTGGATCAGTACCAGAAGCTGGACCAGCCAGTCCTAGAGCAAGTTGTGTGAATTTTGCAGGTCTGCTGGGCCAGTTTTGCTTTTACCAATTTGGTCTCGTTTTCACCAAGTCTTGGTATAGGTGAAAAACTGGACCAAGCACCAGAACAGTACTGCATAAGTAAAAGCCACACTGGCAAAATTTGTGCAACCTGTGCCCAGTCCAACTGGTCTGGCCAGTAGCTTTTACCAATCTAGGGATAGATTCACAAATAAATCGCAAAGCACAGTACAAAAGTTTGCACTGCACTTTGCGATTGCCCAACTGTCAATGGTTGCTGTTCACAGTCGGATAACACACTTGCACTATCCAACTGTGAATAGGGCCAGGATGAGTCAGCGCTAACCCCTTTACTGCTACCTCAAACTCCAGTGCCACCCCGACATGCACCCTGGAGAATGACCCCGCAATAAATAGCACATGTGCGCTATTTGGAATTCACAAAAACAGCCATGTAAATTAGTCCATTAGGCAAGCAAAGTGCTGTCTGGCTATTTGAATGCCCATCGTGGGCCCATTTACGTGGGCCGTAATGCAGTTTAGTGACCCTCTCCCGCTGATCGATGGCCCGACAGTAATGTAGTTCACTTTCCCTGGTGCTAGTGGTCCCCCACCCCTTCGCCAGTCAGAAGTTAAAATCAGTATCTTCCTTGGTGGTACTGCCCCCTCACCCTGCTGGTCTGAAGTTAAATGTAACATTTTCCCTGGTTTCCGGTTGTCCCTCCCCCACCCGATATACATTACCATTTTCCATTGTGTCCAGTGGTTCCTCCCCCCCACCTGACATACAGTAACATTTTCCTGGTGTCCAGTGGCTCCTCCCCTCATCCGATCACCCGCCCGAGGTATGGACACTGTTTCCCAGTGTCCAGTGTATCCCCTGTATAATATATTTAAACCATTACCGGGCTTCTAGTGGCCCCCCTCCCTTCCCCTGTGAAAAACACATAGAAAAACAAAAATATCCCATTCCTTGGCATTTAGTGAGACCCCCAGGTAAGTGCCCCACCACCCTGCTCTGTCTCTCCAGTCCTGATCCGTCGATAAGTACAGCCCTCCTCTTTGCACCACAGTCGGCTGCCGAATGAGATGTCCATGTGTGTATGAGCTGTCATGTGCTCACTGATAGCTTATGCATGTGCTCATTGACATCTTAGTCAGCAGCCTCCCATGGTGGAGGGAGGAGGGCTGTGCCGGTCGCTGGCTCAGGATTGAGATGGGGGGGGGAGAAGAGTTGTGGGGCACTACCTGTCAGGGTGGTGGTCCGCTGGACACCAGGGAATGGGATATTTTTGTTTTTCTTTGTCTTTCACAGAGGATCTGATTGGGAATAGGGAAGGGGATTTGCTAAATACTAGGGAATGGTTTAAATATATTATACGGGGCATCAGGATAGCGGGGTTGGGATATACTGGACACCAGGAAACAGTGTCCATACCTTGGATAGGTGAAAGGGTGGAGGGAGAGAACACTGGATACCAGGAAAAATGTTTATATTTATCGGGCAGGTAATCGGGTGGAAAGAATGACCACTGGACACCAGGGAAAATGTTACTTTTAACTTCGGACAGGCTGTGGGGGTCGTCACTCGGCGCGTTCGTGGTACTCAAACCAGATGGCTACACAAAGACCTCCTCACTGCCCTCAAAAACAGGGATAAATGCTGGAGAAAGTTCAAAGCATCTGGTCTCCCTGCCAATTATAACAACTATAGAGAGCAGCGATCAAAATGCAAATCACAAATTAGACTTGCTAAAAGCCAGTACTGCAAAGGCCTCCTGCCGGATGCAGCGGGGGACCCCAAGAAATTTTGGTCTCATGTCAAGACTTTCCTCGGCTCTAACAAAGGCCACTAAATAACAACATGATATTAGATAGCCCATTGCAATGACCCAGGCACCATTGCCAATGCTTTTAATTCTTTCTCCGACCTCTCGAGCTACACAAATACTCTCTCCTCCACTAACTCAATACCTGAAGCCCCCCACCCAAAAGTAACCTTACAAACGCCCACCTTCTACTTTAAAGCTATATCGAAAAATGACATCCTCAAACATTTAAATTCCATATCAGACAGTACTGCTGTTGGGGCTGACCGCCTCGAGCCTAGACTCCTCAAACTGGCGGCACCTTTCATCTCAGGACCTCTGGCCTGCATATTCAACCTGTCTCTGAGTGAAGGTGTGGTGCCTGAGGTATGGAAACTTGCTAGAATCACGCCAGTATTCAAAAAAGGTGACAAAAAAGTCATAGCCAACTACAGACCAATAGCAATATTGTCAACACTAGATAAAGTCCTTGAGAAGCTCATCTCAGCTCAGATCTCAGAACACCTCACAAAACATAACCTACTGCACCCAAACCAGCACGGTTTCCGAAAAGGTCATAGTACTCAAACTGCTCTTCTGCAGCTGACAAATGACATTCTTCAAACTATGGACCAGGGTCACCTAACTGGTGCAGTTTTTATCGACCTGACAAAAGCCTTCGATCTAGTCAACCACCCTCTTCTGCTTACCAATCTCCACTCCCTGGGTTTTTTGCCCAGTGTTGTAACTTGGTTCCATAGCTACCTGTCAAACAGGCATCAATCCGTGAAATTCAATTCGGCCACCTCGGAAAAAGCTCTCATCAATATTGGTGTACCGCAGGGTTCTATCCTCGGACCTCTGCTGTTTTCTATGTTTAACAACATTCCTCAAGTGGTATCCTCCTGTTCATCGCTGCTTTATGCCGATGACCTTGTCCTTTATTCAAACTCAGATAATGTCCACTCTATTAATCATAAGCTCTCCATGGACCTACAAAATATTCAATCCTGGATCACCAAAAATAAGCTTGTTCTAAATGTTGCTAAGACCAAGGCCATGCTCTTTGGTTCCTCTATCAAATTAAAACATCACCGTGAATCCTTCCAGATCACCTGGGCGGACAGCTCCCCACTGGAGATGGTAACTTCTTTTAATTATCTGGGGGTCTTACTCGATTAATCCCCCACCTATGATGCCCATATAACCTCCACCTGTAAGGCTGTGAATGCCAAACTGGGCTTAGCCTACAAAACAAGCTATATCCTTACCCCCACTGCCAGGACTGCCATTGCTAGAGGAATCCTTCTTCCATCACTTTCTTACGGATCCGTAATCTATACAAATACATCTAAAGCTAATCTTCATAGGTAGGACACTACTTACAACAATATATGCCGCTACGCCTCTCTGCTTCCTCCAGGCTAAAACATCACTGCTTGCTGTACTCTGATCTCAGTTGGCTTTCTCCCACTGCTCAACGTCTCCTCTTTCTTGGGAACCTGACGGACAGTGTACTTCGATCTAGCATGCCCACCTACCTAGCCTCCCTGCTAATCCCTCAGCCCATCTCTTATGGTCTCCGATCTACTGACCTTTCCTTGTTTTGCATTCCCAGATATAGAACTACCAAAGGGAAATCAGGTTTCTCGCATGTAGGCCCCCTCCTACTGGAACTCGCTGCCCCTAGATGTCCGCCTTGCACCTAATCATGCCATATTTAAGAAATTGCACCGCTCCCTCCTTACTACTTGTGATCAATGTACCTGCTTCAACCCTCCATAGGTCCAGACTTACCCTGCCCTGGCCGCCTCGGTTACACCTTCTTCAGTGTGAGATTACACCTTGCTCCCCCTGCCCCACTACTCCCATCCCAACTTTACCTCTCTCTCCTGCCCCCTCTAAACCAATACCCTCTCATTCTCAGCACCTTGCTATAATGCTGCCGTTCAATTGATTTCTTCTCTATGTACCTCATATTCTTATTACTTTGTTAATCCACACTTGGGCACTTATCTACAATTGTTTAATTTTAAACCAGTTATGCCTTGTATCGCTATTTTGTCCTAATTTTGTCTCACCTTATGCTTGCGATGTATTGCACGGCTCCTGACACTGTATTCTATGTAAATGTCATCTCTTCATGTTGTTTGACCCCCAGGTCTTGCCTGAAATGTATTGCACAGCTCCTGACACTGTACTCTATGTAACTGTTATCTCCCTATGTTGTTGACATCCCAGGTCGTGCCTGAAAATAGTCACTTTCGTGTTTAGCGCGCCTACCCAGTTATCAAAAAATAAATAAATAAATAAACCACTAGCACCAGGGAAGATGTTGCTTTTAACTTCGTCCTGGCGAGTGTTGGGGTGAGCTGCTGCAGTACCTCCGCCAACCACTATGGTTGCGTAGGATTTAAGGAAGTTCTTAGTCGGCAGTATTTTCTCCACGCAATGAAACGTTGCAAAAGCCCTTGCGCTGAGCAAATGCTTTGTGTATTGGACTGCATCAGTATGCAGGCCCCTTCCCCTCATTTACATTGTAGCCCTCTCCACACTTTGCCCTGGCACAAACCTGCTTTTTTGCTTTGAGCATGCATACTGGGTTTAGGTATCAACCCAGAGGCAAATCCTGGTTTGTGCCAGGGCAAAATTTTGTGCATCCTGTCACTGGTATGATTCACTTTTCACAAAGTTCCCATTTCCTGTACCCGTTAGAGCACTTGGAACTGCCTCGGACCTCTACAGTTACATTTATGCACACTCTCTCATCTATGCAGAGTCATGTAGCTCCCGTCCGGAATGAAACACAGTGGAAAGAATAACGGGTATGGTGATATTTGAGTCTGTGCTAACTGCTGTGAAAAAAATTAAAATTCCGTTTGTGTACGAATGCAAACTTAACACGGTTCCTTGGGCAATGAAGTCATCTCCATAGCAAAACAAGCCAAGCTGAAGCCCTGGAGACCAGAGCAGTTAATGCTGCGTCATTTCCCACACGTTCATTACGTGCTGGTGTGCGTCCTGCCGTACTGCAGCACATGCGACAGTTGCCACTCGCAGCCAATCACAGAGCGGTGCTTGTTTGCAGCCAATGAGCGAGCAGGACGGATTAAAGGTATTTAAAGGAGGGGCATTTGAATTTAAACAGAGCCATAAAGGATAGTCACTGGAGAGAGGGTTGTTTATCTGCGGCGCTGCCCGACAGGAAATATTTAGGTAACTATTGTAGGAAAGGTATAAACCAGGGCTTTAGTAATATGGGAATGTCGAATTGTGATGGGAGGGTTGTGGGCAGTTTGTATAAAAGCGCCCCGTCCGTATCAAAGATACTGTTGGAGTGTGTGTAGTGGTACAGTGGACTCCGAACTTCAGTGGACAAGTACTGTCATAATAGACTTTAAATCGCACCAGCAAATATGTTCTGTTCAGAGAGCTGGGTTAAACTTCAAAAAGTGCTTGAAGACCTAGTGAAAAGGCCATTTGGTCAGTGTCCGGTGTAAACCGTTACAGAGCCATCCGGAACACGTTCCAGGAAAAAAAATATTCCCCAACTCCCCCGAAACTTCCTCTCCACACGAGTACTACTTGTACGTTCGTTTTTAATGAACTCTTGGTCTTGCTGCAGTGCATTAGGCCTGTGCAAGGAGGGCCTCAACTAACGCCCGGGTGATACCACGAGTGGAAAACTTGATCATTCTGGCGTGTTGTGTGATCGTGCACAGTATCCTTTCTGCAGTTTTCTCGGAAGCGTGGAAGCTAATGGAAGTTGATAATGTTTTAGTACAGTCCAGAGTGGTCGCTGCAATATTGTTTGTACCCATTTTTATGCACTCGCACAAGCTTGTTTTTATTCATTAAAAGAAAATGTAACGTTTCATTCATCATATTCGCGAATATATGCACTACAGTGTCTACAATTTGTGCTTAATCTTTTTAATAAGATCTGTGTATCTCTGATAACCTTCCCCATTATACAGGATCGGACTGAGGTAAAGGGGGCCCACTTGTATGCATAGATATATAGATGTATAGATATTGATGACAGCAAAGACCTTTTGGCCCATCCAGCCTGCCCACCAGACATGACTACTGGAAAATAAGAGTGCATATTCCTATCATCTTTCACCCAAAATTTGGTACACTACTTCCATGCATTTGTATTTACGTAACGTGATAAAAAAAAAAAAAAAGTTATAGTTAGAAGATAGATGATGTATGTAATGCAGTTTTTTGGTAAAGTGAGGAGGAGCTAACCTTGGGGGGGGGGGGGTCACCTAGTAATTTCCATATATCTTGGCCAGGATTCACAAAGCAGTTGCACTCTGCACGTCTCAGCTGCCCTGGCGCAAATGAGATGCGCCGAGCCCAAACTGGTATTCACAGATGATGTGCCGGAGGATGTTCCTGGCACATCCCCTCTGAATACCACAGTTGCACCCAACCTAAGATGTGCTGGCACAAACCCCTTGGTCTGGGAGACCAATGGAGCAACGCATCTCCCAGATGCGCTGCGCCCAAGGTTGGTATTCACAGGCCCAGACATGCAAATGGAGCCATTAGGCATGCAAGGCGTAGTGGGGCCTTTAGCATGTCATTATGGCCCAATTAGCATGTGGCTTGCAGGGATGTGCTGGGCGCCCTGCAAGGGCTGTGAGCTGCCCACATATTCCTATGTAGTCTAGTGGTACCCCCCAACCCCATGCTTCCCCGATCACATTGAGTTTTACCACATGGTATCCCTAGTGGTTCTCTTCTCTCCTTTCTCTCTCCCGAATCACCAAAGTAACTTAACCGGTAGCATCCCTGGTAGTACAGTGTAACCCCATCACCTGCATCCCTGGGAAATGAGGTGCGGCATAATTCCCTGGTGGTCTAGTAGAACCCACCCTGATCCGAACATAACATTGAAGGAGATCCCAGGGTTTCCTGGTGGTCCAGCGGACCCACTCATGCACCCACTTCTCTACCCTGTCCCAGCGTGTTTCAATGACGGCGGCAGCTCAACCCACTTGCAAACTGCCAAGGCTGCCTGCTGACATTCGGAACATGCTGGGATGGGGGTGGAGGTCTGCTGGACCACCAGGGAGACTTCAGGACGACTTTGGTGTTGCTGTCTGGGCAGGAGGGGGGTTCTACTAGACTACCAGGGATTATGCTGCATTTCATTTTCTGTTACTGGGGTAATGGCGGGGGGGGGGGGTTGCACTGGACTGCCAGGATGTTACCGGGCTATGTTACTTTAGGGATTTGGGCAGGGAGGGGACCACTGGACCACCAGGGATACTTTGTGGCTCGCAACTCTGAATGTGGTCAGGATAGGGAAGGGTGGTGGGTTCCACTAGATTACCAGGGATAACTGTAGTGCTGTTTTACAGTACAGATATAGACAGGGAGGGGGGCACTGGACTGCCAGGGTAGGCAGGCTGCCATATGCAGCATGGCAGCCTGCCTGTGGGCAGACAACTTGCTCCGCAGATGTGCCCCCAAGGTGGGTTGTGAATAGGCTGCTCCCCATGTGCATGTCCCCTGCACAACCCCCTCCAGATGCACTACATAATATTATGGGTGCTGTGCAGCGCCTCGCATCACTACCCTTCCAGAATCGTGATTAGGTGCAAGTCTGGAATGTGCCGGTGCATCCCTTTTGTGAATCTTCCCCACCCCCAATTTAGTTGGGTCAGTTACACACTGACCATCCATAATGAACCAAATCTGTTATGGTGGGTTGTGGGCACATAATTAGTAGCATATGGTAGTTGCACTGCTTAGAATATGGTATCTTGGTCTGAATCAGATTAGTTGGGGGGTGTTCGTCTCTGGCCCCATACTCTGTATTAAAATAAAAAAAAAAAAATGTTCTGTAACATTTACAGCGTTTACTGTACCTTCTCTTAAAAAGCAAGAATCAAATAACTAACATTTATTCACATCAGTTATGCTTGGGTGTAATGTTTCACAGGTTTTTGTTACTCTTTCCTGTTATTGATCTAAACTATTTTGAATAATTATTTCACTCTTTGAAAAGGCTCTTATCTGTACCCCAGTATGGACTTTGATTAGGTACAGCACAGGTTTGCTCTAAAGGTGGAGAAAGTGATATAAAGATGGAAACAGTCATAAAATTGTCAGTAGATAAGGATCACTAGGCCCATCCAGTCTGCCCGTAAGCCCTAACTTTGACTTTGTATGTGGCCTATGACCCTACTTGGCCAATGGCTTTTCACTTCCTGCCCACCACTAAGGTTCTCTTATGCCTATCCCAGGCATGTTTAAACCCCTCCACTGTACTTAGTCTGCCACAGGAGGTGGGAGTATTTCATGTGTCCACCACCCTCTCCACGAAGAAACATCCTTCGCATTTCTCCTCAACTTACCACCTTCCGATTTCGTAACCTGCCCCCTCATTCCTGTGCTCCTCCTAAATTGGAAGATGTCTCCCACCAGCACCTTGTTTATGCCCCGCAAGGTCATGCACATAGGAAAGAAAAGTCAAAAAAGGAGCATTACCTAGGAGGCGAAAGACTGGCAGCCTCAAACCAGGAACATGATCTGGGAATCATAATCTCGGATGACCGGACGGTTAGTAAGCAGTGTGAGAAGGCAACAATGAAGGCCAACAGAATGCTGGGCTGCATTGGGAGGGGAATCATGAGCAGGAAGAGGTGGTACCACTGTATAGATCAATGGTGAGGCCTTCCCTGGAATATGGAGTCCAGTTCTGGATGCCTCACCTCAGGAAGGGCATCAACTGGGTGGAAAAGTCACAGAGAAAGGTGACGAAAATGATTCTGGATCTGCAGTACATGTCCTGAGGAAAGACTTGGGGAACTGAATGTGTACTTCTGGAGAAGAGATGGGGGGGTACATGATTGAAACATTCAGGTACCTAAAAGGCATTGATAAGGTACAGGCACAGGAACTTTTTCACTTCAAGAAGAGCTTTAGGACCAGGGGAGGGGACATAACCTCAGGCTGCAGAGAGGGAGGTTCTCTACAAACTCCAGCACGTTTTTCCTCAGAGTGGTGGACACTTGGGACAGCCTACCCCAATAGGTTGTGGGGGTCAACACGGGGGGGGGGGGATTCAAGAATGAATGGGACAGACACAAGGGGAGCCTTGACTACGAAGGGCAACTAGTGTCAAAACAGGTCTAAAACAAATGGCCAGACTAGGTGGACCTAGTGGTCTCCTTCTGCCGTCAACTTCTATGCTTCTGTGTTAAGGTACTTGAATGTTTCGTGTTTCCATGTTCCCTCCTCTCCTCCAGTGAGTACATATTGAGGTCCTTTAATCTCTTCTTGTATGTTTTCTGGTGCAAGCCCTGTACCATCTTTGTTGCCGTTCTCTGGACCACTTCTACCCCTGTCAATGTCCTTACGAAGATGTGGCCTCCAGAACAGCACACCGTACTCTAGGTGAGGCCTCTCTAGTGTTTTATACAATAGCATCACCTCCTGCCTTCCACTTGTGATGCCTCTGCGCGCCTAGCATGCCACTGGCCCTCCATGCAGTCTGGTAGTCTGCTTGGATGCCTTTAGGTCATCTGGAATTGTACCTGATAAGGTGGATTAGCAGTTGAGGGTGGAACCTTTTCTGGTGCCAGTATGTGTTTCTGGCATGCAAGTCCAAGTGCCAGGGGTGTGCTGGTATAAGATCATGGCTCCTGGATTGGCATGCCAGCAAGATGTGCTCTTGTTGGAGTTGCTACATATCCACTTTGGGGGGGCATCCTATTCTCTAGCTTCCTTGACCTCCGTTCGGCTTGTGCCATTTCTCATACACATGTAGATGATAGTCTACACCTCCGGTCCCTCTACCACAGGCATGGAAGGTTTGCTTCAGCACAACTTCCAGAGTCCTGTGCTGTTTTCAATCAAACCAACTCTGGGTCAATACAAATAAAACTGTCTGACCTTTGACACCGGTCAGAAATTGGCCAGACTCCGGCTGACATTGTCCATCTTCTCCACCTTGGATGTTGGCCCTCTAGAAATGGGTCAGTCCTGCAAGTACCTTTGTGTGTGGTTAGACGGCAAACTTATGCCCACATCGCCACCATCCATGTAAAGCTCTGCCCTAAACTTGGTGCCTTGTACAGCAGTAAAGATTGCCTGTCTTGGTAGATCTGCCGAGAGCTCGTTACTAAAAACTGTGCTCCTAGTTTTTGACTCTGGATGTAGTCTATGGTACCACTCCCTGAACTTCCCTGGGCAGACTAGACACCTCTGCAACTCCTGCTGCTTTAAAACGCTCTCTCTTTAGCCATTCTCCCTCGTCCTCCAGTCAACAGAGCCACTGTGCCTCATTCATATCCAAAATGGAGAATACTGGATAGGCAACGATGCACAACCAGTAATTGCCACAGAGGTGTTTTCTCTGACCTCTAGTGAAGAGGTCCATGGGAATCGGAACACACTGGTTGTGCATAAAGTTGCTTGAGATTTTGTTTTTGTTTTTTTATATAGTGTACATAGTATTGGGTGATGTGTGTGTGTGTGTGTGTGTGTGTGTGTGTGTGTGTCTGGCAGTTCTTTCGCTTTCAGAACGAAACTGACTTGTACATTGAGAATGGGTGAAATTGTCAAAATTCACTCTGCAAATTAATCCGTGAATTCAACACAACTCATGGAGTACAGATCGAGTCATGAAGTGTGGAGTTTCACCAGTGAAGACTTAGATTCAGAGCCAGCCCAGTGGTGCTGGATGCCCCACCTTGTGCATTGCCGGTGACCCGGGTTCAGGAACAACCTTGGGGAGCCGGCTGGGGCAGGAGTTTGGAGTAGGATTTCCCCTCAGGGTGGACCCCCACTCCACACATGATCCAGCCATTGGGTGGAGGTCCGATGGGTGGTGCGAGGTGACAGGAGTGACGATGCAAGCCTGGGGTGGAAGGGGTCACCAGATGCTGGCGTACTCTGAAGTACGCCAGCATCTGGCCTGAAGGAACTGGAAGTAATAAGAGTTGATAAAGCAATGGGGCCAGATGGAGTGCACCCCAGGGTCCTTAAAGAACTGAGAGGTGGTGGCTGAACCTCTGGCAATCCTGTTTAGCCGACCCCTGGAAACAGGGGAGGTACCCAAAGACTGGAGGACAGCAGATGTAGTCCCCTTATACAAAAGTGGGAACAAAGAGGAAGCAGGGAACTACAGACCAGTCAGCCTCACCTTTGTAGTGGAGAAGATCATGGAAGCACTACTGAAGGAGAGATTGGTGGAACATCTGTTTGTCGATGGACTACAGGACCCAAGGCAGCATGGTTTCACCAGGGGGAGGTCATGTCAGACCAACCTCGTTGAATTTTTTGACTGGGTGACTAGGGAGGTGGATCGGGGAGGGCAATGGACATGGCCTATCTGGACTTCAGCAAGGCCTTTGACACTGTGCCACATAGAAGACTATTATACAAACTGGGGAATATGATAGTGGGCAGGACAGTAGTGTGGTGGGTAGGTAACTGGCTGGGTGGCAGGACACAGAGGGTGGTGGTAAATGGCTGTCACTCCACAGAGGGAAGAGTGACCAGTGGGGTACCACAGGGATCAGTGCTGGGACCGGTTCTATTCAACATATTCATCAGTGACATTGCACAGGACCTAGAAGGCAGAATTTCACTGTTCGCTGATGACACAAAGCTCTGTAACAGAGTAGACACACCAGAGGGTGTAGACAGAATGAGAAGGGACCTGCAAAAACTTGAAGAATGGTCAGGGGTTTGGCAGTTGAAATTCAGTGTAAGGAAGTGCAAGATAATGCATATGGGGCACAAAAACCCTGACACAATATATCAGTTGGGGGGTGAGGATATAGCATGCACCAAGCAGGAAAGGGATCTTGGGGTTATCATCTCTGATCACTTCAAGGTAGGGAAACGGTGTGACAAGGCAGCAGGTAAAGCAAATAGGATGCTGGGATGTATAGGCAGAGGCATCACCAGCAGGAAAAGGGAGGTCATAATTCCGCTATACAAGACACTAATGAGGCCACACCTGGAGTACAGTGTACAGTTCTGGAGACCATACCTACGTAAGGACATAGACAGGGTAGAGAAGGTTCAGAGGAGGGCAACAAAGATGGTGCATGGATTGCATCACAAGTCCTATGAGGACAGGTTGAAGGAACTGATCATGTACTCCCTGGAGGAGATGAGGGAGAGAGGGGATATGATAGAGACATACAAGTATCTTACAGGGAGGAACAGGGTGCAGGAATACACTATTTTTAAGTGAAAAAGATGTTCCAGGACTAGAGGGCATGGGATGAAGTTGGAGGGAGGATGATTGAGGAAACATAAGGAAGAATTTCTTCACAGAACGGGTGGT
Source organism: Neoceratodus forsteri (assembly GCA_016271365.2). NCBI lineage: Eukaryota > Metazoa > Chordata > Ceratodontiformes > Ceratodontidae > Neoceratodus > Neoceratodus forsteri. The sequence continues at coordinate 190,032,688 of JADMNL010000028.1, read as the reverse complement.
GGACAAGTGGAACACCTTGCCAGAGGAAGTGGTGGGGGCTGAAACAATCACGGGATTTAAGAATGCATGGGATAGACATAAAGGAATTCTGGAGGTCAGGGGTAAGGGGCAACAGACTTCTAGGAAAACATAAAGTGAACTTACAAGCTCAAATGGGCAGACTGGGTGGGCCGTAGGCCCTTATCTGC